>CM060902.1:1242913818-1244163818 GCA_030737815.1 Allium fistulosum | reverse complement strand
GTAGTTCGCACTGCTTCGACTTTAGCCTGTGCTGCATCATCCTCCCCAGGTTGAGAAAAATTCGACCTCGAATTTGTAAATTCTTCCTCATCAGACTGTTCATTCTCGTAATATGGCACTAGATGCTTAACATTGAATACGTCAGAAGTGTATACATCTTCCGGCAGCTTCAACTTATAAGCGTTTTTATTAATCCTTTTCACGATTTCTACAGGACCAATTATTCTGGCTTTCAACTTGTTATAAGTGCCTACTGGAAAACGATCCTTCGTTAACACAGCATAGACCATATCTCCTTCATTAAACTCAACACTTCTTCGTTTCAAATCTGCAGATCGTTTGTATTTCTCATTTGCCTTCTCCAATCGTTCTTGAACGATCCTATGACACTCTGTCAATCCTTCAACAAAATTAGCAGCTCGCTTGACTGTCTTCTTTAGTTGTGGTATGACCGTTAAATCCAACGGTCCCTTCGGCAAGCTTGAATATACTATCTGAAATGGACTGAAACCCGTACTACGGTTCACAGCATGATTATGAGCAAACTCTGCTTGACATAACTTCACATCCCAACTCTTCAGATTGTCTTGCACAAGACATCTCAGCAAATTTCCTAATGATCGGTTCACAACCTCGGTCTGTCCATCCGTTTGTGGATGATAAGCGCTACTAAAGTTCAACTTTGTTCCCACCATCTTCCACAAACTCAGCCAAAAATGACTCAAAAAACGAGTATCCCTGTCCGACACAATCGATTCTGGCAGTCCATGAAGTCGATATATCTCTTTGAAAAACAACTGAGCAACATGAACAACATCCGCCGTCTTCTTACAAGCAATAAAATGTGCCATTCTCAAAAATCGGTCAACCACCACATAAATGGAATCGTTTCCACGCTGTGTTCTTGGCAACCCCAACACAAAGTCCATACTCACATCAACCCATGGTTTATTTGGTACAGGTAACGGCATATATAAACCAGCATTAGTCGCAGTTCCTTTCGAAACCTGACAGATATGACATCGTTCCACAAACCTTTCCACTTCTTTCCTCATTGATGGCCAAAAGTAAGACTGTGAAATCAACTGTAAAGTACGGTCTCTCCTAACATGTCCTTCTTCATGTAGCTCTTTTACAATCTTCATTCTCAAACTACAATCAGGTATGCACAATCGATTTCCTTTGAACAGAAAACCATCTACCGTCAAAAACTCATCTGTCTCCCCATTCTTGACTTTATCAACAAATTTCGTAAAATAAGGATCTTCTACAAATAATTCTGGTAACACATCGAATCCCGTTACTTCAATCTTCATTGTTGTTAACAAATGATTCCTTCTACTCAAAGCATCCGCAACACGATTCGTCACTCCCGATTTGTGTTTCACAACAAATGTAAACTGTTGCAGATATGCAATCCATGATGCATGTCTCACTGAAATCTTGTCTTGCCCTTGTAAATGCTTTAATGCCTCATGATCAGTGTAAAGGACAAACTCTTTCTGAAATAGATAGTGTCTCCAGTGTTTAATAGATTGCACAACAACATAAAATTCCACATCATATGTACTGTATCTCATCTTTGCTCCTGATAACTTCTCGCTAAAGTATGCAATCGGACGTCCCCTCTGACTCAACACTCCTCCAATCCCAACCTTGGATGCATCCGTTTGTAGTTCAAACACTAGCTGAAAATCTGGTAATATTAGAATTGGTGCAGACGTCAAGAGTTCTTTGATTCGATCAAAAGCAACCCCGGCTTCCTCCGTCCATGCAAACTGTTTACCCTTCATACAATCAGTCACAGGCGCCATCACACTACTAAAGTGTGGAATAAACCTTCGATAAAATGAAGCCAACCCGTGAAAACTACGAACTTCTGTTATCGTCTTGGGTTGCGGCCAACTCTGATAGCTTCGACTTTACTTTGGTCAACCTGTATTCCTTCTTCCGACACAACATACCCCAGAAATAAAACACTCCTCGCCATGAAAACACACTTCTTTGTAGCAGCATAGAATTGTTCTTCACGTAGAATAATTAACACTTTCTTCAAATGTTGAACATGTTCTTCTGTACTAGCACTGTAGATCAGAATATCATCAAAGTAAACCACCACAAATTTTCCAATGTACGGTCTGAAAATTTGATTCATCACCCTCATGAATGTACTCGGTGCATTCGATAGACCAAACGGCATTACCAGCCATTCATACAATCATTCCCTCGTCTTGAATGCTGTCTTCCATTCATCCCCTGGTCTAATGCGAATCTGATGATAACCGCTCTTCAAGTCAATCTTAGAAAAGATTACGGACCCACTGATTTGATCCAATAGATCATCAAGCCTCGGCATCGGAAATCTGTATCTGACTGTGATCTTATTCAATGCTCGACTGTCTATGCACATCCTCCACGTTCCATCCTTTTTGGGTACCAATAAAGCTGGTACAACACAAGGACTTAAACTCTCCTGCACACGCCCCTGTTCAAGCAATTCTTCCACTTGCCTCCTCAATTCTTCATGTTCTTTTGGACTCATTCGATAATGTGGTCTGTGTGGCAACACATCACCTGGAACAAGATCTATCTGATGTTGTATATCCCTCAACGGTGGCAACTCCGTTGGTAACTCCTCTGGAAATACATCGTCAAAGTCTTTCAAAACTGGCTTCGCTTCTTCCGGAATTTCAACCTCTTCACTGCTCTCTCGCCCAATCAACAAAAACACTTCAGGCTCCTCCTCTACTTCCTTCACAAACTCCTTCAAAGTTAACAAAGTTTTAAGCTCTTCAATCTCCTCCAACTTGTTTTCCTCCTGTTGTCACTTCTTTGGAACTAGAGTAATCTTTGTGCCTTCAAACATGAAACTGTAACTATTGGTACGCCCATCATGTTGCACCGCCCTATCATACTGCCACGGTCTCCCCAGCAACAAATGACAGACATCCATATCTACCACATCGCACCAGATTTCGTCTTTATATTTCTTCCCAATTGAAAACTTCACACAAGCCCTTCGTCCAACCTTCACTTCCCCGCCTTTCCTCAACCAAGCTAGCTTGTACGGTTTCGGATGTTTCTCAGTCTTCAACGCCAACTTCCTCACAGCTTCTGAAGAAATTATATTATCACAGCTTCCAGCATCAATAACAAATTTGCAAACCTTCCCCAGAATGGTACATGTTGACTGAAAAATATTGCTCCTTAACCAACTACAATCCTCCTCTTGCTTTGGTGTTAAACAGGACCTCTTCACCATTAGATTATAACCTTCGTCTCCCGACACTTCTTCTTCCTTCTCATCAGGTGGTGAATTGGAACATTCAGCTTCTTCATCCTCATCCTCAACCTCCGCTATCATAGCTCTCTTCTTCGGCTTTGGACATTCGCTACTTTTATGGCCCATTTCTTGGCAATTATAGCACTTGAAACCATTACTGACTTTCATCTTTCCAACCTCATTCACAACTGGTTTTGCAACAACTTTTGAAACATTAGAACTTCCACTAACACCCTTCACTTGATTATTGGAATTTGTAAACACACCACCTCCTCGTCGTCCCTGTTTCTCCCAAGCCAATGCTTTCTGATGTGCTTCCGCTACAGATCTGGGGTCAAACATGTTAACCATATCATGAATCTGCATTCGCAATCCCCCAATGAATCTAGATGTCAGCTGCTCTTCCGTTTCCATAATATCATTCCTCGCAATAAGCTGATAAAATTCATCCGCGTAATCATTAACATTCTTTGTGCCCTGCCTCAAATTCTGCAAACGTTGATACATCAAAGATTGATAATTGTAAGGTAAGAACGTTGCTTTCATCAATTTCTTCATCTTCTCCCAAGATTCAACTTTTGACTTTCCCATCCGTTCACGTGTAAGTTTGGTTTGCTGCCACCATGCCAAAGCTCTACCCCTCAACCTCGTAGCAACCAACTTCACTCTACGATGTTCTGGAACTTCTTTGAAGTCAAAAATCTCTTCAACATTAGCCACCCAATCTAAAAACTCCTCCACTTGTATACCACATTTGAATTCAGGAATTTCAGTCTTCATCCCCGACTCCCACTTGTGATCATACTCAGAGTGATTTCTTCGTTGTCCTCGTCCTTGTCCTCGAACACTACAACCATCGTACTCCTCTTCAAAATCAGACGTATATCGTTGTCTATCTCGTCCACCCACATCTCTACTACTTTCACGTCTACCACCATCATCCCTTCTATCTACATTCCTCCGTTCACGATCATTCACATTCCTCCCACGTCTTTGATCATCGTCAACACTTCTTTCTCGATTGGATTGTGGTGAGACTCTACTTCCCCCATGGTTAGATTCAGGTGAAACCCTTCTCCGATTTTGATTCATCTCTAACATCATCTTCTCTAATCGTCCAATTCCTTCGTTAAGCTTTTCACTAAAGTTTTCATTGATTCTTTGCTCCATCTCATCAGCTTCTTCTCTTCGATACAAAGCTTCTACGTTTTGGTGACGATTAGCTCTTCTCGGCGGCATACTTGAAATCTTCACAAAACTCTTCAATACTTCAAAATTCAAACACCTTTCGAACTTTGATCCAAAATGAAATGGATCAAAATCTTCACACGTGTTGCAAATTGTGATGAACACGATGAACAACCAAACTCCCAAACAAGATAAATCCGTCCTCCAAACTTCAATACAAAGTCGAACAACTTCCCTTCTTGCTCTCGGCCGTGATTAATAACCTCAAATCTTCACTTCGATTCAAACTTCTTCAAGATGATTGGCTCCAAGACTCGATTTAGCTATGATTGGCTAAACAAGCTCTGATACCAAAACTGACGCAGCGGATTAATCAAAACAATGTAGATCGATGAAAGTAGCGATCGATGGATTGGAAGATACTGAAATGCCCAAATTCGTTGATCCGAAGATGCCGAATTCTAGCTATCCCGAACTCGTTGATCGCGCACAATACTAGGTTCAAAGATCTACGATTCTTCGCACGTTGATCTAGAGCACTAGATTCCATGAATCGGCTTCTGCAGTCGTTGAATCGAGCGCACTCGATTAACCGAAAGAGGAGATAGGAGATTACACTCAACTACCAATTTGGTGAAAGCACAAAGCTAACAAAACAAGAGTTTTATTTCAAATCAACTAAACTATTACAAATGACCACAGATGCCTATTTATAGGCGTACATTTCAACATTACAATTCTGCACAACTCTTTGGTCGGTTCCGACTTATAGCCTTCGACTTAACTCACACGACTTACAACTTAAGAGTAGACGACTTAAGACCAAAACAGTTACAACACCTTACAACGACTCAACAAACATGGCCGACCTAACCTGGTACGACCTAAAAAAAATACAATACTCCTTATTTACAAAGTACACAACTTAGTACATGACGACTCAACTTAGGTCGGTAACGACCTAGTTACATCATTCAACGACTTACCAACATGTTACACAACACATACGACTTAAAAGATGCGCTCTACGACTTATAAACATAACGACCTAAAACATGCGAGTTACAACATAAGAACCAGACGACTTATCAATTAACGACCTAACATATAGGTCGACATCGACTTAAGACCTGGCTTTAGAACTCCTTCCTGCGACCTAACTTAGGTCGTAACTCCACTTCGCGACTTTCCATAGGTCGTATCTCGTCCCAGTTCTTCTTTGTTAGGTCGTAGACGACTTAACCCTTCATTTTCCTTAGGTCGTAGACGACTTAAGTCTTTATTTTCGATAAGTCGGGGACGACTTATCAGTTCCGAGCGACTTAAGCCTTTGTTAAGTCGTAGCCCTTTTCCTCCTAGCCTATTAGGTCGTAGACGTCCCAAAATCCTTTCCTTAGGTCGTGACCGACCTAAACTTCCATCCTTAGGTCGTGGACGACCTAAGCCTGGGTAACTCGTAGCTTGCCCTGCTTCAACTCTCGTAGTTCGCACTCCTTCGACTTTAGCCTGTGCTGCATCACATAGGGTCTCATCCGCTCCAATAGGCGGGAATAATCAATCCAACCACTAATCTATATACTACTATATATATTATAACACCCAACTGATAATAATAATAATCAAATCATTCAATCAACCAATAATTAAAAATTTCAACTTTGTAAATTAAACCAGCCATCCAAAAATGAGTAAGATTAACTCACCTTGAGTTTCAATTTGCCAACGTTACAATTTTAAATTAAACTGAACAACGTTCGATTTAACCTAAAATTTTAGCTAGCTCCGATCGACTCCAAATATATTTCAGTGCATAGTGCTCATCGTCACGATTCCAACATCTCTCGTTTCGTCCGATTTCGACCTTATATGAAATAGATACACATTTTTTAAAGATTTTAATATAATTATATAAATAAATTTACAATATTTATTTTATTAAAATACCCAGATCTAATCAGGCCATTCGTTTCTCTTCAGGAAAATCAAGGTCGTTCCCCTTTTCTTCCTGCTCGCGCGTCCAGGTAAACATTGCATGCGTGAAACCCATCGATCCATATACACAAACGAGCATCGCCGCCCTTATACATCACCGAAATTCGATCCACCGTCGTCAAGTGAACCGCCTCCCTCCAACGCACCTTTGTCCTCAACCCCGAAGCACTCGGTACCCTCCACGTCTCGATATTTGTGCTTGAACGCAAACCCTAAATCACTAGATCTTGGCAAATTTCGGCATCTATATCGAAAATCCACCGTTGGATACGTCGAGCTCGATGAGCTCTTCGATTTTCGTTTAGGAAGTTTTTGAAATAAATGAATGGATCGAGAGATAAACGCGGGGGAAAGCAAGAACGTTTTGGCCATTGAAATTAGATGGAGGCGGCTGTAAATTAGCTAGTGTTTTACTGTTCGCTTATATTTATACGTGTCTACAAATATTATATTATTATTTTCACCGTTCACGTACTTTTCCGAACGAACTCCAAATGAAGCATGCCGCCTGACGTTTACAATGTTTTAGCCCTATTCCGAACACAATGGAGCAAGTTTCAAGGCCTAATTCGATCGTATGTGGGAGATAGCCTTTCGAATCGAATTAAAATATTAAATTTTCAATATTAATTTCAACGTGTTTATATCCCGTACGACCAAACGGTAACTCCAAACGCTACGAAATTTGAAACCCGGTAATAATACACTATTACGGATCCAATGGAACAAGTTTCATCGGATTCCGAGACTATACCTCGGAAGGCTATTTTAACGCGTCGATTAATTCGAGCGATTTCCAAAATCGTCGATATTACTAAAAATTCAAAATTTAAAAATTTACTAACTCAATTATAATTAAAATAAATTTTTTTCCCATATAGAAACCATTTCGATTCATCTAAGATCACAAATTCAATTTTTCACTCTATTCCCAATATTAAATTCCATTAGTAAATTAATATATAAGATTCCAAATTTTAATTTATCGATTTTTAATCCCATCCACAGGTCCAATATTAAAATTATAATTCAAATGGAATTTAAATCAATTTTAGAAATCATTTATGTGTACATTTACCTCAAATTCACATATTATCCCCAATTTCAATTATTTAAATTTTCTATTCACCCAATTCGTTAAATCAATATATTTGAAAAAAAATTAAACTATTTTCCTAATTCAACCTGAATCTCCCTAATCCAAATTAATTGATATTTCAAATTCAACTTTTAAATAAATTAAACGTCCAAAACCAATTAACCAAAACTCCGGGTCATTACAAAAATAGACAATCATAGATCACGGATGCACAAACAAAAAAGAAAATCACACACAACATTTATAGTGGTTCCACTATCATAGGATAATGTCCATCTACTTGGGGATATTGCTTTTATTACTTTATGAGAAAAATTTTAAGATTGATAATGAAGGCTAAAAGAAAGAATATGAGAAAATACAATTTGAGATTTGCACTTGTTCTAATGCTAATATATAATGATGATTTTGGTTCCCACAATTTCCTTACTGAATTTGTCTTGTATCATTTCATCTCCTCATATTTACAATCAAATAATTAACCAATTATTTGATTAGCTCAAGGAATTAATTTTTTTCTTATTTATTTCTCATATTGGAAAACTATTTTTTTCGCTTGAATTTATAAATTATTTTTCCTTATAATTTAATTTAACAACTATTTGAATCACATTATTTTAAAATTGAATAAGACTTAACATTTAAGTTTCACAATCACATCAGATGAGTTTAAACATTTGCGAAATGAAATCCAAAAAGAATCGGTTTCATAAATGAGAAAAACGTAGGTGCTAAGCCGTCCTATTATTTTTAGTGCTTAATTGCATGTGTATCATCTTACTATTGGTTCCATATTTGTCAGTCTATTTCAACCAAAAAATTATAATTTGACATATGTGACTTATCGCTAAAAATACTACAGTATTTTGACATCAGCACCAACCTTTCCATGAACAAGTATTCCATTCAAAATTTTATTTTCTTCTTTTAGGAATACTTAGCTTGCGAGTCTCCTTCTTTGTTAAAGATTTGGGAAATATTATTTGATTTTATTCTTCTAATCTTCCATTAAAGATTTGGGAAATAGAATTTAAAAAGTTATGTATAAATCTCCTTTTTTGTTGCTGAAGTGCAAAGGCATCCGTTCACCTTCATATTTCTTGACTTCTTTTGGTTTAGTTACTCCCTAATAAGTTATCATATATTGACTTATTAGTTTAGTGTAGTCATGACAATTGATACAAAGAAAAATGTTTATGTGATAATTATCTAGTTCTGTTTTTCCATGTCTCCGCATATTCTGTAAATTTTTCTATATGATTTTAAGATTTATTATAAATGAATGGCGAGGATTAAATGAGCACACAGAGATATAAAAATTTGGGCTTAAGGCTTTGACCTGGAACACTTCATATCAAATGAAGATACTCACTTTTGTGCCAATTTCAACAAGATGCTCATCTAAATGTTTGATCATTTTCCGAAAGCCAACTAGAAATTGAACCTGAAATTAAAACAATAATTATAAGAGTTATATACATGACACAAATAACATGAAAATGTAGCCAAGACTATTTTACTACAACAACCTTCTAATTTTGGGTAAATATTCATGTTCATGCTCATCATCATCACATAATCTTTTTTCTAGTATATTTGAAGCAAAAGATCCTTACCAATCTCAATTTGTATTTTCTAGTATCATCGAAATTTAACAGAGAACCGAGTCAGCATCTCAATTTCTTATATTTCATATTATTATCAAGTGGTAGAATTTCACCTTATTCACGCTTGCAATTATATCATACACCTATGATACTAATAACAATCACATTAAAAATGTCAACTCGATTCATATTCTAAGAATTTTCATCACACTTTTCATACTTGGAGATCATGTAACTTAAAATAAACAATATCAAAGATGCATTGATGAAAATAAAACAGATGAAACTTTGCCAATATAAACTAACAATTTTATTCGCCACATATATGAATATACAAAAAGGGCAAATAATACGTGATTATTTATTAATGCTTCTTCAAACATGCAGGATATTTGTCTAAATCATAAACTTCAAGCTCAACATCGTTTATCTTTTTAAATTGTTAAATTGTTTGCACCATATCTGAACCACTGCCTGTTGGCTCCACTTAAAATTATTGTTTGGTAGAACCTCCTAAATAGAAGGGCATTTAACCAACTGCATTAACCAGATACAGAAAAATGTAATGCAAGGTAAAATAACAGTCCTTGTGACAAAGTTAACACTCTGATTCAATCTCATATGAAATGACAATGATACTCTAGTATTGAAAAATGTTAACAGGATACTTGGTTTAAGCCAAATCTTTAAGAGAAAATTCTAACTTACCAGTTGATGCATTGTCCATTTTGATACAAAGAGGAAGCTTTCAGAACCACAAAAAACTACAGTCATGTTAATTGAGAATCATTGGCACTTCTAGGTGCATCTATAAATGTTTATAAACATAACAGAACTTCAGGTGATTGATAGAGATGAAATTTCATCGATGATAGCTAATGCAATTTTTTTGGTTAAATGGTTCATTTAGTTAGTAATGTGTCAAGGCATTTACCGATGCAAGTATGGAAGTATGCAGCTATAAGCTATCGCCTTGTGATGTTTAATCATCTTGGAAGGGGCATGCTATGCAAATCCACTTGTTAACGTATTTTGCAAATGCCTGACAAAATATAGAGTATTTCATACCATATTATACTTTATAAAATATGGTATTCAACATATATGTGACCACAATCACGTGTAGGTGAAATATGTAATACATTTTTTAAATAGTTTAAGTCATCACAAGATTTTTAATTTGAACACAAGTTTAGAAATTAATCCAGGTTAAAAAGAGCATCTAATAAATTTGTTTAGCAAAGATGTTTGTAGCTACTCTGTATCGATTAGACTTTAGATTAAATGTCAACAATAAATATTAAATCTATGCAAATGACGCATTTCAAACCCTAAAATCGAAACAATTTAAATAATTTATTCAAGTTTCCTCACCAAAAACAAATTCAATTCCAGCAGAAATAGGTTTAATATAAATGTAGATCACTTGCCCAGCAATTTGAATCAAACCTAACAGGGTCATAACATAAAATTCAATTTCAAGCAGTAAAAGCAACCGTCTTCCATAAATTTGAGATCTTCTACTAAAAAACGAAACAAAAAGAAAAAAATATGGTGGTTGGAAATTTTACACTACAGATCATAAATTATAGATTAGAAGCAAGCAATACAATTCAAGTTTGAACGAAAAAGAGGAGAGAGAAGTACCTTCGCAAATGATAAGAGAGAAACAAATGTTGAACTGGATATAGATATTGAAGTTGAAGATAAATCAACTATAGTCGAAGTACAGGCCTAAGAAAAAGAATCGCTTATAAATTTTGGGTGAGATTAATAAAGAGCGAAATCATTTATAAATTATTATGTTTGATAATATACCTTGGAATATACGTTCCTCTATTTTGAATCTGGAACATATTAACGAAGAGCGAAATCATAGATCAGAGATTGGAGAATAGGGTTCTAGGCGTCGTCGACTTCACAACTACTAAAGAGCGAACTGTTGAAGATCGAAGATGGAGTAGATTGGCTGAACATCGGGGATTGGAGATGGAGTAAAATGTCGATTAGGGTTATTTCATTTTCGGAGGGAGACAAAAATTATTAAGTGTTATTTGGGAGGGAGATGAATCTAGTTTGGTTAAGTGTTTTTGGGAGGGAGACAAAATATTTGGGCTAAAACGTTACATGTGAACAGTACAAAACAAATAGAGTAAATATAACAAATAATTAAAGGTAAACAATAACCCTTTAGAATAATGCGTTATTAAATGGCGTTATTAATAAAATATTTTCTTGTAGTGTGGTGCCCATGCAGTAGAGATTAATGCAGCAAATACATCATGTGGCTATGGGGGCACCCATAGTTCTGGGTCCAAGGGAATCTTGTTGCAATCTTTGGTGTCGACTCAGCATTAGTTAGAGAGTATTGTATAATCTAAAGTTAATAAGTTAAATATATATACCATAACCAATCCAAAATGTGTAAATGATTATTAAATGTGACACTTAATCATTATGATTAGGAGTGAATCATAATTGAGTATAATTGTGATTGTTGTCACAATATATAGAGATATGCCACATATATTGTGACAATATATATGTTATATGTTAGGGATTAGGGTTGATACCAATTGAATATGACTCTTACTCTGTTTGTTATGTTACCCCTTTTATATGTCAATCTCTATTATCATTATATGTACATAACTTCACTTACAACTAGATTCTAGCCTAACTTAAGGTGTATTATTTGTATAACATCTTCAAGTCATACCAAGTTTGTTTTACAGGATCTACATTGTAACGAATGAGATTTTCGACCCTAAAAAATCGACACCAATACGTCCACGATATTCCGTGCCAAGCATTCGAGTGCCAGAAAAACTAATTGTTAAGGATAAAAGAAAATAAAGACAGAACATAATCTCGCATGAATGGAATAATTTATAATATCAATAATCTTTACAGTGGAAAATTTAAAAATACATATATCAGAGTCTAACCTGAGCTCAGCCTGGACAATTATAAATACCTGTCCTTGCAAATGCTAGAAAACAACAAACACAATGGAAAGCTACGTCCATATGTTGATGAAGATCTCAAGCTCTCCTCTGGAAACTCCAAGCATCTAAAGCTAAACCTCAAAATACTCGGATCTAAGCCGAGCATTAAAAATACCTAGATCAGGCTTAGAAAAATAGTGTGAGCAACACGAATTATAAATATATATGGCCGTGTCATGGATCAGATCGATGCCATCCAAAACCTTTTTGAAAAGAAAGGGTATCTCGTAAGACCACGCTGCATATAAACACAGACTAGTTTTTACCTTACGATAACCAAAATACTTTATACCGAAATATTTTGATATTATTTTTATTGACATGGGTTTGAAAACACTTTTCAAATAAATATATAAAGAAGGTACCTATATCCGAACATGGGGTATATGATATTAAGGAGTAGCTAAAATATTTGCAAGACATTACAGCTATTTTTGGAATACAATCAAAACTGTAAAGCTTTGTATTTGGATTGGATTTCCAACGTTGTAGGGAACTAATGACCATTTCCTTCCTTGCAGACACTCTATTGACAATCATAATGCCCGGTGACTTTTCACATGTCTTAGGCTAGCCACTACACTATATTGTTCAACACCGATGGATCATTGTGCCCAGTGACATTTCACCTCTCAGGCTAGCCACTACACTACTCCATTTAAAATACTAAGGCTGCAACACCTTTTCTCCGCCATTATCCGATAGCCCATAATATTGTAATATTTCTTGCGGACCACATAGTTTCCCGTATCATCTCCGGGATGTGAGGCTGGTGAGGCAACGCTTTACTTTCCACAAAGCCACGCTTTACTTTTTTCACAAAGAAAATTTCACTTAGAATGCCATATTGCCATTTCTAACAACACATTATTGATTTCCACAAAAGTACAACTCCCGAGTTCATACGCCTTAGGGAAGGATGTTAAGTATAAGAGGGGTTACCTCCTACACTACCAAACAAATGTACGTTTGTAAAAACAATGAACGTGGTCTTAGAAATGCAATATCAAACACTCGTCCATAAAAGTTGTCCAGGAGAACAACAAACCGAAGGCACTCCTCCTATTACATCCTATTTGGGAATCACCCCTAGGATTAGCAGCGAGTAGTCCTTGCAAATCGAATATTTTTGGAACGAAGGCACTACTGCCACCATATATATAATATGGGAATCACTCCAGAGGTTAGTGGAAAGTAGCCCTACATTATGAAGATCTCTATCTTCAAAATCATTATCTTCAACATGTTTTCACTTTCGAATGCGTATATTGGTTCAGAGTGGTTGCCGGATCGGAATCACCCAACTCCGATCCCGGTCTCTCCGATCCAATTATTGATAAAAAGATGTTAGGTATGTAGGTGATTATCAAACATCATCCAATTTATAAATCTTTTCATCCAAATGAATATCTCTTCAAGGATATTAGCATTAAACCATTTCTATTTCTTTTAGTATATATGGGATTATTAAGCCTATCCTATTAAATCTTTGGTTAATTAAAACCCCATTTTATCTTTGGAAATACCAAATCATTTCTCTTTAGTTACTTAGGAGAAGTATTTCCATTTTCTATTATTAGTATAATTCTAATCTTAATGAAGATTTCACAATCCCAAAACATATCTTTAATGGATTAAAAACAATGTTATTTAAGACATCGTTTAGTGTAAACCCAAACTAGTTAGTATTGAATAAAAGGGGGCAACTGGTTTCCCGAACTCCAGCCTAAAGACTATCTCTCTGTCACCCATAAGGCGATCAAGTTATTTTATCGACTCTAAACCTTTTAAAATACTTGTGAAATTATTTGAAAAACATTTCCAAAAGATTCAAGAAGAAAAACCCAAGTTTAAACATTTATTCAAAAGTTGTCAAATTTCGTTGCTAATTTGCCGACGAATAGTGATTTTAAAGCATCATAGATCAAAACACCAATTTCATTATATATATGTCCGTTTTTATAACTAAAATCCCTTTTAAACTATTTTAACATATTTATGGAATTTATTTCATATTTTTGAAGATTAAAAATATCCATTTTTAAAGAGTCGAAAATAATATTTTACGAACTGCCAAAACGCGACGATTTTGAAAACTTGTTTTGGACATATCTCAAACTTTACTAAACGAAATCTTGATTTTTCTTTTTCATTTGAAAAATATAGTTATAAGGGTACGGAAAATTCTTATTTCAATAATTTCAGACTTGTATTTCACCTACACATCCGTTTAACTTTTCAATTCACGAAATCGCGAACTGGTGAAACACGACGTGCTTACACCTTTTAGTCAAATTTTATAAAATTTGTTTGAAACACTTTTAAATCATTTTAATACCATATTAAACTATATTAAACCAATTTTTCACTATTTAACTTTATTAAATCTCATTTTCACTTTATTTTATATCTTTAATGTTATATTATTATAATATTCAATTTTCATCTTTTTAATTCAAAATTCTTTTATATTAAACCATATGATATTTTTCCATGTATTTTCCACCTTTTAAATTATTATTTTCAAAAGCAAACCATTTGATTTACTTTTTTCCAAATAAATTAAATACATCACTTTACTTTTCCAAAACCATTTCTTTTTTCCAAAAACAATATCGTTTTGATTTAAAATTCAAAAGAGGCTTGATACTCCTTATACATACATTATTTCATAATATAATAGGGATTATTTCTCATGAATTTTCCATGGCTATATAAAGTGATCATTTCAAATTTGATGGATATGATTTTCCCATTATTATCAAAATAATTCTACTTAACTCAACCAAGTTAATATATGATTAACATAAGCAACCAATCAACCAATAACCAATCATTTTAGCTTCCAAACTATGCTAATCGACCAAGTACACTAGCATAGCACCAATCATATATAACTTTAAAGTAAATTTAAATAAGCTAGAAGTAGTGTTCTCACTATTAAGCTATCCCGATCTAACTTTTAGTGCTACAAAATCGACTATAGCTCCGCTATTTCTGTACCAAAGCTTATGAATCCTTCTCTGGGACCCATTGGATGTGCTTGGCCTTGTACTTAAGAGGGTAGAGAGGTAGTGGTAGCTCTTGATGAGCTCGACCAAGCAAGGAGAGGAGGTGATCACTAACTTGATCTTAAATTTATAGTGGTATATCTCTCTGTATCTTATGATTATTTGGCAGAACTTCGACTCATTTTTGGACTATTTTTAAGAGGAGATAAAGGCCATTGTTGTGCCTTAGAAGAAGAAGAGAAGCTTAGGAATTTTGAGAGTGAATGAGTGAATGAATTGTGAAGGTATCCTTGCTATTTATAAGCAAAGATGTGTAAAATATCACAAACATCATCATAACACATCACCTCACCCATGTGCCACCCCATACCCCTCCACACGGTCGAACCACCCCCCTTCCCCATCACTTCATGTTGTAGGTGTGTAAGGTGATGTGAAGTTGATTGTAAGTTTGCTTTTTGACCCTTAAGGATGAAGCTTTCATTTGTATACATATAAGAAATCTTTTGTATATACATATTTAGATATTTACAAACCCTTAATATGACTAATTGTGTATACATATATATGTGTATATGTATGTGTGTGCATGTACAAACAGTGTTGTAACAACTTAAAACAATTTCTATTTGTCAAACCATTGAGATTCCAAGATCTGATTTCCGGTCATATTTTAAGCTTTTAATCAAACTATTTATTTATGTAAACAAAACTTGAAAATAAATTTCTTTTCATCTCTAAATAATTAAAACAAGATTATTTAAGCTATACAAGCACATTAAATAATATTAAAATCCATTTATAAAAATATGACGTCAATTTACCAAAATGCGGTGAAGTTTATATAGCGTTATAAAACAAGTTTATATATTTATAAAACCATTATAAATCACTTATCATCATCATATAAAAATTATATGAAGTTTATTATGGCTGTTATATTTATAACATTTAACAAATTTTTAGAAACTTGTATTTTCTAACTGCAAAAACTTAGCAAAGTTAATTTCTTTCTAAAATGAGTTCATATATTTATAAAACCATTCGAAACAAATAATTATCACTATATAATTAGTCAAAATGTATTATTTAGTATTTAGAATCAATTATTTGAATATTTAAAATTAATTAAATATTCCAGATTTAAGTAGTAAAATTTGGGTCGTCACATTCTTCCCCTCTTAAAAGAATTTCGTCCCTGAAATTTAACCACAACCCAAAAGAGTTTTTCCAAACATTATTTTATAAATTTAATTCTGTATGATGTATAAAGATCATCCGTACACAATATCTGATTCGATCTCCTATTCGATTACACCACTTTTGTTACGCCCCACCTCTATGCTCACGCTAGCCAAGGTCACTACTGGGTAACCCTGTCGACTAGCGCGAAGAATGAGGCTGTTGAGGAGCGACCATCTGTGTAATTGCTTTGGGCGAGTACCGATATGTCAGATAAAATAACTTACATTTCATTTCAAGAGAAAATCCAACATATCAAATACAAACTCAAAGCTACCACACAGTGGCTATGAGGCCTTCGGAAACAAATATAGAAATAAACATAACACAAATCAGTCACAGACATTCATATCACAAAGGCGGAAACAGATATGAATATAACACATAAAAGTGTACATCAGAGTAGTGGTCAAATAAGATCCACAATATCACAAAAGAATAGATACAAGTGCTAGACAAAAGAATATGTATACATCAAGGAGTCTCTATCTCAAATGTATAACAACAAAAACTACCAATATAATGTAGTTAGACAAAAGTCAGAAGATGATCCCAGATAAGGAGTCAAGCAGAAGCACCTGTAACATCTCGGTCTGACCCGAGTATTATTTAATAAGAAAATAATAAACGGATCAGTCTAGCTATAATTATCATTAAAGAAATGAGATATAAGCAGAGATATAATAAGAACGTATGATAACAATAATGTAATACTAGGACAAATATACTTTAAACAACAAAATCATACAATACCTCAAGAATCTCAAAGCACCATAAAGAATATCATATTCTTAATTTTATTCACCAAACTACAAATATTGACAAATAAGTTAATGCCAATTGCAAAAGTCGGTGAAACACAAATTCTAGAATCATCAATTAGAAATCCAGAAATCACAAAAAGGGGGAGGTTTATCACAAACAGGAGCATGAAAACTCACCAACACGTGTATCACAAACGGAATGCTATTCCATGGCCGCTAACCATAAATTTTGAGCCGAAGCTCCACAAACGGCCCGAAGACCACGGGTCGCTACCCCGCCAAATTGAACCGAAGTTCCACAAAACGGGGATTGTAATCCCCATACAAACAAATAGACATTACACATCGCTAGTCTAAATCACAAAATGATCATCATCGATCAATAAAAAGTGGTGATTACACTAAGCTAGTAGATATATGAGTTTAGCTTCATGTCCCATAACCACTAGCTTAACTTAAATATTTATGAACAAATTGTAGATTCCCACTCGAAAATTGTCACAAGAGTTCAATCGAACAAGTCCAAGAATTAACCGACGAAGGGAACACAAGCGTTTCATACCACTTGTTTTACTAAGTCGTTTAATTAGATTTCTCACACGAATGAGGTAAAGGTTTGTATATACTAATAGATTGGAAAACGGTTTTGAAAACAAGCTTTATATTTAAAAATAGAGTTGAAATCATCTTTGAAAAAAGTTTGAATATTTACTACTAGTATAGAAAACCTTTATATTTTAAAGTGACAAATCACAGAAATGATTGTAGAAATAATCAATCACCAAAATCCACATTCGAAGAAGTGAATCAAATTCAAAGAAATTGATACCGAATCCATCAAAATGGATATTCTCAAAAGTCCCGAAAAAGAAGTCATCAAAGTCAATAATAAATGATAACAATAAATCGGATAATCACGAATCGATAAAAATTGGAACCTCAAGCAAAATAGGCAAAATAGACAAAAACAAGCAGGTCAGTCGACTGACTGTAGAGGCCAGTCGACTGATCCAAAAACCCGAAAGTTTCATTTCTTGCAGTCAGTCGAATGACTGCAGAGGCTAGTCGACTGACTGCAGAAAACAGAGACTTCCAGTTCTGCAGACAGTCCAAGACACTCTCGGTTGCTACAGCCAGTCGACTGACTTCAGAGGTCAGTCGACTGACTAGCACTGGGGCTGTTTTTCAGCCTATCCAAATGAAGAGCAAACTCTTCCAATTTACGATCGGATGAGAAATGGGCGCTAGGGGTTTATGCCAATCGACAACCCAGCCCTATAGGCTATTTGATACACCACCAAAAGCATGATCAAACATCAAAGCTAAGATTTTTAGAGTTTTAGACTTCAAAACACCAAAAATTGAAATGTTCACCAAATCAATCCAAATCAAAATCAAATGTACATGTAAAGATGTTAGGAATTCATACCTAACAATCAAAGATAGTTATAGACATAGACGTGAGATAAAAATCTCACCTTTAAACCCAAAAACGATGAAGGAGAAGCTTGAAAGTAAAGGAAGATCAACTACTCTTCAACTTCAACTCTAGAAGCTTGAATATAAGCTCAAAAGAAGAACATTTCCTAGGTTAGGTTTAGGAAATTTCTGAAATTAAAGAGAGAATGAGTTGGAGAAGATGAAGAGGATGCTTACCTTAGCTTCTCTTTGATTTTTGGAGCTAACACTTGGATTTGTAAAAGAAACTAGGGTTTTGAATTTTAATTTCCCATTCCTCTCCCCATTTTTATTGAAGCTTGAGTGTTAGGAAAATAAGAATGAAGTGAAGAGGAGAGGTGGACTGAACTAGGGTGTTAAGATGGGTTAGTAGGCTGAAACCCAAACCCAAACCCAAAGCGAAAAAGTCATAATTTTTACCAAACTCCAAATATATCGATGTTTATACTCAAAAATGTTGTAAACGCCATTTTGGACTCAATGGAGGTGGTCTCGAGTCCCAAGTCGACTGTTTACAAAAAGTAGCTTTTCGGACTTTAATCTGATTAACAATTCTACATTTAAATAAAACATTTAAATATACAATCGTAAAATATGCGGGTTGTTATAGACTCCCCTCCTTAAAGAAATTGCATCCTCGCAATCTTTAAGAAATAAATAAGAAGTAACAACTATAAAAGCATATCAACACAAAAAGAAGAAAATTGAAATAAAAAGTTCACCTTAAGGAGCACGAGAGAGCAAGTCCGGATGTGTTCGCTCGATGAATTCTCTGGATTCCCAAGAGCAATCCTTAGGATTTGAGGACCACTGAACTTTCACCAGAGGAACATCTTTATTTCGAAGGCGTTTAACCTCCGAAGCAATAATACGAATAGGATGTTGCTCATAAGTCAAATTAGGCGAAACTTCAATTTCTTTAATAACACTGGGCTCAAGAATAGAATCGGAATCTCGAAGGCATTTTTGTAGTTGAGAGACGTGGAATATGTCATGAATAGCAGAAAATTGAGCCGGTAAGAAAAGGCGATAAGCCACGGAACCAATGCGTTCGATGAAGGGAAATGGCCCAATATATTGAGTTGCTAACTTTCCCGATCGACTGAACCCACAACACCCTTCATAGGTGAAACACGAATAAACACAAAATCTCCCACAGAAAATTCTAATTTCCTTCTTCGATTATCGACATAGGATTTTTGTCTACTTTGAGCTTCTTTCATCCTATGACGAATAAGGTCAATCTTTTCTGTGGCATCCCGAATAAAATCTGGACCTAAAACCAACTTCTCACCGGCTTCAAGCCAACACGAAGAAGATCGACATGGCCTTCCGTATAGTGCCTCGAAAGGTGTCATACCAATACTAGATTGGAAGCTATTATTATAGGAAAATTCAACAAGAGAAATATGATCTTCCCAACTTCCACCAAAATCAAGAACACATGCACGAAGAAGATCTTCAAGAGTTTGATTCACACGCTCGGTTTGTCCATCGGACTGAGGATGATAAGCGGTGCTAAAATTAAGCTTTGTTCCCAAAGCTTTTTGAAGACCTTTCCAAAATCCACTAGTAAAAAATGGATCATGATCGCTAACAATAGAAGTAGGAACTCCATGCAATCTAACAATTTCCATGACAAAGAGTTTAGCCAAAATAGGTACGGTCCGATTGGACCAAACGGGAATAAAATGGGTGGATTTTGTAAGTCTATCTACTATCACCCGTAGGCTATCATGACCCAAACAAGAATGGGGAAGACCGTCAATAAAATCCATGGAAATTTGATCCCACTTCCATATTGGAATTTCCAATGGTTGCAATAACCCACCGGGCCTTTGATGCTCGGCCTTAACGAGTTGGCAAGTCATGCAACGCTTAACAAAGTTAGCAATATCAGATTTCATTCCCTCCCAATAATAAAGTCGCTTCATATCCGCGTACATTTTACCACTACCGGGATGAATGGTAAATTTAGAACGATGAGAATCTTCTAAAATATCTTTACGAAGATCAATAATATTTGGCACAATAAGTCTACCAAAATTTCGAATACCGCCACGAGCATCAATATCAAAGTCTTTCAAACCTTCAATATCAATTTTATCCCTACAACTTTGGCTAAGAAGAACCAATTCGGGATCATGCTCTTGAGATTCAAGAATGCGGTCTAAAAGAGAAGGATGAGCCTCAAGGCTACAAAAAACTAGAGATGAACATAAATCGGATTCACGATCTCGAATTTCATAAGTCGACAAAGTCTCGAGATCATTCCACTCGGATATTATCATAGAAACAACCACTTGTTGCTTACGACTAAGGGCATCGGCAACACGATTCCCCTTCCCGGGAGTATAAAGAATATCAAGATCATAAGATGCAAGAAACTCGAGCCAACGTTGTTGACGCAAGTTAAGTTCCTTTTGAGAAAATAAATACTTCAAAGATGTGATCGGTGTAGAGAACAAATTTCTCTCCCAAAAGATAATGACGCCAAATTCTAAGGGCGAAAATAATAGCTGCGAGCTCTAAATCATGAGTGGCATATCTAGTCTCGGTAGGCTTTAATTGCCTAGAAGCATAAGCAATAACACGTTCCCGCTGCATGAGAACGGCACCCATACCAACACGACTAGCATCGGTATAAACAATAAATCTTGGTTTCCATCGGGAATCACAAGAATAGGAGCATCGGAAAGGAGTTCTTTTAATTTTTGAAATGAAGCTTCACATTTGTCTGACCAAATGTATTTAACTCCCTTCTTTGTCAAACTAGTAAGAGGTACGGAAATCTTGGAAAAGTCTTTTATGAACCGACGGTAATAGCCCACCAATCCGAGAAAGCTACGAATTTCCGTCACACTCTCCGGTCTCTTCCAATTTTGAATCGCTTCAATCTTTGAAGGGTCCATGGAAATTCCGGATTCAGAAATAATATGCCCCAAAAAGTTTACACGAGATTGCCAAAAGTGGCATTTAGAAAATTTTGCTTTCAATTGATTGCTCCTAAGAGTTTCCAACACAATCCGAAGATGATTTTCATGCTCTTCCTCGGTTTTAGAATAAATAAGAATATCATCTATAAAGATGAGAACAAATCAATCGAGGAAGTCTTTGAAAACTCGATTCATAAGGTCAACGAAATAAGATGGAGCATTCGTCAAGCCAGATGGCATAACAAGCCATTCATAAGATCCATAATAAGTACGGAACGATGTCAAAGGAATGTTATCCTCTGCAATACGGAGCTGATGAAAACCGGTTGCTAAGTCCAACTGTGAAAAGAATTTAGCACCACTAAGCTGATCGAATAAATCATCAATCCGTGGTAAGGGATATTTATTCTTGATGGTGAGATCATTAAGCTTGCGGTAGTCAACGCAAAGCCTAAGTGTACCATCAGATTTCTTCACAAAAATGGCTGAAGCTCCCCATAGAGAGGAACTAGATTGAATAAATTGATGCGCTTCCAATTCGGATAATTGTTTACGCATCTCCTCATTTTCTTTATTGGACATACGATAAGGAGGACGAGTAATATGCAGAGCTCGAGGGATTAGATTAATTCTGAACTCAATTGCTCGCTTAGGTGGTAATCCTAAAACGGGCTCAAATATGTCGGGAAATTCACGAACAATGTGAATGAGAGAAATAACATCTTCCTCATCATCATTATTGTCATCCTGAGGATTTAGAGAATACAAGGATGCTTTCGAATTGGAATCTGAATCTTTTAGAACTAGAGAAATCTACTTAACAGATTACGGATGCCGAAGATATATAGTCCGCTCAGGATATAGGATATGGGCTTCATAACAGTTAAGCCAATCCATTCCCAAAATCATTCTGAAACCTAAATAACGCATAACATGCAAATCGACACGGAAAGAGTAATCACATAAAATAATTTCGACATCTTTACACAATAAACTGAGTGTTGCGGATCCACCAACCGGATTAGCAATTCTCAAAGAAGTCATCAAGCCAATTACATTCAAAGACAAAGCATCTACAAGTTCTTTTGATATAAAAGAGTGAGATGCACCCGTATCGAAAAGAACTCGAATAGGAAGATCGTGAAATATAATAATGCCATCAAGGATAGAATGAGAAATACATTATCCACGAGAAGTGTTAGTAAGGGCTTGTACAACATTTAGCTTGCCCTCCTTCTTGCCTTGAAGTTTGGGACATAAATATATAGTATGACTCGAACTCTTGCAATAGCGGCAAGAAAGAGACTTCGGGCACTTGTTTGCATAGTGGTCCTTAGAACCACAATTGTAACATTCTCCACGACGAGGGGTAGGAGTATTTACTACCGGTGTTGCTTGCTTTCCCTTCTTGTTGGGATTAGGCTTGAATTTAAAAGGTCTCTTTTTGCTGATGTTTTGTTTGACCTTGGCATCACTATCTTTATCAGCCTCTTCGAGTCGAAGAGCAATATCAACAAGCTGATCAAAAGAAACTTCTAATTTCAGAAGTAATGGCTTTTTGAGGCTCTTGTTCAAGCCATAAACAAATCTCTGATTTTTCTTCGATGGGTTATTAATATATTCGACCCCATATTTGGAGAGAGATTCAAAAGATGCGACGTAGTCCGTCACGGAAGATTCACCTTGAACAAGGTCAATAAATAGTCGAGCTAAAGATACTTTCTCAACTTCCGACCCGAATTTCAACTCGAACCTTTCCCGGAATTGCTCCCAAGTAAGATCCACTTCACTAATTTCAGAGACCAAAAGCTCTTACCAGTCTAATGCTCTTTCTTGGAGAATGCTAGAAGCCAGTTGGGCTCGATGGAGTTCATTAAGATTCATGCGAGAAAATATGTGGTCGCATGTTCGAAGCCAAGCCTGGACTTCTATAACGCTCTCGGAACCTTTGAATGGCTTTCCACCCAGACTGGTGTAATCACTTCACAAGCGTGCAAACCCAGATTTAGGATGGGTGAGCTCTGGAGTGGGTCCGATAGCTTGAGCATTTCTCACAAGATCAAGAAGTTGCTGAGCAGACATAAATACTCCATCCTGGGGAGTAGCACTAGATTGACCGGCACTGGGACGGCCAGGTCTAACCATTTCTCTTCTTTAAGAAAGAAAGAAAAGAGAAAAAAGGTTAATCTCAGAATGAATATCGAACAAACAAGATTGATAAAACAAGGCATCATAAAAAGAAATAGGATAGAACGGGTTCAATGACTCGAATTAATCCTAAGGCACGACTCCTAAGAAAGACTTAGGACAATGATCCTTGCTAGATTATTCTACATTGTTCCGAAGTTTGGCTCCGATACCAAGCTGTGATGCCCCACCTCTATGCTCACGCTAGCCAAGGACACTACTGGGTAATGCTGTCGACTAGCGCGAAGAATGAGGCTGTTGAGGACTGACTATCTGTGTAATTGCTTTGGGCGAGTACTGATATGTCGGAGAAAATAACTTACATTTCATTTCAAGAGAAAATCCAACATATCAAATACAAACTCGAAGCTACCACACATTGGCTATGAGGCCTTCGGAAACAAATATAGAAACAAACATAACACAAATCAGTCACAGACATTCATATCACAAAGGTGGAAACAGATATGAATATAACACATAAAAGTGTACATCAGAGTAGTGGTCAAATAAGATCCACAATATCACAAAAGAATATATACAAGTGCTAGACAAAAGAATAGGTATACATCAAGGAGTCTCTATCTCAAATGTATAACAACAAAAACTACCAATCTAATGTAGTTAGACAAAAGTCAGAAGATGATCCCAGATAAGGAGTCAAGCAGAAGCACCTGTAACATCTCGGTCTGACCCGAGTATTATTTAATAAGAAAATAATAAACGGATCAGTCTAGCTATAATTATCATTAAAGAAATGAGATATAAGCAGAGATATAATAAGAACATATGATAACAATAATGTCATACTAGGACAAATATACTTTAAACAACAACAAAATCATACAATACCTCAAGAATCT
Source organism: Allium fistulosum (assembly GCA_030737815.1). Classification (NCBI taxonomy): domain Eukaryota; kingdom Viridiplantae; phylum Streptophyta; class Magnoliopsida; order Asparagales; family Amaryllidaceae; genus Allium; species Allium fistulosum. Next base: position 1,244,139,180 of record CM060902.1, on the reverse strand, counting down.
CAAAGCACGATAAAGAATATCATATTCTTAATTTTATTCACCAAACTACAAATATTGACAAACATATTAATGCCAATCGCAAAAGTCGGTAAAACACAAATTCTAGAAATCATCAATTAGAAATCCAGAAATCACAAAAAGGGGGAGGCCTATCACAAACGGGAGCATGAAAACTCAACAACATGTGTATCACAAACGGAACGCTATTCCATGGTCGCTAACCATAAATTTTGAGCCGAAGCTCCACAAACAGCCCGAAGACCATGGGTCGCTACCCCGCCAAATTGAACCGAAGTTCCACAAAACGGGGATTGTAATCTCCACATAAACAAATACACATCGCACATCGCTAGTCTAAATCACAAAATGATCATCATCGATCAATAAAAAGTGTCGATTACACTAAGCTAGTAGATATATGAGTTTAGCTTCATGTCCCATAACCACTAGCTTAACTTAAATATTTACGAACAAATTGTAGGTTCCCACTCGAAAATTGTCACAAGAGTTCAATCGAACAAGTCCAAGAATTAACCGACGAAGTGAACGCAAGTGTTTCATACCACTTGTTTTACTAAGTCGTTTAATTAGATTTCTCATACGAATGAGGTAAAGGTTTGTATATACTAATAGATTGGAAAACGGTTTTGAAAACAAGCTTTATATTTAAAAATAGAGTTGAAATCATCTTTGAAAAAGAGTTTGAATATTTACTACTAGTATAGAAACCCTTTATATTTTAAAGCGACAAATCACAGAAATGATTGTAGAAATAATCAATCACCAAAATCCACATTCGAAGAAGTGAATCAAATTCAAAGAAATTGATACCGAATCCATCAAAATGGATATTCTAAAAAGTCCCGAAAAAGAAGTCATCAAAGTCAATAATAAATGATAACAATAAATCAGATAATCACGAATCGATAAAAATTGGAACCTCAAGCAAAATAGGCAAAATAGGCAAAAACAAGCAGGTCAGTCGACTGACTGTAGAGGCCAGTCGACTTATCCAAAAACCTGAAAGTTTCATTTCCTACAGTCAGTCGACTGACTGCAGAAAACAGAGACTTCCAGTTTCTGCAGACAGTCCAAGACACTCTCGGTTGCTACAGCCAGTCGACTGACTTCAGAGGTCAGTCGACTGTTTGGCACTGGGACTGTTTTTTACCTATCCAAATGAAGAGCAAACTCTTCCAATTTGCGATCATACGAGCAATGGGCGTTAGGGGTTTATGCCAATCGACAACCCAGCCCTATAGGCTCTTCGATACACCACCAAAAGCATGATCAAACATCAAAGCTAAGATTTTTAGAGTTTTAGACTTCAAAACACCAAAAATTGAAATGTTCACCAAATCAATCCAAATCAAAATCAAATGTACATATAAAGATGTTAGGAATTCATACCTAACAATCAAAGATAGTTATAGATATAGATGTGAGATAAAAATCTCACCTTAAAACCCAAAAATGATGAAGAAGAAGTTTGAAAGTAAAGGAAGATCAACTACTCTTCAACTTCAACTCTAGAAGCTTGAATATAATCTCAAAAGAAGAACATTTCCTAAGTTAGGTTTAGGAAATTTCTGAAATTAAAGAGAGAATGAGTTGGAGAAGATGAAGAGGATGCTTACCTTAGCTTCTCTTTGATTTTTGGAGCTAACACTTGGATTTGTAAAAGAAACTAGGGTTTTGAATTTTAATTTCCCATTCCTCTCCCCATTTTTATTGAAGCTTGAGTGTTAGGAAAATAAGAATGAAGTGAAGAGGAGAGGTGGACTGAACTAGGGTGTTAAGATGGGTTAGTGGGCTGAAACCCAAACCCAAAGTGAAAAAGTCATAATTTTTACCCAACTCCAAACATATCGATGTTTATACTCAAAAAAGTTGTAAACGCCATTTTGGACTTAATGGAGGTGGTCTCGAGTCCCAATTCGACTGTTTACAAAAAGTAGCTTTTCGGACTTTAATCTGATTAACGATTCTACATTTAAATAAAACATTTAAATATACAATCGTAAAATATGCGGGTTGTTACAACTTTACTTCTGAACTAGTATTGACCCTTCCATCTTCTAGTTATGGACTCTAATCAGGCCTCTTGATCAGAAACCTTCATTTTCCTTGCATAGCTCTCAACTATGATAGAAAACTCAAGTACCCAACCACAAACCCTCATCAATGTTCGCAATCTAGAATCAGACGATAAATCCTTTTTCAAACTAGTGTAAACACTTCAAAGTCATATACTCGAATCTTAGACCAAAATCATGCAATGAAATGATCTACGTAACACATACGTACTTATTAACCTTCCCAAAAAATTTATGAAAACGTTTCATAAAACTTTTATTCAAAAATTTTTATAAAGATGCTTCTTTATATATAATTACTTTAAAAAAAATAATTTACCAAAAATTTCTATCTCCATTACAAAGAAACCATTTCAATTTCAACACTTAGAGCATACCTCTATATACATAAATCTGCAAAAATCTTTGAGGAAAGCTTTATATTTTCCAAAACACACTTTATTGGGTCAAAACGAATGTTGCGTAAAACATCGTTACAACAACCTAGAAACACTACTATAGAGATCTGGTTAATTATACTTAATATTAATTTTCGATGTTGAATTTAAATTATTTATTAGTTAACAACAAAGCCGATCAAGTTGGGGTATCATTACCTCTCAGACCTTGAACATATGCCGTTCTTAACTTAATAGATATAAGTTACCCACCTCGAATCTTAACATCAAATATAGGATATGTATAAATCCCGTATACTATATAAAATATCTCCTTTTGGAAATCACTTACTATAACAACAGTGTTATAATCTATGTCTTCCTCACTTTCCAAAAACAATTATTTCCAACAATAATGTCAAAATCCATATCTTCTTCCACTTAATCCCTTTTTAAATTACTTTTAAAAATATGGTTTAAATATTAAATATCACTATCAAATCATTTCTCTTAAAAGATATTTTAACTTTATAAAAATTCTTTTATATAAACTTTCCATTTTATAAACTCTACTCCTCAAACTACCAAATCATTTTAAAATTTTCAATTTTTTTCCAAAATACCAGGATTTAAATTCTCAAAATCTCTTTTTATAAAACATATCTTCTAAATCCATCTTTTATAGAATCATTTTATTTTTGTAAAACAATACAACATGCTTATTTATTATCTTATATATATTCATTATCCTTAAACTAATATTATTATCAAACACTTTATAGTCAAATCGTGAAACTTAATTCACAAGGTGTTCATTCAATCAACAAATGATAATAACTGAATGTTATTACTTCCTTAACCACAAACTAACACACATAAATATCTATCTTTTTGAAAGATACTCTTTTACATATAAAATATAGTCCTTTCAAAAACAGTGTGTCGGTTTTCCTTGTTAAGTATTTAGGAATCCCTATCGAATACATGTGGCCACCATGCATCGACCAGAATTCATAAACCACTCAACAGACCGACCAACACAAAATATTTTGTTAGTCACTAACAAATACGCGCCTATATATATATATATAATACACTAAAATTCATTTTAGGGTGTCTCGTATCCTATCTTTAATGAGTTACTCGTCCTAGGGCATTACTAACCCTATCTCTGATGAGTCTTAACCCTACTAGGTGCTCAGGGTTCGCTCAACCTAATCTTTGATACCAAATGTAACGAACGGGATTTTCGACCCTTGAAAATCAACACTATTGCGTCCATTGTATTGCGTGCCGAGCATTCAAGTGCCAGAAAAATTGATTGTTAAAGGTAATATAAAATAACGACAGAACAAAATCTCATAAGAATGGAATAATTTATAATATCAATAATCGTTACAATGGATAATTTGAAAATATATATATCAGAGTCTAACCTAAGCTCAGCCTGGACAGTTATAAATACCCGTCCTTACAAATGCTGAAAAACAACAAACATAGCGGAAAAGTAAACTACATCCATATATTGATGAAGATCTCCAACTCTCCTCTAGAAACACCAAGCTTCTAAAGCTAAACCTAAAACTACTTGAATCCGACCCAAGTATTAAAAATAGCCGGATCAGGCTTGGAAAATCAACGTGAGAAACACAAATTATATTTATATATGGTAGTGTCATAGAACGGATCGATGCCAAACAAAATCTTTTTGAAAAGAAAGGGTATCTCGTAAGACCATGTCGCACATAAACACAGATGGGTTTTTACCTTACGATAACAAAAATACTTTATACTAAAATATTTTGATATTATTTTTAATGACATGGGTTTGAAAACACTTTTCAAATAAATATATAAAGAAGGTACCAATACTCGAGAACGGGGTATATAATACTAAAGGGTAGCTAAAATGTTTGCAAAGCATTATAGCTATTTTAGGAATACAGTCAAACTCGCAAAGCTCGTGTTAGAATCATATTTTCAAATAGGGAACTAGTTACCATTTCCTTCCTTGCGGACACTGTTAACATTCATAATTCCCCGTAACTTTTCACCTTTCTCAAGCTAGCCACTACATTATATTTCTCAACACTGATGAATCATAGCGCCCGGTAACTTTTCACCTGTCTCAGGCTAGCCACTACACTACTCCATTTTAAATTCTAAGGTTGTAACATCTTTTTTCCACTATTATTCTATAGCCCGTAATATTGTGTTATTTCTTGTGGATCACATAGTTTCCCCTATCATCTTCGGGATGTGAGGCTTGTGAGGCTACGGTTTACTTTCCACAAAGCCATGCTTTACTTTTCACAAAGCAAATTTCACTTAGAATGTCACATTGTCATTTCTATCAACACATTATTGATTTCCACAAAAGTACAACCCCTTAGTTCATACGCGTCAGGGAAGGGTGTTAAGTATAAGAGGGGTTACCTCCTACATGACCAAACATATTGTGGTGACCCACACTCTATAACACATAGTTTTTTTTTATACAAGAGGCATTCACCACTAAACCCCAATTCTTTTATGTTTGAATATTTATATAATTTCCAAATATTTTTCCCAAGACCCTGGTTTTACCAATATAATCATATCAGTGTACAAACAAACTAAGTCAATTGTATATTTGATGATATACAATTGTTTCTTTATTATTATTATATTTTTTTTATCAGAGGGAATTTAAATCAAATAGAAATCAAAATACCATACAAGCTATTGACATAGCCACTTATTTCTTTTCTAAGTCTTGTTCTACTGCCATAGGTGCACTTTGACAAATTCTAACACTTATATATATTTATCTTGCCTAGATAATTCTATTTAACTCTAAAATAGTATTTACTTGATCTCATGATAGTTATCAAAGTTGATAATAATTAATAACAATAAGTTGGATTGACAAAAATCGATAAACCTTGGAAATTTACTCGAAAATAGGCAAATTAGGCAAAATCAGCAGTTCAGACGTCTAAATTTTTATGACAGACGTCTAGATTCGATCTCAGACGCCTAAATTTTTATAACAGACGTCTCAGAGTGTCTAAATTTTAAACAGAGAGTAGAAAACATTTTGAACTAAATTCAGACATCTAAATTTTTGTTGACAGACGTCTAAATTAGATCTTAGACGTCTAATTTTTATGACAGACGTCTCAGAGTGTCTAAATTTTAAACAGAGAGTAGAAAACATTTTGAACTAAATTCAGACATCTAAATTTTTGTTGACAGACGTCTAAATTCGATCTCAGACGTCTAAATTTTTATGACAGACGTCTCAGAGTGTCTAAATTTTAAACAGAGAGTAGAAAACATTTTGAATTAAATTCAGACATCTAAATTTTTGTTGACAGACGTCTAAATTAGATCTCAGACGTCTAAATTTTTATGACAGACGTCTAATTTGATCTTAGACGTCTAAAATTGTTGACAAGTTTTCTCAGAGGTTAAACTTAAATACTCAATTACTTACAAATTTCCAGAATTCGTGCATATGCAAGTATCACTTACCTGCCATGCTCAAATTCATCTCACTTGAATATTCTACTAAAATCTTGAGTGTTCATTAAAAATCAATCCCCTTAGCTTTTTAATTTCCATAAGGCAAAACATAAGCAATAAAAATAAGAGTTCAAATATATATATATATATATATATCCATATCATATGCATATGACATGTCTAACTCCTTATTTTCTCCAAATCAGACATTCATAAAATAAATTTGTAGTTAACCAACCATCATCCATGATCACTCATAACAGGTTTTGATTAAGTACATATCTTCAACTCAAAATACTTAAAAAGTTTCCTAAAAGTAACTTCAATTACAGAAAATAAAATGTGTCTAGTAATTTCATTACAATGCATCTGCAAATTTTAAAAAAACAAGTCTCTCTTATTTATTCTAGCAGCCAATGCCTTCTCTACTCATCAAGCCAACTTCAATTTCCTGCAAGCAAATCATTTAGCTGCCCCAAAGAATTTTTGAGACACCCAGATGATTGCAAGGGCAACCAAAAGGGTCAGTTTTCACTAGTATGAGCATTTATCAATTTTGTATACATATTCATAATTTTAAAACATAATCTTGCAGTGCCTTCCTAGTTTAACAGATGTTTATACTTAGCATGTTTTGGTTCATACAAGGTAATATAAAAAAACACATTCATCTATTCAAACAAATACACAACAAACAGTAAAGATAAACATATGTATAATTCTTGATTTATTCTCCCCAAATCTAGATAAATAAACCCAGGTTTTATACTCCAAATTTTTCACCCAGCAACTAATCAATGAACAAGTTTAACTTGATTAAATTAACACCATATCTGGATATTTATAACCCAGATTTTTAAACCCCTGCCCCCATTTATTTTATGGTCTTTAACTCCTTGTCAAATGAATACTATGTATGCATTGTGAAGGAAACTCCCAAGTTGTTTAAATTATTCCAACACACAAAGGCCTCAGGGTGCAGTTGCACCATGCATATACTTGCTTCCACCTGAAGTAAGCAAATCATTGACTAACTCCCAAGTGACCAATTTAGTTTTTCTTTCATTCATATTTCAGAAAGATATAACTGCTTGTATATTTTTCTGATTCAACCCCATGTTCCCCTGTTTAATATATATCCATGTTTAATGATACTAAGATAGAACAAGAATGCTCCAATCATGTTAACACCAAAAGCCCACTTACAGATTAATACTCCAAACAAACAAACAAAAATGCACAAACAAACATCCATATCACCCATAACAAAATTAATTCAGAGATTTAAATGTCTCATAATATTCTAGGCTGCCTGCAATAGGACTTAATGCCATTGCATACAAAGGATAAATACTCACATAATGTTTTTCCTTTTACTGCCTTAATTTCTTAGAACAGCAAATCCCCCAAAGCCTCAAGTTAGTGTTTCTTCCTTGTTTATTTTATTTTGTTTTTTGATCCCGAGAGAGTGATGGTTTTGGCTATGTGCAGTTATTTATAAATCCATTCTAGGGTTTAAGAAAATGGGTAATTCTCCTAATACCCTTAGCTGTTCATGCATACATCTCATTCCTGTGTGGTCCTAAATGGGAAATGCACACATCAGGTTACTTTATTTGGTTATTTCGGGAGTTGAACATTTTAAACACTGCATGCTATTTTCATGTTTCTATTTTGTTCATGCCATATGCATGTGATCCTTTATTCATTTCTTTTTATAAGTTTAAGGAATCTGAAAATCTCCTTTGTATTTTCTACCTATCTATTACCTTCATTCAATCATGCATACTAACATACCTTATTAAAATCATTCACTCATATTATTTGCTTGAAATAAATAAGATATGGAAATTTTTATTTGATTTTGTATGTATACATATGTATATTTCTGCCTCTTTGTCAGATCAGTAACTCCTTCTATATTTAAATAAAAATCACATATATTATGCTAATTATTTTTAGCACAACTATAAGACTTATAAACCTTTTTATTAATTTAATTTTTATTCTACCTTTATATAAAACAGAAAACACCCCATTTGTATATATTTACATAATTCTTTGGACATAAAGCTATACTTATTTTTGAGTTCCAATTCCTTTCTTAATTACCTTAATTCCTTGCATTTTATCAAACAGAAGCTCCCATGCAATTTTATTTATTGCCAAATTCTTTTCTGTTTTAAATGCAATATATATACATATATATATATATATCTCAGAATTTTCTAATATAAATATATATATATCATTTTATTTTATTTTCTTTTAGGGTCATTACATACCCTCCCCCTTAAAGGAATTATGTCCCCATAATTTCACCTATTTTCTCCAATTAAAAGCACTAATCCATAGCCTGTTTTAACTCCATAACCCCATACTCATATTTTATGGAAACAAACAATATATAAATACATTTAGAAAAATTATCTTAGGCTGCTTAAACATACCTCTCCACCAGTAAACAAATTGGGGTATTTAGCCCTCATTTTGTCTTCAACCTCCCATGTACAATCATTAGTGTCCAAGCTCCATTGGATTTTTACCAGTTTGATCACCTTGTTCCTCAACTTTTTCTCTTCCTTGGCAACTATCCCTACTGGTTCATTTGTATAAACCAAATTCTTCTGGACTTGAACTTGAGTAGGTGACTCCAGAATTGATCCTTCATCATGCACCCATTTTCTCAATTGAGAAACATGAAATACAGGATGCACACCACTCAACTCCTCAAGTAACTTAAGTCTCTAGGCCATAGCACCAATTCTCTGCATAATTTCATATGGTCCTACAAATCTTGGTGATAGTTTACTAGATTTTCCAAACCTGAACACTTTCTTCATTGGTGATACTTTCAGAAAAACATGCTCTCCTACTTCAAACTCCATTGGCTTCCTTTTTCTATCTGCATAAGACTTTTGTCTTGATTGTGCTGCCTTCATTCTATGCCTAATCAATTCAATCATGTTGGAAGTTTCTTTAACATGGTCTGGCCCCAACATTACACCCTCTCCTGCTTCCAACCAACAGGCAGGAGACATGCAAGGTCTCCCATACAAGGCTTCAAAGGGAGCCATTCCTATGGTTGATTGATAGCTATTGTTGTAAGTGAATTCTGCCAAATGGATATGATCCTCCCAATTACCCCCAAAATCAAGCACACATGCTCTAAGTAAATCTTCCAATATTTTATTCACTATCTCTGTTTGCCCATCACTTTGAGGATGGTAGGCAGTGCTTAAACAAAGTTGTGTTCCCATTGCTTCTTGGAAACTTTCCCAAAATCTTGAGGTGAACAAAGTGTCTCTATCACTTACAATAGTCTTGGGTATGCCATGTAGCCTCACCACTTCTTTAATGAACAATTGTGCAAGTCTAGATGCATTTCTATCTGACCTGACAGGAACAAAGTGAGCTGATTTGGTTAGTCTATCAACAATTACCCATATACTATCATTGCCTTTCTTAGTTCTAGGCAAACCATCCACAAAATCCATGGAAATGCTTTCCCAATTCCACTGAGGTACCTCCAAAGGTTGCAACATGCTAGAGGGCTTTTGGTGGTCTGCTTTAATTTGTTGACATGTGGAACATTTTGCCACATATCTTGCCACTGCTTGCTTCATTCCTGCCCACCAGTAGCCTCTTTTTAAATCATGATACATTTTAGTACCACCAGGGTGTATGGTGTACCTGGTCTTGTGATGCTCATTCATGATTTTTTCCTTCAATTCTGCAATGTTTGGTACACAAAGCTTATCATTTTTCCTCAAATAACCTTGGGAATCTATTTTAAAATTCTCTGACTCAATGTTATTTAATAACATTTCTTTCTTCTCCTTTAGACTTTGATCTTGATCTTGCATGCTACCAACTTTCTCCACCAGATTAGACTTCATTGTGATTATTCCCAGTGTACCATACTCCACCATATCACCATGTTCTTTAAAATTCACTGCATCCTTACTGTATATATCTGCCTCCCCAAGCACTGCAAGATTTTTAAACTCATCAATCATCAAACTGGCTAATCTAACATGATTTCTGCTCAAAGCATCTGCTACTCTATTAGCTTTTCCAGGAGTGTACAATATATCTAAATCATATGCAGCTAGAAACTCCAACCACCTTGCTTGCCTCATATTTAAATCTTTTTGAGAAAATAAATATTTCAATGCTTGATGATCTATGAATAATTCAAATTTTGCCCCAAGCAAATAATGCCTCCATAGTTTTAGTGCAAACACTATTGCAACTAATTCTAGATCATGAGTTGCATATTTGGTTTCATTAGGTTTAAGCTGTCTTGATGCATATGCCACTACCTTGCCATGTTGCATAAGCACTGCACCTAACCCAAATCCACTAGCATCAGTGTATACAACCATTCCTTCATTTGCTTTTGGGATTTGTAGGACAGGAGCTTCCACCAATGCTTGCTTCAATTTCTCAAAAGCTTGTTCACACTGCTCAGTCCACACATATGGTTGGTTCTTCTTGGTTAGTTTGGTCATTGGTGTGGCTATTCTTGAAAAATCCTTGATGAACCTCCTATAATACCCTGCCAAACCTAAGAATGACCTCACCTCAGTCACTGTTTTGGGTCTACTCCATGATTGAACTGCAATGACCTTGCTTGGATCTACACTTACTCCCTGCTGTGACACTATGTGTCCTAAGAATTTTACTTCTTGTTGCCAAAATGCACACTTTGAATACTTGGCTTTTAATTCATGTTCTCTAAGTCTAGATAATACTAAATGTAGGTGCATAGCATGATCATTTTCTGACTTTGAATAAATTAATATGTCATCTATAAATACCAAGACAAACTTATCCAAAAAGTCTCTAAAAATTCTATTCATCAAGTCTACAAAATAGGAGGGAGCATTGGTCAAGCCAAATGGCATTACTAGAAATTCATAAAGGCCATACCTTGTATTAAAGGCTGTGTACTCAATGCTTTCCTCTGCAACTTTCATCTGATGAAATCCAGAGGCTAAGTCTAGCCTTGAAAATATTCTAGCCCCATGCAATTGATCAAATAGATCATCTATTCTAGGCAGTGGGTACTTATTTTTAATAGTTACCTTGTTTAAATCCCTATAGTCCACACACAACCTCATTGTTCCATCATGTTTCTTAACAAAAAGCACTGGGGAACCCCAACTGGAACTACTTGATCTTATGAATCCTTTCTCTTCTAATTCTTCTAGTTGATGTTTTAATTCTACCAACTCTTTTGGACCCATTCTATAAGGCTTCTTAATGATTGGATTTGTTCCTGGCATTAATTTTATTTTAAATTCAACTGGTCTGTTTTGAGGAACTCCCTTTACTTCTCCAAACACATCTATATATCCATTTACTACTGGGATTTCCTCTACTTTTAATTCCTTTTGAACTTCATTAATACTCCAAATTTTATTAAAACATGCATTCTTTGCTATTTCACTTAAGATGGTAATTCTTTTGCCTTCATTAGTTTCCAAAGAAATAGTAAGGTTTTCTAAATTTAAAATTGCTTTATTTCTCATTAACCAATCTACCCCCAAAATAATCCCAATACCAGGATAATTTAAGGTGTATAGATCTGAATTAAATTCATAACCCCCTATAATTAATTTCAGACCCATGCACTTCATCCCCAACATGCAATGACTCCCTATGGGACTGTGTACAATTAAGGGTTGATCAATAGAAACACAAGCAAGTGTTAACTTCTTTACAATTTCCAAAGATATTAGTGAATGTGAGGCACCAGTGTCATATATTACTAATATGGGTTGGGTATGAATAAAAATTATACCTTCCAGTTGCCCAACATTCCCAGTGTTATTTGCTGCCAAAGCTCCTACCCTTGCTGTTCCCCTATTGGTTTCTGGGCAATCCTTCTTGAGATGACCCATCTTTCCACAATTATAACAGCCTCCTCTAGGTATTTTAGGGTCAAGGCATTGGTTACTATAATGTCCAGCTTTTCCACAATTAAAACAATGAGTGAATTTCTTGCTTTCAGGTGCTATTGCTCCTTCCCCTTTCTTAACTCCTTTACTTACATTTCTCTTATCATAAGGTTGCACTTTGTTCTGGCCACCCTTCTTCTTATTGAGCTTCATATTCCTGAATTTCTCTCTTGCAGTGTCATGTTGCTCAAATGAGAGAGTTAGATCAATTACTTGATCAAAAGTTTTGTCCTTGTATGGCAACATTGCCCTTGACAAACTAGGGTTCAAGCCTTGAATGTACCTTGCATTCTTTGCTTCTGCATTCCCTATTAATACCAGTCCATACTTGGATAATGCTTCAAACTTCTGAGTGTATTCATTCACACTCATGCTTCCTTGCCTTAATCTAATAAAGTCTTCAAGCAGTGTAGCCTTGGCAGATGCTGGGACAAATCTGGCCTCAAGCATGTCTTTGAAATTATTCCAAGTGATAGTATCCTCTTGTCTTCCTGCTGTCACAACTTCCCACCAATCCAGTGCAACCCCCTTCAATTTCCTTGAAGCTATCTGTCTCTTCCTCTGGTCATTGATTTGCATATCTGTGAAGACCCTCTCCATAGTTCTTATCCAAGTTTGAACACCTATAGCTCCTTCAGTACCTTCAAAATCCTTTCCTCCCAAAGTGGTACATGTCTTAAGCAGTTTGGAGAGTTCTTCATGAGGATTGTCTTTCCTTGGTGCCATTCCATCCCTTAAAGCTCTCACAAAATCCTCCATGCTCATCACAGGTGGCTCATGTGAAGATCCTGCACCTGTGTGATGCCTTGGTCCTACCATAATGCTATAAATATGATTGTTATGTTAGTTTATTTACCCCTATCAGTTTTTGGTGTCTTTACTTGGTTCATTTTCATTTCTGTGCACACTGTGCATGTGTCACATGTACACACATATATTTCTTGACATAAAGCAAAAACATTCAACACCAACAATTCAAACAATGCATTCAAACATCCATATGCATACAACAACATTTACTATGTTATTTAAAACATGGCTCTGATACCAAACTGTGGTGACCCTCACTCTATAACACATAGTTTTTTTTTATACAAGAGGCATTCACCACTAAACCCCAATTCTTTTATGTTTGAATATTTATATAATTTCCAAATATTTTTCCCAAGACCCTGGTTTTACCAATATAATCATATCAATGTACAAACAAACTAAGTCAATTGTATATTTGATGATATACAATTGTTTCTTTATTATTATTTTTATTTTTTTATCAGAGGGAATTTAAATCAAATAGAAATCAAAATACCATACAATCTATTGACATAGCCACTTATTTCTTTTCTAAGTCTTGTTCTACTGCCATAGGTGCACTTTGACAAATTCTAACACTTATATATATTTATCTTGCCTAGATAATTCTATTTAACTCTAAAATAGTATTTACTTAATCTCATGATAGTTATCAAAGTTGATAATAATTAATAACAATAAGTTGGATTGACAAAAATCGATAAACTTTGGAAATTTACTCGAAAATAGGCAAATTAGGCAAAATCAGCAGTTCAGACGTCTAAATTTTTATGACAGACGTCTAGATTCGATCTCAGACGTCTAAATTTTTATGACAGAAGTCTCAGAGTGTCTAAATTTTAAACAGAGAGTAGAAAACATTTTGAACTAAATTCAGACATCTAAATTTTTGTTGACAGACGTCTAAATTAGATCTCAGACGTCTAAATTTTTATGACAGACATCTCAGAGTGTCTAAATTTTAAACAGAGAGTAGAAAACATTTTGAACTAAATTCAGACATCTAAAATTTTGTTGACAGACGTCTAAATTCGATCTCAGACGTCTAAATTTTTATGACAGACGTCTCAGAGTGTCTAAATTTTAAACAGAGAGTAGAAAACATTTTGAACTAAATTCAGACATCTAAATTTTTGTTGACAGACGTCTAAATTAGATCTCAGACGTCTAAATTTTTATGACAGACGTCTAATTTGATCTTAGACGTCTAAAATTGTTGACAAGTTTTCTCAGAGGTTAAACTTAAATACTCAATTACTTACAAATTTCCAGAATTCGTGCATATGCAAGTATCACTTACCTGCCATGCACAAATTCATCTCACTTGAATATTCTACTAAAATCTTGAGTGTTCATTAAAAATCAATCCCCTTAGCTTTTTAATTTCCCTAAGGCAAAACATAAGCAATAAAAATCAGAGTTCAAATATATATATATATATATATATATATCCATATCATATGCATATGACATGTCTAACTCCTTATTTTCTCCAAATCAGACATTCATAAAATAAATTTGTAGTTAACCAACCATCATCCATGATCACTCATAACAGGTTTTGATTAAGTACATATCTTCAACTCAAAATACTTAAAAAGTTTCCTAAAAGTAACTTCAATTGCAGAAAATAAAATGTGTCTAGTAATTTCATTACAATGCATTTGCAAATTTTAAAAAAACAAGTCTCTCTTATTTATTCTAGCAGCCAATGCCTTCTCTACTCATCAAGCCAACTTCAATTTCCTGCAAGCAAATCATTTAGCTGCCCCAAAGAATTTTTGAGACACCCAGATGATTGCAAGGGCAACCAAAAGGGTCAGTTTTCACTAGTATGAGCATTTATCAATTTTGTATACATATTCATAATTTTAAAACATAATCTTGCAGTGCCTTCCTAGTTTAACAGATGTTTATACTTAGCATGTTTTGGTTCATACAAGGTAATACAAAAAAACACATTCATCTATTCAAACAAATACACAGCAAACAGTAAAGATAAACATATGTATAATTCTTGATTTATTCTCCCCAAATCTAGATAAATAAACCCAGGTTTTATACTCCAAATTTTTCACCCAGCAACTAATCAATGAACAAGTTTAACTTGATTAAATTAACACCATATTTGGATATTTATAACCCAGATTTTTAAACCCCTGTCCCCATTTATTTTATGGTCTTTAACTCCTTGTCAAATGAATACTATGTATGCATTGTGAAGGAAACTCCCAGGTTGTTTAAATTATTCCAACACACAAAGGCCTCAGGGTGCTGTTGCACCATGCATATACTTGCTTCCACCTGAAGTAAGCAAATCATTGACTAACTCCCAAGTGACCAATTTAGTTTTTCTTTCATTCATATTTCAGAAAGATATAACTGCTTGTATATTTTTCTGATTCAACCCCATGTTCCCCTGTTTAATCTATATCCATGTTTAATGATACTAAGATAGAACAAGAATGCTCCAATCATGTTAACACCAAAAGCCCACTTATAGATTAATACTCCAAACAAACAAACAAAAATGCACAAACAAACATCCATATCACCCATAACAAAATTAATTCAGAGATTTAAATGTCTCATAATATTCTAGGCTGCCTGCAATAGGACTTAATGCCATTGCATACAAAGGATAAATACTCACATAATGTTTTTCCTTTTACTGCCTTAATTTCTTAGAACAGCAAATCCGCCAAAGCCTCAAGCTAGTGTTTCTTCCTTGTTTATTTTATTTTGTTTTTGATCCCGAGAGAGTGATGGTTTTGGCTATGTGCAGTTATTTATAAATCCATTCTAGGGTTTAAGAAAATGGGTAATTCTCCTAATACCCTTAGCTGTTCATGCATACATCTCATTCATGTGTGGTCCTAAATGGGAAATGCACACATCAGGTTACTTTAATTGGTTATTTCGGGAGTTGAACATTTTAAACACGGCATGCTATTTTCATGTTTCTATTTTGTTCATGCCATATGCATGTGATCCTTTATTCATTTCTTTTTATAAGTTTAAGGAATCTGAAAATCTCCTTTGTATTTTCTACCTATCTATTACCTCCATTCAATCATGCATACTAACATACCTTATTAAAATCATTCACTCATATTATTTGCTTGAAATAAATAAGATATGGAAATTTTTATTTGATTTTGTATGTATACATATGTATATTTCTGCCTCTTTGTCAGATCAGTAACTCCTTCTATATTTAAATAAAAATCACATATATTATGCTAATTATTTTTAGCACAACTATAAGACTTATAAACCTTTTTATTAATTTAATTTTTATTCTACCTTTATATAAAACAGAAAACACCCCATTTGTATATATTTACATAATTCTTTGGACATAAAGCTATACTTATTTTTGAGTTCCAATTCCTTTCTTAATTACCTTAATTCCTTGCATTTTATCAAACAGAAGCTCCCATGCAATTTTATTTATTGCCAAATTCGTTTCTGTTTTAAATGCAATATATATACTTATATATATATATATATATCTCAGAATTTTCTAATATAAATATATATCATTTTATTTTATTTTATTTTAGGGTCATTACACATATGTACGTTTGTAAAAACACTGTACGTGGACTTAGAAATACAATGTCAGACACTTGTCCAGGTGAAGGACAAACTGAAGGCACTCCTCCTACTACATCCTATTTGGGAATCTCCCCTAGTATTAGTTGCGAGTAGTTGAAGATTTTCATCACTACTGCCACTATATATATATATAATATGGGAATCACCACAGAGGTTAGTGGCAAGCAGCCGGCAAGTAGCCTTACATTATAAAGATCTCCATCTTCAAAATCATTATCTTTAACATGTCCTCACTTTCGAACTCGTATACTGGTTCGAAGTGATTTTCGGATAGGAATCACCCAAATCCGATCTCGATCTTTGTGAACCAATTATCGATAAAAAGATGTCAAGTATGTAGGTGATTATCAAACATCATCCAATTTATAAATCTTTTCATCCAAATGAATATCTCTTCAAGGATATAAGCTTTAAACCATTTCTATTTCTTTCAGTATAAATGAGATTATTAAGCCTCTTTTATTAAATCCTTTGGTTAATTAAAACCCCTTTTTATCTTTGGAAATACCAAATCATTTCCCTTTGATTACATAGGAAAAATATTTCCACATTCTATTATTAGTACAATTCCAATCTTAATGAAGATTTCACATTCCCAAACATGTCTTTAATGGGTTAAAAAAATGTTATTTAAGGCATCATTTACTGTAAACCCAAACCAGTTAGTATTGAATAAAAGAGATCCATAAGTTTTACTAATTTCTATATTCAATCTGTACTTGTAACGACCCAACCACGATACCCATATTAGCAAAGAACATTACGAATAACGTCGTCTACTAATCTGGAGAATACGGCTTGTTAAGAGCGATCGAATGTGAATATATCTTTATACTAACACCGACACATCATTTATAACTTTTTACTTAATATCTGAACTGAAATTTGACATGTACAGTATTAATACAAAGTAATAAACACACCGATTTCTCAAAATTAGAACAATATATCATTTAAGCATCGGTCACATGTCACAGCGGGATAATAATCTCATATACATATACAAATTGTGAGTCTACAAAATAAAACACTGAACTCACATAATATACAAGTTTTACAATTCCCTAATCTCAATTATATATTTTATATACAAGGTCCAAATTCCTAAATGGGATAAACTAAAAGTCCAAATGTTTATCTCCTTGCTAGCATAACCATTCAAAGGTCAACCTGTCCTGTGACCTGAAAAGTCTCGACCTGACCCGAGCAAAATAACACCCGGGCCAGACTATCTCTAAATATCCAATAGGGTGAGAACAAGATATAACACAAGAACAAATAACATATAAGTAAATACAGATGTCCATGAAATAACGAGTCATGGGAATTAATTTAACTTAGAGTTCATCACAAGGCACATGGTTATACATTTAAGTCACCAACACATATTAGTTACTAAACACAGAATAACAGAATTAACTTAACATCCATCACAAGACACAAGAACATATATTTATTTCACTAACAAGACATAAGAATATATATTTATTTCACGAACACAGAATAGTCACAGAATCCAAATATCTAGAATCCAAGAGATCTTAATCCAAACTGATCGTAATGATCGTCCAAAACAATCGCACTGATTGTACTCAAAACCCATGGCAAACAAACAAACAAATTGATATCACTCGAACCGATCAGATCTAAGGATCGTACTCAGACCGGGAACATAGTATCACAGAATGATCTCAAGGATAGTCCATACCGATCAAGGTGATCATAGAAACCATGACTCGATAAATCTAAATTTATTTAATATTATTATATTATTATGTTTGAAAAGAATTCTAGGAATAAACTTCTTAAGGATCTAGCAGCCACTTGCCGCACACCAAAAGAGAGTAAACTCTGAAGTGCCAAATACTACCACCTTCAGTAATCACTAGAATTTAACCAATACATCCCATACCGTATGGTGAAATTCAAGTATTTACTAAAAGCTAGTAAATATCACTTATTACGGATACCTCAAGAAAACCTGAACTACATTCTCTTAAGGATCTAGCAACTACTTGTCGTACGCCAGAAGAAAATACGACTCTAAAGTGTTAAGTACTTCCCAAATACGATCACAAGAATTTAACCAAGGCATCCCATACTACCTGGTGGAATTCGAGTATTCGCTAATGGGTTAGTAAGTTCCACTCAAACATTCTATTCAACGAGTTATACCATATTCGACAAAGCGTTATTCGAAAGAATTTAAATCAATTGATAACACTAAGTCGATTATTAGTATTCCTCAAATTATAGAGTTAAGGTTCTCAAAACATTTTTCTCTTTTGAGTTTATTATTTAAAACACTTATTATAATTTTCCATAAATCAGTTCATTATTTAACTTCATAAAAATATTCACAGATTTGTTAAAATATTCCATAACTTTGAATTGTTCCAAGATTTTACTTATATACACAAAGTTGTCTCAAATTTCCATATAGTTGTATTATTCACAAACTATATTTTAAAACCATATTTAATTACTCTTCTAAATCCATATTAAAATATAACCATTTTATTTAAAAATAAACTAAGTTTATACTTTTCAAAATCACATTTCCAAATTCCATGAATCCTATATTATTTGTTTAATAAAGCCTTAATACTTATATTCCAAATCCATAATCACTTTTATATAAAAATGGATTAGATGAGTATTTCTAAAGTCATATTTCCAAATCCATAAATATTTTAATAACCATGCTTCATATATAAAATAAATTGCTAAAAATAATTTTTAATATTTATTAACTTAATTTAGAAACAATTCTAAGATTTATAAATATAAATAATTATCTTTTGTAAAATTACTTCTATACGAAGCTTATCAACTTATTTCATTTAACTCAAATTTAGGGTCTAAAGGTCTGCAATTTCGACTACATAAATCTCATAATTTTACTAAAATTAAAGCATAAATATTGTAAATAAAAGTCTATGCTTTCTAGAGCATCAATAATTTTTGAATTTTGATAAGTAATGAAAAAGTTATGACTAAAACAATTCTCAGATTTTAACTTCCTTATCGATGTCCTTTAATATCGGGACAGCGACATTAAAACTTATTTTCCATTATGTAAACCAAAAATTATTACAAAAATAAAAACATGAAAGTTGTAAAACATGTTCTAAGATTTCCAAAACACCAAGAACCATTGAATTCCAATAAGTAACGAAAAGGTTATGACTGAAATAATTCTCGGATTTTAACTTCCTTATCGCTGTCGTTTAATATCGGGACAACGACATTAAAACTTATTTTCCATCATGTAAACCACAAAATATTACAAAACTCAAAGCATGAAAGTTGTAGCACGCATTCTTTCCAGAACTTCAAGAACCATTGAATTCCGATAAGTAAAAAAAATGTTATGGCAAATTTTAATTTAAGGTTCTAACTTAGTAAATACATAGGAATAGAGCAACACTATCCAATTCAAACTCAAATTTGACCCACTAAACTGCAGAATTTCGTAAAGTAATCAAAAGAGACATTGTAGCTTACTGAATGGCCTTTCTACCACAAAAAGAATGGGTCATTTTGGTTTATTTTACACTGAAATATCAAGGTTTTACTGCAGCAAATTTTCACACTAAATTTTCAGCAAACAACAAAACAACAATCACCTAAGTTTATAACCAAATTGCAAACCATTCATCATATCCAAACAGCAAAAAACAATTACACATATGTATTAGAGATAGTAGGGCGAGTGTTCAACTCACCTTTAGTCTTGAATTTGATGACTATAATCCGGATTCTCCAATGTTAGCCTCTTCCATCAACTAAACCTAGATTAAACTCAGAAATTTGCAAAAACCCAATTACTTACCAAAGTGAAATCTGAAGCTAAAACCTAACAGATGGAAAAAATGATAGAAGAGATTACCTTATTTGATTTCTACAAGTATTAGACCAAAGCCTTTTGATTTTCACTTGAATTTGAAGATTAAAAGAACTAGGGTTTTGTTTTTAGAGGATGCTTGTGTTTTCTATTTTGAGAAGATGAAAATGAGAAAGCTAAGTACGTATTTTATTTCCTACTACATGTTTCATTCTTCATGGGCCAAGAGGGTTTGGAACCCAATAAGCAAGTGTTGCTAATTTCTTAAAAAGAAAGTGTTGCTAATTTGTTTTGTTTTATCATTAATACAACACCACTACTCTAACAATGTTATACAAAATCAGAAATTACTTTCTCTATTTATCAAACCAATTAACAATTTAAAAATTACATTTCAACAAAAATTCTCAATATTAACATTTTACTCTAAACATCAAATTTAAATAGTTGATTTAAATAATTTCAAACTTTTAAATTGAAATCCCATTTAAGAAATGAAAATCATTTCTTAATTAAATCTAATCAATTATTCTGAACACTAAATTTAATTTCACAAATCACAATTGTAAATTAATTGTCCATAGTTAAAATTAATTAATTAGTTAATTAACAACATGGTTGTTACAGACTTCCCCCTTAAAGAAATTGCATCCCTGCAATTTCCTTAACGAAAGAAATCCATAATATAAATTTTCTCTTGAAACAATTATTTGGTAATTGGTTTCTAATTTCATTTCCAAAACATTCAATTAATACCACTCCAAATTATAATGCTAAAAATAGAATTTTTTTACTTATCAAAATTGTCAAAAAATTTCTAACGCCTCAAATTTGCGGAAAATTTCGCCAATATCTCCTTTGCACGGTTAGCATTTCGAAAATTTACTATATGAATATAATTACAAAATATACATCTCATGTCAAGGATGATGCATCCTGTAGGGAAAAACATAAAATGCGATATTTAATCTGAGATACGTACCTTATATTTGAAATATTAGCGAGTCCGCTAATATTCCTTAAGCAAACAATTTATAATCTTTTAAACGATATCTATTTAACTTCGAATACCTGCACCTATCTCAAAATCCATTTTAGTATTTAATATCAAATTCATATCATACAGGAGATATTAACAATTCATGATTACACTTTAATTAGATTGACATCATAATATTCCATAATGAAAGAAATCTGCAGTTAAACTTCCAAATTTTAATAATTACTTTGTCAAAATGTCACATTCGATGTTAAGGAACCCCTATCGATAACATGGCATCCCACATATCGATCAGAATCCTTAAACAACGTCCGGATAATTCAACACAATAAATAATCACAAGTTTAGATGCATTTATTTTATTACCACTAACATCTAAGCATCTAAATTTAAATAAATGCAACCAAGCAATCAATTCCTACCAACCAATCAACCAAAACATATATGATCACTTATAGCGGACCAATCAATGTCTGAAATTCCACTGCACAACTCTGATTATTCCTAGAACATTTAAATATTAAACTTATTGACTCAATTTTCCAAATTTTCTATTAGAAGAAAATAGTTCTATGATGCCCCACCCCGAGACCCACATTAACAAAGAGTATTACTAGGTAATAATGTCTGCTAATGCGGAGAATAGGGTCGGTTAGGAGCGACCATCTATAGCTTTATCTTAAACATCTACTTAATACGTCGATTAATGCTCTAATTTTTTTCATCTCAAGTGTATCGACATATTCAATAAATGCGTAACACAAAACTATAGGTGGCTAACGGATCTATCATAACAAAATACAACAACCAAATGCATATCACATCAAAGAACATTAGATAAACATATATGTACATATATATATATACATCCCTAGTACGATACAAAATGATACATCATAAGTGGTTCGAAGACCACAATATATACAACGAGTCAAAAATATACATCAGAGTCAAAGAAAAACACTACAACAACAAAAAGGTGATAACGGATATCCAAGCGGAAGCATCAAAGCGAAGCTAAGTCCAAAAGCAGGTATCTAACCTAAAACAACTCAGTCTGACCCGAGTATAAAATACATGGGTCAGTCTAGCTAAAACAATCAGTTTAATAAGGATAAATGATAATATGAAGCATAAGGAAAAGGGTGATAAGTTTTCTCAAATGAGAAGAAATAGTTCTAAGTACATGTGGTTACTTCAAGTGATAAAGTGGTATCACTAAACAATTATATAATCTCAAAAGAGATAAACTTCATAACAAAAGCACTAAGCATAGCATGCCCCATATCATCGGCATATCCCAAAACAACAATAATGGTTTAGAGAAACCATAACTCCTAAATAGGAGGAATCTCAAAACCCGCCATAACGGCAATCTTAAATGCATTCCCAAAAGAGAAATCTCGATCTCAAAAATATGCCATAAAGGCAATTACATATATCTCCAAAATAGGAGAATATAAATCCCAAATAAACGCCAAGAATGGAAAATCTTAAATCTCAAATAAACGCCAAGTGTTGGCAACTCAAACCCCAAATATAGAACTCAAAGGAGTTCAAATTCCCAAAGATGTAATCGCCATATATATGATATCTCAAACGGCTCAAATGACCAATAATGTAAAAGGTGATACACTTGGAAAATCACAAATAAACAATGAAATCATCTCAAAGATATAGCACGTGCATATGGCCGAAGCCCGCCAAGTACTGTTCTCTCAAAATAAGGTGCCACATTGCAATGACAAACGTCCCGAAGGACAACATCCCAAAGGACAAATACGTCGTAATGACAAACATCCCGAAGGACAAACAGGTCACAATGACAAACATCCCGAAGGACAAATGACCCAAAGGTCCAGTACTGGAAAATACGTCATAATGACAAATGTGTCACAAACTCTCAAATAGGAATCCGAAAAGTGTTAACGTGCGTCTCATACCACACGTTCGCACTTAATGATTTACTAACCGCTAGTAAATGCCACACTAGAAAGTAGTAAAATGTTTGCCTCATCTCATCGGCAAACACGGCCGAAGGTCAAAACAATTAAACAGACAAGTAAGGAATTAACCGATAAGATAAACACACATGTCCCATACCACATATTTTACCAAACCATTTAATTCTCCTTCTCATTCGCTTGAATAGTGCAAAAACGTGTATTTTATATACCAAATAATTTATTTGAGAAAACAAGCTTTTAAAACCATTTTTCGAAATTGATTTTGAAAACAATCTTTGAAAATTCACTTATTGTAGAGAATATATAGATTTTATAGCTTGAAAATAATTTAAAAATATCATATAATAGTTATTTCAAAAGCCAAGTTATTTTAAAAATTATTTCAAAATCGTTTGGGAAAATCCGTGCTCGAAATCAAAGAAAAACATAGAAAAACACTCAAAACCGACATTCAAATTCAATTCAAATTCGATTCAAATTTGAATTTCAAATTCACCAAATCTTGGCTAGCCTATTGATAGGCATCATAGCCTTCAAATACAATCAAAAATATCACAAAATCGGGAAAAAGAAGTAAACAAAACTTGCTGGAACAAGAGGCAGAACACACAGGAACAAGGCACAAAACAAGGCACCATAGGTCGACCATCAGGTCAACCTATAGGTCAACCTTAACATCCCATAGGTCGACCGTACGGTCGACCTATGTGGTCATAGGGTCGACCCCTAGGTTGACCTAGGCTACGTATTTTTCCAGGTAGATTTACACTGCTTCGATCTGGTTTTTCAGTGCAGTTTTCACATAGTAAATGAATGAGTTTAGCAACCAAATTTTGCAAGCATATACTTCAACATATAGACTACTAACGGAAGAAAATCCGATAGCATTTCATTGCCGAAATTGAAATTCATTAACATGCAAAGTGGTAACCCAAAACAGATTTAGTTCAGAAACAAACAACTACAGAAAATGATAAACATAAGCTAATTTCTATGCAGATTTTTGGCATTTGAAGCTTTGCTTCAGCTAGCATTTGTGAGTAGTTAACTCACCTTGCAAATGTAGGTAAAAATCCCGATTTGTGCTGAAAGGTGGAAGCTTTGAGCTAGAATTCCCTTTAAGAACCTGTAGAAATATAAAACAGAAGCATGCAAACAGAGAAGTAGCTATTAACAGACATA
Source organism: Allium fistulosum (assembly GCA_030737815.1). Classification (NCBI taxonomy): domain Eukaryota; kingdom Viridiplantae; phylum Streptophyta; class Magnoliopsida; order Asparagales; family Amaryllidaceae; genus Allium; species Allium fistulosum. The sequence continues at coordinate 1,244,114,804 of CM060902.1, read as the reverse complement.
CCAAGCACAAAATTGAAATTTTTGATGAATATCTAGTTTGGAGTAGATTACCTATTGTATTCTTTTTAGAATTTATCAAAACAACAATTTATTTGAAGGAAAAGGAGATTTAAGGCTTTAGATTTGAAGAGGAGGGAGTTTCTTTCTTTTTTTTCTATTTTGCTTTTCTGTTTATTGGAGAAAAAGAAAATAAAGTGTACGTACAATAAGAAATCTCTTTTCTCATTTCTGGATTAAGTGAATTAATGGGCTTTGGACCCAAAACAAAAGAAAATAATTAGCCTATGCAATCAATTATCACTAAAACAAATGTGCGCACTTATGTTATAATGAAAACATCATATTATCTTCAAGTTTTCTCTACAATAAAAATATACAAACACATTTCTAAGTTCAAATATTTCACAACATATAAAAAGATGATTTTAGTTATAAAAATATTTTTATTATTAAAACTCTCATTTTAAATAAATACATAATTTAACAAAAATATTTACATAAAACCTCATTTTTAATACCAAAAATTACACAAAAATAATTTTCTTGTGTAATAAAATGCAACAAACCATTATTCATCAATTTTATGACCAAAACTTATTTTTAAACCAAATTTTACTTTTTTATTTAAATAAACAACATTTTTAAATCAAGTACTTCCGTTAAAAATTATTAAAAGAAGCAATTGGTAATAATTACTAGAATTATTGCATTTTAACTAAATAAAATCATATTTCATTCATTATTCTCACAAATAAACAAAATAAAGTTTCCATACTTTATTTTCACACTTTATTTTCAAAATCTATTGTTAATTCCAAATAAACAATTTAAATTTCCAATTTTATTTTTAATTCACAATATTAAATTATAGCTACCATTATAATTTAATATTAACAGGTAATCACCAAAACCAGGGTTGTTACAAGTTCACTTTAATTTAATTCATTCCAGTTTAATTCCCAAATTTTATAAACTCTAAAATATTTTACTCATTGATTTCCAAAAATTTAACGTCACAAATTCCAATTTATCAATTTAAATTTTTTTATGTCAATTTATGCCCCAAATGATTATCCCAATAATCATTTTATATTCCTATCCCTAATTAGACAATTAATATAACTGTCTTCCATACACCCCAAGGGATAGGACTCTAAGTCATCAAGGTCTCAGATTTGTAATATTATATGCTATAATGTTCTGACATAGCTCTGATACCAACTGTAACGACCCCACCACAATACTCATATTAGCAAAGAACATTACAAATAACGTTGTCTGCTAATCTGGAGAATACGGCTTGTTAAGGGCGATCAAATGCGAATATATCTTTATACTAACACTGACACATCACTTATACCTTTTTACTTAGTATCTGAACTGAAATTTGACGTGTACAGTATTAATACAAAGTAATAGACACACCGATTTCTAAAAACCAGAACAATATATCATATAAGCATCAGTCATAGGTCACAGCGGAATAATAATCTTATATACATATACAAGTTGTGAGTCTATAAAATAAAACACTAAACTCACATAATATACAAGTTTTACGATTCTCTAATCTGAATTATACATTTAATATACAAGGTTCAAATTCCTAAATGGATAAACTAAAAGTCAAATGTTTGTCTCTTTATTAGCATAACCATTCAAAGGTCAACATGTCCTGTAACCTAAAAAGTCTCGGCCTGACCCGAGCAAAATAACACCCGGGTCTGACTATCTCTAAATATCCAATAGGGTGAGAACAAGATATAACACAACAAAAAACAACATATAAGTAAATACAGATGTCCATGAAATAACGAGTCACGCGAATTAATTTAACTTAGAGTTCATCACAAGGCACATGGTTATATATTTAAGTCACAAACACATATTAGTCACTAAACACGGAATAATAGAATTAACTCAAACATCCATCACAAGAAACAAGAACATATATTTATTTCACTAACACAAGACACAAGAATATATATTTATTTCACGAACATAGAATAGTCATAGAATCCAAATATCCAGAATCTAAGAGATCTTAATCCAAACCGGTCGTAATGATCGTCCAAAACAATCACAATGATTGTACTCAAAACCCATAGCAAATAAACAAACAAATTGGTATCACTCGAACCGATCCAATACCAAGGATCGTACTCAGACAGGGAACATAGAATCACAAAATGATCTCAAGGATAGTCCATACCGAGCAAGGTGATCGTAGAAACCATGACTCAATAAATCTACATTTATTTAATATTATGTTTGAAAAGAAATCCAGGAATAAACTTCTTAAGGATCTAGCGGCCACTTGCCGCACACCAAAAGAGAGTAAACTCTAAAGTGCCAAATACTATCACCTTCAATAATCACTAGAATTTAACCAATACGTCCCATACCGTATGGTGAAATTCAAGAATTTACTAAAAGCTAGTAAATATCACTTATTACAGATACCACTAGAAACCCTGAACTACATTCTCTTAAGGATCTAGCAACCACTTGTCGCACAACAGAAGAGAATACAACTCTAAAGTGTTAAGTACTTTCCCAAATACGATCACAAGAATTTAACCAAGGCATCCCATACTATCCAGTGGAATTCGAGTATTCGTTAATGGGTTAGTAAGTTCCACTCAAACATTCTATTTAATGAGTTATACCTATTCGGCAAAGCGTTATTCGAAAGCATTTAAACCAATCAATAACATTAAGTCGATTATTATTACTCCTCGAATTATAGAGTTAAGGTTCTCAAAACAGTTTTCTCTTTTGAGTTTATTATATAAAACACTTATTATAATTTTCCATAAATTGGTTCATTATTTAACTTTATAAAAATATTCACAGATTTGCTAAAATATTCCATAACTTTGAATTAGTAACAAGAATATTTTAACAATTTAAATAACGTAATTAACTAAAAAAATTCATGAAAATAAACAATAAAATTTTGCAATGAAAATTTGATATTTGGAATACGTCTATTTAAACGTAGCAAGTGTCAGATTTTCATCAGGAAATATGAAAGTTTGTTCAGTTGTGAAATTTCAATTTAAAATTTAATATCAGTTAAGATTGATGGTAATAAAATATTTTTGAAATCTAAATATTTTTATATAATTAAATTTTAAACCATTTTCTGAGGCAGACATCATATTTCGTTTCGTCAAATTTGGACTGCTCTAACTCTGTTTATCTCATTTTCGACGATTTAGCAGCAGTTTTGGCAGCAAATATCGAGTTTTGATAGGTAGGTTGTATCTCTCATATCCGTGTACCATTCTATTCATCTTGTCGTGCTGATTTCTACAGTATATTCATTTGTGCATTTCGGAGTCCGGTACACGGCGAAATCTGTGAAATGGTTAGCCGTTTCGGTACTCGTTTGGGCCTTTTGGGTTTCCCTGTGACCATTCATTTATCCATCTGATTGAACTAACAGTCTCTAGCCTTTTATATTCCTAAAAATTAATATCTAACTTTTGCTATTCCTTATATTTCAATATATTTGTGGTTTCGTTTCATTTGCTGGTTCATTTTCTTTCCTCGCCTCTCTTTCTTTTCTGTTCCTGCTTTACAGAAAATAAAATATATATTATACATAAATTTATATTAGCTTACCTTGATGGATTCTCTTTCCCGTTTGCATTGAAACCCACCTCATCTCCTTGCACCACACGTGGAAGATCCGCCTCCGACAATCAACCACCCTCACATCAGCCTAGCACCAAGCTCCACCTTCCGCCTTCCATCCACTCCACTGGCGTCGTGTCCGTATCCGTGTGCGTGTCCGTGTCATCTTTCATCCCCATCATTGTTTCCATTAGCCTCGATAGGTAAGCGTCACTCATGATTAACATTCGAATGTTTAGTAAATTTATATTCACATGAAATGACGATTGAAATGTGCTCTTAAACTAAATTGGTTAGAAATTAAATTTGTGAATATGATATGTTAATATTTAAATTTGTTTACTCATGTTAATTGGTTAGAAATTAATGATTATATATGCTTGTAATTGATCTGTTATCCTATTTTTAAATTATTATGCTATTGTTCTCACATTGTAAGTTCCCTGTAGTTTAAGGAATCCCTATGGGTTGAAATGATACATACCCGAACGTTATAGAATAGGGAAAATCGTTATGGGTTGAAATGATAAACCCAAGCGATTTTATTGATTTTGAAATTTTGGGATTATGGGTTGAAATGATATATACCCATAAATATTAAATTATTGCGAATTGAAATGTTAAATATCTGCATCACTTGACCATAGGATAGAAAATTATATACGGACACCGTTGGTCTATTTTTAAAAATGATTTCCAAATTTTTTGAAAATATATGGATTTAATAAATATTGATTTTAAAATATAATGTAAAGATTTTATTTTGATATATATGTAGAAATTTAGATTTTAAATTATATGTTTGGAAATTTTAAATTTATAAGTTAAGCTTTGAAAAATATAAATTTTAAGATTTTACTTATGATTTTATTATTTTAAATATATAAAAATAAGATTTAATATAAATAAGATTTAATATAAAATAAGATCTAATATAAAATAAGATAGATTTGATTTAATAATATTTAATTTAATAAAAATTAATAAAAATTTAATTTAACTAATATATATAAAGTGTGTTTAAATATTTATTTAAAATTTATATTAATATTTTGAAAATAGATTTTGTAGTAACTTTAATAAATTAAGGTTGAAGGATAAATCAAGTTAATTTGTAATTTAATTTGTTAAGAATTGGATTTAAATAAAATTTGATTTAAAACCTATTGATTTGAGATTTTTAAAGGATATGGATTTATAACTTTATTTAATTAAAAGTGATTAAGTGATTATTTTCAGAAACTAAATATAATTGAAGTTAGATATTTATTTTTGATTTAAAATTTTAATTTGAAACTTTATTTAAATATTTATAAAAGTGAATATTTTAAAAATTAAGTAAAATTTGAAGTTGAATATTTAATTTTGATCTGAAATTTAGGTAGTTTGAGATTTTATTTAAATGTTATAAAAAATGATTAAGTGAATATATTCAAATCTAAATAAAATTGAAGCTGAATTTTGAAATATAAATGAAATTTATCAAATTGAGTTATTGTAAATTATTTGAATATTTAAACTTTCAAACTTATTGAAATGGAAGTGGTTTAAATTTTTGTTCAACCTGGATTTGAAATCGATGTAAACTAAAAATGGTTTTAATGAGTATTTGAAATGAACCTTTAACCTTTTAATTGAAATTGTTGAACAAAGATTGATTTAAATTGAATTTTGGAACTAAAATTGATTTGAATTGATTTGTAAAATTTGAGGAAACAATTCTAATTTGAAACTATTTTTAATATATAAACTATTTTAATCTATAACCTATTTTAGATACAAACTATTTTTAATGTATAACTATACCAATATATAAATTACTTTCAATATTCAAACTGTTTAAGTTGGAACTGTTATAATTTTGATTTAATGGATTTAAATGCGAATACTTTGATATGATGGTTTACTATTTTGTGGTTATGATTTTGAAAGTGGTATGATTTCGAAAGTGTATGATTTCAAAAGTGATATGATTTTGAAATGAATATGATATTTTGTTATGAAGTATAGACTATTTGAAATGAAAATGACCATGGTGTGAAATAAGCGTTTGGTTGTTAAAGAGACCGGGATCAGATATTGTGATACTCTCTGCTAATACCAAAAACCACTTTAACAACTGTGCACGTGGTGGAGAATCCAGAACGAAGTAGGATGGTTTGGCGAATGTCTGTATGAGGTATGAACGTAGCCCTGACTCCCTCGGGTCAGCTTGATATGACTAAAACAGAAGCCACGCCGGGCCAAGTGAGGTCGCACCTCCGATCAAGCATGCTTCTTCAAATCCATATCTATTACTTTGTGATTTGATTGGTGCACACCTTTGATTATGGGAGTGTGTCTCGAGGTAGGTAGTAGTAGCTGCTATGCGTTACCACCAGTCCGGATCCACAAAACGATAGTATCCTACCTTGGGCATTGCCTCGCGTGCCTTGTCATATGCCTTATCGCGCCCACTACGAGTTTGGGTTGTATCATGCCCATGGAGTGCTCCCTGAGTATCCCACCGGTTTGGTGGAGCTTACAGTATCTGTATAGACTACGATATTTATATAAAATGTGTTAAGGAGGATATGGGTAACGCCTTAATACTATTTTAATATTTTACTTTACTGTAGACATTATTTATGTAACAACCCGAATCCCAATGGGTCTAGATTTTTCACTAAAATGCTAAAACCCAAACCCACTGAAACCCGAGTTTGGAATCTGGTATCCTGCAAATAGGCAAAGACAAATATTAGAGCTCAATTAAATATCTCACAGTGGAATTGACTAAAATATAATAGTAAGTAAATACTCATCCAAATAATAACAGTTTCTAAGCAAGTGTCATAAAGCTGAGAAGTCTCTACCATCTACCTAACCTGTAGGATGTTATGAGGAGAGGGTCAGAACAATAGTTCTGGTGAATGAATAAATTATATACTTCTAGACTTAATTCTACATATGTCGTTTTATTTCCATTTACTCTTATATTAGGTTCATTAGGTTACAATACTCTCGCCTCTGTTCGTGAATCGTGCCCATCTACTCCATAGTAGATTAAAACCTAATAACTAATACATATATGTAGCTATATACCCAATGACCATATTGGTCCTAGGTACCACCCATGGTACCTTCTATATCCTCCTCGAAAAGGGCTCCATCGTCTTGCTTTGAGAGCGTTCCATAACTACATCTGTAAAGGACTGCTTTGTAAGGCCTACAATACAGATGCTCCATCGTCTTGCTCCGTAGCTATATTTGTAAAGGACTGCTTCGTAAGGCCTACAATACGGATACTCCATCGTCTTGCTCCACGAGCGTCCCATAGCTACATCTGTAAAGGACTGCTTCGTAAGGCCTATAATACAAATGCTCCACTACTTACTATGAAAATGCAAATCATGTCCGCTCTAGTCTATGCCAGTGCTCGGACATCCACAATGTACCACCCAGTGCGTACATTGAGGACTACATAATCGTTCTGTCTACTATCTGAATCCTGCCAACAAGGTCTACCTTGTACGAAATTCAGTCGGGGATTTTCTAGATCTGTAAAGGACTGCTTTGTTAGGCCTACAATATAGATATTCTAGTTGGTCTATCTCTTTTTCTTCGTGGCTATGGCCCCACACAGCCACCCCTCAACTAACCGAAAGACTTCTAAAGAGTTAAGTGCTCGTGCCCTACTGCAAACAATCTAACATCCAAATGGCGGTGCCCCTCATCCAATGTCTCAATGGTGAAAGAATCATTGGCATGTTGGTTTAACTCTAGTCTTTCCCAAAATCGATTTTGGTCTTGATGCTGGTCGATATCCGCATGCGACTATCCTTAAACTTACTTGAAAGTACTGGACATACGAATACCCTACTCCGAACACCAAGCCCTTCTGACTGCCTACAAAGGTCTGCTTCGTTAGGCCTACAATGCAAATGTAGTCAAGGCATACTCTCTTGATGGAACACCTACAGACCTGCCTTCGGGGGTGCAACTTCGTTAGGCCTACCCAGAGGGCCACCCTTGAGTATCCTCACGTCCCATTGAAGTCTTGTACTTCCTTGAAGCCCAATAATACTAAGTTGGATGTGCTTCTCCATTTCTGAAATCCATGATGTACTGCTTCGTTAGACACTTCATCCTTTGGACTGCTCTAAACGTATCTCAATTCTTTTATTAGACCCTAAGTCTAATCTTTTAATTTGTGTTTAGTTTACTTTCTTATTCTGTTGGCTACTTATTTACCCTAATTAGCATATTTTTGACCTCGTCTCACCTCTATCTATGGTGAGATTTCCATTTATTTAATAGGGAATGCTGTTGGTATGAGCCACATTCATTATCTTGCTTATTTAACTTAATATAAATCTTAAGTTCATTAAAATAAGCCTCTTTTATCATTCCTGCTTTATTTGCTTATTGACTTAATATAAATTATTTAAATAAGCTTCTACCATTATTATTGCTCATTAATTTATTCAAAGTCTCAAAATAAGCTTTTCCGTTCTTATTACTTAATTATAACCTATGTTATAATTCTACCTGTAATTGTCATTTTCTCTTCTTTTATAGTCTGTACATAATTCCAGCATTTCTTTTCTGTTCTAATTTGGCTTCTTTTATTATGATATTGAATATTCTTTTATTATTTTATATTTAATAATTCACTTATCATAATAACTATCTTCTTAAATAGTCTACGTAGTGAATGCAGACCTAGGTTCATTATCATTTACAGCTTCAAGTTCTTATCTAATAATTTACTTGATTCATGTCATACTATGCTTTATTATCTTCTATTCTAGGAAGTAATTCTATTTTATTTGGTTGGTTATGAAAACTATATTTAAAAATCCATTTCCATATTTTAATATTAAATAATAATATAAACAATAATCCGTAACTACTAGATATTTCTTTTACTATTTTGAAATAGTGTAAAATACAGTGGTTTCTCTATTTTACACTAATTCTTTTTTTCTTTCTTTTATTCTAGCAATTACATTCATTGTTGTCTTTTAAATTTTAAATTATAGAAATGTATCATATTTTCTAAACCAACCAATTAACCTTTTAGTTACTCCCAAATCCAATTATTAGATTAATTAACTTTTCTCATTTTAACGTAATTTATTACAGTAATTCCATTCCTCAAACTTTTATTACGTTACATATTATTTCCTTCATTTCAGTATTCTTAATTATTTAATCCATATTCACATTTAATCTATTCTAATCCATACGCGAAGAAAGAGGAGAAAATATATGAAGAATGACGCTTGCATGGAAATCTAAAACGTAGAAATAGACGTAAATAAATACTAATACTGTAAATAAATTGTAAATTCCTTATAGTTTAGCATAACTTAATTAATAGGATTAATTATTGAATAAAATTATCTAAATGGAAATTTAACAATAATATATCTTGTTAGCACCAAAATTGGTCACTAACCTCGTTCAGAAAGATTGTGTAGAGATATAAGTGATGAGAGAAAATTAAACAGAGAATACAATGCTAATTTAAATGCAGAAAGTAAGAACACCAAATTTATAGTGGTTCGGCGTAATCGCCTACGTCCACTTTGTTCAACTTTATTGATTTCCTTTATGGTTGATTACAAATACAATTCGTAAATCAAATGCTTGAATGAAGTTGTTTGAATAGAGAAGGTGAGTCTTGAAAATGGCAGAGTCTCCCCGTATTTTCTCTCCAAAAAAGGATCCCTTTCATTGTGACCCTGCCCCTCTATTTATAGGCAAAGATGGGCTGGACTTCCCAAGTGGGCTGATTGCCGAACGTTCCAGCCCGAGCACAGTGGTCGCCGCATGCCGATCCTGGTATGCCGAACGCTCTGATGCCGAGCAGTCTTTCCCACGCCGAACGATGCTTTCCTTGCCGAACGGTCCTTGTGAAGTTGTGCATACTGAATGCCTTCTGAATGTCGAGTATTACGCCGAACACCATGAGATGCCGAGTACTCTTGTATGCCGAGCAGCCTCGATGCCGAGCGACCTTGTAAGCCGGGCAGTCTTGATGCCGAACAGCCTTGATGCCGAGCACTCTGGTATGCCGAGTACTCTTGTATGCCGAGCAGCCTCGATGCCGAGCGACCTTGTACGCCGAGCAGTCTTGATGCCGAGCAGTCTTGGTGCCGAGCACTTATGGGATGCCGAACACTAGTTGATGCTGAGCATAGGTTGTTGCCGAGTGCCAGTTGATACCGAACACTACTTGGCGCCGAGTACCCTTGTTGCCGAGTACTACGCCGAGTAGTCTCGGTGCCGAGTGCTTTTGATGTCGAGTGCTCTCGTATGCCGAACACTGCTGAGTACTACGCCGGACACTCCTGGATGTCAAGTGCCTCGCCGAACACTCCTGGATGTTAAGTGCCTCGCCGAACACTCCTGGATGCCGGACACACTCTCTGATGCCGAGTTCCACTGGATGCCGAACGCTATGGATGCCGAGTCCCACTGGATGCCGCGCACTTCGCCGAGTCCTCCTGGATGCCGAACAGTCTTTCATGCCGACTAGTGGCCAATGCCGAGCACTCAGTTGCCTGGTCAAATCTCCAGGAAACACTTGCCCCCCAAAGTGTATCGCGTGGCCGAACGTGGTACGCTTTGAATCGCGCAACGTCTTCGTCACGTCTTAAACCCTTGGCTAACCTCGAACGGGGACGCCACTTTTGTGGGATCGATGTGTGCCGGACGTGTTCCAAATGCCGAACGAGGCATGCGCGTTCGAACGGTGCTTCCTTGCCGAGCTATGCTTCAATGCCGAACCGTTATGCGCCGAACGCTATGACCTTGACCGGTTCTACCGGTCATGGCCTTTTCGACTTCTACCTCCCTCTATATAACCAGGCGTCCTTCCACCATTCTCTCTTTACGCTTTCTCTTCTGTTATTCCCAGAGATTTACGACTCTTGCCACTCTATCAGACATAAAGTCTAGTTGATCCTTCCTCAATCTCGATCGTCGAACTAGGTACCATTCCCTCCATGATTACATTACTTCAATCTTTAGGTTCATCACATGGTGTACAATGTGTGGTTAGTAGAAGTGGTTCGCACGTTCGGAGTCGCCGAACAGTGCATGGTAGCTAGACCTAGCTCCTTTGTGCCGATCAAGATTGGAAGAAAAAGGGAGATGGGGCGTCGAACGGCATAATCTTCGCCGGGCGATCTTGTCTCTGTCGTTCGTCGTGAAGGGAGAAAGGGCAGGGCGGAGTTATGATCGAGGGCGGAGCGCTGCCTTAGCCGAACGGTCTAAGGCCGAACGCTACCTTATGCCGAACAGACATATACGCCGAGGAGCATTTAGACCGAACGACATAATTACCCGAACAACTGTCATGCCGAACAGCTACACACCTGCCGAACAATATAACTGCCGAACATTATATTCGCCGAACATCAAAAATGCCGAACAGTATAACCGCCGAACATTACATTCGCCGAACATCGAAAATGCCGAACAATATAACTGTCGAACATTATATTCGCCGAACACCAAAAATGCCGAACAGTATAACTGCCGATCATTATATTCGCCGAACATCAAAAATGCCGAACAATATAAATACCTAGGCCGAACAATACTTAGGACGAACAACACAATTGTCGCGCCATAATTCAAGCCGAACAACATTCAAATGCCGAACAAACATATATATGCCGAACAATTTCAATGCCGAACACTTGACAATGACTTATCCGAACCAAGATACATGCCGAACACTTCTTTAGGACGAACAATGTAACTGCCGAGCGACCCCAAGGCAAGCTTTTTGAGACGGTCAGCGATGACGGTCTTCGAAGGCGATGATTCGAAGCTAATTATTATATCTTTAAAACCTTTAGATTCTTATTGTCTGTACACAATTGCTCGCACTAGTTCACACACCACGTGGGGGGAAAAATCGTGTTGCTAATTCTAACGCTCAACGTTTTTTAAGTATAGCTTTCTCAAGCATTTAGCCAGGTTCACTATTTATTCGGGATGTCAGGAAAATCTAGTTCTGCCACCATATCTGACAGGCCTGGGCCGTCAGCAAAGCAAGGAGCCGCAGATGCTTCCAACCCGTCAATCTCTCCCGCTCATAATCTGGCGCCCGATGCTCTGGAGTCAACCATCTTACTGGACAATCCGGTCGATTCTCAAGCCTCGAGGATCAACGAGGCCGCTTTGCGACGGATATGTTCCATTCACGGAATTCCCTTTACCGACGTGTTAGTTCCTTCGAGACACGACCGTCCTCATTTGCCCCCAGTTGGGTACACGGCCTACAACAAGTTCATGTGCTGGATGGGCAGCGTGCCTCCGTTTAACCTATTTCTCCGGGATGTGCTGCAGTATATAGACATCGCCCCGTCGCAGCTGCACCCGAATGGTCATGCGTTCCTATATGGGACTTATTTACTCTTCATGGCTGTCTTCTCCAGACCTCCAACCCCCGGTGATATTCGATACATTTACATGTTCAAGAGGCGGAAAGATAGCCCTTCCTTCATCTTCCTCGAGCCGTATCACAAGTGCCAGATCTTGACAGGGGCCTGCAGCAAGTTCGCCCTGTACAAACAGGAATGGTTCTATGTGCGATGCCCGTCTGGTTTTGCTAGGAGATGGGTTGAAGGCAGTAAGTCTCTCTGCTGAACCGTTACTCGTACTTAATGAGAGTCATGTTTTTCTTAACTCTTCGTTTCATCTTTTCAGGTATTAACCCGCGTCCGGAAGGCCGAGGATATTCTGATGCTGTCGACGCGATTAGAGCTCTTCCGGCCGAGGACCGAGATATTCGAACTATCATTTCAAATGAATCGCTGTCGGGATTCGGCTTACTAGCTCCCGATCGTCGGGTCAGCCTTCCGGAAGGCGTTACAATTCCCAAACCTCCATCCGGTAAAGGGAAAAAACTTGCCGGCCCGTCGTCGCGTCGCGCTCCCGTCGCGCGCAAAGAAGGCGAGCGTAGAGAGGGTGATGCACTCGACACTCAAGGCGAGAACGTGGGTCCTGCTTGGAATCCGGCAATCGAAGTTCAGGATATTGAGACGTCATCCTCCCCTTCGAAGGGAAAGAAAAAGCTGAAATATACGGTTCAGAAAGAGAAAGTCGGCGACACCTCAAAACCTACGCCTATCCCTCCTGAAAAGGAGGCTTCTTCACAGCGTCTGGAGAGTTCTCTAAGGGGTCTCTCGAACCTCTCTATCCCCGAAGACATACTTAATTATGGGTTCGATGATCCTGAAGCTCTCAAATTCTCCTCGCCCGCTAGAGGCAATGCAGGAGTTCAACTCCCGGCTCAAAGAGATAATACCCCGATTAGCAAAGACAAACGAACGGGTCCGTCGGGGGGAACACTTAGGACACACACGCACACGCGCATTCCATAGCATACTTCAAGTCTTTTTAATTCGTGAATTCTCCTTAATTCGTTGTTATCTTCCTTCTTTGCAGGTGATATGGGCCGCTCCCACGGACTTGATCGCCTTCAGGGGTCTTCAATATTTCATCACTCCGGACGGGATTCCGGTTCGGGCAGACGCCGGGACCGAGGTGATTATGAGGATAGGGACAATCGTCCGCGCGAATCGTCTCATCGCAAGAGAGCGCACTATCAATCTTCTCAGTCCCGTGATCTTCCTCCTACAACTGAGCCGGATAAAGAGAAGTCTCTGCAGAAGGGCTATCAGTCCGATGCTGCTCGAGAACAACATTCCAGTTCATCGAGTACGAGGCAAGTTCGGGAGCCGCGTAAAAGAACGGAATTCTCTAAGCCTCCTCCTCCTGCTCCTGCCGTAGACCCAACCGTTGCGGGAAAGATGGTCGACCTTAAGGCCAAGTTTCCGAAGATTTGTTTTGACGGTTTGAAATTCCTCCCGGCCATCCATCACATTCCTGGGCACGTGAAGCAAAGTGCCATTGCATGCAACAATGACATCTATGTTCAACATGACGCATTCGTGCACTTGGTGGAGAAGATATCAGAAGTATCTGTTGAGCGTTAACACGAGATTGACCGTCTGACTCTGGAGGCTGACAGCGATAAGAAAATCATCAAACTTCAAGACGAAGAACTCGCCTCTTATAAGTTAAAGCTAGAAGCCGCTGAACAAGGCGCAAAAGATACTGCCGAGGCAGTCACTCGCTTAGAGGTGGCTCACAAAAAGGAGCTTGATGAAGCAGTTCAGCGCAGCGGCGCCCTTGCCCTAGAAAAAGACTCTGTTCAAAAAGAAAGGGACGTGCTCGCTATTCAAGTCAAAGAGCTGAAAGAACAACTCTCCAAGGAGAAAGAAGACAAAATAGCCGCTCAGGAAGAATCACAGCGGTATTGCGATGAGATTGTTGCTACCCGGCTCCTCAAGGCAAAGCTCGACGGTGAACTTGCCGGGGTCGAGAGAATGAAGGATGAAGCCCGTGAGGAGGGTAAAAGAACGGCTGAGGAGGAGCTTGATTCTCGCCTTGAGGCGGCCGCAGAGACTGGCAGGGAAGAGGTCAAAAGTATGTTTGACCCGTTGATCGCCGAGTACGGAGCCCGCGTCCTTATGCACCGCGACCTAACATTCTTGGGCGACGGCTACCATGAATCCCTGGCTGAGGCATGGGAGACTCTGATAAAGATCAAGAAAGTCGAATCAGGCTCCGAAGAAATCGACAAGGATGCACTGGTGAAGGAGTTCCTGAGGGGGAATGAGCCATCGGATTTATCCGTAGCATTGGCTCTCTATGGCAAAGGCTCTTCCCCTTCGAAAGAGAAGAACAACGAGGCTGGCCCATCAGAGGCCGACACTACTACTCCTCACATTGCCGCTCCTTATGCTGCTCAATTGGCTGGTCGGTCGACGCTTGATCCATTCGAGCAACACGCCAGTTATGATCCCGAAGATCCCGGGCTTAGCGTTCATGTGCTGTCACCTATCCTGGAGGGTGAAACCCCGCGCGCCACCGACAGTCAACCTGATCCTGGTAGGAGATTCTTCTTTCTCTAGAAATCGAAGTGATCCCGTCATTTTTCAGCAGTGGTTATTCGTTCTAATGCCCACTTCTTACATTTCTCACAGGTTGTTCTGACACTGAGCTAACTCCGAGGAGCGATGACGCCAAGGAGGAAGCGGGGAAAACAAGCGACGCTGCTCACGCAGAGGTAACTCCCGGCCCAGACGCTCAAGTGATTGGGGCGCTTGACGATGACAAACTTGACACCTCGTCTCCGGTCGAAGGAAGCGACGAAGTTAAAATCACTGGCGCCTCTGAACATACTTCAGAGATGAGCATGAAGGATCGTCTTGCCGACGAGGAGAAGAGAAAGGTCAAAGTCAAAGTTGAATCTGAAGTCCTGGAACTTACTGACCCGCGGAATAGACCTTTGAAAATCATTCTCCCGGGCAGGTCCAAACCATTAGATGTTCCGTCTCCTACTCCTGACTCCGTCTCTCTAGCAAGCAAAAAGTCCAAGAAGAAACGTGAGGGAGAGGAGTCGTCGGAAACACCGAAGGCGGACAAGAAGAAGAAGTCGAAGAAATGATCGATGCACTTGTTCAACAAGTTTTTGCTTAAGTCTGTAACAGTTTCTACCTTTCATAACTTGTAGTTTGTATAGGCCCGAATTTTGTAGGAGTGATCTTGTGTCCCCATTTTGGACTTATCGAATAAAATTTCAGTTTCTTCTTGTTTGAATGATTCTCTTGTCTTTATTTGGTTTGCTGACACTGTACTCCGGGGACTTGGAGACTTGAGACTGTTCATACTCTAGTCCGCGCTCTGGAGACTTAGAGTCCTCCGCTCCGCACTCTGGGGACTCGGAGATTGGAAATCGTTTATACTCTAGTCCGTGCTCTGGGGACTTAGAGTACTCCGCTCCGCACTCTGGGGACTCGGAGATTGAGAATTGTTTATACTCTAGTCCGCGCTCTGGGGACTTAGAGTACTCCGCTCCGCACTCTGGGGACTCGGAGATTGAGAATCGTTTATACTCTAGTCCGCGCTCTGGGGACTTAGAGTACTCCGCTCCGCACTCTGGGGACTCGGAGGTTGGGAATCGTTTATACTCTAGTCCGCGCTCTGGGGACTTAGAGTACTCCGCTCCGCACTCTGGGGACTCGGAGGTTGGAATCGTTTATACTCTAGTCCGCGCTCTGGGGACTTAGAGTACTCCGCTCCGCACTCTGGGGACTCGGAGATTGAGAATCGTTTATACTCTAGTCCGCGCTCTGGGGACTTAGAGTACTCCGCTCCGCACTCTGGGGACTCGGAGGTTGGGAATCGTTCATACTCTAGTCCGCGCTCTGGGGACTTAGAGTACTCCGCTCCGCACTCTGGGGACTCGGAGGTTGGAATCGTTTATACTCTAGTCCGCGCTCTGGGGACTTAGAGTACTCCGCTCCGCACTCTGGGGACTCGGAGGTTGGAATCGTTTATACTCTAGTCCGCGCTCTGGGGACTTAGAGTACTCCGCTCCGCACTCTGGGGACTCGGAGGTTGGAATCGTTTATACTCTAGTCCGCGCTCTGGGGACTTAGAGTACTCCGCTCCGCACTCTGGGGACTCGGAGATTGAGAATCGTTTATACTCTAGTCCGCGCTCTGGGGACTTAGAGTACTCCGCTCCGCACTCTGGGGACTCGGAGGTTGGAATCGTTTATACTCTAGTCCGCGCTCTGGGGACTTAGAGTACTCCGCTCCGCACTCTGGGGACTCGGAGATTGAGAATCGTTTATACTCTAGTCCGCGCTCTGGGGACTTAGAGTACTCCGCTCCGCACTCTGGGGACTCGGAGGTTGGAATCGTTCGTATGAGTCTGTACGCCGCACAGAATAATGTAATTTATCATTCAATTAAGAGATACAGAAACTTCATAGAAAATGTGGCTTCAAGCCTTTATTAATGAAAATCAACTAAATTGCTCGATTACAACTTCGAAAGGAAACTAAGTCATTATTGAATGGAAACATGCACAAAACAATAGTGCTTATAACAAGAAAGGGAAACATGCTAAACGTAATAGTGCCGCAAATGTTCACTGTTCCATGCTCGGGGGAGTGTCGCGCCATCAACGGTCGCTAGCTTGAAGGTTCCTTCTCCAAGCTTCCGTTCAATGGCGTATGGACCTTCCCAGCTGGGATTCATGCGTGATGGTACTGGGAAGACTCGTTTCAGAACGAGATCACCCACATCAAAGATTCTTGGGCGGACTCTGCCATCGTAGTAGCGCTTGACTCGATGTATGTGCGCCGCCGCCCTTAACTCAGCTTCTTCACGCTTTTCGTCGATGCAGTCCAGTGATTCCAGCAAGAGGTTTTGGTTCGTCTTGGGGTCATAGTATGTCACTCGGTGCGATGGAACTTCAAGTTCCACGGGTATTACGGCTTCAGAGCCGTATGCCAAGGCGAACGGAGTGTGGCCGGTCGCGGACTTGTGGGTAGTCCTATATGCCCATAATGCTGTCGGGAGTTCATCTACCCACTTGCCTCCAACCTTCTCCAGACGCTTCTTTAGTATGGACTTGATTATTTTGTTAACGGCCTCGACTTGTCCGTTAGCTTTTGGGTGTGCAACGGCAGCGAACTTTTTCTCGATGCCGTACTTCAAACAGAACTCTTTGAACTCTATACTTTCGAATTGCGTTCCGTTGTCTGTAATGATGGTGCGTGGAAGACCGAAGCGGCATATAATGTTTCGTACAACGAAGTTAATGACTTTCTTAGAGGTGATAGTGGCCAAAGGTTCTGCCTCAGCCCATTTCGTGAAATAGTCGACTGCAACTATCGCGTACTTCGCACCACCTTTGGATAGAGGCAAAGAGCCGATTATATCGATTCCCCAGATCGCGAATGGCCAAGGGCTGATCATTTGTGTGAGTTCCGTTGACGGAGCCCTCGGGATTTTTGCATATCTTTGACACTTGTCGCATTTTCTTGCATAGTCCGCGGCATCCCGGTTTACAGTGGGCCAGTAATACCCATAGTGGAGGATCTTCTTTGCTAGCGTTTGCCCCCCAGTATGGTCGCCGCATTCCCCTTCGTGGACTTCCCTCAAGACTCGCTTTGTTTCATCATGAGCGATGCATCGTAACAATGGGATTGAGAACCCTTTCCGGTACATGGATCCATCCTGCATTATGTACCGCGCAGCCTTTCGAAGGACCTGTCGTCTTTCGCTTCTTCTTTCTGGTAAAGCCCCGGTTGTCAGGTACAGTTTGAATGGGGTTATCCACGAGTCCTTCTCGATCTCTGTTTCCAACACAAGGTCGATTTTCATCTCGTCTGCACTCGGGGCATGCAAGACTTCCACGGGATACAATCCCATTTGTTGAACATCGTCGGTACTCGCGAACTTAGCCAACAAGTCGGCTTCTTTGTTGTGCTCTCGCGGGATATGTGAAATGTCATAGCGCTCAAGATTTGATAGTAGTTCCTGGACCTGAACGAGGTACGGAGCAAGTTTCCGTCCTTTTGCTTGGTAGTCTCCTCGTACTTGGTAAACCACTAACTGCGAGTCACAAAAGATTTCGATCGATTTGATTCCGAGTTCTTTGATAAGCTTCAAGCCAGCGATCAATGCTTCATATTCAGCTTCGTTGTTCGTAGCCGGAAAATCGAGCTTCAGGGCATAACATATTGATCGGTTTTCCGAAGTTATAAGAACTACGCCCGCGCCGGAGCAACGGTCGTTTGATGCACCGTCAGTGTATAACTTCCATCGTATGGGGGGAATGATGTCGTGATCGTCCGGTTTGATGGGTATGGTAAATTCAGCGATGAAGTCTGCTAATGCTTGCCCTCGGATAGCTCTCCGTGGTAAGTACGCGATATCGAATTGGCTCAACTCGATGTTCCATTTTAGCAATCTTCCAGAAGTTTCTGGTCGCTGAAGTACCTGCCTCAGGGGTTGATCGGTATAAACGCCGATTGAATGCGCTTGAAAGTATGGGCGTAGCTTGCGTGATGCAATCACCAAGCAATAAGCCAATTTCTCAATTTTAGGGTAATTCTTCTCTGCCCCCGTTAAACGCTTGCTAACATAATATACCGGCTTCTGGACTCGATCCTCCTCCCGGACCAAAGCTGCGCTTATCGCATGAGGGGATATAGCCAAGTAAACGTACAGCATCTCATGGTCAACTGGTTTAGATAGCATCGGTGGGCTCTCCAGATGCCTTACCAGGTTCTGGAAAGCTTCCTCGCAGCTAGACGTCCATTCAAAATTCCTCTTTCCTTTCTTTATTATGTCGAAGAATGGGATGCATTTGTCAGTTGCCTTGGATATAAATCGACTTAGCGCAGCCACTTTTCCGTTCAAGCTCTGTACCTGCTTTACAGTCCTGGGCGCTTGTACGTCTCGAATGGCTTGGATCTTTTCTGGGTTGGCTTCGATTCCCCTAGCGTTGACGATGAATCCTAAAAACTTCCCTGATGCAACGCCGAAAGAACACTTCAGCGGGTTGATCTTCATTCCATAGGACCTGAGTATGTTAAACATTTCAGCTAAGTCTTGAATGTGGTCGTTTGACTGCCGTGACTTCACGAGCATGTCATCCACATAGACTTCCATGGTTTTGCCCAGCTGGTCCTTGAACATTCGATTCACCAGACGTTGGTAAGTTGCTCCAGCATTCTTTAGTCCAAAGGGCATCACTACATAGCAATACAGCCCAACATTTGTAACGAAGCTGGTGTGTTCTTGGTCCGGAATATGCATTGGGATTTGGTTGTATCCCGAGTACGCATCCATGAATGACAACAATTCGTGCCCTGCAGTGGAATCGACCAACTGATCGATCCTAGGCAACGGGAAACTGTCCTTAGGGCATGCTTTGTTCAAGTCGGAATAATCTATGCAAGTCCTCCATTTCCCATTTGCCTTCTTTACTAGCACGGGGTTGGAGACCCACTCCGGGTAGAGGGCGTCGCGGACGAACCCATTTGCTTTGAGTTTATCCACCTCCTCTCCAAGAGCGGCGGATCTCTCTGGATCCATTCCTCTCCTTTTTTGCTTGACTGGGACGTATTTCGGGTCTACGTTCAACATATGACTTGTGATGGCGGGAGAAATCCCACACATATCAGAATGCGTCCAGGCAAAAACATCAAGGTTAGCTCGGAGGAAGTCGCTAAGGTCTTCTGTCATTGCGGGGCCTAACTGTGATCCGATCTTCAGTATTCGCGAAGGGTCGTCACGGCTAACCGAAATGTCAATTGTTAATTCAGCCGGTGCCGCCTTCTCTTCCCTGGGTTTCTCATCGTCGTCTCTCGGATCTATATCTCCGTAGATCCGAGAACTATGCCCGAGCCAGGGCTCGGGCACTACTTGTCAATTATTCGCGTTGAGGATGCAGACAGGATTGTCCGCACCCTTTCCTTTTTCCCTCCGGAGGGCTTCTCGGAGCTCGGCCACATAACAAGAACGACCAGCTGCTTGGTCTCCGTGAACAATGCCTACTCCTTTGTCAGTCGGGAACTTCAAAGTCAAGCACCACGGGGCTAGTGCCGCCCTAAATTCAGCCAGGGCTGGCCGACCCAAGAAAACATTATATGGAGAGTCCACATCCAACACCACAAAGGGTAGAATTCGTACCCTCCGACGCTCGCCTTGTCCCAGTTCAACTGGTAACTCGACATATCCTACTGCATCAGTCGCAGCGCCGTTAAAACCGTGGATACGAGCCTTGGACGGTTTCAAGTCTTTTGTCTCTAGCTTCATCTGATCATATGCCTTCTTGAAGATGATGTTGACTGAACTTCCACAATCAATCAAAATTCTTTTTACATACGCTGGTCCGATGGTTGCAGATATGACCATGGGATCGATGGTCGGAGCCTCTATCTGATCAGCGTCTCTGTTTCTGAACACAATATCGTCTGTCATCACGCGCTGCTGCTTAGCAGGGGCCCCATCCTCTACGTTTGAACAGCACTCGAAATCCGCATGCTTCAAGGAGCTCGCATATCGCTCCATCTCTTGCCAGTTCTTATCTGCGGGATGAGGTCCGCCGATAATTGTATTTATAACCAGTCTTCCAACAGTCCGGGCAGGTTCCTCTGGATGACGTGGAGCCGGTGCACGACCTGGGTCGGACGTTCCCTGTCCTCCTTCCTGCGGATCCTTCACAAATTCTTGCAACTTCTTTTGTCTGATTAATTTCTCGATAGCGTCATGTAGGTGTCTGCATTCTTCCGTGTTGTGTCCATAGGTTTCATGGAAGCGGCAATATTTCCCAGTCCGTTTCTGTTCTTCAGTTGATTCTTTCGGTCGTGGTTTTCTGTACTGAAAAGTATTGCATTTGGATAGGTAAATGTTCTCAAGTGGGGCGTTTAGCGGAGTGTACTCGCTGTAGCTTGGAATTCTCGACTTCCACTTTCCCGCTTCTTTCCTCTTTCCTTGACTCCTTCCCCCGGACTCTTTGGGCTGCACAGTCTTATTCTGGACGTTGACTTGGACCTTTCCTGAATTGTCTCCAGATTGCTTCACAGCAATGTTGCTCTTAATTGACTCTTGGGCAGGTCCCGGTGCCTTGTCTCGTCGTACCCACCTAGCTTCCTCTCTTCTTATGAACTGGTGCGCCTTGGAGTAGAAACGCTCTAGCGTAGTCGGAGGTTTTCCTGCCAGCCAATCCCCGAATTCAGAATCCGGATCTACACCTCTCATCACAGCCATTAGAATTGCATGGTCGTTGGGATTACTGACTTCAGTTGCCGCAACGTGGAATCTTTGTAAGTACTCCTTCAGCGACTCTCCGGGACTTTGGATTACACTTGACAGAGACATCACGTCCTTCGGGCGTGTAGTGTGTATCCTGAATTGCTCAATAAACTTCTTTGCCAACTCCTCGAAATTTGATACGGATCGCGGAGGAAGTTGGGTGAACCACATAGTAGCGATCCCAGATAGAGTAATCGGAAAGCACCTACACTTGGTGGCATCATTTGCTCTGGCTGAATCCATCATCCATTCATACCTCATTACGTGTTGTCTGGGGTCAGTCTTTCCTTCGTATGCAGGAATGGTTGGCATGCTAAACTTCTTGGGGTAGGACGCTTGCAGCACAACATCCGTGAACGGAGTATGACTTCTTGACACTCCCCAATCGTCATTTGATAAGCCCTGATTTTCTTTCATCAGTTGCCTGATCATGGCTGTCAGATCGGGTGTCTGTATGGAAGCTGGGAGGTTGGAGTCAGTTCTACGTGCCTGTCCATGCTAATGCCTCCTTTCCTGGCGATCTGCCAATCGTGCGTCATGAGGTTCAACATTGTTAACATCTTGATGATCTGGAGCTCCCTCCTCCACCTGTACTCCGGTTCGGAAGTTTCCAGTTCTGGCTTGGTCGCGGTCTCCTGCTGTTCGAACAGCATCACCTGCCCTTGCAGTTTCAGTCTTACGGCGTCTGCGCCTGGGTGGCTCATCAGAAGAAGTTGAGCTGTCAGAAGAGGAATAAGCAGCTGGATTGCCCCCAGCATTTTGTTGCTGCTGTTGGGTGAGTTGTGCCATCAGGTTGGCATTAGCTTGCATCTGTTCTCCCAGTTGTCTCCTGCTTTCCCTAAGTTCTCTCATCAAGTCGTTGAACTCCACTCTGGTGACAACTGGAGTCTGTTCTTGAGCGGCAATCCCTGCACTCGGGATTGCTGGTTGATTGCTAGGTCCAGCTTGTTGCACGCTAGCAGTCTCTCGGGCATCCGCATTAAGCGAAGCTGACCTGGTACGTGGTCTTGCCATTGTAGAGTTACCGGTATGAACTCTGAGTAGAATCAACGGATGTCCTATCAGTGAGTCGGATCTCCTTTGGGGGATTTATTCAATCCAGTAGCTTCAAAGCAGATCCTTGAGGTCTGAGAATTCAATTCTCAGTGAAAGCACCAAAGTGTTAGCACCAAAATTGGTCACTAACCTCGTTCAGAAAGATTGTGTAGAGATATAAGTGATGAGAGAAAATTAAACAGAGAATACAATGCTAATTTAAATGCAGAAAGTAAGAACACCAAATTTATAGTGGTTCGGCGTAATCGCCTACGTCCACTTTGTTCAACTTTATTGATTTCCTTTATGGTTGATTACAAATACAATTCGTAAATCAAATGCTTGAATGAAGTTGTTTGAATAGAGAAGGTGAGTCTTGAAAATGGCAGAGTCTCCCCGTATTTTCTCTCCAAAAAAGGATCCCTTTCATTGTGACCCTGCCCCTCTATTTATAGGCAAAGATGGGCTGGACTTCCCAAGTGGGCTGATTGCCGAACGTTCCAGCCCGAGCACAGTGGTCGCCGCATGCCGATCCTGGTATGCCGAACGCTCTGATGCCGAGCAGTCTTTCCCACGCCGAACGATGCTTTCCTTGCCGAACGGTCCTTGTGAAGTTGTGCATACTGAATGCCTTCTGAATGTCGAGTATTACGCCGAACACCATGAGATGCCGAGTACTCTTGTATGCCGAGCAGCCTCGATGCCGAGCGACCTTGTAAGCCGGGCAGTCTTGATGCCGAACAGCCTTGATGCCGAGCACTCTGGTATGCCGAGTACTCTTGTATGCCGAGCAGCCTCGATGCCGAGCGACCTTGTACGCCGAGCAGTCTTGATGCCGAGCAGTCTTGGTGCCGAGCACTTATGGGATGCCGAACACTAGTTGATGCTGAGCATAGGTTGTTGCCGAGTGCCAGTTGATACCGAACACTACTTGGCGCCGAGTACCCTTGTTGCCGAGTACTACGCCGAGTAGTCTCGGTGCCGAGTGCTTTTGATGTCGAGTGCTCTCGTATGCCGAACACTGCTGAGTACTACGCCGGACACTCCTGGATGTCAAGTGCCTCGCCGAACACTCCTGGATGTCAAGTGCCTCGCCGAACACTCCTGGATGCCGGACACACTCTCTGATGCCGAGTTCCACTGGATGCCGAACGCTATGGATGCCGAGTCCCACTGGATGCCGCGCACTTCGCCGAGTCCTCCTGGATGCCGAACAGTCTTTCATGCCGAGTAGTGGCCAATGCCGAGCACTCAGTTGCCTGGTCAAATCTCCAGGAAACATATCTTAAACTTAAAAGATATATAAATAAATCCACTCACATGTCGTCCTTAGCTTCAATCTCTATCCCTTTTAATTTGCTACGCTTTTATCCGCTATTTCCCCTTTTCGATTCACTATAAATTCTCTGATTTGTTTGTATGTATTCCTTGCTTAACTTTATTTTTGGTTTGGGGAAAGATTTGATTAACAGAGGAGAAAGGAAGAGGGAGAAGAGAAGAGGAGTTTGCTGTAAATGACGGCAGCTGATTCCGAGAAAATAGTGTGAGCTAGGGTTAAGTTACGTTCAATTTATAGGTGCAGTGAACAACTAGGAACCATCCAATTAACCCTAAAAACAATCCTCACCATCAGAACTTGATTATTTTACGTTAGCTTATAATGTATAATTCTCCAATGTTATTTATTTGTTCCTTTGTTATATGACCCTATTAATTCACGTTTCCTTCTAAATAAGATTCTCCCATTAATTATTCAATTAATCAGATCGTGTGTGTGTGTGTATCCAATATTAAATAATTGATTCTTATACGTTCTAATTTCTTACCTATTTGAACACGTCAATTAATACCTCTATTAATTGAATGCATATAAAAGTTATACTTTTTAATTTATTCTTATTAATTTACCTACATCATAAACCTAATTACTTTGTTTGATTTTTGTACGCGTTCCAATTTTTTTTAACTTGGAAACAAATAATCCTATAACTGGCGTTTTCTTCTAGCTAATTAATTTACATTATTAGCTATTGTAATGATGGCATATTCTTTGATTAATTGACACCCTTTTTAAAACGCTCAACTAATTGCAAATTAATTAATTGACACGTTTTCCCATTTTAATCGATATCCAAATTAATTCCTATGCATCACTCAATCACACATTTATTAGTTGTACATATTTAAACCACTAATTCATTATCCAATTAATTGACATATAAGTTTCCCTCTTTTATTAATTGACGTTTACTTAATGTCTTTAATTAATTTCTCAATTAATTGATTGCATCAATTATAAATTAATATATGTATGTTATCATTTAATTTATTCCCCACATACATTTCCCTTTATTAGAAGATCCCTTAATTAATTAATGTTATAAAAGTGACATATTCTTTGATTAATTGACGCCTCTATGTCTCTTAATTAATTCCTCTTTTAATTGATTGACGCGTCAATTAATCACACACTCATTGGTTGCATATCCTTATGTAACCACTTAATTTTTAAATGCGTATATTTGACATTTATTTTTAACTTTTTTGCAATTATGTTAATTCAATTGATTTTATTTGTCATTAAAGAGCGAGGTGTTACACTCTATAGCGATTCACGGTTCCGTACCTTTTGAGTTGATAATAATTTTCCCCGTTCAACCCAAATTGTACGAAAGAGCAAATAACTAGGGTAAAGAAGAAGAAAGAGATAGAAGAAAAATAAACAACAACATATAATCTCATAACCGCATTGGAAAAAATATAATATATAATAACAGATTTTTGTACAAAAGAATCTGTAACAGTTTATATACTTACAATCATCAGAATACAACAATCAATACATCAATCTTGACAGTTATAATAACTTGTCCTCATACAGTAGAAATATAAATCAAGTACGGAGATATGTCTCTACTCCTCCAGCTCGCCTCCTGAGCTCCATAGCATTCTATCCTGAATCTGTAATACTCGGTCTGACCCGAGCATTATAATAAAATAACACCCAAGTCAGTTTGGAAAACCAGCATGAGAAAACACACTCAATTTGAATTATTAGAGTTATCAAAATCCTTTGAAAAACAAAGGTATCTCGTAAGACCGCGTCACACATAAACACAGCGGTTTTTTTCCTTACGATAACCAAAACATTTTATAGAAAATCTAGTGATATTATAATAGTGTCTAAGTATAAATACTTATTCAAATAGCCGAAATTTTTACATTAATTAAATTCCAGCATACTAGGCTCTACAAACAAAACCTAAGGCTCGTATTGGAGAATGGATTCCATACAATGACTGGGCCACTGGAGTACCGCCCATCACAGTACACCTCTAGAACAATGTACCGAGGACCTTGTTGGGATCCCCAGGTATACAAGACCGGCCTACCCCTAACCTGGTTAGACCGAATATGTCATCAGCCCGGGTGTCCCCACCCTTACAATCGAGCGCTCCTTCTTTCATGCGCAACCATATCCATAATATATAGGTTTCTGAGGATATCTAGAAAAGTTATAACATAACCTAATTGGGTGTGATCCACTTAGCCTTGCTGCATCTCCAATGTTTTACTCATTCCAGGTTGATGAGGCTTGAGGCTAAGCATTACCTTTCAAGGAACAATTCTACTTAGAATGCTCATCGTCCTCCAACGACGATGTTCTGATAGCATTCGTCCATACAAGTTATCCTGGGTCTGGACAAACCAAATCACCGTCTTCATCATCTTCACGGTATTCATTCGTAATGTTCAAACCGGATCGAAGTGGTTTTCGGATAATTAAATCCGATCGTGGTCTCTTCGAAACGATTAAAAAAATTGGCCAATTATTGATAGTCTGTTATTTGACTATCAATAGAACATCCATAAGCAGACACTAGGCCTTATTTTATAATTCTTCAAACATTTATTTCAAAATATCTTTACTAAGACATATATTCAAATCCCTCTCCATATTCTAATATTTGAAAACAATTTCAATACTTAAATCTATAACAGGATATTTTCAAACCATCTCAACACTTAGAAATATTCCCAAATTTCCATTTTTTTACTTAGGAAAATATTATAAATCTTATTTTCCAAAATCCTTTCAAATATCAATTCTTAAGAGAATATTTCGTAACTTATCTCATAAGTCTTCGGAATCACTAATAAATTCCCTTTTTCCAATTTCCAAAACCCAGTATTCTTACTTATAACCCCATTGAACAATTTATAACCTCTTTATGAATTCAGATTTCATTTCCAAAATTTCCATATTCAATATTTTGAAATTCCATTTCCTCTAAATCCTTTATAAAATTCCTCTCCTCAAAATCATATCCATTTTAAAGCCTCATTAATGACTCTCGAGAGAATTTATAAATAATTTTTTTAATCACTTTAAACTCTAAATATATATAAAAAATAAGTATTTAAAAGAATAATAATTTATTTTTAAAGACATGTTCAAATAATTATTTAAAATATTGAAAACACTTTTATAACATCAATAACTTATTTTTAGATAAACTAATAAATTTTCAAAGATGATTTTAAAAGTTAGAATTTACTAAAATAAATACTTAATATTTGAAAATCTACTTACCAAAGTATTTCAACCCTAACTAGTTTAAAATTTCATAGTTTTAAATAATAAAATTTTCCTTTGAAAAGCAAACTTAACTTCTTAGAATTAAAAATATATTTTTAAAACCTCAATAACCAGTTCAATTTTATAAATTCCTCTCGAATCACATCACATCACTTCCATTTCGAAAACCTTAACCTTTTTCACTTTTCAAAAATAATATCACTATTTTTCCCACCCTATTTCCATATTGTATTATAAATTCACACTATGAATTTTATATTCGAAAATTTTCATCTGTTATCGATTTCCTTTATTTATAACATCGTTTATAAAATATAACTTCTCTGAATTTCACTTTTTTTATTAAAATAATCCAATTTATAAATTCCATTTTATAAATTCAATTCCTTACAAATTCTTTTCATTTCTGCCAATCCATCTTTAATATCGATTTCAACTTCTTCTCACATTTTCTAGAAATATCGTTTTATAAAAATCCATCATTTAAAAATCCTTTATGTAAATTATTTAAAAAAATCTCTATTTTAATTTTTTTTACGAATAGTTAATTACAACCCAAAAATCAATTTATTGTTTTAACTAAATCAATTTCTTTTAAAATATCCAAACTTCGATATAAAATTTTTTATATTCAAAATCTCCTTTTTAAATTCCTTCAAATTCCAAAAATAATATTATGGTGTTTAAAATACCAAAATTCAGGCCAGTGCTACTTTAACATCCAATTATTCATTCACAACAATAATCTATAACAGATTATTCTAACACATCATATATCACTATATATGAAATTAAATTCAACATTTTGAGGAATCCAACTGGATCCCTCCAACCTGTTTTCCTGCATCCACAGATGTTAATACAACATAAAAAAATACCAATCCCACTTCGAGGGGGATATCGCGGTATATAGGGTCATCCGCTATTGTGCGGGGCACATAGGGTCTCATCCGCTATAATGTGCGGGAATATCACTCCAAATACTAATATATATACTACTATATATATTATAACATCCAACAGATAATAATAATTATCGAATCATTCAATCAACCAATGATTTAAATTTTCAACATTTTAAATTAAATTAGCAATCCAAAAATGAGTGAGATTTACTCACCTTGATTTTTATTTGCCGAATATCTAGATTTTAAACTAAATCGAACATCGTTCGATTTAATTTAAATTTCTAGCGGACCTTGAAAAATTCCAATGTGATTCTATTGCATAGATTTTCAGCTGTGAACCACTCTTTACTCGTTTCACAATTTTTTTTGACCTCGTATGCAAGTTATACAATTTTATAAGCATTCTCTTTTAATAAATAAATTTATTTAAATGAATCTAAAATAATTAATAGCTAGTTAATATCAATTAAATTAAAATTTAACATAACCAGAAATTTTTTAAAACAAACTTCACCTTAAAATTATCTGTCACGCCCACTCTCAGGTTCGAGCACCCTGGCCGCCACTCCTCCCTCTCCTCAATCACTCGAACACCCACTGCCTCACTCCCTGTCGCAGCCACCATTGCCTCGACCTACAGCTCAGCCATCAACCATCCAGAATCGCGACTTCGATGAAGTCCTCATCTAGAAAGCTTCCTCCCCATACTATCAACATCGAGGCCCCGTCAGTCATATAAGTCACGACATCAACTATCCCATGTTAGTCGCGCGACGACATGATCCCCCACGAGGCTCCATGACGTCCAGGAATTTGACTACGAGCGCTATCATACACTTCGAAGACGAATTCGAGCCCAATTTCGCCTTCAAATCCAAGGAAATTGAAGCCCTAGCCTCTTCCTATCGACTTCCCTACGCCACCCACGCTGCGGCGTGCTCCTTCCCTTTGCAAGCGTCAATAAGACATGGCTCCGGTCAAGTTGTCTTCCCCATCACATCGCGATTTTTTTTTATTTCATTTTCTTTTGATTTTTGGTTATCTGAAAGAAGATAAGGCCTCGTTTATAAAATTGGACAATTGAGTCTTCGAGTAGAAGATCGACTGATTAGGAGATAATAAAGTTTGACTATGATTATATATTATAATATTAAAAATATCTCGTAAATGGCAACTTAAAATCCCAAACCCTATCAAGGCATGCCGCTGGGCGTTTATAATGTTATACCCCTATTCCGAACGCAATGGAAAAGGTTTTGAATCCTAATTCGACCGTATGGGGAAGATAGCTTTTTGGACCCAATTATTTTACTAAATTTCAATATTAATTTCAGCGCGTTTGTATCCTGTACGATCAGACGATAACTCCAAATGTTACGAAATTTGAAATTCGATAATAATACATTATTATGGATTCAATGGAACTAGTTTCGTCGAATTCCGAGACTGCGCCCCGGATCGCTATTTTAACGCGTCGATTAAATCGATGATTTCAAAATTTTACGAAATCGCTTGAAATCCCAGTTTTAAAAACTTATTAACTCAACTAAAACTCCAAATCAAATATTTAAACCATTTAAATATTTAAAATTAAACGACAGAAAAATCCGGGTCGTTACATTCCTTCCCCCTTAAAAGAATTTCGTCCCCGAAATTGCTAAGGTAGGAAAAAAATGCTTCAAACCCATTAACTTTTCCAAAACCCACTTAGTGAAAATTCGATATTTCACTTTTCTAAAATTTTTGTTTCATCCAAAGAAATTAGTTCTCAATTCTATTTCCAAAACCCTTACTTCAATTTAAATTTGAACTCAACTTTTCAGTTAACAAAATTTTTTCTAACACCCTAAATTTTCGAAATTTTTTGGCACAGTCTCCCTTGTACGGAGAGCCTTTTACAATATGACAAGAGAGATAAATATATATACATCACCCCACATGGTCAGAATATATATATATATATATATATATATATCAATATTTATATTTTGTAGTATTTAATCCAAAAACGTACCTTATATTAGCATTTTTAAGCATTATTAAGCAAGCAAGTTTACTTCATATGCAATTACGCAACCCAAATCTAGCCTGATAGCCTCCGGGTACCTGTACTTACTCAATTTAAACCACGTAAGTACCAAAAATATGAAATTCACTAACATTTCACTTATTTAAATAGTTAAAACACATAAACTACATAACTCCATCATTCCAACATATACTATAAGCAATTTAGGGTTCCGATACTAATTTAGTTACTTTCAATCAATCCATATATCATTTCATTCAATTCGAAATGATTTACATCCAATTCATTTTATATCAAACAAACCCATATCCATTCCAAATTGATTAAAAATCAATTTATTCACATTCTATTTATTCATAGAATTTTATTTACTTTGTTTGTGTCGAAAAAAAAAATTTCTATGCAAATTCGGCGATATTCATTAAGTAAAATAACCATTTAAGCTTATAACTATTTTAACTTGATTCCAAATCAATTTATTTTAATTCTATTCCATTTCAAATTTATTCCCAATCAATTTAATTGCATTCCATCCATATCTACTTTCATTGCATTCATACCCATATTCATTATATCCAAATCCATTTTATTAAACTCGAAATCATTCCATGCTATTTACTTATGAATTATTTCATAGTTTTATTTGAGCCAAACTCCCATCCAATATTAACTTAGTTTGTTTAATTTCAATTATTTCAACCTTATAACTTAAGTTTATTTCATTTCAACCAACTTCCATTTCATTTACTAATTAATTAATTAGTTCATTCATTTAATCCACTTAAAATTTTAATTCCATACTCGAATTCATTCTCGAATTTATTTAATTCGTATCTAAGGCCACATTCAATTTATTTACACTTTAAACTGAATTTATTTATAACTTAAGTCATCACTATTTCAAACCATTTCTATTTTATTCGACAGCATTTCAAAATATATTTAATTGCTTACTATTAAGTCGAACTCTCTTTATAACTCAAGTTTCAATTCTAATATTCAATCTATTAACTAATCCATCTAATTAGTTCCATTTTCCATTTCACAATTAGATTTTTATTCCAAAAATCACTCCATTTAATTTACTTGAGTTCAATGTCATTTTAAAATTCAAGGTTGGACTTTATTTCTATACTTTAAAATATTACACCATTTTTATTTTTGGTTTTCTATTTCACTTTTCAATTTTGTAAGTCACACAACTTATTTTCTTTACAATTCCATAATTTCTGTACTCGAGTATATCCACATTTTATTTTTAACTCGAGACTATACATTTATCCATAGTCGAAGTACATTTTTAATCCATTAATTTCAATTTTTATAAGCTATTCCAATTTATTTATTCACAATTCTAGTTCTTCACTTGAATTTTATTTCATTCAAAATTTTATCACCTATGGTTATATAATTACTTTACCACTCAAAATTTATATTTACTTCAATTCGACATTATTTCTAATCCAATTCAAATTTATAACTTATAGTTATATAGTCACTTTATAATTCACATTTACATATTTCATTCAATTCCATATGATTCAAATCCAATTCACCCTTTTTATTTAAATCTCAATTCCTTTTAACTAACATTTCAAAACCAAATTCGAGTTATTCATACTTAAATTAATTTCACTCCAAACCATTTTTATTTTTAATCTATTCAATTTCATTATATATTTCAATTACTTCACTTAAGTTAACTCCCATTTCATTAATACACTATATTAATTCAATTCAAATCCAGTCAATTAAATTTCTAAAATTTAATTTACTCGACTTAACTTAAGTTGAATTCCATTTTAACTTTCTCACTTTAAATTTTATTCGAACTTCAATTTTTCACACTTCCCTCCTTATAAATATCATCTTCCACAGGATTCCAGAAATTTAAGCACTCGGTATTTATTTCAAATCACATGAAATCAAATATACACACACACACACACACACACACACACATATATACTCTTTTCGGTTTAACAAACCACTTTCTTCGAACCTGAAAATCAACCTTATTTTATCCAAAACAATTCCCTTCGAAATTTCCAAACAACACTTGTTCCAAACAAAAATATCCATATCAAATTACTACGGTAGCAATTTGTCACTTAGAAACACAAAAATGAACACCGATGATGTCGCGATCATCATCGGAATTATTTTCTAACGACCGAAGTGAGTTCAGTGCTATATTACTTCCAAAATCCATTTAAAACCATTTTCTTTCAAACATATCCCAAATAATAAAACTATTATTCATTTTCAAATTCTTTGGAAAATATTTCCATAATCTCTAGGATTTAGTTTTTCAAATTCTGGTTTGAATCCATTTTTAGTTCTTAACTCATTTGTATAATTCATACTTATACAATCTAATTTGGATTTTATAACTATTCCAAAATTTTAAATCTTATTTTGGTTATATAATAACAACCAAACACACCACTATAATAATTTTCCGAAAATTATTCTTTTATATCAAAATATAATTTGGGTAGAATTATTTCATTTACCCGCTTCAAAACCATACTGTGCCGAATTACTCTATTCAAGTGTTTAGAAACTCCTATCGATTTAAGTGGCATACCACTATTCGACCAGAATTTATATGCCACTCAACAAATAAGTCAACACAATATAAAACTATTATATATTCATTAACAAATACGTGCTCATATCTATTAATGCACTCAACTCATTCAAGAGTACTACTAACTCTATCTCTACTGTGTAATTCCCACCAGAGCCAAGGTTCTCGCTTAACCTTCGGCTCTGATACTAAATGTAGCGACCCGTAGTTCCGTATCCTTTGAGTTGATAATAATTTTTCCTTGTTCAGCCCAAATTGTACAAAAGAGCTAATTACTATGGTAAATAAGAAGAAAGAGATAGAAGAAAAATAAACAACAACACAGAATCTCACAACCGTAGCGGAACAAAATATAATATATAATAACAGATTTTTGTATAAAAGAATCTGTAATAGTTTATATACTTACAATCATCAAAGTAAAACAATCAATATATCAATCTGGACAGTTATAATAACTTGTCCTCATACAGCAGAAATATAAATCAAGTACGGAGATACGTCTCCACTGTAGGATCTAGATTAACCCTAGAGGGGGGGGGAGTGAATAGGGTTATCAAAAATTTTCTCAAATTAAACGCAGAAGCAATCGGCAGATAAATAAATATGCAGTAAAGTAAATCACACACAAATTTACCCTGCTTCGGCAACCCCTGCCTACTACTGCATTCCCAGATTTCTATTAGAATTAAACAGTCTCCCGCTTACAAACACTCTGACAGACTCGCAGACACTCGCTCCCACTTACAAACACTCCTACAGACTCACACACCCTGCTCCGCCTATAGAGCTTCGTAAACTCGCAAACTCTGCTCCCGCCTATAGAGCTTTGCAAACTCGCAGCCCCCCTGCTCACTAAACTAATTCTAACTAGAAAATCTGACAACACCTAAACCCTAGGTGGTGATTGACTCTAACTGGACTTTGAAAATACAAACTGAAATACAAAATACCGTCTAACCCCAGGGCAAAATATAGATTGACAGTTTAAAACACTTTTGCCCTCAGAATAAATTTGGCCTAAAAACTAGATCAATAAAACCTGGCCCAAACTTAAAAACTAAATTAAAACTAAATTAAAACCCTAGACTTAATTTTAAAAATTAAAACCCTCTTTTTAAATTATAGAAGCCCGGCCCGCTTCCATTTGTCTTCGACCCCCTGATTATTATCGGCCCGATCCTTTATCTCTTTACTTCCTGCCTGATCCCTTGAGAAATAAAATATGGCAATTCACAAATATTAGGGCTTCGGCGATGTGTTGTTTATCTGGTGATTGCGAGCTACTACTCCTTGATTCTATGTTGTTCTTGAATCTGGATTCGAGTGCGTCGTTACTCGATGCTCTTTTGTCTCGATTCTGGTTCTAGGGTTTTGCTCTGTTGACTGTTGCTGGCGAATTGGACTTCGACTTTATCTTCCTTGTGGCGATGCTGGAATGTGTAAGTTATTCTGTTCGATGCTTTAAACTTGAACTTGATTCCAGTGATGATTTTTGGTTTTTGTTGCTCTGAATCGCCACACCGTCAATGATGATTTGGGTCTCCTTATATAGGCGTCTGATTTGGTTTACGTGATATTCACGTTGTTGAAACTTTCCTGTTTTAAGCTCCGATATATTTGGGAATTTCTTCTGATTCACGGCTTCGATTTTGAACGTGCTATTTTACTTGAATTTCACGGTATTGAAACTTTCCTGATTTTCAAATCTTTGACCTTTTCAAAAAGAAAGATACGATCTTTTTTTTCTTTGTTTCGTGTACTCTGTATCATGCGGCTTTGAGATTATTTCTGCACTGTTGAATTTCGTTCATCCACTATGGCTTTCGACTTTACATTCTCTGATTGTTTCTCGACATTAACCACTGTCCTTATTGTATATTCTGTAGCATGATCTGGAGTTGTTGTACTTGTGGTCTTACATTTGGTTTAGTGATGCATTCATGTCTGCTTTGTATCATTCTGTCTAGAGTAGGTTCTGCATTCATGCATGTTGGCATTCATGCACTTGATTGCTGTACTTGATTCATCTTCTCTGTTGAACTACATTGATGAACTTGATCATGTTGGTCTTGATTTTCTGGTTGATGTAGAAGTTTGTAACTTGACTTGTGTACATTGATGATGTTGAGCTACTTGTAGCTTGACCATTTGTAGCTGTGCACCTCATTGTTTACTGGTTGTCTTGCTCAGTTGATTCATACATGCTTGCATCCATGTAGATGTTGACACTGGTTGTAGTCTGGTCTTTGATACCTGTCTGCATTGCATACATTTGATATTGTAGTTTATTGATGCACTGTTCTTTGAGTTGCTTATTTATATTGCTGTATCCAATTTACTTCATATAAACTTGAGTCTGCATTTGAGTTCATCCTTATTTGTATTGTTGCAGTATCATGTTGACAGACTTGATCACTTGAGTTTGCCTGCTTGGTGGCTTTTGTTGTTGTCCAGTTTGTACTTGTCTTGTTGAACTTGTACATGCATTTGCCTTGTTGCAGTTACACTTTGAAGTTTGATCGAGGCCATTTGCATTTGTGTTGAATCTAATTTTGATTTGACCTTATGCACTCGAGTTGGCGAGGCAGTGCACACGTGCATACGTGTGTACTGCAGCCACTCGTGATTACCTGTCCCTGATATGAATACTGATATGCACAGATATTACACAATCAAAGATGATGACGTTTAACCCATATATCTGAGACAGCTTTAAAAACAAATTTTATATTTTTGCAAATTTAAATTCGTTTCTGTTCAGATTACTGCTGTAGTTTGTCAATTATACAGGTACACAGGAGACAAGACAAATACTGGAGTTGAACAATGCAGATGCAGAAGAACAATTGAGTATATGAGTGATGTAGTGAGGAAATCATTGTAACAATGAAAGTGTATGAGTGAGAGTGAGCTATAAATATGAAATCAGTGTACTGTAAACATTGTACTGAATAAAATATTATATTGAATAAAATTACTGTTTGAATTTGTTAAATTCTGTGCAATAGCATTATTATTCAATATTTATATTTATTCCTGTATGTGTAAAACAAAATCTGCAAACACATCTATAATTTGATATATATTTTTTGTTATCATCAAACACTAAACACACATCAAACAATCTCCCCCTTTTGATGATGACAAACATATATTAAACATGAGATATTTAGCTCCCCCAACATGTATGCTCCCCCTACATGAATACTCCCCCTACAACTGAAACCACTCCCTATTTAGAAGATTTAGGAAATTACAGACGAATAAAAAGAACTATAGAAAATAACTAACAACATTTAACAAATTTGGTGTAGTATTCCAAAAATACTTATTTTCTTATCAAAATCTCTTCCTTCTCCCCCTTTTGTTATCATCAAAAGACTGACAAAAAATAATGAAACAGTAGGGGAAAACTGTGACGACCCGCCCTTCTCGACCCTCGAAAATCGACACAAAACACTCAACAGTATAATATGCCGACGATCGAATGCCGGAAAAGACAGATTGTAGAAGAATAAGAAAGTAGATAGAAGAAGAAAGAACTAACAAATCAGAATCTCACAGTCGCAGCGGATAAAATATAATATATAGAACAGATCTTTACACAAAATGAAAACTATATCTGTTTATATACAATACATCATCATCAGAGTATGTCCCAATACAATCAACAATAACCAGTCAAACAATCTCAGATAATCACAGCAGCGGAATAATACAAGTACGAGAAATACGTCTCGGACTCCATCTCCTCTCCTGAGCTCCATAGCAACCTATCCTGAAATATACTCGGTCTGACCCGAGCATTATAATAAAATAACACCCGAGTCAGTCTGGAATACCAGCGCATCATAAATACACCCAATTGATTATTAAAGTTTGAAAAATCCTTTGAAACAAAAGCATCTCGTAAGACCACGCCACAAATAAACATGTCGGGTTTTTACCTTACGATAGCTAAAACACTTTTTATAAAAATCCTCTGATATTATAATAGTGTCTATTTACAAATACTTATAAAATAGCCGAAATTGTTACATCTATTAAATTCTGGCATACTAGCCACAACGTGGGTAATACAAACAAAACTCGTACAAGGCACGTAGGGAGAATGGATTTCCAACGAATGACTAGGCACTGGGGTACCACCTGTCACAGTACGTGGCCTAGATCACAGTACCGAGGAGTACGCCCGCTCCCCTGCAACACAAGGCCGGAATCATCCCTTACTGGATAATTCCAAGTAAAATCACCCCACGGTTGGGATCAGCAACCGCACCACTAAACCGAAATAAAAGGGACATCTAGACAGGGATGACCTTACTCTCAAGTGGGGGCTACCCACGAAGCCTTGCTGCATAACCCCTGATTTTCAGTCATTCCCGGTTGATGAGGCTTGAGGCTAAGCGATACCTTTATAGCACATATCCCTTAGAATGCCCATCGTCCACCTGACGATGTCACGTAAGCATTCGTCCATACAAGTCCGTCCCGAGTCCGAACGGAACCGAAGGCACTATTCCTACTACATCCATTTTGGAAATATCCTCAGGATTAGTAGCGACTAGCCCTTGCACTTCACTGCTCCATCATCGACTCCGAAATCGTTTTCGCGAAACGTACAAACCGGGTCGAAGTGGTTTTCGAGTCTCCAGACCTAGAATCCCGGTATACGGAAACTCGATCCCGGTCTCTTCGATACGATCAGCGCATTTGGCCAATATTTATAGTCGGTGATTTAACTATCAATTAATGTTCACAAACATCCATACACATCCATCACAAAATAAATAATCTCCATATTATTTATTTGCCTCTAATATCTTCAAAGATATATATTTTCACATTTTCAAAACTCATTTGAAAACAATTTCCACTCTTCCTTTACAAGGTAAATCTTTTACCCTTTATTCCCATCGGGAATAACCAAGTATAAAAAATTTGCATTTAAAACAGTTAAAAATACTTTATACTGAAATATACTTTAAAATATGAAAATTACTTCTATTTATTTACTCAAAATATAAATTTAAAATATGTGAAGAAAACTAGCTATTAACACATAAACTTTGTTTTAAAAATAAGGGTTTTAGTTTCACTAAATTCAAAACAGCGTTATAAGAAGAAAAATGCTAATTTTAACAACTTAAGCTAAAACCAACTTTTAAATAAATCCATTTGTAAAATAATTGCTGATATACTCCCAAATTATTACGGTATTAAAAATTATTAATTTATTTCTTTAAAAATAACGATTTCTTAAAAATACTTTTTAAAACGATTTAAAACTTAACCTTTAGTTAAATAAAATCTTTTTATAAACATTTACTTGGTTTTTCCCAGGGAAACACTTTCCCGTTTCAAACATTCCAAAGTACTCTTTCATATAAATCCACTGATTTATTTCAAGTCAATTTATGATTTCAACATAAATTTCCAATTCCATACTTATCTATAACTTCCTCCGAAGTTAAATCACAATTTTTCCATTTCCGGAAATTCATTTTTAAATATAGTTTAAGCATTTTGGTGAATTTTCAATGGAAGCCAAATTTCCAATTCACTTAATTAAATTCCAATGAAATACGGCATTTCAATACATTCATTTGAACTTGTTAATTTATAGTCGGAAACTCCATTTTAACATATTTTTAATTTCCGGATAACATTAGTCATTATTATAATAAACACCGTTATTTTAAACAATTTATAATTTCATAAATTTAATTTCCAGAAAACTATACTTTCCATTTACCCATTTCATACACTTCCCATTATATTCAAAATCCCAATTTGGCCCAATTTACATTTTTCCTTTCAAATCCGATTTCAAATTTTATTCTTTGAAATTCTAAATTTAACAATTCATTTTATTTCGTAAAAACACTTTTTTAGCCATTTATAATTAAATTCTGTGATTACAATTTATACCACAATGTCACAGAACAACTAAATTTCCAGATTTATCAATCACATCATATAAACAGGTATCACTATCAATTATAAAATAATTGCTACATTGTGAGGAATCCAGTTGGATCCCTTCAACCTGTTTCTCCCTGCATCACAGATATTAGCACATCACAATATAAATATCAATCCAGCCAGATAACAGCAGTTAAAGTCAACCAATCATCCAGATATTCAAATATCAATTATTTATAATGTCTAGCATCCAGATGTGAGTGAGAAAAACTCACTTTGAGTTTCGGTGAGCGTTCGAAATTTTGAATTAAACCGGACGACGTCCGATTTAACCCAAATTTTTACTTGCTCGGAATGACTCCGGATCTGCACCACCGCGTAGCACGCGTTCCTGCGATTCCAACGCATCCAAAATCGCCTAAATCTGATATCGTATGAACACGTTATGGTTTTACAAAGTTTGAATAACGATTTAAAACAAATTCTCTTTTATTTAATTTTTTTACCAAAATCGTGGCCGTTGAAAACTGAGATGAAATCAAGGCCGTAGCCTCCTTCTTCTACACGCACGAAGACTCCAGTTTACAAACGAACCCATAATAGCCGAGATTAGGGTTCGAGATCGCTTCTCCTCCAGCCCGCTCGAGTGCGATCAAGTACCGCCACCACACGCGCCCTCCCCTCCTCCACCTTCGGCCAGAAGGCGGTGAAACCCGGTGGTCCCCATTCCCCTCTCGACGAGCACGAACGAATGGAAAACAGCGACAAAAATCTCATTATCCGCTTTACTAAAACGCATCTCGACCGTTGGATATGTAGATCCAACTATCCTCTCCGCTTTTCCAGATGAACGTTTAGCCTAAAACTCGATGGATCTCGAGATATCTGAGGAAGAAATAAGAAGCGGTTTCGGCCATTGAAGAAATTTGTGGCGGCCGGTGATTTTGAGCTAGGGTTTAGTGAAGTATAACGTGATATAATAATAATTTAATTTTATTTTATTAATAAAACTTCTCGATTTAACAGTTTAAGCAAACGACCACCAATTTTCACGTTCCGACTGGCTATCCTAGGGTTTTTCTACGTTCCGGACACAATGGAACAAGTTTCGTAAGCTAATTTGATTGCATGCGCGAATTACAGAATTAAACGATCAATTTAAAATTAAATCGGTTAAATCGATTACGATGCGTTTCGAGCTGCCTCGGTCAAACGACAACTCCAATTGCTACGAAAATTGAAATCCGATAATAACTAACTATTACGGATCCAATGGAACTGGTTTCGTCGAATTCCGAGACTGTGCCCCGGAAAGCTATTTTAACTCGTCTATTAAATCTAGCAATTTTCTGAAATTATCAGAAACGCTTATAATTTTACTTTTACAAATTTAATAACTTAACAATAAATCATATAAAATTTATAAACACATTAAAAATCATTCTGGCTCATTCCGAACTAAAATCTGATTAATTTGCATTTTAATAATATTAAATTCATTTTTAAATTAATATAAAATCCCAAATATTAATTTATTAACTTAAAAATTCCTCTAAAAGTCCAACAACATTATTTATGTCCGAATAGACTTTAAAATAAATTTTAAAACCATTTTATAGCTATTTACACCCAGATTCACCTTTTTATCCTAATCCCGAATATTTAATTATTATTTTTCCATTAATCAAATTCAACCAGAATTGCTATAAATTAAAATTATAGCTCATTTTCATTGATTGAACCCAAATCCATTCATTTCAAAATCAATCAAGAATCCACATTAACATTTAAAACGAATTAAATGTTCAAATTCAATAGCTTAAAAATACGGGATGTTACATTCCTCCCTCCTTATAAAAATTTCGTCCCCGAAATTTGCTAAGGTAGAAATATACTTCAACTCAACTCACTTATCCCATTTGCTTAGTTAAAAGCTTATATTCACTTTCCCAAAAAGTTTCAGCTCCATTTCAAAACCCTTTGCTTTCTTTACTCTAAAGCCTTCATTTTAACATTCGCTTCCAAAATAACTTTACTAGTTATTAAAAATTTTCCCAAAACCCCAAAAATTTTCTAACTCCCAAAATTTCTGGAAAATTTTGGCGGAGTCTCCTTTGCACGGAGGAGCTTCTGTGATATCGCAGGATACACAAATATATATACATCGGCTCACATGGCCGGAAACCAAAATATATCACAATATATAT
The DNA here is from genome assembly GCA_030737815.1 of Allium fistulosum. Taxonomy (NCBI): domain Eukaryota; kingdom Viridiplantae; phylum Streptophyta; class Magnoliopsida; order Asparagales; family Amaryllidaceae; genus Allium; species Allium fistulosum. The sequence goes on along the minus strand of CM060902.1, from coordinate 1,244,074,172 downwards.
ATATCATTTCCCAATTATATTTGCGTAGGCGTACCTTTTAACAAATTTTTAATAGCGAGCGGCTACTATAACGCATATACGTGCTCCAACTCTCTCGAACGCCTCCCGTACCTGTACTAAACTCAACAAACTCATCAGTTTCAATGATATGAGCATCTTAATAACATTTCCAATGTAAATGCAAGCCAAACATATCCATTTCATAACCAAACCAAGCAAATTTCATCATTAACAATGTCAACCTTCTTTATAAACAATTTCACAAATTTCGACATCATTTCAATCCTCTTTACAAACCCAAACTTCATTTTTATTCCACTTGAATGATTTAAATTCAAGTTCACTACATACAATCCAAATTTATCTCTTCCAATTCATTTCTATTTAACATATGGTTAACATGTGCTTTACAACGTCGATCTTTTCTTTTTCAATTCCAAATTGATTCACCAACCAATTCTTATTTTAATTTGAAGTATTTGCATTTCCTTTATAATCCATTTCCATTCATATGCAAACATTATTTATTAAACGACAATTTATTCCAATTGATCAAAAATCAATTTCATTTGCTATTCTTAACCAATTCACTTGCATTCATTTACAACTCTTTGAATTAGATTTCAATTCATATCAATCTATTCAAAATTCAAATACATGCAAATTTTCCATGTCATTCAAGCAAAAATAATTGCCACTTAAGCTTATCACCATTTAAAATTAATTTCAACTTGGAAGTGTATTAATTTTATTCCATCTGGAATCATCCATTTCAATTTCCAAATTCACATTTTTATTCCCATTCCAAATTTATCATTTCACTTAAGTTTATACTTATTTTACTCCATTGCAATTGTTAAATTAAATTTTCCTTACATCTTTATTTCCATTAACCAAATCCAAGTTTACATTAATATCATTCATTCCTGAGTTATTTACAACTCTTATATTTTTAACTTATCACATTAATTAATTTAAAATTCATTTCACTTGCATTTAGTTTATTTCCTAACAATTCCATTCAAGAGTACTCAATAAAGCTTATACATAATCATTTGTTTTAGTTCTCTCAAGTATCTACACATTTCCATTTCTTCTTGAATCAGTTTTATTTTATTTTCATTTGATTCTCATCCAAATCAAATCTCAATTCATTTATAAATCTAAATGCTGACTACTTATCCAATCCATTTTAGATTTATTATATTAACAAAGAAACCTCTTTAAATTATTTTACTTATTTGAAGTTTCTTTACAACTCAAACTATCACTATTACAAGCTCATTCCATTATTCATTCACACTTCCAACACAAAAATTTCAAATCTCAAATCCTATTCCAAACTGGATTTTACTTACCTTTCAAATTTTGACAAACTATCAAAATTCTATTTATCGAAATACAAATTCCATTTAATTAGGCTTACACTGAATTTATTTCCAAACAATCATTTTGGATTTAATTGAGTAAGCATTTACTTCATTCAACATCACTTCAACTAAATTAAATTTCCATTAAACTAAATTCTTATCCCATTTTAATTCAAGGTTAACTAAATTATATATGCATTTTCAATTTAATTCCTTTCCAGAATTTATTCAAGTTCTTCTAAATTTTATTTAGCCCACCTGAATTTATACCATTTCCTTTACTACCTTAAATAAGAATTTAATTACATTCATTCTTATTCATAACACAACAGAAATTTTAATATTCAGCTTAATTCCATCTTAGTCGAAGTTAAACCAAATTCAATTTAATCTTAATTCTCCATATCCAAGTTCAACTTATTTACTAACTTCAGTTCACTTACCTCTTTTATATTTTATAATTGTTTCACCTTACTTTGCATTCGATTTAAAATTAAGTTCGAATTCACCATTCCACTTATTATTTCCATTTGTGATTATAATTCCATTTTACTTGAGTTAAAATCAAATCTTCATTCTCAAGTTCTCCAACTTATTTACTTGTAAGTTTATATTGCTCATTTCAAACCAATCCACATTTTTATAATCACAATGTCAAATTTTAACACTTAATAGCTTAAGAATATGAATTCATTTGCACAATCATACGCATTTACACTTCACCTTTATATCAACTTCCCCTTTAATTCCAATTCATTTAGATTTAATTCAATTTAAAATCCTTAATTTTATTTAACTTATCATAAGTTAAATCCAGATATATTCCATTCACCTTCATTTATTCAAAGTAAATTTACATTCCATATATACTCAATTCTTTTTTTTTTCAACTTTCCTTTATAAGTTATATAGTTGAATCATTTCAACTTTCACATTTTTACTTTAAAATAGAATTTCCAGAATTCAATTTACCCGGATTTATTTCAAAACCAATTTGAAATAAAAATCAACACATTTCTTTTTGATATTCAAATCAAATACCAAATTGCAAAACAATCTGCTTTTACCCATAACAATTTCTTTGTTGAAAATTCCAAAATCACTGGTTTTCCAAACAAGTCCAAACAATGTCATAACCAACTATTTTGGTAGCAATCCATCACTTTAGAAACTCGAAAATGAATTCTAATGATGTGGCCAGCATCATCAGGATTATTTTCCAGCGACTGAAGTGAGTTCAATGCTTTCCACATCCAAAATCCACCTCAAAACAATTTCTATTCAAAAATATTTCCCCAAAATATACTCCATTATTGACTCCAAAAGCCTGGGAAAACATTTCAAACATTTCCAAAATTTCCGGAATCAAAATTCTGGTTTAAATCTAATTTTAATTATACTTCTTCTTATTTAAACCATATTTAGTCAATTCCATTTGGTTATAAACCATTTTAATATTTTAAATTCTTATTTGCTTATATATATCATTTCAAATTTTAGATCATGTTTTAATTTCTTATTTGATTATAGAAGAAACAACCAAACAAGCATCCAATACATATAATAATTTAGAAAATTATTTCTTTTTATATCAAAATACAATTTTGGGTAAAATTATTTCATTTACCCACTTTAAAAATAATACTATGTCGGTTTATCTTGTTTAAGAGTTTAGAAACCCCTATCGATACGGTTGTACTTCCCGCACCGACCAGAATTCATAAACACTCAACCGATAAGTCAACACAGTACAAAAACAATTTTATATCCACTAACAAGTACGCTCTCATAGCTATTATTACACTCAACTCATTATAGAGTACTTCTGACTCTATTTAACATGAGAATTTTCCCACCAAAGCCTAGGTTGTCGCCAATCTAAGCTCTGATACCAACTGTGACGACCCGCCCTTCTCGACCCTCGAAAATCGACACAAAACACTCAACAGTATAATATGCCGACGATCGAATGCTGGAAAAGACAGATTGTAGAAGAATAAGAAAGTAGATAGAAGAAGAAAGAACTAACAAATCAGAATCTCACAGTCGCAGCGGATAAAATATAATATATAGAACAGATCTTTACACAAAATGAAAACTATATCAGTTTATATACAATACATCATCATCAGAGTATGTCCCAATACAATCAACAATAACCAGTCAAACAATCTCAGATAATCACAGCAGCGGAATAATACAAGTACGAGAAATACGTCTCGGACTCCAGCTCCTCTCCTGAGCTCCATAGCAACCTATCCTGAAATATACTCGGTCTGACCCGAGCATTATAATAAAATAACACCCGAGTCAGTCTGGAATACCAACGCATCATAAATACACCCAATTGATTATTAAAGTTTGAAAAATCCTTTGAAACAAAAGCATCTCGTAAGACCACGCCACAAATAAACATGTCGGGTTTTTACCTTACGATAGCTAAAACACTTTTTATAAAAATCCTCTGATATTATAATAGTGTCTATTTACAAATACTTATAAAATAGCCGAAATTGTTACATCTATTAAATTCCGGCATACTAGCCACAACGTGGGTAATACAAACAAAACTCGTACAAGGCACGTAGGGAGAATGGATTTCCAACGAATGACTAGGCACTGGGGTACCACCTGTCACAGTACGTGGCCTAGATCACAGTACCGAGGAGTACGCCCGCTCCCCTGCAACACAAGGCCGGAATCATCCCTTACTGGATAATTCCAAGTAAAATCACCCCACGGTTGGGATCAGCAACCGCACCACTAAGCCGAAATAAAAGGGACATCTAGACAGGGATGACCTTACTCTCAAGTGGGGGCTACCCACGAAGCCTTGCTGCATAACCCCTGATTTTCAGTCATTCCCGGTTGATGAGGCTTGAGGCTAAGCGATACCTTTATAGCACATATCCCTTAGAATGCCCATCGTCCACCTGACGATGTCACGTAAGCATTCGTCCATACAAGTCCGTCCCGGGTCCGAACGGAACCGAAGGCACTATTCCTACTACATCCATTTTGGAAATATCCTCAGGATTAGTAGCGACTAGCCCTTGCACTTCACTGCTCCATCATCGACTCCGAAATCGTTTTCGCGAAACGTACAAACCGGATCGAAGTGGTTTTCGAGTCTCCAGACCTAGAATCCCGGTATACGGAAACTCGATCCCGGTCTCTTCGATACGATCAACGCATTTGGCCAATATTGATAGTCGGTGATTTAACTATCAATTAATGTTCACAAACATCCATACACATCCATCACAAAATAAATAATCTCCATATTATTTATTTGCCTCTAATATCTTTAAAGATATATATTTTCACATTTTCAAAACTCATTTGAAAACAATTTCCACTCTTCCTTTACAAGGTAAATCTTTTACCCTTTATTCCCATCGGGAATAACCAAGTATAAAAAATTTGCATTTAAAACAGTTAAAAATACTTTATACTGAAATATACTTTAAAATATGAAAATTACTTCTATTTATTTACTCAAAATATAAATTTAAAATATGTGAAGAAAACTAGCTATTAACACATAAACTTTGTTTTAAAAATAAGGGTTTTAGTTTCACTAAATTCAAAACAGCGTTATAAGAAGAAAAATGCTAATTTTAACAACTTAAGCTAAAACCAACTTTTAAATAAATCCATTTGTAAAATAATTGCTGATATACTCCCAAATTATTACGGTATTAAAAATTATTAATTTATTTCTTTAAAAATAACGATTTCTTAAAAATACTTTTTAAAACGATTTAAAACTTAACCTTTAGTTAAATAAAATCTTTTTATAAACATTTACTTGGTTTTTCCCAGGGAAACACTTTCCCGTTTCAAACATTCCAAAGTACTCTTTCATATAAATCCACTGATTTATTTCAAGTCAATTTATGATTTCAACATAAATTTCCAATTCCATACTTATCTATAACTTCCTCCGAAGTTAAATCACAATTTTTCCATTTCCGGAAATTCATTTTTAAATATAGTTTAAGCATTTTGGTGAATTTTCAATGGAAGCCAAATTTCCAATTCACTTAATTAAATTCCAATGAAATACGGCATTTCAATACATTCATTTGAACTTGTTAATTTATAGTCGGAAACTCCATTTTAACATATTTTTAATTTCCGGATAACATTAGTCATTATTATAATAAACACCGTTATTTTAAACAATTTATAAATTCATAAATTTAATTTCCAGAAAACTATACTTTCCATTTACCCATTTCATACACTTCCCATTATATTCAAAATCCCAATTTGGCCCAATTTACATTTTTCCTTTCAAATCCGATTTCAAATTTTATTCTTTGAAATTCTAAATTTAACAATTCATTTTATTTCGTAAAAACACTTTTTTAGCCATTTATAATTAAATTCTGTGATTACAATTTATACCACAATGTCACAGAACAACTAAATTTCCAGATTTATCAATCACATCATATAAACAGGTATCACTATCAATTATAAAATAATTGCTACATTGTGAGGAATCCAGTTGGATCCCTCCAACCTGTTTCTCCCTGCATCACAGATATTAGCACATCACAATATAAATATCAATCCAGCCAGATAACAGCAGTTAAAGTCAACCAATCATTCAGATATTCAAATATCAATTATTTATAATGTCTAGCATCCAGATGTGAGTGAGAAAAACTCACTTTGAGTTTCGGCGAGCGTTCGAAATTTTGAATTAAACCGGACGACGTCCGATTTAACCCAAATTTTTACTTGCTCGGAATGACTCCGGATCTGCACCACCGCGTAGCATGCGTTCCTGCGATTCCAACGCATCCAAAATCGCCTAAATCTGATATCGTATGAACACGTTATGGTTTTACAAAGTTTGAATAACGATTTAAAACAAATTCTCTTTTATTTAATTTTTTTACCAAAATCGTGGCCGTTGAAAACTGAGATGAAATCAAGGCCGTAGCCTCCTTCTTCTACACGCACGAAGACTCCAGTTTACAAACGAACCCATAATAGCCGAGATTAGGGTTCGAGATCGCTTCTCCTCCAGCCCGCTCGAGTGCGATCAAGTACCGCCACCACACGCGCCCTCCCCTCCTCCACCTTCGGCCAGAAGGCGGTGAAACCCGGTGGTCCCCATTCCCCTCTCGACGAGCACGAACGAATGGAAAACAGCGACAAAAATCTCACTATCCGCTTTACTAAAACGCATCTCGACCGTTGGATATGTAGATCCAACTATCCTCTCCGCTTTTCCAGATGAACGTTTAGCCTAAAACTCGATGGATCTCGAGATATCTGAGGAAGAAATAAGAAGCGGTTTCAGCCATTGAAGAAATTTGTGGCGGCCGATGATTTTGAGCTAGGGTTTAGTGAAGTATAACGTGATATAATAATAATTTAATATTATTTTATTAATAAAACTTCTCGATTTAACAGTTTAAGCAAACGACCACCAATTTTCACGTTCCGACTGGCTATCCTAGGGTTTTTCTACGTTCCGGACACAATGGAACAAGTTTCGTAAGCTAATTTGATTGCATGCGCGAATTACAGAATTAAACGATCAATTTAAAATTAAATCGGTTAAATCGATTACGATGCGTTTCGAGCTGCCTCGGTCAAACGACAACTCCAATTGCTACGAAAATTGAAATCCGATAATAACTAACTATTACGGATCCAATGGAACTGGTTTCGTCGAATTCCGAGACTGTGCCCCGGAAAGCTATTTTAACTCGTCTATTAAATCTAGCAATTTTCTGAAATTATCAGAAACGCTTAAAATTTTACTTTTACAAATTTAATAACTTAACAATAAATCATATAAAATTTATAAACACATTAAAAATCATTCTGGCTCATTCCGAACTAAAATCTGATTAATTTGCATTTTAATAATATTAAATTCATTTTTAAATTAATATAAAATCCCAAATATTAATTTATTAACTTAAAAATTCCTCTAAAAGTCCAACAACATTATTTATGTCCGAATAGACTTTAAAATAAATTTTAAAACCATTTTATAGCTATTTACACCCAGATTCACCTTTTTATCCTAATCCCGAATATTTAATTATTATTTTTCCATTAATCAAATTCAACCAGAATTGCTATAAATTAAAATTATAGCTCATTTTCATTGATTGAACCCAAATCCATTCATTTCAAAATCAATTAAGAATCCACATTAACATTTAAAACGAATTAAATGTTCAAATTCAATAGCTTAAAAATACGGGATGTTACAAAAACAAATGGAAAAAACAAGAAAAAACCATAATATATCATAACAAGATAACAATTTCCACATTTTAGAGAATGGATCGATGATTTGGTTTTTATAATGAGAAGAGAGATGTTTTATTCTATTCTAATTTTAAAAAGATTTGACATTTAAGCACAAAAATAATAAGCACTTACTAACCACGCATAACCATAAGGACTTTTAAATGGGATTAGCAGTTACTCATTAGTTATCAAGCTCCATCCATGCATAACCATAAGGACTTTTAAATGAGAATGGAGTGATGATAACCTCTAATGATCCATCCATGCATAACCATAAGGACTTTTAAATGAGAATGGATGCATAAGAAATATTTTAAAATTTTCTTTGATTTTTCCTTTTTAATTTAAAAAGCAATTTACTCTTCTCATTTTTCAAAACCATTATGAATGATAGAAAAGATGGTAGAATTAGAAATGGTCGTGGAATAAGTTACCAAATTAATCATATTATGAAATTTCATAAACCAAACGTATTTCCACTACTGAATACCATATTCGAATCAATCTTTGAATGATATCCAAAATAGGTTTGAATTCTAGAAAATGAAGTTGAAAATAAATATTCAAGAATATTTCAACCAAAAATTTAAAAATGATTAGTCAATTTCCATAATCCCCAAATCCAAACGTAATCTGGAAAATCTGTCTTCGGGAAGGGATTTTGTGAAAATATCAGCAAGTTGATTCTCAGTTGAATTTAATGCAAATGTTTTCCCTAGCAATGTGATCAAAAAAATGGTGTTTCACATCAATGAGTTTCGTGAGTGAATGGAGAGCAGGATTATTAGACAATGAAATTAGTGAGTGTCCTAGCATGAAGCATGTCCTACTAGTACTTTTCCTGTCAACCAGTGAACCTGTATAATCAACATCAGAATAACCAACTAAATTAAAGTTTTCACACGAAAGATATCATAGTCCAAATTTGTGTGTGTGTGAAAAATATCTCAAAATTTCGTTTAGTGGTATTCAAATGTGATTCTTTAGAATTAGAGTGAAAACGTGCACACAAACACACATAAAACATAATATGTAGTCTAGAAGCAGTTAAGAACCATTTCAACAGTATCAGATTCATCTTCAGAAATAAAACTACGGTGTTAACAAAACACACACAAACTTTTATCAAATGAAGAGCGAGTGTGTATACCTTCCGTAGAATTACAGTTAAAGCATTACTATTATCTTAAAAGCAATTTGAAGTTTTCATCAGTGAATCAGTAGTTTCAACAGTTTCTCAAAACTACCTTTTAGAGCATGAGCAATCAATCAATCCTCATAGTTTGACCAAACAGATTTAAGTTCAAGAAAAATGGTTGATAAATTTTTAAGCACAGATTAAAGTCTAATCATATAAGATCATATCAAGCAAATCAGAATTGGTCAACCATCATAGTTACTTAGAGTAATTCTATTTAAAGATGATTATCAAATCAGAATTAACATCATCAATCATAACTGGCTGATTTAATTCAGATTATGGTGCAGATTCTTACCGGTTATCTATCGTTTGAAAATAAATACAACTACCTGTTTTACCTCTACGATAATCTTTCGTTGTTTGCTCATAGTGAATCTGTCACCTTTATACTGGGCTAAGGAACGTTGATTTGTCGTCCGTTGTGTATCTGAAACAACCAGAATCCAGATAACACTAATGTTGTTCCTTAGCCTGCCACCACACCTACATGGTTAAAGATGTATGTGACCTATTTGTTTTTATAGGTCCATGGTTGTTAGTGGCAGAATAATTGTAAATAAACAATCCCTTTGGAACCCAAACTTGATTTGTCCTTTCATTCTTGTTCCAATAGACTTGAAATTTGTTTGTAGAATTTTTAGGAACCCAAACTTTTATAAATTTCGTGTTCTTGTTCCTATGACTACAATTTTCAGCACGATGTCCAATTATTCCACATTTTACACATCTAGCAAAGACACTCCTTCCTTTAGCACTATCATCAACTTGTGTTTTTCCAAAACCTAGTCCTTTTCTATTGTTAGCAAACAATTGATTTCCCAACAACATAGTGAATGATTTTTCTCCTCTAGAAAAGTTATTCAGTGATTTCTCAAGATCTTGGACTTTGGTTTTCAGTGTTGAGTTTTTAGACACAAGTAAGGTGCATCTATTTATAAAATCCTTTTTCCTAGCTTCAATGGTTTCCTTTAGATTCAAGTTTTCTTTTTCAAGATTCTCAAAATTATTCTTCAGTTTTGATAATTCTGAATCTAAAGTTTTACAGTTTTTACATTCTAGGTTTTGAATTTTTTCAAGTTCAGTTTCTAACCTAAAATTTTCATGAACAAGTTTTTTTCTATCAGATTTCAGTTTTTCATTTTTAGAATCAAGAGCTTCAACTGTTTTAGTGAGATCGATGCAGAAATAAACAAGGTCTTTATAAGAATAGTTTTTTACCTCATTATATTCCTCTGAGCTTGCTTCTGAATCTGATTTTCCCATAAGACACAAGTTAGCCTCCTCGGAGCTATCACTCGAAGTTTCCTCTCCTTCCTCATCATCCCAAGTTACTGCAAATGCCTTCTTCTTCTTTTTCTTTCCTTTGTTGATTTTGAGAAGTGGACAATTTTGTTTGAAGTGGCCAGGCTTATTGCAGTTATAGCAGGTTAATTCGTTTTCAGAGTTGTCAGAGTCTTTTGACCTATTACCACTTGAATTCTTCTTGCGTGGCTTGAATTTCGACCATCTTCTAAAATTATTGACAGCCATTGCAAGCACTTCAATTGGATCTTCTTCTTCATCATCGCTCTCTTCTTTGCTCTTTAAGGCAATCGTCTTTTTCTTTGATTCGGAATTGATGCGTTCCTCCTTTGCCTTTAACTCAAGCTCATACGTCATCAGATTTCCGATCAAATCCTCCATGCTCAGTTTGCTCAAATCTTTCGATTCTTGTATTGCTGTGACTTTTGCCTCAAAGTTCATTGGTAAGACTCATAATATCTTCCTTACTAGCTCTACTTCAGAGAATACCTTTCCAAGCGCTCTTGCATTGTATACCAGGGTTGAGAAGCGTCCAAACATGTCCTTTATGCTCTCGCCTTTGTCCATCACAAAATTCTCGTATTCATTGCTGAACAGGGCTAGATGAGACTCTTTGACTTGAGAAGTTCCTTCGTGTGTCACCTCCAAAGTATGCCAAATTTCCTGTGCTGTTTTACAATGAGAAATTCTATTAAATTCAATTTTATCAAGAGCACAGATCAGAGCATTCATGGCTTTAGCATTAGTAGTTTTTAATTTCTTATCATTAACATCCCACCTATCCTTTGGTTTAGGGATCTCAGTATCACCAATAGTTATAGTGGGAGTTTTATAGCCAGATTCAATAATATCCCAAACATCGTAATCAACAGAACTAAGATAGATACTCATCCTAACTTTCCAGTAAGCATAATCATTACCATTAAACATTGGTGGCCTAACAATAGATTGCCCCTCAGAAAAAGCATTATTTGATAAATTCATGACTCTAGAGTTAAAAATTTTTTTACCTCGCTCTGATACCACTTGTAGGATCTAGATTAACCCTAGAGGGGAGGTGAATAGGGTTATCGCAAATTTTCTCAAATTAAACGCGGAAGCAATCAACAGATAAATAAATATGCAGTAAAGTAAATCACACACAAATTTACCCAGCTTCGGCAACCCCTGCCTACTGCTGCATTCCCAGATTTCTATTAGAATTAAACAGTCTCCTGCTTACAAACACTCTGACAGACTCGCAAACACTCGCTCCCACTCACAAACACTCCTACAGACTCGCATACCCTGCTCCGCCTATAGAGCTTCGTAAACTCGCAAACTCTGCTCCCGCCTATAGAGCTTTGCAAACTCGCAGCCCCCCTGCTCACTGAACTAATTCTAACTAGACAATCTGACAAAACCTAAACCCTAGGTGGTGATTGACTCTAACTGGACTTTGAAAATACAAACTGAAATACAAAATACCGTCTAACCCCAGGGCAAAATATAGATTGACAGTTTAAAACACTTTTGCCCTCAGAATAAATTTGGCCTAAAAACTAGATCAATAAAACCTGGCCCAAATTTAAAAACTAAATTAAAACTAAATTAAAACCCTAGACTTAATTTTAAAAATTAAAACCCTCTTTTTAAATTATAGAAGCCCGGCCCGCTTCCTTTTGTCTTCGACCCCCTGATTATTATCGGCCCGATCCTTTATCTCTTTACTTCCTACCTGATCCCTTGAGAAATAAAATATGGCGATTCACAAATATTAGGGCTTCGGCGATGTGTTGTTTCTCTGGTGATTGTGAGCTACTACTCCTTGATTCTATGTTGTTCTTGAATCTGGATTCGAGTGCGTCGTTACTCGATGCTCTTTTGTCTCGATTCTGGTTCTAGGGTTTTGTTTCGTGTACTCTGTATCATGCGGCTTTGAGATTATTTCTGCACTGTTGAATTTCGTTCATCCACTATGGCTTTCGACTTTACATTCTCTGATTGTTTCTCGACATTAACCACTATCCTTATTGTATATTCTGTAGCATGATCTGGAGTTGTTGTACTTGTGGTCTTACATTTGGTTTAGTGATGCATTCATGTCTTCTTTGTATCATTCTGTCTAGAGTAGGTTCTGCATTCATGCATGTTGGCATTCATGCACTTGATTGTTGTACTTGATTCATCTTCTCTGTTGAACTGTATTGATGAACTTGATCATGTTGGTCTTGATTTTCTGGTTGATGTAGAAGTTTGTAACTTGACTTGTGTACATTGATGATGTTGAGCTACTTGTAGCTTGACCATTTGTAGCTGTGCACCTCATTGTTTACTGGTTGTCTTGCTCAGTTGATTCATACATGCTTGCATCCATGTAGATGTTGACACTGGTTGTAGTCTGGTCTTTGATACCTGTCTGCATTGCATACATTTGATATTGCAGTTTATTGATGCACTGTTCTTTGAGTTGCTTGTTTATATTGCTGTATCCAATTTACTTCATATAAACTTGAGTCTGCATTTGAGTTCATCCTTATTTGTATTGTTGTAGTATCATGTTGACAGACTTGATCACTTGAGTTTGCCTGCTTGGTGGCTTTTGTTGTTGTCCAGTTTGTACTTGTCTTGTTGAACTTGTACATGCATTTGCCTTGTTGCAGTTACACTTTGAATTTTGATCGAGGCCATTTGCATTTGTGTTGAATCTAATTTTGATTTGACCTTGTGCACTCGAGTTGGCGAGGCAGTGCACACGTGCATACGTGTGTACTGCAGCCACTCGTGATTACCTGTCCCTGATATGAATACTGATATGCACAGATATTACACAATCAAAGATGATGACGTTTAACCCATATATCTGAGACAACTTTAAAAACAAATTTTATATTTTTGCAAATTTAAATTCGTTTCTGTTCAGATTACTGCTGTAGTTTGTCAATTATACAGGTACACAGGAGACAAGACAAATACTGGAGTTGAACAATGCAGATGCAGAAGAACAACTGAGTATATGAGTGATGTAGTGAGGAAATCATTGTAACAATGAAAGTGTATGAGTGAGAGTGAGCTATAAATATGAAATCAGTGTACTGTAAACATTGTACTGAATAAAATATTATATTGAATAAAATTACTGTTTGAATTTGTTAAATTCTGTGCAATAGCATTATTATTCAATATTTATATTTATTCTTGTATGTGTAAAATAAAATCTGCATACACATCTATAATTTGATATATATATTTTGTTATCATCAAACACTAAACACACATCAAACATCTACTCCTCCAGCTCGCCTCCTGAGCTCCATAGCATTCTATCCTGAATCTGTAATACTCGGTCTGACCCGAGCGTTATAACAAAATAACAACCGAGTCAGTCTGGAAAACCAGCGTGAGAAAACACACTCAATTTGAATTATTAGAGTTATCAAAATCCTTTGAAAAACAAAGGTATCTCGTAAGACCACGTCACACATAAACACGGCGGGTTTTTTCCTTACGATAACCAAAACATTTTATAGAAAATCCAATGATATTATAATAGTGTCTAAGTATAAATACTTATTCAAATAGCCGAAATTTTTACATTAATTAAATTCCAGCATACTAGGCTCTACAAACAAAACCGTAAGGCTCGTATTGGAGAATGGATTCCATACAATGACTGGGCCACTGGAGTACCGCCCATCACAGTACACCTCTAGAACAATGTACCGAGGACCTTGCTGGGATCCCCAGGTATACAAGACCGACCTACCCCTAACCTGGATAGACCGAATATGTCATTACCCCGGGTGTCCCCACCCTTACAATCGAGCGCTCTTTCTTTCATGCACAACCATATCCATAATATATAGGTTTCCGAGGATATCTAGAAAAGTTATAACATATCCTAATTGGGTGTTACCCACTTAGCCTTACTGCATCTCCCCTGTTTTAGTCATTCCAGGTTGATGAGGCTTGAGGCTAAGCGGTGTCTTTCAAGGAACAATTCTACTTAGAATGCTCATCGTCCTCCAATGACGATGTTCTGATAGCATTCGTCCATACAAGTTATCATGGGTCTGGACAAACTGAATCACCGTCTTTATCATCTTCACGGTCTCTTCGAAACGATTAACGAAATTGGCCAATTATTGATAGTCGGTTTTTTAATTATCAATAGAACATCCATAAGCAGACACTAGGCCTTATTTTATAGTTATTCAAACATTTATTTCAAAATATCTTTACTAAGACATATATTCAAATCCCTCTCCATATTCCAATATTTGAAAACAATTTCAAATACTTAAATCTATAACAGGATATTTTCAAACCTTCTCAACACTTAGAAATATTCCCAAATTTTCATTTTTTTACTTAGGAAAATATTATAAATCTTATTTTCCAAAATCCTTTCAAATATCAATACTTAAGAGAATATTTCGTAACTTATCTCATAAGTCTTCGGAATCACTAATAAATTCCCTTTTTCCAATTCCCAAAACCCAGTATTCTTACTTATAACCCCATTCAACAATTATAACCTCTTTATGAATTCAGATTTCATTTCCAAAATTTCCATATTCAATATTTTGAAATTCCATTTCCTCTAAATCTTTTATAAAATTCGTCTCCTCAAATTCATACCCATTTATAAGCCCCATTTACGAATCTCGAGAGAATTTATAAATAAAAAATTTCAATCACTTCAAACTCTAAATATATATAAAAATAAGTATTTAAAAGAATAATAATTTATTTTTAAAAACATGCTCGATTAATTATTTGAAATATCGAAAACACTTTTATAACATCAATAACTTATTTTTAGATAAACAAATAAATTTTCAAAGCTGATTTTTAAAGTTAGAATTTACTAAAATAAATACTTAATATTTGAAAATCTACTTACCGAAGTATTTCAACCCTAACTAATTTAAAATTTCATAGTTTTAAATAATAAAATTTTCCGTTCAAAAGCAAACTTAACTTCTTAGAATTAAAAATATATTTTTAAAACCTCAATAAAAAATTCAATTTTATAAATTCCTCTCGAATCAAGTCACATCACTTCCATTCCGATCTCCTTAACCATTTTCACTTTTCCAAAATAGTATCACTATTTTTCTCACCCTATTTCCATATTCTAATATAAATTCCCTCTATGAATTTTATATTCCCAAATTTTCATCTGTTATTGATTTCCTTTATTTATAACATCGTTTATAAATATATAACTTCTTTGAATTTCACCTCTTTATTAAAATAATCCAATTTATAAATTCCATTCCTTACAAATTCTTTTCATTTCTGCCAATCCATCTTTAATATCGATTTCAAATTCTTCTCAAATTTTCCAGAAATATCATTTTAAAACAAATCCATCGTTTAAAAATCCTTTATGTAAATTATTTTAAAAAAATCTCTATTTAAATATTTTTTACGAATAGTTAAATACAACCCAAAAATCAATTTATTGTTTTAACCAAATCAATTTCTTTTAGAATAATCCAAATGTCGATATAAATATTTTTATATTTAAAATCTCCTTTTTAAATTCCTTCAAATTCCAAAAATAATATCCTGGTGTTTAAAATACCAAAATTCAGGCCAGTGCTACTTTAGCATCCAATTATTCAATCACAATAATAATCTATAACAGATTATTCTAACACATCATATATCACTATATATGAAATTAAATTCAACATTTTGAGGAATCTAGTTGGATCCCTCCAACCTGTTTTCCGCTATTATGCGGGGCGCATAGGGTCTCCTCCGCTATAATGTGCGGGAATATCACTCAAATACTAATATATATACTGCTACTACATATATTATAACATCCAACTGATAATTATTGAATCATTCAATCAACCAATGATTTAAAATTTCAGCATTTTAAATTAAATTGGCAATCCAAAAATGAGTGAGATTTACTCACCTTTATTTTTATTTGCCGAATATCTAGATTTTAAACTAAATTGAACATCGTTCGATTTAATTTAAATTTCTAGCGGACCTTGAAAAATTCCAATGCGATTCTATTGCATAGATTTTCAGCTGTGAACCACTCTTGACTCGTTTCACGATTTTTTTTGACCACGTATGCAAGTTATACAATTTTATAAGCATTCTATTTTAATAAATAAAATTATTTAAATGAATTTAAAATCATTAATAACTAGTTAATATCAATTAAATTAAAATTTAACATAACTAGAAATTTTTTAAAACAAACTTCACATTGAAATTATCTGTCATGCCTACTCTCAGGTTCGAGCACCCTGGTCGCCACTCCTACCTCTCCCTAGTCGTTCGAACACCCACTGCCTCACTTTCTGTCGCAACCACCATCGCCTCGACCTACAGCTCAGCCATCAACCATCCAGAATCGCGACTTTGATGAAGTCCTCATCTCGAAAGCTTCCTCCCCATACTATCAACATCGAGGCCCCGTTAGTCATATGAGTCGCGACATCAACTATCCCCTGTTAGTCGCGCGACGACACGATCCCCCATGAGGCTCCATGACCTCCAGGAATTTGACTACGAGCGCTATCTTACACTTCGAACACGAATTCGAGCCCTATTTCGGCTTCAAATCCAAAGAAATCGAATCCCTAGCCTCTTCCTATCGACTTCCCTATGCCACCCACACTATGGCATGCTCCTCCCCTTTGCAAGCGTCGATAAGACGTGGCTCTGGTCAAGTCGTCTCCCCATCACATTGCGATTTTTTTATATTTCATTTTCTTTTGATTTTTGGTTTTCTGAAAGAAGATAAGGCCTCATTTATAAAATTGGAGAATTGAGTCTTCGAGTAGAAGATCGTTGACTAGGAGATAATAATGTTTGACTATGATTATATATTATAATATTAAAAATATCTCGTAAATGGCACCTTAAAATCCAAACCCCTATCGAGGCGTGTCGCTAGGCGTTTACAATGTTATACCCCTATTCCGAACGTAATGGAAAAGGTTTCGAGTCCTAATTCGATCGTATGGAGAAGATAGCTTTTTGGACCCAATTATTTTACTAAATTTCGATATTAATTTCAGCGCGTTTGTATCCCGTACGATCAGACGATATCTCCAAACGTTACAAAATTTGAAATCCGATAATAATACATTATTACGGATCCAATGGAACTAGTTTCATTGAATTCCGAGACTATGCTCTGGATCGCTATTTTAACACGTCGATTAAATCGACGGTTTCAAAAATTTACAACACTGTAATGACCCGCCACTCATTCTACAGAATGACGTATCATTAATAAGAAAGAAAGGGGTAGAAAATAGAAAAGAAGAGAAGAAAGAAAGAAATAACAACAACGATCTCACAGCGGAACGAATAAATTATATTAATAACATAAACTATTACATAGTATACAACAATTTACAGAGTTACACAGCATATACATCACTTACTAGACAGTTATAAACATCTGTCTAGACATTACAACTCAAATACAAGACAAGACACTATCACAGATATCAACATAGCGGAATACTATATCTACGAACGCCGAAGCCTCTTGCTTAATTAATTATTAATTAAACCAATTAATTAATCATTACTCTAAGTATCCATCTAAATTAATCATTCCTGATTAATTACCCTTTAATTACTTTAAGTAATTAATACTTAATTAATTTCACAAATTAATTATCTTAAACCATTCAGTAATTAAGGATCATTAATTAATTAATATAATTAATGATATAATTAAGGATTGGTTAATTAAGATTAATTAATAAATAATTCTCGCTTGAAATTCCAGCTTTAAAAACTTATTAACTCAATTAAAAATCCAAATAAAATATTTAAACCATTTAAATATTTAAAATTAAATGATAGAAAAATCCGGGTCATTACACAATCTATGTAACGTATTGTACTATGTATGTAGATAGTTTTATGGATCCTTAAAGGATGGAATCCCTAACATCCTTTGAGTTATATTACATTTCATTTGGACATTTCACTTGAGTTGATTTACTTGCATAAGAATGTTAATCCTAACTCAAGTGTTTTGTGTTTTGCTTTATGCTCGGGTCAGACTGAGTGTCACTGCATTTGAGACTCACCTTTGGAGCTTGGAGCTTTGCTTAGAGATCTATCTTTTATCTATTCAGCTTTTAGTTATTTTTTTAATTCCAGTTGTTTATGTTCAGACTTGTCATTAGCATTCATATTGAGACTTCTATATATTGAATTTCTGTTGTATTTTGCTTTAGACTCTAATGTTCTGTAGTAGCTTCATGAACTACTATTTATCTATTTTCACTACTTATCATTTTATTACTCTGTGTTTGTGATTCTGTGATTGATTTATTTACTATATATGCTAAGTTTTGCCAATATAAAAATAACAATCTGTTGTTTTGAGCAATTCAAGTCTGACATGTGTGGATTATTGTTGATTTGAATGGTTCGAAATAGCAGGTCGTTACATTTGGTATCAGCTCTCTGGTTTAGGCAAACTTAGCATATGGAGTAAAAACTCATTAGAGATAGGGTAGTAATACCCTAGAATGAGTAAAATTAATTACAGAATCATCTTCGTTCGAGCTTGGAATTCTTTGTTAGGATCCCCTTTGATTTGGATTTCTTTTGAATTTTGGAACTTTACCTTTGTTCTAAAATCCATTCTTGTCTTTTCCTATTCGTGTTCTTTTGATACTGGAGCATCCCATAGCTTTATTTCTGTTGATCCCTGTAATAAATTTGAGCGCAACTTGCAACCTCAATGGGCAGCTTCATCCTTATGTGTGACTAATCCCAATGGCGGTCCCGCCAACCTTAGTATGATTTGTAAAGGGGTAAAACTCTTTTACAACAGGTGTCGATTCACCAGAGATTTCTCTGTCTTCGGTTTTGATGCATCCGATATCTTACTTAGGGGTGATTGGTTGAAGTGTTATGATGTTGTTATTTCTTGCATAGCCCGAACCGTTTCTTTAGTAGATGACCAAGGTAATTCTCTTGTGATCAAATGTCGAATGCTTCAGGATTATGTAGGCAATTTTATGTTTTTGCTAGATGCTCAGCCTAGTGATCTTGACTCCACCCCTGTTGTCTAACTATTTCCGGATGTCTTTGGTGAGGCCACTTCTCTTCCTCCCAAGCGAGAAATTGAATTCTGCATAGATCTTATTCCTGGACCTCGATCTTGCTACTGGTTTTCACCAGTTTCATGTAGCTAAGGAGAGCATTTCCAAGGCAGCTTTCTGAACTGAGAATGGTTTCTATGAATGGTTAGTCATGCGCTTTGGGTTAACGAATGCTCCTGCCTTCTTCGTTGATCTCATGAATCACGCTTTCCGCAACGTTCTCAACAAGTTTGTCTGGCTTTTCGTTGATGATATTCTCGTAATTTCTAAGTCAGAAAAGGGGCATGAATCTCATTTGGGTTATGTGCTGGAAACTCTTAGGAGTCATTAGTTGAAAGCCAAATCTTCAAATGCCACTCCTGGAGGGATGAAATCTGATTCCTTGGGCACATTGTTTCTGAAATGGAGCATCGGTTAACCCGGTTAAGGTCACCACGATTAATATAAGTCTATCCATCTTTCCTCTTTTGTAATTTAATTATCTTATCTTCCTTTTGAGCCCATCTTCTTAGTTAGTATTTACTTTGATTAGGGTTCTGTTTGTACCAAAAATGGGAACAACACTCTTCGGAAGTTTTTGAAGAGATAAAAGTGAAGAATGAGAATTAAAACTGTGGATTATCTAACAAAAACTCCAAATAACAGAAAGTAAATTGCAAAGACAAGCGATTTAGAGTGGTTCGGCGTTTTGCCTACGTCCACTATGAAGTTTGATGATTTTATTGCTCGATACTTGAAGATTACAGTAGTTTATAATGCAATACAACTGAATTTATAAGTTAAGTCTCAATCTAAAGCAGCAGCGGTGTTCCGAAGTAGATCTGGTAGAATCTGGGCGCTCTTCAGTACTTAGAATTCTCCGACCCCTTTTCTGAATGACTAGGGGCTCTATTTATAGGTGTAGGAGGCTGATATTTCGCCTAAAATGAGGGGAGACCAGTTCTGGTACGTCAGGGGGCCCACATGGCCGAAATCTGGAGATCCGGGCCCACTTTGGGATCGATTCGACCCTTGGTTCGAATCGACCAAGAAATCATCCAATCAAGCTGAAATTTGGTGTGAACATTCTTCATCATGTGCTTAAGCTTCTGTGAAAATTTCATGACATTTGGACTTGAAGAACTCGAGTTATGATCGATTCAAGGTTGTGTTTGTGGCTGAAATATTTCCTTCAAATCGATCTCCTTCGAATCGATTATGTCGAGTCGATGGCATCGCGTGTCCAAGCGATGACGTGGTGCGCGTTTCCAGGGTCAACCCGCCTTTTCCTCCGAATCGACCGGGTCGACTCCACGTTTTCCGCTGCTTCAACTTGGTGGATTTGAGGGGATGGATTCGAGGCAAGGTGCGTTCAAATCGATCATGGCCTATATCTGTTGATCGATTCGAAGTCGTCCAAACCGGATGGATTCGAAGTGATTGGCCTTTGTGATTTCGAAGGAATTCGTTTCGATGGAGTCGAAGAACACGGACCTGCAGCTCTATGGATACGAGGTAGATGGAGTCGAACCTGGTGGAGTCGAACATGATGGATTCGAACCAAGGCTGTGTCCTACACTTGCGTCGATGATATCTTGAGTGTACGAACTCGGATTGAATCGAAACTTGGAATGTTGGTTTCTATGACTTTGCTTGTCGTGTCTTATCAATTATGGCTCAATCCGGTCTTGGGTAAAATTCATCGATATCTAGGGATATCTAGCGGTTACTCGATCTCGAGGATGCATAATCCATATTTTCTTCAGTTAATTCCTTGGTATCTCGGCCTTGCCAAAAGGCGGGATAACATTTGCCCCCCAAAGTACATCTTGTGTAAACATGACGTGCTTTGAAAAGCTGCAGTCTCTCATTGGACAGCTATGACATGCTTTACCGAAAGTTGCATTCTGTATCGCTGTAATTGACCGTCGTATAATTGTGACTGGCTGTTAGTGTTTTGAAGCAAGACGAGATGAACATTTGATCCCTGTAAATGACAAAGATCGAACATTAGTCAGAGATATGTGCATACGTGTATTATCTTGACTTTGGTTAACATTGCGTGATCGCAAGTCGTTGTTAGTTCGGTTTGTTATCGAATTCTACATCGATCCTTTCCCAGACCGGTTTGAGATTCGAGTTAAAACATTGCTTTTATGATTGTCTTATGATCATCCCCTTGTATCGATCCTCTCCTGAATCGCCATAAAGAGTTGATGATCAATTTTTCATATTGAAACGATTCGTCCATTTGATCGGTGGTATTTGATGGATTCGAAGCCATGCTTCTTCGAATCGATGGCCTTCAAATCGAGGGTTTGAGGGACCTCATGCTTCGAATCGATATGACTTTCCATCCAGCCTCTATTCGGTTACTCCTTCGAATCGATAATGCTTCGAATCGATACTGTGTGGATTCGATGTGGTTGTCTGAGATGTTGGAGTCGAACGTTTTTTAGGGACATTCTTGCTTTGTACTTCATATCGATGAACCTATTGTATATTGGATAGATGGATATGAAGGACGGTCTTGGATTGGTGATTGTCACTGTTTCCCTCGATTCGATAGAAACCATTTAGTGATCGATTCGAGAGCATCATTTGAATCGAAGTGACTGTAAACCTGGGATGGCCGGTCTATTTTTACCGGGATGCGAATCGTCATTTTTCCCCTATATATACCGGGGTCCTATTCATTTCTCACTTTTTACTTTTACCATTGCTTCAGCCGTTTCTTCGAACCGATCTCCCAGAGCTAAAACTAACGGGCTTTCCACGAATCGATCGAATTCGTCCACGCTTCCACTCGCAATCGAATCAGGTAACTAAAGGATTGATTCGAGATGAAAATGTTAGACCTATCTTCGTCTTCAAAAATTCTGAGTGGTGAGATCTGAATGGAGTGGGTCGACTCGATGGGGCTAAGGCACGAAATTATTTGAGTCGCATCGACTGAGAGTGTTGTCTTTCTCTGCTTCGCATCGATCCAGGAACGAGTGTTTCGAATCGTTTTCTGATGCATAGCTTTGAATCGATTCTTGCAAAAGAAGAAAGGGCCCCATGCCGATCGATTCGATGTAACTATACCTTGATCGATTTGAAGGTATCGAAGGTCGACCGATTCGAAGTCACTCAGTGCCTATGGATTCGAGGCGCTTCTCCATCCCGAAGTACATCGAGTCGATCCATATGGATTCGAAGCACATCGATTCGATTTGATGGACTCGAATGCTTTCAGTTTAGAGAACCCAACTTTTATGACTTTTTCTAACTTCCGAACTATGACTAATCTCAAGTTGGACTTTGACGATCTTAATGTACTTTAGCATATTTGACTCCGACGAGCTTCGGCCTTGCATAATTGAACCCGACTATAGGACTATACTTGACTTCCTTTTGAAGCTCGTCGATGGAACCATGACTTAACCAATAATATGACCAATAACCAATAGTATGACGGTCAGCGATGACGGTCGTTCCCAGTCTTGATTTTCAGAGTCTCGTCGTTCGTACACCCCGTTTTAACCTGTAGAATCTGCTTAAGTTATGCACAACACTTGCACTGCACAACACGTTCATACACTTCACACTGGGGAATGCATGGGCTCTGTATGTACTTAACGTTTCTTTATGATGAGTTAGTTAATTATGGAATCTTCGAGCTCCCAACAACAAGAGGTACAGAGCTCGACTCCTCCGGTGCTTGAGATTCCCGATATTCCTGCCGATGTAATTGATCCAGCTCTAGATGAATTGCCAGAGGCTATATTTATTGAGGACCCTATTGATTCGGTTCAATCTAACATCTCCGAATCCTTATTGGGACGAATATGCTTAAAGCATAACATATCTCTAGATGATGTGTTATTACCTAATGCCGATGATAGACCGCACAATCCGCTTGATGGATATACAGCTTTCTATCGCCATGCTTGCGCGGCCGGAACTCTCCCTCCTTTCAATCAATATATCAGAGGGATGCTATCATATTTAGGAATCGCTCCTTCACAACTTCATCCCAATGGGCACGCGTTGCTGAACAGTGCCTTTGTCATATTTATGGATTGTCTCTTTCGCCCGCCAAGGCCAACCGAGATTAGACACATATTTAACTTCAAGAGTAGGGGTGATAGCCCGTCTTTCACATTTCTGGAGGCAGTTAGGAATTGCCAAGTTGTTGTCGGAGCCTGGACCCGACTGAGTTATTTCAAGAACGAATGGTTCTATGTTCGATGCCCTCCGGGTTTTGCTAGGCGATGGTTGTCTAGACGTAAGCGCCTTAACATGTTCTCTTGAGCAATAGCTTTTTGGCGTTAGTATTGACATCTTATTTCTTTCACAGCCATTATCTCCAGACCTGATGGCGGGCATTTCAAGAACGTAGTCCGAAGTCTCCAAGAAGTTCCGAGCGAGCTGAGACATATCGACTCGGTGCTGAATGACTATAATTTAAGGACTCTCGGCCTGATCGAAATCGATCAAAGTATAGTTATTGAAGGGTTGGCAAAGCCTGCCTCCAAGAAGGAGAACAAGAAGAAAACCAAGAAGAAAACCAAGAAGAAAATGGCGAAGAAACCGCTTGGGATCACCATAACCGAAGCGGGTGATGAAGAAAGAATCCATACAGATTCGGAGCCGATGGCCGATCTCTCGGGAAACTTTGAAGAATCGGGAGAAAAACGGAAAGGCAAGGTCGCCGTTTCCAAAAAACTTAAGTCTAAAAGGGGGAAATCTGTAGATGTGTTTCCTCCCGCTTCCGGAGTCATGATTTCTAAGGCCGCCCCTTCTCATTCGAGAGATGCTTTCAAAGGGCTTGATGATATTCCTATCCCAGATTATATATCGATTTCTCATAATCCTGGGTTGGAGGAATTTCAAGATGTCCTAAATATGAACGAGCCCCTTCCTTTAAGTGCGGTCAACACTTCTGGTCGGTTTGGGGGTTTACACATTTGCACACACTTCCACAGCACTTCATGACTTTTGCATAGTAAACATTGCTTTATCGAATCCTAACCCGTAATCCTTTTTTATCGCAGGTGAAATGTCAAGCAGAGGCTCCACTTTGGATAGGCTCCGGAACGTGCGCCAATCTTCTCCATTTTATGATTCCCACGGGAGAGAGACAGATAGGGATCATGGGCGAGGCTATTCAAGTCAAGAACGTTATGATAGAGATAGAGATTACTCACGCGGCCGTTCTGGCCATGATTACTCTGACAGAGACCGGGGATATCAGTACCGACCCCGATCTCGCTCTCCTCCGCCCCCTAGGGCCCCAGTTGATCTTCCCGGGCCTTCTCAACAGCAACATCCGCCTTCTCAATCTTCTCTGCCTGATACTCAACAGCCAAGAATGGAACCGACAACAGCTGCTATAATAGAACAAGCTCCGGCTGAGTTGTCAAGTGAGGGAGCCATCAAACTTGCACAAATGAAAAGAGATTTTCCTGAAATTTGTATGGATGCTTATGTCTTCCCTCCTAATCTTAAAAGAATTCCTTCGGATGCTGAGAACATTGCTCATAATTATATCCGTGACTTCTATGCTCAGTATAAGGAGTGGTACAAAGCGGCAGCGAAAACATCGAGGGTAGCTTTTGACCGGGCGAGAATTATTGCTGAGCGCGATGCTGACATTGTTAAACAGAAACGTATTATTCAGGTTCTTCAATCCGAAATGGAGACGCTCTGGAAGTCAGAGCTTGAAGCACTTCAGAAACATGAAGATGCCGTGGCCAAAATGGCAAGGATGCAACAGGAACACTGCGCCACGGTAGAAGAGATGGGCCACCGCAACACCACCATTGCAGCTGAGCGAGACTTAGCCGTTAAAGAGCTGAACGAGCTCAAGGCCAAATTTGCCAAAATGGTGAAGGAGAAGGATGACGCAAACGCCACTGCACAAGAGGCTTGCGACCAAGCAGTATCTCTCAGGGCCGAGCTTGTTGCGGCGGCGGTCAAGATTAAGTCTGCGGAAGCAGAAATCCAAGAAAAGATTTTGGAGGAGAGGTCCAGGCTTGATGCTGAGTTTGATGATCTCTTGGTCACGTACAACGCTAACGTTCTGGAGCACAGAAATTTAGCGTGGCTGGGAGATGACTCCATGATCCTGTATAACGCCTGGACCCGGCTGGTGGATGAGAAGAGAGCAGCGCATCCAGATGAAACACTTGATGACTTTGAGTTGGAGATGCATTTGCTCACCGAGGATGAGAGGAAGGTCCTTCATGAGGCGGTGATCTCTATGGCGAAAGAAAAGCTTGGTGTTCAATCTCTAGAGACAGGCGAAGGCTCGGGGATCGCGCATCACGAGGCAAGTGTTGAAGCTGTAATTCCAACATTGCCCGAAACCACTGGTGCGGTAGATCCCCAGTCAGTTCCTGCATATAATCCTGACCAACCGCTATTATCTTCCGCCGATGATTCTGCCCACGTTTCGGTCCAGACTAAGGAAGGTATTTGAACGCTTCCCGTATTTTAGTTGTGAAGAACCTTAAGCAACACACTTGGCTAACAATCTTCGCTTTGTCGCATTTCAGTGACTGAAGTCGTTGTTTCTGCGCCTCTTGCACTATCAGTTCCATATCAAACACAAGGGGTTGTTTTTACTGAAGCCATCAAGACTTCTACCTTGGTCGGCGAAGAGGGAGATGCAAACATGTTTTCTTTTAGCGCTCAAATGATTGAGGAGCTTCTTAATGAACCCATCAATCCCTCCGTCAACCCGTCCGATGCTATGAGTGGGGCTGCTCTGGCCGTTAGTTCATCTATGCCAGCTACTGTCGCATCTGATGCAGCCCAAGCATCCCGTGAGGACGAAGTTTTTGCTGAGATCGATGCCGAGATGGCAGCAGGGACTGCTAGTATGAATCCGTCAGGGCCTGCCCCGTTAATGGTGATCTCTCCGGGCGGTACTGTAGTTATCGAAGCTGCTCCTGCCCCACTCCCTATTATTGCTCCCATGCCTTCAACTCGTCCTCCGAGAAGAATTTCCGTCGCCTCAAGCTCTGAGGAAGACGTTGATATTATGTCACTGCCGGAGGACAAGCCCGAAAAGAGTAAGCGGTTGAGGGGAAAATCAGGCAGCGGATCTGGCGGAGCTACCCCGAAGAAGAAAATACGGAAGAAGAAAGATTGAACTCTTTCTTTAACTTTCTGTTGTGAAGGGTAGTATTTTGGTGATTTTTCTATAGCCGTGTATAGATGTGGATTCGGCTCCCACTTAGCAGAATTTTTTTTGAAACACTTTGTAATCAGATTCTTTTTGTTGATAGTGGAAATGAAAAATTATTCCCTTTCTGTCTTCAACTTGCTATGTGTTATGGTTCTGCCCCTAGTATTGGGGATAAGTATGGAGTTGACGTATGTTTATGCTCCGCCTCGCGCTCTGGGAGTACGGAGTTAAGCAAATGTTTATACTCCGTCTCGTGCTCTGGGAGTACGGAGTTGAATGAATGTTTATACGCCGCCTCGCACTCTGGGAGTACGGAGTTAAGGAATGTTTGTGCCCAGCTCGCGCTCTCGGAGTACTCTAGGATTTTGTAAATGTTTATACTCTGCCTCGCACTCTGGGAGTACGGAGTTAGGAAAATGTTTATACTCCGCCTCGCACTCTGGGAGTACGGAGTTGAATGAATGTTTATACTCTGCCTCGCACTCTGGGAGTACGGAGTTGAATGAATGTTTATACTCCGCCTCGCACTCTGGGAGTACGGAGTTAAGGAATGTTTGTACTCCGCCTCGCACTCTGGGAGTACGGAGTTAAATGAATGTTTATACTCCGCCTCGCGCTCTGGGAGTGCGGAGTTGAATGAATGTTTATACTCCGCCCCGCACTCTGGGAGTACGGAGTTAAGTAAAGGGTTGTCGTGTATCAACCCGTTTCTGGCCTGATGTGATGGCTTGTCCCCGAGCTCGGGTTTCATTTAGTGAGTGGTTGATTGCTTCATAGCCACTCCCTACTTGAATAAATTCCACTATGTGATGGAATTTAGCTCTTCGTGCATCGTGATGTTGTACATTGTATTTAATGAATCACAGCTCTGGCTCAAAGAGATGGCATTTTATTGTTGAAATAAGAAAATATGGCAAGTCAGTTGCCTTATTACAAATTCTAATTTCGAAATGCAAAAGTAAATTGCTGAATAAAAAACATAATGAAATAAATGAAGCCTGTCATATGTAGTAGCGACGGAGACTCTCGCTGTTCCAGGCCTTTGGTAAAACTAGACCGTCCACGGTTGATAGTTTGAATGTGCCATCTCCAAGTCTTTGTGTAATCACGTACGGTCCTACCCAATTTGGTTTCATGTGTGAAGGAACCGGGTAGATTCTCTTGAGGACAAGATCACCGAGTTCAAAGGTTCGGGGTCGAACTTTGGTGTTATATAACCGGGCGACCCGACTTCGGTATGCGGCCGCTCTCAAATCAGCTTCTTCCCGTTTCTCGTCTAACAGATCCAAAGATTCAGCGAGTAATATAGCATTTGTTTTTGGATCGTAATAAGTTACGCGGTGAGAAAATACTTCTGTCTCAACTGGAATAACGGCCTCCGAGCCATAAGATAAGGAAAATGGGGTGTGTCCAGTTGCGGTCTTGTGAGTTGTTCGATAAGCCCATAATGCCATAGGGAGTTCATCGACCCATTTGCCCCCAGCCTTTTCCAGTCGTTTCTTTAAGATGGATTTTATAACTTTGTTAACAGCTTCGACCTGACTGTTTGCTTGTGGATGTGCGACTGCAGAGAACTTTTTATGAATATGAAACCGTTGACAGAAATTCTTGAACTCCGAACTTTCGAATTGGGTCCCATTATCGGTGATGATGGTATGCGGGAGTCCAAATCGACAAATGATATTGCGGACTACAAAGTTTATTACTTTCTTCGACGTAATCGTTGCGAGAGCTTCGGCCTCGGCCCATTTCGTGAAGTAGTCAACTGCGACGATGGCGTACTTCGCACCACCTCTTGCCAGAGGCAAAGCGCCGATGATATCGATACCCCACATAGCGAACGGCCAGGGACTGACCATTTGAGTTATCTCGGTAGGTGGGGCCCTTGGAATTCGAGCATGTTTTTGGCACTTGTCGCACTTTCTGGCATAGTTGGCTGCATCTCGGTTCACTGTCGGCCAGTAATATCCATATCGGAGTATTTTCTTAGCAAGCGCTTGTCCACCAGTGTGATCGCCACATTCTCCTTCGTGTACGTCATGTAACACTCGTTTGACTTCGTCGTGAGCGATACACCGGAGGAGTGGAACAGAATAACCTTTTCTATACATGATCCTATCCTGTATGATGAATCGTGAAGCTTTTCGTAAAATTTGCCTTTTCTCATTTCGGTGCTCAGGCAATATCCCATTCTCAATGTAATTTCGATACAGAGTCATCCATGATTCTCTGCTAGGAGATGTTTCTAACACATCACTCGTTTTTATTTGATCAATGCTTGGGGAGGACAAAGTTTCGACGGGGACGAGGCCCATTTGTTGTGCCTCACCTGTGCTGGCCAACTTTGCCAATGAATCGGCCTTTTGATTGAGATCTCGTGGTATATAGTAAATGGCATAATAATCAAACTGATCCAGTGCTTCCTGAACTCGGGCTAGATAAGCAGCTAATCTTCGATCTCTTGCTTGATATTCTCCCCGTACCTGGCACACAACCAACTGTGAATCACAATAAATCTCTATAGCGATAATTCTCAGATCTCTGGCAAGTTTTAACCCAGTCAATAGAGCTTCATATTCGGCTTCATTGTTGGTTGCGTGAAAATCAAACTTCAAAGCATAGCATATGGATCGACCTTCGGGGGTTTCTAGAACAACACCAGCGCTCGAACACCGATCGTTTGATGCACCATCTGTATAAAGTTTCCAGACATATTCAGGAGATTCGCTGGTTTCGGGTAAGTCGTCTGGAACAGTAAATTCAGCTATGAAGTCAGCTAGGACTTGCCCTTGAATGGCTTTCCGCGGAGCATAAGTAATGTCAAATTGACTCTGTTCGATATTCCACTTGAGTAACCTTCCCGACGTCTCAGGCCGCGTGAGGACTTGTCGTAACGGCTGATCGGTATACACAGTAAGCGGATGAGCTTGGAAATAAGGACGAAGCTTTCTTGAGGAAATGACCAGGCAATAAGCCAGTTTCTCCAACCTGGGGTAATTTCTTTCAACCCCGGTCAATCGTTTACTAACATAATAGACCGGTTTCTGCACTCGATCTTCTTCTCGGACCAGAGCAGCACTGATCGCATGCTCTGATATTGCCAGATAAAGGTATAATTGTTCGTGATCAATCGGTTTTGACAAGATCGGTGGTGTAGTGAGATGCTGAACCAGCGATCGGAATGCGCCTTCACATTCCATGGTCCATTCAAAGTTTCGTTTTCCCTTCTGGATTAGATCAAAGAAAGGAATGCATTTATCAGTGGACTTTGAAATGAACCTGCTCAGCGCTGCTACCTTCCCGTTGAGACTCTGGACTTGCTTTATGGTCCTTGGAGTTTGCAGATTCCTTATTGCCCAGATCTTTTTGGGATTTGCTTCTATCCCACGAGCGTTGACGATGAAACCGAGGAACTTTCTGGATGCAACGCCAAAGTGGCATTTCAATGGGTTAAGCTTCATTCCGTATTCTCGTAGGATGCAGAACATTGAATCTAAATCTCTGACGTGATCTGTGGAAAATTGGGATTTTACTAACATGTCATCCACATAAACTTCCATGGTTTTCCCGATCTGATCAGCGAACATTCGATTAACCAAGCGTTGGTAAGTTGCTCCGGCATTCTTTAAACCAAAAGGCATGACTCTGTAACAGTAGAGTCCCAGATCGGTCACGAAACTGGTATGTTCTTGATCGGGTAGATGCATAGGTATTTGATTATAACCGGAATAAGCATCCATAAAGGATAACAATTCATGGCCTGCGGTTGAGTCTACGAGTTGGTCAATTCGAGGAAGTGGAAAACTATCTTTTGGACAAGCTTTGTTTAAGTCGGAGTAGTCGACACAAGTTCTCCATTTCCCATTCGGTTTTCGAACCATTACCGGATTTGACACCCACTCCGGGTATAGAGCATCTCGGATGAAACCATTTGATTGCAACTTGTCAATCTCTTCTTTAAGGGCGGCAGATCTCTCTGGATCCATACCACGCCTCTTTTGCTTGACCGGAACATGTCGCAGATCAATATTCAAGGAGTGACTTGCAATGTTCGGTGAGATTCCGCACATATTAGAATGCGTCCAGGCGAAAACATCGAGATTTGCTTGAAGAAATTCAACCAATTCCTGTTGTATCTGTTTTCCCAGTTGAGATCCAACTTTTAGTACTTTTGAGTCGTCATCTTCACTGACTGGGACGTCCACAGTCAGTTCGGTTGGAGACGCTTGATTCTCTTTGACTTCATCTTTATCTTCGTTATCTCTAGGGTCAAGATCTTTAAAGGATTGGTAGTGGTGCCTGGGCCGGGGCCCAGGCGCTAGTTGTCAATTGTCAGCGAAATGGACGCAGAGAGATTCCTCAACGCCCTTTCCTTTCTCCTTTCTCTGTGCTTCACGCAATTCAGCAACATAACAGGCTCTTCCCGCTGCCTGATCTCCTTGAATGATTCCAATCCCATGGTCAGTTGGGAATTTCAAAGTCAAACACCACGGGGCAATGGCTGCCCTGAATTCAGCAAGGGCTGGTCGGCCCAAGAATGCATTATACGGTGAAGCGATGTCAAGAACAACGAATTGCAGCAGTCGGACTCTCCTGCGTTCTCCAAGCCCCAGTTCCACCGGTAGTTCCACTACCCCAGTGGGTATTGTAGCACTTCCATTGAAGCCGTGAACTCGAGATTGGCAGGGTTTCAAGTCTTTAGCTTCCATCTTCATTAAATCATTAGCTCGTTTAAATAAAATGTTTACAGAACTCCCACTGTCGACTAGGATCCTCTTCATCCAAGCAGGACCAACCTGGGCAGATATGACTAGTGGGTTGATTGTTGGAGCTTCGATTTTCTCAGCATCTCGGCTTCTAAATATGATGTCATCGGACATTGTCTTTTGTTGTTTAGCCGGGGTTCCATCCTCACAATTACTGCAGCATTCGAAGCTCGCATGCCTGATAGAGTTAGCATACGACTCCATTTCCCTCCAGCTTCTGTCCGCTGGATGAGGTCCACCACTTATGGTATTGATAACCAGCCTCCTGCCTGTACGAGCGGGTTCCTCTTGTCTTTCTTGATCCTGTGTACGGTTTGGATTTGACGGGCCCGCACCACCAGACTGTGGTGCCCGTACGAATTGATCTAACTTCCTCTCCCTGATCAGCTTTTCTATGAGGTCTTGCAAGTGTCGACAATCATTCGTATTGTGGCCATAACTCTCGTGAAATCTACAAAACTTTCCTGTCTGAATCTGCCTCTCCGATGACCGCTTCGGAGCGGGTTTCTTATACTGTTCAGTGTTGCAAGTTTGTAGGTACACATTTTCCAGCGATGTATTTAATGGTGTATAATTTTCGAACATCGGAGCCCTACGCCGTGGGCCTGGACTCGGATCTCTCTTCTTATTCTGACCATTGCTACCTCTTGGCTGAGTTTGTTTGTTCTGTATGTTTAACTGAACTTTTCCGGAATTGTCACCGGACTGTTTAACTGCTACATTGCTTTGTATTCCCTCACTTCCGGGCTTCGCATCGTCCTGCTTCCTAGACTGTTTCGCGTCCTCTTGCCGTAAGAACTGAGCGGCTTTGGAGTAGAAACGGTCCAACGATGCGGGTGGTTTTCCAGCTAACCAGTTTCCAAATTCAGAATCGGGATCAATTCCCTTTGTCAATGCCATTAAAATTGAGTTGTCGTTGGGATTACTAATCTCCACACATGCCGCATGGAATCTCTCCAAGTATCGCCTTAGTGTTTCCCCACGAGCTTGGGTAACACTGGACAGGGTGTTAACATCTTTGGGTCTAGCGACATGCATGCGGAATTGTTCAAAAAATTTCTTAGCCAATTGGTCAAATGAAGAGATAGATCTTGGAGGCAATCTTGTAAACCACATTGTTGCAATTCCTCCCAGTGAGATGGGGAAACTTCGACATTTCACTGCATCGTCGGCCCTTGCGGCGCTCATTGACCATTCATATTTCAATATGTGCTGATTGGGATCAGAATTTCCTTCGTACATAAGGAGAGTTGGCATTCTGAATCGCCGAGGAGGTTCAGCGTATAGTATCTCGTCCGTGAAAGGAGTATGACTTCTAGAAATCCCCCAATCGTCGTTGGTAAGACCTTGGCTTTCACGGATCATTTGTCGTATCATAGTCGAGATGTCAGGCATCGCTACATTTTGAGCATGCTGAGCTAAGGTGTGGTCGGGTTCCACAGTGCGAGTTTGGACCGGGCGCTGTCGACGGTCCAAGTTTCGCCTCCTTGGCTCAGCATCTTCTGGGACGTATGGTTCAGAAGTACGTCCCTGCTGTTGATTATCTGAATCTGGAAGATGTCGGGTATCAACCCTTGTCTCTACTGTGGCAGCTGTGACATGATTGTCCGTAGTATATTGTGGAGTACGACCACCTCATGCTGATGGCCCAGCCTGGAAGCTGGCTGACGGTCTCGCCCTCAACTGTCCGACAGTCAGGGAGGGTTGATATCCGGCAGCTTGAGCATGACTTCCGTTCAATCGGGGGCGGGTAGATCTATGATGATAGTCAGATGAGGCAGAGATTTCAGTGGATGAGCGGGAAACATCATCCCTTCTGGACCTCCTACGGCCCTGGCGGTTCAGTTGGTTTGTCAATTCAATATTAGCACGCAACTGTTCGACCAATTGTTGCCGACTTTGAGTCAGCTCTTGAAGCAACACATGGAATTCTTGTCTGGTGACTGCCCCAGACGGATCTGAATGAGCAGTATTGTCTTGGTTGGATGGCTGCTGTTGAGCAGGATTTTGTCCATCCCTACCTTCTTGTCCAGCAGCTATAGAAGTGGTTCTTGTGCTAACCATTTTGAATGATGAATCCTTTTCCTAGACTTTATGCAAATCTGAATAGAATGGAAGGATGATAAATTAGAGATCTAGATCTTCCTCTTGGATTTGTGCAATCCGGTATCGACGGTAGATCCAAGGAGCAGGAGAAAAAAGCTGGTTTTTTCTCAGTGAAAGCACCAAAGTGTTTGTACCAAAAATGGGCACAACACTCTTCGGAAGTTTTTGAAGAGATAAAAGTGAAGAATGAGAATTAAAACTGTGGATTATCTAACAAAAACTCCAAATAACAGAAAGTAAATTGCAAAGACAAGCGATTTAGAGTGGTTCGGCGTTTTGCCTACGTCCACTATGAAGTTTGATGATTTTATTGCTCGATACTTGAAGATTACAGTAGTTTATAATGTAATACAACTGAATTTCTAAGTTAAGTCTCAATCTAAAGCAGCGGCGGTGTTCCGGAGTAGATCTGGCAGAATCTGGGCGCTCTTCAGTACTTAGAATTCTCCGACCCCTTTTCTGAATGACTAGGGGCTCTATTTATAGGTGTAGGAGGCTGATATTTCGCCTAAAATGAGGGGAGACCAGTTCTGGTACGTCAGGGGGCCCACATGGCCGAAATCTGGAGATCCGGGCCCACTTTGTGATCGATTCGACCCTTGGTTCGAATCGATCAAGAAATCATCCAATCGAGCTGAAATTTGGTGTGAACATTCTTCATCATGTGCTTAAGCTTCTGTGAAAATTTCATGACATTTGGACTTGTAGAACTCGAGTTATGATCGATTCAAGGTTGTGTTTGTGGCTGAAATATTTCCTTCGAATCGATCTCCTTCGAATCGATTATGTCGAATCGATGGCATCGCGTGTCCAAGCGATGACGTGGTGCGCGTTTCCAGGGTCAACCCGCCTTTTCCTCCGAATCGACTGGGTCGACTCCACGTTTTCCGCTGCTTCAACTTGGTGGATTTGAGGGGATGGATTCGAGGCAAGGTGCGTTCGAATCGATCATGGCCTATATCTGTTGATCGATTCGAAGTCGTCCAAACCGGATTGATTCGAAGTGATTGGCCTTTGTGATTTCAAAGGAATTCGTTTTGATGGAGTCGAAGAACACGGACCTGCAGCTCTATGGATACGAGGTAGATGGAGTCGAACCTGGTGGAGTCGAACATGATGGATTCGAACCAAGGCTGTGTCCTACACTTGCGTCGATGATATCTTGAGTGTACGAACTCGGATTGACTCGAAACTTGGAATGTTTGTTTCTATGACTTTGCTTGTCGTGTCTTATCAATTATGGCTCAATCTGGTCTTGGGTAAAATTCATCGATATCTAGGGATATCCAGCGGTTACTCGATCTCGAGGATGCATAATCCATATTTTCTTCAGTTAATTCCTTGGTATCTCGGCCTTGCCAAAAGGCGGGATAACAGGTTCCTCTAAATTTGAATCTTTATCCTTGTTCTAAAATAATTCTTGAATCATCCTATGAGGGAGCGTATTTGTAACTAATATAAAAATGTTTTATATTGTGTTGTTTGAGTTGTTAAGTTTGAATTTTAGGTTTCGATCAATTCGTCTAGCTAACGCTATCGATAGGAATTCCAAAACACTTGAACAGAGCAAACTGACACAATATTGTTTTCGAAATTAGTAAATGAAATAATTTTATGTATAATTATATTTTATATATAAAAGTATAATTTTCTGAAATTAGATAGTTAAATGAATTGGCTGTTAGAAATGATAGTACTAGATTATCATTTATTGTTTTGTCAACATTCCTAAACCGTTAACTATTGTTGTATGTTATAAGGAGATGAATTTTTTTTAAACATGGTTTATAAATCTGATTTGCAATTGAAATGAATTTAAATTAAGGATTTGAGAATTTAATTTTTGGTGCTTTTCAAAGTTTTGAAAAAAAATTATTTGAAAGTATTTTCGAATGGAAATTGTTTCCAAAGAATTTTAAAAGAAGTAAGTCAGTACTCTCCTCTTTTGTCGCTGGAAAATAATTTTGATTATGACTGCAGCATCATCGACATTCATTTTTGAGTCCCAAAGTAGGGAGACCACTTAGTAGCTATGCTACAATTTTGTTTTGAAAAATGGATTTGATTTTAATTTTCTTGAGTATGATTTGATGTATTATATATATATATATATATTGATTTCAAAATGGTTTGAAGTGAAACCGGAAATTTAACTCTTAAGTTTTATGATAAGTAATGGTTTTCAATTATTGAAATGAAGCAAAATTTTGTATAATTAGAGTGTCTAAAGTGAGAAATGAAATTAAAACAACTTGAAACAGTTGAACTAGGATAAAATTAATTTGCATAATACTCAGTTGCATTCTAACATATATAACTTACCTGAAATATTCAAAAAGTTAAAATGTAATGTGAATATGTAATTGAAGGTTATACAAGAGGAAACTTAAGTAATAAAATGTTCAAACTAAATTTTCTTTAATAGAAATGTTGTAAATAAAAGGTAAATTTGTATAGTGCTCAATTACACTCAGAAACATTAATAAAACTTACTTGAAAAGTTAGCATGTAATTAAATAGTATATAATATAAAATGTAAGTAATAAGATGTCCAAAGATGAAATTTTGTTAAAGGAATTTATAAATAAAAATTGAGTGGTTATAATAAATGTTTATACACTTAATCTATGTTGCAAGATATGTTAAGTGAAATAAATTGAATAATAAAAAGAGAATGCTATTTAAGTAAATAAATATGAACTTAAGTAACTAAACAGGTAATAAATTCTTATCTTTGTAAACTGTTTGTGATACAAAAGTAAATTACAAAGAATGGTTGAAATTGAATTATGTAGTGGAATTAACTTAAGTGAAGTAAAATGGATTAAATAAATGAGTTAAATAAAATAAGATTTGTTTTGAAAAAAATATAATAAATGAACTTAAGTTATAAAGAAAAGATAAATGTAAATAAATTATGAATAAAAGTTAATTAAGTAGAGATGTATGAAATTTGGAATATATAAGCTATATAAATTGAAACTTGATAAAATCGGAAGTAAAAAGCAAAATACAATGGGGTTAAACATTTTGGATAAGCAAATGAAAATATGGAATGTTAATATTTAACTTAAATATATTTATTGAAGGGTTAATTAAGTGATATTGACATTAAAGGAAATATACTATGTGAATGAAATAAAATAAATGAAAATAAATAAAATAAAAAGTAAATCAATTGAATGTAAACCAATTAAATGTGGATGAAACAAATGTAAATAATGGAAATAAATCAATTGAATGAAAATACATTGAATTGAAATCAACCAAATGTGAATACAATGAATATTTATTGATTGAATAAAAATGGATTAAAACCAAATTAGATAATTCAATTAAAATCAAATGAATTGAATATTAATCCATTGAATGATTAACGAGATGAATAACAATAAGTAAATGTTAATCAATTAAGAAGTAAATAAGGTGAATGAAAATAAACTGGATATGGTGAGTTAATTAGAACGATAATAATAAATGGATGTTAATAGGTAGTGAAATGTATAATGTTAACACTCGAAAATGAAATTTATGTGGTTTTGAATTAATAGTTGTATCCGGTACTATGTATTTCGAATCTATCTTTCCTTTCTATTGCTTCTATTCTCCTATCTCGTTCATTTTTAGGGACGAAAAGTTTTGAGTGGGGGAGAGTGTAATGACCCGAAAATTTTAATGAATTAAATAACGTAATTAACTAAAAAAATGGAAATAAACAATAAAATTTTGCAACGAAAATTTGATATTTGGAATACGTCTATTTAAACGTTGCAAGTGTCAGATTTTCATCAAGAAATATGAAAGTTTGTTCAGTTGTGAAATTTCAATTTTAAATTTAATATCAGTTAAGATTGATGGTAATAAAATATTTTTGAAATCTAAATATTTTTATATAATAAAATTTCAAACCATTTTCTGAGTGAGACGCCATATTTCGTTTCGCTAAATTTGGACTGCTCTAGCTCCGTTTATCTCATTTTCGGCGATTTAGCAGCAGTTTTGGCAGTGAATATCGAGTTTTGATAGGTAGGTTGTATCTCTCATATTTGTGTACCATTCTATTTGTCTCGTCGTGCTGATCTCCGTAGTATATTCACTTGTGCATTTCGGCGTCCGGTACACGATGAAATCTGCGAAAAGGTTAGCCGTATCGGTACCCGTTTTGGGCCTTTTGGGTTTCCCTGTGACCATTCATTTGTCCATCCGGTTGAACTAATAGTCACTAGCCTTTTATATTCCCAGAAATTAATATCTAACTTTTGCTATTCCCTATATTTCAATATATTTGTGGTTTCGTTTCATTTGCTAGTTCATTTTCTTTCCTCGCCTCTCTTTCTTTTCTGTTCTTGCTTTACAGAAAATAAAATATATACTATATATAAATTTATATTAGCTTACCTACTTGGATTCTCTTTCCCGTTTGCATTGAAACCCACCTCATCCCCTTGCACCACACGCGACAGATCCGCCTCCAACAATCGACCGCCAAAGCGAGCCTAGCTCGTGTCTCAGTTACCTATTCTCGAATGTAGGCGAAACATATACATAAAATCGAGATAGAAATTAACCTTTTTCAAGAAGTAAAATCAATTGACATATAAGGCTAAGCGACATTAGATCTGCAAATTTCGGTTGAGAAAATGCCCAGCCAGGGCCATGGCAATATCGAGAAAGTAGAATTTGATGAAAAATACCATTATGCTTTACTATCCAATTAGGGCGAATTTGCCGTCTCTTTGGGGACTACGAGGTGGAACTAATCAAGATGACTTCGAAGGAGTGGAACGAATCACTAAATATCTCATGGGCATGATGAATTCCAACACGAAGAAGGAATTCCTCTCATCTCTAAGAGGTTTGGTTGAATTTGAACATAGTTTATTTTGCTTTTTCTATTGGTTCGGTTATAAAAAAAAGCAGTCGTTCTTCTTGCCAGTAAGGAGTGAAGTGCAGGGAAGATCAACCTAGCACCAAGCTCCACCTTCCGCCTTCCATCCACTTCCTTGGCCGCACTAACCTCCGCTCCATAGCCCGGCTCTTCCCCCGAATGACCAAGCAACACACTTCCATCGCACCCGCACCTCCAGCACTCCGCCTTCCTCGGCCGACTCCACCTCTCACCTCCTTGCTCCGCCAACACCCTCTGATCTGCCACCCTACAGCTCGTCACTCTCAGCCAACCCACAGCCCTTCACGTCAAACCCCTCCAGCCGAGAACAACCACCACCGAGCCAAACCTCTGCTACTTTGACAGATGTTGCTTCCTCCCCTTCCTAGTCACCTCTACCGTGCCTACACCTTCCTGACCGCGTAGCAGCCACTTCTCTTTGCCGAGCACAACCATTCCCTGATAGCAGCCGAGCAGTAGCTTTGAATTACCTCTCTCCTACCTTTAATTTTTTATATATATTGTATATTTATTTGTTTTCCTTCGATCTAAGCTTATATATATAAGTTTACTTATATATATATATATATATATTTGAATCCAGTTGCTTAGATTTGCTTTTGTGCTTGTCGCAGCTCTTTGTCGTGTCGTGTCCTTATCCGTGTGCGTGTCCATGTCATCTTCCATCGCCATCATTGTTTCCATAGCCTCGAAAGGTGAGCGTCACTCACAATTAACATTTGAATGTTTAGTAAATTTATATTCACATAAAATGACGATTGAAATGTGTTGTTAAACTGAATTGGTTGGAAATTAAATTTGTGAATATGATATGTTAATATTTAAATTTGTTTGCTTATGTTAATTGGTTAGAAATTAATGATTATATATGCCTGCAATTGATCTGTTATGCTATTTTTAAATTATTATGCTATTGTTCTCACACTGCAAGTTCCCTGTAATTTAGGGAATCCTTATGGGTTGAAACGATACATACCCAAACGATATTATAAAATAGGGAAAATCGTTACGGGTTGAAATGATAAACCCAAGCGATTTTATTGATTTTGAAATTTTGGGATTATGGGTTGAAATGATATATACCTATAAATATTAAATTATTGTGGATTGAAATGATAAGTATCTGCATCACTTGACCATATGACGCAGCCTACAGGATCACACAACTCACGAATTGATGAATTCGCGGAAAATGAATCGATGAAACAAGATGAATCAATGAATTGAAGATACCCAAGTGCCCAAATCCATTTATCTCTCAAGATACTGGATTCTAGCTATCTTCAACACGTTGATCGCGCACGATACCGCGTTAGAAGATCTACGATTCTTCGACGTTGATCTCGCGCACGAGATTCCGTGAATTGGCTTCAAGTTCGTTGATTCGAGCGCATTCGAATATCCGAAGATGCAGAAAGGAGATAACACTCAACTTCCAATTTTAATGGTGGCACAAAGCACAAACCAAATTTTATTCAATATTCAACTCCCTTTACAAATGACAACACACCCCTATTTATAGGAAATTACAACACATACTTGACTTAACATATGCGACATAACAACATATTACAACACAAACGACTTAACATCATACGACTTAACGACATAAGAAAAATGACACAACAATTACAACACAAACGACATACGACTTAACAATAATGCGACATACGCATCTTAGCGACTTAACGACTTAAGACAATGCAGCATAGCGACATAACATTCCTCAGCGACATAAGAACTTCAGCGACCTACTGGAGTGGCTTCGACTTAAGGAGCTTGCGACCTACTGGAATGTCGTTCGCGACATAAGGAATCTCGTTCGCGACCTTCTCTCGTTCATGACCTTCGCTGGAGCGACCTAGCTGGAGCGACATAAGGCTGGAATTCGTGACATAAGGAAGCGACTTTGGAAATCTGGAGCGACCTTCGTCCTCGCGACCTAAGCTATGTCTGGAGCGACTTTGGAAATCTGGAGCGACATAAGGATCTCGCGACCTAAGCTGAAATCTGGAGCGACTTTGGAAATCTGGAGCGACATAAGGATCTCACGACCTACTGGATTCTCGTTCGCGACTTAAGGAATCTCACAACCTACTGGATTTCGCGACGTAGGAAGCTCGCGACATACGGTTGGAGCGATCTAGGTTTTCGCCGCCGCGAGTTAAGGAGGAATTCGCGACATCTCTGGTATGCGCTGCATCATCCTCCCCTGGTTGAAAAGAATTCGACCCCGAATTCACCCTTTCCTCTTCTTCAACAAGCTTCTCCCCATAATACGGAATTAAGTGTTTGACATTGAAAACATCAGAAGTATGAACATTTTCTTACAACCTTAACTGATATGAATTATCATTGATCTTCTTCAAGATTTCTACTGGACCAATCTTTCGAGCTTTCAACTTGTTGTAAGTTCCAACTGGAAAACGATCTTTCGTTAATACTGCGTAAACAAAATCACCCTCTTTGAAGTCCATACTCCTTCGCTTCTTATCTGCCAATTGCTTATACTTCTCATTTGACTTAAGCAATCGTTCATGAACAATCCTGTGACACTCCTACAACTCATTCACGAAATCAGAAGCTCGTTTAACAACCCCTTTCTGAAGTGGAACTGTTGACAAATCCAACGGTCCCTTTGGAATTGCTGAATATACAACTTGAAATGGACTGAATCCAGTACTTCGATTAACAGCATGATTATGTGTGAATTCTGCCTGACACAATTTCACATCCCAGCTCTTTGAATTATCCTTTACAAGACATCTCAACAAGTTTCCCAAAGATCTGTTCACCACTTCTGTTTGCCCATCCGTTTGCGGATGATAGGCGCTACTAAAATTCAGCTTAGTCCCAACCATCTTCCACAGACTCAACCAAAAATGACTTAGAAATCGAGTATCCCGGTCAGAAACAATAGACTCAAGTAGCCCATGTAGTCGATAAACCTATTTAAAGAACAATTGAGCAACACAGACTGCATCAGTGGTCTTCTTACAGGCTATGAAATGTGCCATCTTCGAAAATCTATCCACCACAACATATATAGAATCATTCCCTCGTCGAGTTCTTGGAAAACCCAAAACGAAATCCATGCTAACATCAACCCATGGTCTAGTAGGCACGGCAATGGCATATACAATCCTGCATTCGTAGCTGTCCCTTTGGAAACTTGACATATGTGACATCTCTGTACAAATCTTTCAACTTCTTTCCTCATGGAAGGCCAAAAATATGATTGAGAAATCAACTACAAGGTACGATCTCTTCCCACATGACCTTCTTCATGCAATTCCTCACAATCTTCATTCGCAAACTGCACTCTAGTATACACAACCGATTTCCCTTAAATAGAAAACCTTCTACCAACACATACTCATCCGTCCTCCCTTTCTCGACTTCATCTATAATCTTGGCAAAGTAAGGATCCTCAACAAACAAATCTGGAAATACATAAAACCCCGTCACTTCAACTCTCATCGTAGTCAACAAATGATTTCTTCTACTCAATGCGTCTTCCACATGATTTGTAACTCCCGACTTATGCTTTACAACAAATGTAAACTGTTGCAAGTATGCGATCCATGAAGCATGCCTGGCTGCAATCTTATCATGTCCCTGCAAATGTTTCAATGCTTCATGGTCAGTATACAACACAAACTCTTTATGAAACAAATAGTGTCTCCAATGCTTTATGGCTTGGACAATAGCATAGAACTCCAAGTCATAGGTATTGTATCTTGTCTTGGCTCCAGAAAGTTTCTCGCTAAAATAAGCAATTGGACGGCCCTTTTGACTTAACACTCCACCAATTCCAACTTTAGACGCATCAGTATCTAGCTCAAAGAGCAACTGAAATTCCGAGTATCTAAGAATCGGTGTTGTAGTCAAGAGTGTCTTGATCTGTTGGAAAGCAAATTCATCCTCTTCAGTCCACAGAAACTGCTTTCCTTTCACACAATCTGTCACTGGTGCCATCACGCTACTGAAATGTGGAATAAACCTTTGGTAGAATGATGCTAAACCATGGAAACTTCTCACTTCAGTTACAATCCTGGGTTGTGGCCAATCCTTGATTGCTTCAACTTTACTTTGATCCACCTGGATACCTTCCTTGGACAATACATACCCCAAGTACAAAACACTGTGCGTCATGAACATGCACTTCTTTGTTGCAGCGTAAAATTGCTCCTGATGAAGTATCATCAACACTTCCCGCAAGTGTTGTAGATGCTCTTCTGTGCTTCCACTGTATATCAATATATCATCAAAGTATACCACCATGAACTTTCCAATAAACAGTCGAAAGATCTGATTCATCACTCGCATAAAAGTACTAGGTGCATTCGAAAGACCAAATGGCATGACCAGCCATTCATACAACCCCTCTCATGTCTTGAAGGTTGTCTTCCATTCATCCCCTGGTCGAATTCGAATCTGATGATACCCACTCTTCAGATCAATCTTTGAAAAGATAGCAGCTCCACTCAACTGATCTAACAAGTCGTCCAATCTTGGCATCGGGAATCTGTACCTCACCGTAATCTTGTTTAGTGCTCGACTATCTGTACACATTCTCCAAGTTCCATCCTTCTTTGGCACTAACAAGGCTGGTACTACACAAGGACTTAAACTTTCTTGTACGCGCCCTTGTTCAAGTAACTCTTCCACCCGCCTTCTCAACTCTTCGTGCTCCTTTGGACACATTCTATAATGTGGTCTATGTGGTAACACAGCTCCCGGAACAAGATCAATCTGGTGTTGTATGTCTCTCAATGGTGGTAACTCTTTTGGTAATTCTTCAGGAAACACATCTTCAAATTCCTTCAACACTGGCTTAACTTCCTCAGGAATTTCAACCGCTTCACTACTTTCACGTCCAATCAACAGAAATACTTCAGTGCTATCCTCTACTTCTTTGACAAATTCCTTCAAAGATAATAGAGTCTTTAGTTCCTCGATTTCCTCCAACTTGCTTTCACTTTGTTGTCGCCTTTTAGGAACTAAAGTGATTCTAGTGCCATCGAACATGAAACTATAACAGTTAGTCCTTCCATCGTGTTGTATGGCTCTATTGAACTGCCACGTTCTTCCCAACAACAAATGACATACATCCATATGCACCACGTCACACCAAATTTCATCCTTCTACTTCTTTCCGATGGAAAAAGTTACACAAGCTCTTCGACCAACCTTCACTTCCCCACCTTTCCTCAGCCAAGCCAATTTGTAGGGTTTGGGATGCTTCTCTGTCTTTAACGCCAACTTCTTTACAGCTTCTGTAGAGATGATGTTATCACAACTCCCTACATCGATAACAAACTTACAAACTTTTCCCAAAATAGTGCATGTCGACTGAAAAATATTACTCCTCAACCAACTAGTCTCCTCTTCCTGCTTTGGTGTCAAGCAAGATCTCCTCATCATTAAAGAATATCCCTCGTCTCTCGTCAATAAATCTTCTTCCTCCTCAACCTGTGGTGAATTGGAACATTCTACTTCTGCATCCTCATCCTCAATCTCAGCAACCATCGCTCGCTTCTTAGGCTTCGGGCATTCATTGCTCTTATGACCAAACTCCTTACAGTTATAACACTTGAAATTGTTGTTGACCTTGGTCTTAGCAGCTTCATTGACAACCGGTTTACTAACAGCCTTGGAAACATTAGTATTGCTACTAGCCCCCTTCACCTGATTGCTTGAACTTGTAAACGCACCACCTCCTCTTCTACCTTACTTCTCCCAAGTTAGAGCCTTCTGGTGTGCAGCAACGGATCTCGAATCAAACATATTTACCATATCCTGAATTTGCATTCTCAATCCTCCAACAAATCTGGATGTCAACTGTTCCTCCGTTTCCATGATATCGTTTCTAGCAATCAATTGATAAAACTCATCTGCATAATCATTTACCGACTTTGTCCCTTGTCTCAAATTCTATAAGCGCTGATACATAAGAGACTAATAATTATAAGGCAAGAAAGTAGCCTTCATCAACTTCTTCATCTTTTCCCATGAAACAATCTTTGACTTTCCCATTCTTTCTCGTGTAAGTTTAGTTTGTTGCCACCATGCCATAGATCTTCCCCTCAATCGTGTAGCAACCAACTTAACTCTATGATGCTCGGGTACTTCCTTGAAGTCAAAAATTTCTTCAACATTTGATAACCAATCCAGAAACTCTTTCGCTAGCATTCCCCCTTTGATTTCTGGAATCTCTGTTTTCATCCCCGACTCCCATCGACGATCATCTTCGGAATCTCTATTTCGATTTCGTCCTTGGCCACGGTTTCGAAAAGAGCTACTACCACTATCACTGGATTCCTCCAAATCTGACGTATGTCGATGTCAATTCTGACCATCAACATTTCTACTACCACGCACATCTCTTTCTCCCGAAACTGACGGTTCTCTTCTTTCCCGATCCGATGGTGGTGACATTCTTCTCCTTTCGGAATTTGACGGCGAAATTCTATGTCCACCTTGATTTAAACCTGGAGATGCTCTTTGTCGAGTTTGATTCATATCCAACATGAGCCTTTCCAATCTACTAATTCCCTCATCAAACTTCTCGTTGAATTTATCACTAATTCGTTGCTCCATTTGTTTA
Source organism: Allium fistulosum (assembly GCA_030737815.1). Lineage (NCBI taxonomy): Eukaryota > Viridiplantae > Streptophyta > Magnoliopsida > Asparagales > Amaryllidaceae > Allium > Allium fistulosum. Next base: position 1,244,029,369 of record CM060902.1, on the reverse strand, counting down.
GCATCTTCTCTTCGATACACATCTGCAACATTCTGATGACGATTAACTCTTCTTGGAGGCATTGTCAAATCTTCAATAAATCCAAACACAAACTTCACACCCAACGAACTAGGAAAAGTTCTGTCTCCTAGCTCTGATACCAAATGACGCAGCCTATAGGATCACACAACTCACGAATTGATGAATTCGCGGAAAATGAATCGATGAAACAAGATGAATCGATGAATTGAAGATACCCAAGTGCCCAAATCCGTTGATCTCTCGAGATACCGGATTCTAGCTATCTTCAACACGTTGATCGCGCATGATACCGCGTTAGAAGATCTACGATTTGTCGACGTTGATCTCGCGCACGAGATTCCGTGAATCCGCTTCAAGTTCGTTGATTCGAGCACACTCGAATATCTGAAGATGGAGAAAGGAGATAACACTCAACTTCCAATTTTAATGGTGGCACAAAGCACAAACCAAATTTTATTCAATATTCAACTCCCTTTACAAATGACAACACACCCCTATTTATAGGAAATTACAACACATACTCGACTTAACATATGCGACATAACAACATATTACAACACAAACGACTTAACATCATACGACTTAACGACATAAGAAAAACGACACAACAATTGCAACACAAATGACATACGACTTAACAATAATGCGACATACGCATCTTAGCGACTTAACGACTTAAGACAATGTGGCATAGCGACATAGCATTCCTCGGCGACATAAGAACTTCAACGACCTACTGGAGTGGCTTCGACTTAAGGAGCTTGCGACCTACTGGAATGTCGTTCGCGACATAAGGAATCTCGTTTGCGACCTTCTCTCGTTCGCGACCTAGCTGGAGCGACATAAGGCTGGAATTTGTGACATAAGGAAGCGACTTTGGAAATCTGGAGCGACCTTCGTCCTCGCGACCTAAGCTATGTCTGGAGCGACTTTGGAAATCTGGAGCGACATAAGGATCTCGCGACCAAAGCTGAAATCTGTAGCGACTTTGGAAATCTGGAGCGTCATAAGGATCTCACGACCTACTGGATTCTCGTTCGCGACTTTAGGAATCTCGCGACCTACTGGATTTCGCGACGTAGGAAGCTCGCGACATACGGTTGGAGCGATCTAGGTTTTCGCCGCCACGAGTTAAGGAGGAATTCGCGACATCTCTGGTATGCGCTTCATCACCATATGATAGAAAATTATATATGGACACCGTTGGTCTATTTTTAAAAATGATTTCCAAATTTTTTGAAAATATATGGGTTTTAATAAATATTAATTTTAAAATATAATGTAAAGATTTTATTTTAATATGTATGTAAAAATTTAGATTATAAATTATATGTTTGGAAATTTTAAATTTATAAGTTAAGCTTTGAAAATATAAATTTTAAGATTTTACTTATGATTTTATTATTTTAAATATATAAAAATAAGATTTAATATAAAATAAGATAAATTTGATTTAATAATATTTAATTTAATAAAAAGTAATAAAAATTTAATTTAACTAATATATATTAACTATGTTTAAATATTTATTTAAAATTTATATTAATATTTTGAAAATAGATTTTGTAATAACTTTAATAAATTATGGTTGGAAGGATAAATCAAGTTAATTTGTAATTTAATTTGTTAAGAATTGGATTTAAAGAAAATTAGATCTGAGATTTTTAAAGGATGTAGATTTATAACTTGGTTTATTAAAAGTGATTAAGTGAATATTTTCAAACATTAAATATAATTGAAGTTAGATATTTAATTTTTATTTAAATTTGTAATTTGAAACTTTATTTAAATATTTATAAAAGTGAATATTTTCAAAATAAAATAAAATTTGAAGTTGAATATTTAATTTTGATTTGAAATTTTGGTAATTTAGATTTTATTTAAATGTTATAAAAAATGATTAAGTGAATATATTCAAATCTAAATAAAAGTAAAGTTGAATTTTGAAATATAAATGAAATTTATAAAATTGATTTATTGTAAATTATTTGAATATTTAAACTTTGAAACTTATTAAAATGGAAGTGGTTTAAATTTGTTGTTCAACCTTGATTTAAAATCGATGTAAATTAAAAATGGTTTTAATGAGAATTTGAATTGAAACTTTAACCTTTTAATTGAAATTGTTGAACTAAGATTGATTTAAATTGAATTTTAGAACTAAAATTGATTTGAATTGATTTGTAAAATTTGAGAAAACAATTCTAATTTGAAACTATTTTTAATATATAAACTATTTTAATCTATAACCTATTTTAAATATAAACTATTTTTAATGTATAACTATTCCAATATATAAACTACTTTCAATATATAAACTGTTTAAGTTGGAACTGTTATGATTTAGATTTAATGGATTTAAATGTGAATACTTTGATATGACGGTTTACTATTTTGTGGTTATGATGTCGAAAGTGAATATGATTTCGAAAGTGATATGATTTTGAAATGAATATGATATTTTGTTATGAAGTATAAACTGTTTGAAATGAAAATGACCACGATGTGAAATAAGCGTTTGGTTGTTAAAGAGACCGAGATCGGATATTGCGTACTCTCAGCCAATACCGAAAACCACTTTAACAACTGTGCACGTGATGGAGAATCCAAAACGAAGTAGGATGGTTTGGCGAACGCCTGTATGAGGTATGAACACAGCCCTAACTCCCTCGGGTCAGCTCGATATGACTAAAACAGGAGTCACGTCGGGCCAAATGAGGTCGCACCTCCAATCGAGCATGCTTCTTTAAAACCATATCTATTACTTTGTGATTTGATTGGTGCACACCTTTGATTATGGAGTGTGTCTCGAGGTGGGCAGTAGTAGCTGCTATGCGTTACCACCAGTTCGGATCGCAAAATGGTAGTATCCTACCCTGGGCATTGCCTCGCATGCCTTGTCATATGCCTTATCGCGCCCACTACTAGTTTGGTCTGTATCGTACCTATGGAGTGCTCACTGAGTATCCCATCGGTTTGGTGGAGCTTATAGTATTTGTATAGACTATGATATTTATATAAAATGTGTTAAGGGGGATATGGGTAACGCCTTAACGTTATTTTAATGTTTTACTTTACTGTAGACATTATCTATGTAGTGTATTGTACTATGTATGTAGATAGTTTCATGAATCCTTAAAGGATGGAATCCCAAACATCCTTTGAGTTATATTGCATTCATTTGGACATTTCACTTGAGTTGATTTACTTGCATAAGAATGTTAATCCATAATCACTTTTATGTAAAAATAGATTAGATGTGTATTTCTAAAGTCATATTTCCAAATCCATAAATATTTTAATAACCATGCTTCATATATAAAATAACTTTCTAAAAATAATTTTTAATATCCATCAACTTAATTTAGAAACAATTCTAAGATTTATAAATATAAATAATTATCTTTCGTAAAATTACATCTATATGAAGCTTATCAACTTATTTCATTTAACTCAAATTTAGGTCCTAAAGGTCTGTAATTTCGACCACCTAAATCTCATAAACTTACAAATATTAAAGCATAAAATTTGTAAATAAAAGTCTATACTTTCTAGAACATCAAGAATTTTTGAATTCCGATAAGTAATGAAAAAGTTATGGCTAAAACAATTCTCAGATTTTAACTTCCTTATCGCTGTCCTTTAATATCGAGACAACGACATTAAAACTTATTTTCGATTATGTAAACCACAAAATATTACAAAAATCAAAACATAAAAGTTGTAAAACAAGTTCTAAGCTTTCCATAACACCAAGAACCATTGAATTTCGGTAAGTAACGAAAAGGTTATGACTAAAACAATTCTCAAATTTTATTTTCCTTATCGCTGTTGTTTAATATTGGGACTATGACATTAAAACTTATTTTCCACCATGTAAACCACAAAATATTACAAAACAAAAAGCATGAAGTTTTAGCATGCATTCTATGATTTCCAGGACTTCAAGGACCATTGAATTCCGATAAGTAACAAAATTGTTATGGCAAATTTTAATTTTAGGTTTTAACTTAGTAAATATATAGGAACCAAGCAACACTCGAGTCAGAACTAAAAGATCTTATGTAAGTTAAATCAGAATCAAATAAATATGAGTGCAACGGCTTCAGAGATGATTACGGGATTTTACATCTCCTATCCAGTGTCTAACGTGCGTGCAATAACATAAGAGATATTTGGGATTACCATCTCCTAAGGATCCATTAAACTATCTACTATGTAGTAATATACGCTATTATAATATGTCTACAGTAAAGTAAAGTATTAAAATAGCATTAAGGCGTTACCCATATCCCCCTTAACACATTTTTATATATTCCTGTAGTCTATACGGATACTGTAAGCTCCACTAAACTGGTGGTTTACTCAGTGAGCACTCCATAGATACGGTACAAACCAAACTCGTAATGGGCACGATAAGGCATGTGACAAGGCACGCGAGGCAATGCCCGAGGTAGGATACTACCGTTTTGCGGATCCGGACTGGTGGTAATGCATAGTAGCTACTACCGTCCACCTCAGAACACACTCCCAAAATAAAATCAAGGGGTGTCCACCAAATCAATCACAAAGTAATATGGTATCGAAGAAATGTGTTCGATCGGAGGTTCGACGTCACTTGGCCTGACATGCTCCTGTTTTAGCCACATCAAGCTGACCCGAGGGGGTCAAGGCTACATTAATACCTCATATAGAATCGTTTGCCAAACCGTCCTACTTCATTCTAGAATCTCCACCACATGCACAGTTGTTAGAGTAGTTTTGGATTAGTAGAGAGTATGACAATATCCGATCCCATTCTCTTTAAAAACCAAACACTTATTACACACCGGATGGTTCATTTACAGTTCCAAAACCATTTCTATTGATATCAAAATATCATATTCTCAAAAATCATATCACTTTCGAAATCATATTCACTTTCGAAATCATATTCACTTTCGAAATCATATTCACTTTCGAAATCATATTTTCAAAATAAGTTAAACCCTCATTTCAAAATCATCATATTTACTCAAAATATGTCATTTCACTAGAAAATATCATTTCAAATCCCAACTTAGGTTATAACAACGTTTAATCATATTCGCTTTTAAACTAAAGATTTAAATATAAACAATTCAGGCTTGCATAGTTTGAATTTTAGAAAATAGTTTAGATAGTCGTAAATAGTTTAAATAGTTTTAAAATACTTTACAATAGCTTAAATGGTTTAAATAGTTTAAAATATAGACTAAAATAGTTTAAATAGTTTAAATAGATTAAAATAGTTTAAAATAGATTAAAATAGTTTAAAAATAGATTAAAATAGTTACATAGTTTAAAATAGACTAAAATAGTTTACAACAGATTTAATAGTTTAATATAAAATAGTTTGATTATTGGAAATGGTTTATATAGTAAATAGTTGAAAATCCAAATAAATCTGGATTTAAAATAATATATCTTTGAACAGTTTACATTAAAATAATTAATATCAAATTAAACTATTTCTTCCATTTCAACAAATCTGGACCATATCCAGATTTCAACAAAACTAAATTTTCTTTAAATACAAATTCCCAAAAAATCATTTCAATTTATATCGATTTCAAATTCATGTTTGAACTACAATTTTAAAGCACTTCAAATTCATAGATTTCAAAGTTTAAATATTCAAACATTTCAATAACTCAATTTCAATAAATTTCATTTATATTTCACAATTCAACTTTGAAATTTCAATTTAAATTCCTTTAAAAATTCCCTTAAACAAATTTCCATTTTAACATTTTAAAGCCTACATTTTGAAAATAATTCAGTTTATATAAGTCAAATTTCATTTCAAAATATCATTTATCTGAATTCAAAATTTTAAGGATTTAAAAAAATCATTTAATTTAACCAACCCGGTGTCCATATATAATTTTCTACCCTATGGTCAAGTGATACGGATATATATCATTTCAACTCGCAATAATTTAAAATTTACGGGTAAATATCATTTCAACCCACAATCCCGAGTTAAAATTCAAAATCCATAAAATCGCTCGAGTGTATCATTTTGGCCCATAACGATTTTCCTAATCTATAGATCGTTCGGATATGTATCATTTCAACCCATAGTGATTTACTAGTAAACTAAGAGAACTTGCAGTGTGATATGTAACATAACATTCAGTCATCCAATATCAACAGTTAAACATCCATCATAATCACCATTCAAATCAACCAATAAACAATAGCAATTAACTGATTATCATTAACAGGTCTTTAACACGCAATTTAAACTTCAATATTAAATTAAATGGCGATTAAATTCAATAAAAGTCTGATTTAACTGGAATGACAATTTAAATATACCAAACATCAATCAATCAACTTCTAATCATTTTATAAATTTAATTTAACTAACATAAGACAATTTAGTAGTTGTGAGTGGGTTAAAACACTCACCTTTGATTTCAAATCGATTTAAAATCCAAACAAAGGCCCAAATTTCAATAGTCTCAGAATTCATCCAAACCTGTTCCATAATGTCCGAAATTCTGATATGATCGCAATGGAGAAAACCGCGCATGAATCGGAGCTCATATGCAAAAGATATGATTGTTAGAACATCCAAACTTTAAATTTAAATAAAATAAAATAAATAAAAGGTAAACACGTCACCCTGATTTTCGTTTGAACCTTAGCATCTGACATCACGTTCACGCACCGTACGCGACACGACCGCCACCTGATCGACCAAACGCACGCGATTTAGACCACCAAGCCTATGATCTGACGTCACCAGAGAGTTGCTCTACCTAGGCCGACCCTACCCTGGCCGCCACGACCACCAGAACTCGCTCCGCCTCGCCAAAAAGACCCGGCGTCGCCGCCCTTTCTTTGTCATTTTCTGGTGAAATCAAGCGCCTCTACCATGAAAGAATACCACCCCCTAGACCTGCTCTTCATCCTCTTCCCAACGCCGCCTTCCGATAATCAAACGGATGAAGATCCACCGTTAGATCGTTAAAACCTAATTTCAACGGTCGAGGTTCATCCTCGATTTCTAGTCAAATGATGCATCCAATTGAAAAACGAATTGCTGCAGTAGATTGCGCTCATTGAGAGTTTTCCAACGATATATAACTCGATATAGTTTAAGGAGCTTTAATTTTTCGATTTGATTTTGATTTGCAATTGAATTTGGGAATTAGGGTTTCTACCATTTGAGAAGGAGGAATATACAAATAGAATTGTACGTATAGGAATAAGGAATAAAAAGACTGCTAGGGTTTATAACAGCCTATATATAGGCAATGGTAGATAAGAACGAATGGATAGATTGAATTGGGTCGAAACGATAACGACGACCTGAAAAGCCCATTTCTTTCTCGAAACGAAAGTAGGTCATCTCATATATCAAAAAAGATGTTTTCAATATTTTTAAACTCAATGATACTAGTTTCAAACCCTAATTCCATTGTATGCAGAAGTTAGCTTTTAAACTCATCCTCTTTTAAATTGAATTCATTAAATTGATTTCTACGCGTTTCGAGCCCGCACGATCAAACGACAAGTCCGATCGCTATGAAACTTGAAATCCTACAATAATTCACTGTTACGGATCTGATGAAACTACCGATGAAACTAGTTTCGTCGAAATCCGAGACAGTGGCCAAAATGGCTATTTTACACGTTAATTAAATCGCTTTTAAATTCAAATTTTATAACTAACAATTTTTATCGTTCTTGATTACCTAGTAATTTATAATCTTTTAAAATAATTTTTCATGTCAAATCCAATGTTAAATATTACACTAATTACAGTGTTCAATTTTAATTGAAATAGATTCATTAATTATAATTTAAATTCAAATAAATTCATTTATTTTGATTTTCATCTTATTATTCAATCAACTATCACTTCCTGGACATACTTAACATTAGTTTACCCTTTTATTACATTCATTGTTCTTCAGTTTTCATCTTATTTCAAATTAACTATGATATTAAATTATATTAATTCACATTGATTTCCAATTAAATTCAACAGCTTAAATAATAAAATAGTAATTAAATAATTGTCACTTTTAAGTAATTTAATCACATCTATAAGTTTATTGTTAACAACAAGATTATAAATTTATGAACAAATGATTGATTTCACATTATATACTAAAATGCATTATATATAAAATAACATACAACTTTGTAATTAACAAAATATTGAATTTATCCTTATTTATAAATTTCTAACCAAATTAACTTTTACATTATTCCAATTGGTTTAACTTACAGTAAATGGTTATCAATAACATCCAAACAACTTTATTGATCATATTCAAGTTATTTTCTTATTAATAAATCTTAAATTTTAATTTCTTTCAACATTAAATTCCAAAATCGTATCAAATTTAATAATTTAATTATCAAAATTTATGAGTCGTAACACTCTCCCGCACTCAAAACTTTTCGTCCTCGAAAAGGAAAGAAGGAATTAAGAAATTAATATATTTTATTCAAATAATAAATTTATAAGCACTTTAAAATTACATAATTAAGTATTCAAATAAAATATATCAATTTATAAACAATTAAATCTTCCACATTCAAGTTTAATAAAGTTTGAAAATATTTCACTTTCACAAAAATTTCTGAGTTTAAAATTCACGGAAAATTTCAACAAAGTCTCCTTTGTACGGCGAGGTCTGGAAAATAATAATATCATATATATGTATATATATATGTATATCATATTTCAAAAATAATATATCCCAAACAACGGTAAAAATAATATAATATCGCTATAAACCATAATCCGAAAACGTACCTATTTGTCGGGCAAACAATCCTTTACTTATGAAACCAAAAGCAGTAGCTATTGCTTCTGTAAACCTGTATTTCACTTATATAATCTCAGAGTTAATAATTAGGAAAAAGGGTAAGATATTATTTTTTTCAATTAATAGCACAAAAATCAACAATATGGAATAATCATAAGCAAACAAACAACACAACCACCATATGCAATAAAGGAATCAACCATACATCCATAACAACCAAACTCATGGGTTTTTTTTAGTTCAGAATCTTTTCAGTGTACAAGGGCGATAAATAAACTTTCAAGTGTATCCTACACTCGACAGCCGTAGATAATTACTTAATAGATTATTTATACATCCTTATACGGTTAGAAGTATCATTTCCCAAACATCCCATAAGCCAAAACAACCAATAATTTCAAATATCGTTTAAGGTTATTCTTATTAATTTCCTTTCACATCATTTACTGTTCATTTATTTTCATTCATTCATATGATGATTATTTTATTAATTTAACTTCATTACTTAAAAAATTAATTTCCCATTCATTCATACATTGCAATTTTTTTATTAATTTACATTCATTTACTTGCATAAATTATTTTCATTTAATTATTTAGATCATCCATAATCAGTTCTTTAAATATTATGTAAGTTTCTATGAAAATTTTATTCATCGTTTATTATTTACCTTGATTTCCATTTAATATCAATATTCATTTGCGAATCAATTCATACTTAAATTTTTAACTCTTTTCTTTTCACATTTATTTCTTTTATATATAGTATTATTGAATATTAAACCTATTTCTAAATCATTTCAAAGTTTTCTAAAGTTATAATCATTTACTTAATACAGTATTCACTTTTACTATTTACTTTAATTATAAATGGCTTCAACATTACTTAAGTTTAAAATCATTTACTTACAGTATTCACTTTTCTATGAAATTTAATTACTAGCATTTAAAATTATTAACTTAAGTTCATAACATTTTTATAACATCAGAATTCTTATTTATAGAAATGATTCCATTGAACACTTTCATTATTTATGTTTTACTCGTATAATATTCTACTACACATTCCTATTTAACATTACAACTTTTAAACATTTTTGGTAAGTTTTATATATATCTATATATATATGTATATATATATATATGTATATATATATGTATGTATGTATGTTTAAGAATGTAATTGAATGTTATACAAGTTTATCTTATTCATTTTAGTTAACAAAATGTTCAATAATTACATCTTCTAAATTTTCATATATCCTTTAATTTATAAGTTACAAATCTCCAATTTCTTTACAGTTTCATTAATCACTTAGCTCTTACATTTTAGAAGTTTCCAATTATTAAAATAGTTAAGATTTCATTTCACTACAATAATAGAAATCCCTAATTTATAGAAACTTAAGAACTAAATGTCGGGTTCATTTCAAATCATCTAAAATAATATATATATATATACACATATACTCATAGCTTTTATATATCCAATCATATTTAGAAATCAAAGATTAAGGTTTGTTTATCAAAGCAAATGTGTAGTAAAGCTACTACAGTGGCCTTCCCACTTTGAAACTCGAAAATGAACGTCAATGATGCATGCACTCATCACCGAAATTATTTTCCCGCAACAAAAGTGGGGAGTACAAAACTTATTTGCTTCTAAAATTCTTTTAAAACATTTCTTTCAAATCGCATTGAAAATATTTATATGTGAAAATACTTCCAAATAATACTAATATTAAATTCCAAAATCTTTTGAAAACAAATTTCAAAATCCAAGTACTTAAGTCCTCAAATTTCCAATTTATATTTACTTTATATGTAAATCTTATTTTGAAATCAATATTTATAAAATTTCACTTCCTAACAAACAAGCATATCACAAACAATTGTATTCATCAATAAAAATTATTTTTTTATATACAAAACATAATACTAGGTAAAATTATTTCATTTGCCTATATTTCAAAGCAATATTTTGTCGGTCTGCCCTATTAAGTGTTTAGAAATTCCTATCGATGCCATAGTGTCCTATGTACTGACCAGAATTTATAAATACTCAACAGAACAAAGTAACACAATATAAAGCATTTTATAACACTAACAAGTACGCTCTCTCATATATATATAAGCTCAAATAACTCATTATAGGGTATTACTACCCTATCTCTAATGAGTCGGACCCCACAAAGCTAAGGTTATAACTAAACCTGGCTCTGATACCAAATATAACAACCCACCTTTTTTGGACGGTTTAAATCGACAATAAATCACACATGTCAAAGTCAAACCATTCAAAAGGGAGGATTGTTATGAGGTAAATAAGAAAAAGAAGAGAAAGAATAAAAACAAATACAGAATCTCACAGCAGAATGACAAAATATAATAATCAAATAACAGTTCATGAAGCTGTTTTACAAATAACATTTGATTACCTTTTACAATACAGATCAGAGTTATACATACAGCAGGAATAAATAAATAATGCAGCGGAACAACATGATGCAGTGGACATATATAAAATAATATAGTGTACAAATCTCCGCCTTCGTCCTCCAGAAGTAAAGTCTTCAATACACTGAAAAGCTCAGACTGACCCGAGCGTAATGAAAAGACAAAACACTCGAGTCAGAACTAAAAGATCTTATGTAAGTTAAATCAGAATCAAATAAATATGAGTGTAACGGCTTCAGAGATGATTACGGGATTTTAAATTTCCTATCCAGTGTCTAACATGCATGCAATAACTTAAGAGATGTTCGGGATTACCATCTCCTAAGGATCCGTTAAACTATCTACTATGTAGTAATATACACTATTAGAATATGTCTATAGTACAGTAAAGTATTAAAATAGCGTTAAGGCGTTACCCATATCCCCCTTAACACATTTTTATGTATTCCCATAGTCTATACAAATACTGTAAGCTCCACCAACCCGGTAGTTTACTTAGTGAGCACTTAATAGGTACGGTACAAACCAAACTCGTAATGGGCACGATAAGGCATGTGATGAGGCATGCGAGGCAATTCCCAAGGTAGGATACTACCGTTTTGCGAATCCGGACTGGTGGTAATGCATAGCAGCTACTACCGCCCACCTCAGAACACACTCCCAAATCAAATTGAGGGGTGGCCACAAAATCAATCACAAAGTAATATGGTATCGAAGAAATGTGTCTGATCGGAGGTGCGACCTCACTTGGCCCGGCATGGCTCCTGTTTTAGCCACATCAAGTTGACCCGAGGAGGTCAGGGCTACGTTAATACCTCATACAGAATCGTTCGCTAAACCATCCAACTTCATTCTGGAATCTCCACCACATGCATAGTTGTTAAAGTGGTTTGGTATTGCCAGAGAGTATGACAATATCTGATCCCGGTCTCTTTAACAACTAAATGCTTATTACACACCGGATGGTTCTTTTACATTTCCAAAACCATTTCATATTAATATCAAAATATCATATTCTCAAAAATCATATCACTTTCGAAATCCTATTCACTTTCGATATCATATTTTCAAAATAGGTTAAACCCTCATTTCAAAATCATCATATTTACTCAAAATATGTCATTTCACTAGAAAATATCATTTCAAATCCCAACTTAGGTTATAACATAATTTAACCATATTCGCTTTTAAATCAAAGATTTAAATATAAACAATTCAGCCTTGCATAGTTTGAATTTTAGAAAATAGTTTAGATAGTCATAAATAGTTTAAATAGTTTTAAAATAGTTTAAATGGTTTAAATAGTTTAAAATATAAATTAAAATAGTTTAAAGTAGTTTAAATAGATTAAAATTGATTAAAATAGTTTAAAATAGATTAAAATAGTTTAAAAATAGATTAAAGTAGTTAAATAATTTAAAATAGATTAAAATAGTTTACAATAGATTTAATACATTTTAATAGCTTAATATAAAATAGTTTGATTATTGGAAATGGTTTATATAGTAAATAGTTAAAAAATCTAAATAAATCTAGATTTAAAACAATATATCTTTAAACAGTTTACAGTAAAATAATTAATTTGAAATTAATATCAAATTAAATTATTTCTTTCATTCAACAAATCTGGACCATATCCAGATTTCAACAAAACTAAATTTTCTTTCAATACAAATTCCCAAAAAAATCGTTTCGATTTATATTGATTTCAAATTCATGTTTGAACTACAATTTTAAAGCACTTCAAATTCATAGATTTCAAAGTTTAAATATTCAAACATTGCAATAACTCAATTTCAATAAATTTCATTTATATTTCACAATTCAACTTTGAAATTTCAATTTAAATTCCTTTAACAATTCCCTTAAGCAAATTTCCATTTTAACATTTTAAAGCCTAGATTTTGAAAATAATTCAGTTTATATAAGTCAAATTTCATTTCAAAATATCATTTAACTGAAGTCAAAATTTTAAGGATTAAAAAAATAATTTAATTTAACCAACCCGGTGTCCGTATATAATTTTCTACCCTATGGTCAAGTGATACATACATACATATATATATATATATATATATATATATCATTTCAACCCACAATAATTTAAATTTTATGAGTATATATCATTTCAACCTGCAATCCCGAGTTAGAATTCAAAATCCATAAAATCGCTCGAGTGTATCATTTTGACCCATAACGATTTTTCCTAATCTATAGATCGTTCGGGTATGCATCATTTCAACCCATAGTGATTTACTAGCAATAAACCAAGGGAACTTGCAATGCGATATGTAACATAACATTCGGTCATCCAATATCAACAGTTAAACATCCATCACAATCATCATTCAAATCAACCAATAAACAACAACAATTAGCTGATTATGATTAATAGGTCTTTAACAGGCAATTTAAACTTCAATATTAAATTAAATGGCGATTAAATTCAATAAAAGTCAGATTTAATTGGAATGACAATTTAAATATATCAAGAAGCAATCAATCAACTTCTAATCATATTATAAATTTAATTTAACTAACATAAGATAATTTAGTAGTTGTGAGTGGGTTAAAACACTCACCTTTGATTTCAAATCGATTTAAAATCCAAACGAAGGCCCAAATTCAATAGTTTTAGAATTCTTCCAAACCTGTTCCAAAATGTTAGAAATTCCGATACAATCGCAACGGAGGAAGCCGCATGTGAATGCGAGCTCGTATGCAAAAGATATGATCGTTAGAACATCCAAACTTTAAATTTAAGTAAAAAAACAAAATAAAATAAAAGGTAAACACATCACCCTGATTTTCATTTGAATCCTAGCATCTGACATCTCGTTCACGCATAGTACTCGACACGGTCGCCACCCGATCGACCAAACGCAGGCGATTCAGACCACCAAGCCTACGATCTGACGTCACCAGAGAGTTGCTCCACCTTGGCCGACCTTACCCTAGCTGCCACGACCACCAAAACTCGCTCCACCTCACCAAAAAGACCCAGCGCTGCCGCCCTTTCTTTGCCATTTTCTAGAGAAATCAAGTGCCTCTACCACAAACAAATACTACCCCCTGGACCTGTTCTTCATCCTCTTCCCAACGCCGCCTTTCGATCGTAAAACAGATGAAGATTGCGCTCGTCGAGAGCTTTCCAATGATATATAATTCGATATAGTTTGAGGAGTTTTAATTTTTCGATTTGATTTTGATTTGCAATTGAATTTGAGAATTAGGGTTTCTGCCATTTGAGAAGGAGAAACAGACAGATAGAATTGTACGTACATGAATAAGGAATAAAAATGCTGCTAGGGTTTGTAACAGCTTATATATAGGCAAAGATAGATAAGAACGAATGGATAGATCGGATTGGGTCGAAACGGTAACGACGACCCGAAAAGCCCGTTTTATTCTCGAAACGAAAGTAGGTCATCCCATATATCAAAATAGATGTTTTCGATATTTTTAAACTCAATGAAACTAGTTCAAACCCTAATTCCATTGTATGCAGAAGTTAGCTTTTAAAATCAGTTTATTTTAAATTTAATTCATTAAATTGATTTCTACGAATTTCGAGCCCGCGCGATCAAACGAAAAGTCTGATCGCTATGAAACTTGAAATCCTACAATAATTCACCGTTATGGATCCGATGAAACTTGTTTCGTCGAAATCTGAGACAGTGGCCAAAATGTCTATTTTACACGTTAATTAAATAAATTATTATTAAATTAATTAAATCACTTTTAAATTCAAATTTTATAACTAACAATTTTTATCATTCTTGATTACCTAGTAATTTATAATCTTTTAAAATAAATTTTCATGTCAAATCCAATGTTAAATATTACACAATTACAATTTTCAATTTTAATTGAAATAAATTCATTTACTATAATTTAAATTCAAATAAATTCATTTATTTTGATTTTCATCTTATTATTCAATCAACTATCACTTCATGGATATACTACACATTAGTTTACCCTTTTATTACATTCATTATTCTTTAGTTTTCATCTTATTGCGAATTAACCGTGATATTAAATTACATTAATTCACATTGATTTCCAATTAAATTCAACAAATTAAATAATGAAATAGTAATTAAACAATTGTCACTTTTAAGTAATTTAATCACATTTATAAGTTTATTGTTTACAACAAGATTATAAATTTATGTATAAATGATTGATTTCACATTATAAACTAAAACCCATTATATATAAAATAACATACAACTTCATTATTAATAAAATATTGAATTTATCCTTATTTACAAATTTCTAACCAAATTAAATTTTACATTATTCCAATTGGTTTAAATTACATTAAATGGTTGTCAATAACGTCCAAACAACTTTATTGGATCATATTCAAGTTATTTCTTATTAATAAATCGTAAATTTTAATTTCTTTCAACATTAAATTCCAAAATCTTATCAAATTTAATAATTTAAATTATCAAAATTTACGGGTCGTTACACTCTCCTCCATTCAAAACTTTTCATCCTCGAAAAGGAAAGGAGGAGTTAAGAAACTAATATATTTTATTCAAATAATAAATTTATAAGCACTTTAAAATTACGTAATTAAGTATTTAAATAAAATATATCAATTTATAAACAATTAAATCGTCCACGTTCAAGTTTAATAAAGTTTGAAAATATTTCACTTTCACAAAAATTTCTAAGTCTAAAATTCATGGACAATTTCGGTAGAGTCCCATTTGTACGGCGAGGTTCTGAAAATAATATATCAATAATAACATATATATATATATATATCATATTTCAAAAATATTATATCCCAAACCACGAGAAAAACAATATAATATCGCTATAAACCATAATCCGAAAACGTACCTATTTGTCGGGCAAACAACGCTTTACTTATGAAACCAAAAGCAGTAGCTATTGCTTCCATAAACCTGTATTTCACTTATATAATCTCAGAGTTAATAATTAGGAAAAAGGGTAAGATATTAGTTGTTTCAATTAGTAGCACAACAATCAACAATATGGAATAATCATATGCAAACAAACAACACAACCACCATATGCAATAAAGGAATCAACCATACATCCATAACAACCAAACTCATGGGTTTTTTTTAGTTCAGAATCTTTTCAGTGTACAAGGGCGATAAATAAACTATCAAGTGTATCCTATGCTCGACAGCCTTAGATAATTACTTAATAGATTATTTATACATCCTTATACAGTTAGAAGTATCCTTTCCCAAACATCCCATAAGCCAAAACAACCAATAATTTCAAATATCGTTTAAGTTTATTCTTATTAATTTCCTTTCACATCATTTACTATTCATTAATTTTCATTCATTCATATGATGATTATTTATTAATTTAACTTCATTACTTATAAAATTCATTTTCCATTCATTCATACATTGTAATTTTTTCTTTAATTTACATTCATTTACTTACATAAGTTATTTCCATTCAATTATTTAGATCATCCATAATCAGTTCTTAAAATATTATGTAAGTTTCTATGCAAATTTTATTCACCATTTATCATTTACTTTGATTTCCATTTAATATCAATATTCATTTGCGAATCAACTCATACTTAAATTTTTAACTCTTTTCACATTTATTTCTTTTATATATAGTATTATTGAATATTAAATCTATTTCTAAATCATTTCAACATTTTCTAAAGTTATAATCATTTACTTAATATAGTATTCACTTTTACTATTTACTTTAATTATAAATGGCTTCAACATTACTTAAGTTTAAAATCATTTACTTACAGTATTCACTTTTCTATGAAATTTAATTACTACCATTTCAAATTATTAACTTAAGTTCATAGCATTTTTGTAACATCAGAATTCTTATTTATAGAAATGATTCCATTGAACACTTTCATTATTTAAGTTTTACTTGTATAATATTCTATTACACATTCCTATTTAACATTACAACTTTTAAACATTTCTCGTAAGTTATATATATAAGTATGTATGTATGTATGTTTTAAGAATGTAATTGAATGTCATACAAGTTTATCTTATTCATTTTAGTTAACAAAATGTTCAATAATTACATCTTCTAAATTTTCATATCCTTTAGTTTATATGTTACAAATCTCCAATTTCTTTACAGTTTCATTAATCACTTAGCTCTTAATTTTTTTTCATTTTAAAAGTTTCCAATTATTAAAATGGTTAATATTTCATTTCATTACAATAATTGAAATCCTTAATTTATTGAAACTTAAGAACTAAATGCCGGGTTCATTTCAAATCATCTAAAATAATATATATATGCATATATATATACATATACATATATATACATACATATATGTATACATATATACATACATACATATATACATACATATATACATACATATATATACTCATAGCTTTTATATATCCAATCTTATTTAGGAATTAAAGATTAAGATTTGTTTATCAAAACAAATGTGTAGCAAAGCTACTACAGTGGCCTTCTCACTTTGAAACTCGAAAATGAACGTCAATGATGCGTGCACTCATCACCAAAATTATTTTCCAGCATAGAAGAGGGGAGTACAGAGCTTATTTGTTTCTAAAATTCTTTTAAAACATTTCTTTAAAATCGCATTGAAAATATTTATATCCGAAAATACTTCCAAATAATACTAATATTATATTCCAAACTCTATTGAAAACAAATTTCAAAATCCCAGTACTTAAGTTCTCAAATTTCCAATTTATATTTACTTTATCTGTAAATCTTATTTTGAAATCAATATTTATAAAATTTCACTTCCTAACAAACAAGCATATCACAAATAAGTGTATTCATCAATAAAAATTATTCTTTTATATACAAAACATAACACTAGGTAAATTATTTCATTTACCTATATTTCAAAACAATATTGTGTCGGTCTTCCCTATTAAGTGTTTAGAAATCCCTATTGATGCCATAACATCCTAAGCACCGATCAGAATTTATAAATACTCAACAGAACAAATTAACACAACATAAAACATTTTATAACACTAACAAGTATGCTCTCTCATATATATAAGCTCAAACAACTCATTATAGGGTATTACTACCTTATCTCTAATGAGTCAGACCCTACAAAGCTAAGGTTATCGCTAAACCGGGCTCTGATACTAAATGTAACGACCCACCTTTTTTAGACAGTTTAAATCGACAATAAACCACACATGTCAAACTCAAACCATTCAAAAGGGAGGATTGTTATGAGGTAAATAAGAAAAAGAAGAGAAAGAATAAAAACAAACACAGAATCTCATAGCAGAATGACAAAATATAATAATCAAATAACAGTTCATGAAGCTGTTTTACTAATAACATTTGATTACCTTTTACAATATAGATCGGAGTTATACATACATCAGGAATAAATAAATAATGCAGCGGAACAACATGATGCAGTGGACATATATGAAATAATATAGTATACAAATCTCCGTCTACGTCCTCCAGAAGTAAAGTCTTCAATACACTGAAAAAGCTCATACTGACCCAAGCGTAATGAAAAGACAAAACACTCGAGTCAGAACTAAAAGATCTTATGTAATTTAAATCAGAATCAAATAAATATGAGTGTAACGGCTTCAAAGATGATTATGGGATTTTATATCTCCTATCCAGTGTCTAATGTGCGTGCAATAACTTAAGAGATATTCGGGATTACCATCTCCTAAGGATCCGTTAAACTATCTACTATGTAGTAATATACGCTATTATAATATGTCTACAGTAAAGTAAAGTATTAAAATAGCGTTAAGGCATTACCCATATCCCCCTTAACACAATTTTATATATTCCCGTAGTCTATATAGATACTGTAAGCTCCAATAAACCGGTGGTATACTTAGTGAGCACTCCATAGGTACGGTACAAACCAAACTCGTAATGCGCACGATAAGGCATGTGACAAGGCATGCGAGGCAATGCCCAGGGTAGGATACTATCGTTTGCGGATCTAGACTGGTGGTAACACATAGCAGCTACTACCGCCCACCTCAGAACACAGTCCCAAAATCAAATCGAGGGGTAGCCACCAAATTAATCACAAAGTAATATGGTATCGAAGAAATGTGTCCGATCGGAGGTGCGACCTATAACGACCCCGAATTTGAGTCATTCGAAATTGGAATATTTAATTGATTTTAAATATTCACAAATTAATTTTATAAGTGGAATAACTTATATTTCGAATATCTTGATTTATTTGGATAATTAAATTATTAATTTAATATTTGAAATTGCATAAATAAGTGGATTTTTAATTTAATGTGAATGAAAATAATTTATAAAGTTGAATTAAATTCTATTTGAATTAGAATGGAGTTAGGGAACTTTTAAAATTGAATTAAAAGTTAATTTATAGAAATTGGAAATTTTAATATTTAATTAACGTGTAAAAATAGTCATTTTTGACACTGTCTCGGATTTCGATGAAACCAATTCATTGGATCTATAATAGTGAATTATTATAGGATTTCAAATTTCATGTCAATTGGACTTACGGTTTGGTCGTGCGTAGCTGAAACGCGTAGAAATTTATTTAGGTAATTTTTAATTTAAATAATTCGATTTGAAAACCTATCTTCCAAATATGATGGAATTGGCCGTCGATATATATTCCATTATGTTCGGAATAGGGATAAAACATTATAAACGCCAGGCGGCATGCTTCGTTTGGAGTTCGCCAGGAAAAGTACGTGAATAGTCGAAATAATAATAAAATAATATATATGCACCTATATATACGTGCATTCCAAGCCCTAAACCTAATTCTCACTCCAGCCACCACTTATATTTCGAACGGCTAGGACACTCTCTCCTTCCTCCCTCAATTTCTCCAAATCCATCAATCAATTCGAAAATCTTCCAACTACAAAATCAAAGACCAAGTCGAGATCTCTCTATCCAAAGGCTAGGATTGAAAATAGTACGGTGGATCGCTAGAAATTTAGCCGTGTAGTCCTTGCGTTCAAATACATTTTTTAAGACATAGAGGAGGCCGAGTTCATGCGGTCTTCGGCCGAAGGTGGAGTGGAGCATGGGCATTCGAACGGCTATGCTCGATCGTTCTCTAGTTCATCGTGGGAGGAGCGACTTCGAGTTGAATTTGCGTGCGTATGGGTTTCTTGACCTAGAACTTGAACACGTGAGGGAAGATTAAAAACGTGGCCGTGATCTGTAGATTTTGAAAATGTGCGGTCGAGATTTAAGGTTAATATTAAAAAAAAGAAATTGTAAATAATTTATATATATAATCGTGTGATCTTTAAAATTGTATATCTTTGTCATACGAGGTCGAAATTGCACGAACAAGTTGCATTGGATTCGTATTGACGAGCACTTTATTTTAAAGCTCGAATGGATTGATTTGGAGCTGCTAGGAATTTTGGGTAAAATTATTCGAAATAAAATGCTGCAACGGCTATTGGAAACAAAGTGAGTACAACTCACTCTTTCTGACTCGCTTATATTTTTATATAAGTGAGAATAAATTCATTTATGATGATTGATGATTGTTTGGATTATATATGATGTATTATATATATATATACATATATACATATTGATTGGTTGGATATATTCCCACATATTTTAGCAGATGAGACCGTATATGTTCCCGTATATGAGCAGATGACCCCTTTGTACGTGCGTCTATCTCGAAGCTGACATTGTACATATTTTCTCATATGTATATTTATTGCAGGTGACTGGTTGGAGGGATCCAACTTGATTCCTCACCAGTGTTGAAGCAAATATTGTTATATATGTTGTTATTATGTGATATATGATGTTTGGATGCCATGTTCGATATGATTGATGTGAATCCCTTATTTAGCGCTTTTGTAGCATTGGGCCTATTTTTGTAATTTAAAATACTAAAAAAATGATTTCGATTCAAAAAGGCTGTTTAAGTGATTTTTGAAGTTATATAAGTTTTAATAATGAGTTGTAAATTATTAAAAGAAGAAGTTTATTTAAATGGAAACGAAATGTGATTTTTGAAATATGGGGTTAACTATTTTGTAAAATTAAGTTAAATTGAGATTTTGAACTTATTATAAATGGTTTATATATAAGATTTATAAAAATTGATATTTTATAAATAAAAGTAATGGAATTATAAACGATTTTTGTAAGTGTTTAAAATGAAGTTATAATCGAATCTTATAAGTAAATAAGATTTATAAATTTATGAAGTTATAAAAAAGAATGAATTTGTAAATAAGAGATTTATAAGTAAATTAACTTATAATTGGATTCTGACATATAAATGAGATATAAATGGAATTTGTTAGTAAAGGAATTTTGTATATGGAAGTTTATAAAATGAATTTATAAACATTGTTTTATAAATGTGAAATCAATTTAATTTGATAAGTCAAATATGGAAGTTTATAAAGGAATTTTATTCACGATTTAGGACAGTGGGTAATCCTTTAAATAAAATGAATGTTTTGGGAAGTGATATTTTAAAATGAAGTTTGAATGGTTTGAAAAAAAAAGTAAAAAGTGAATTCACTTATTATGAAAATAAGTATATGGAAATGTTTTTCCAAATATTGAAATATTAAAATGGTTTTGAGAATATATCCTATTATCCCGCCTTTTGGCAAGGCCGTAACACCAAGGAATTGACTAATAACCAATGACGGCCTATCCTAGAGATCGGTTATACACGGGCTTACTACGGATATCGGTGTATTTTGTCCGAGTCCGGATCAAGCCAAAATTGGTAGGACATTACAAGCTAGGCCATGGGAGCCAACGATCAAAATCTCAAATCAATCTGAGTTCGTATGCTCAAGTTATGAAGGATACAAAATTGGACGAAAATCAGATACCGTTCGACTCGCTCCTTCGACTCGCTCTCTTCGACTCGCTCCGGTTCCCTCAAGTACCTACTTTGACTCGCTTCGCTCAGATGCCTATTTCGACTCGCTCCCTTCAGACAATTGATCAACTCCATCAACTTCGACTCCATTGCTCAAACCTCCCAGAACTGCCCTCTTCGACTCGCTCCAGTTTGGAACCATCGAAAGTGCACGCTTTGACTCGCTCTTCTCAGACAGCTGTTCGACTCCATCGAATTCAGTTCTGGTTGGCAAGGTCACTGTTCGAATCGATCGAACCATGCACTTCGACTCGATCAATCAATGCTCATTTCGACTCGCTCAAGCAAGTGCGCGCTTCGACTCGCTCAAAGCAGCGTCAAAGGCAGAATGATCCAGAAAGCGACACGTCACCGAGTCGAAGCAGAAGCGAGTCGAAATGGTAGTGAGTCGAAGGAAACAGCCTACCGAAAACTTCATTTCGTATCGATCATATCTCCCAATCTACAAGTCCAAATGCTATGAAATTTTCACAGAAGACTACGTGCATGCTAAAGAATGCCCACGCCAAATTTCGACTCCATTGGATGAAATCTTGATCGAGTCGAAATCTGTTCGTGTCGATCACGGATCGGATCGATACTTCACGGGCTTGGGCGTGCGGGCCTGGTCACGTGCCAAAGAGG
This sequence comes from Allium fistulosum, assembly GCA_030737815.1. Lineage (NCBI taxonomy): Eukaryota > Viridiplantae > Streptophyta > Magnoliopsida > Asparagales > Amaryllidaceae > Allium > Allium fistulosum. The sequence continues at coordinate 1,244,006,536 of CM060902.1, read as the reverse complement.
GTCTCCCAAGATCTAAGCGAAATACCAGCCTCCTACACCTATAAATAGACCCCCAAAGTCAACACAAAAGGGGTTCTTCTTCCTCTTTGAGATCTCCAACGCTCGGACTCCGCCAAATCCAGATCTGAACTCAATTGCTGATGCCACAAACGAAATTCACTGCTTCAAATCACAATTGACTGCTGTAAATCATTGAATTCACTTGAAAATGCAAAAGAAAGATCAATAAAGCAAACTACTTCATAGTGGACGTAGGCTATACGCCGAACCACTCTAAATTCTTGTGTCTCCTTGCACTTTAATTATTCTTATTTCTGAAATTTGGAGTTTTTGTTAGATAATTCCTCTTTTTTCATTTTATTTCTTCACTTCATCTCTTCAAAGACTTTCGAAGAGTATTGTGCCCAATTTTGGTACAAACACTTTGGTGCTTTCACTGAGAAAAACCGAAATTTTCTTCCGCTCTTTGGATCTCCTATCTATATTGGATTGCACAAACCTAAGAAGAAGATCCAGATCTAGAACTTTGAAGCCCTTCCATTCTATTTAGATTTGCAATCAGATCTAGGAAAGGACTTTGCCAATTCATTATGGTGAGCACACGTACCACCTCTACAGCTGCTGATCAAGGAGCACGGGACCGACAAAATCCCGTGCAGTCACCTCCATCCAACCAAAATGCTATAGGACCTTCAGATCCATCAGGTCCAATCACTAGACAAGAATTCCAGACATTGCTTCAAGAGTTGACCCAAAGTCGACAGCAGCTAGCGGAACAACTACGCGTCAACACGGAGTTGACTAACCAGCTAAATCGCCAAAGGCGAAGAAGATCTAGAAGAGACCAAGGTTCTCACTCCTCCACAGAAAGTTCAGCCTCCTCCGATGGCCAAACTAGATCCACATGTCCACGGTTAGGTGGAAGCTACACCCAGGCCACGGGACACCAACTTGCTTCGAACCTTGGGCAACCTAGAGCTGGACCATCCGTTAGCCTCCGCACAGAACCTTCAACTCGGGGAGGAGCTGCTCCTTATCATGTTACCGGCAAAATTGCTACTACCACCACTGCCGAACGGGGAGGTGATGCTAGAAACCAAGCTGATCCTCAACATAGCCAACGAGAGCAGACTCCTAAACCTTATGTCCTTGAGGATGTTGAACCAAGGAGGCGAGGCACGGACCGTCGACCGCGCCCGGTCTAAACTCGTGCTATGGAACCCGACCACACCTTGGCATAACATGCTCCAATTGTCCGGACGCCAGATATACTAGCGATGATCCGCCAAATGATCTGTGAAAGTCAGGGTCTCTCTAATGACGACTGGGGAATCTCCCGAAGTCATACCTCTTTCACCGATGATGTTTTATATGTTGAACCACCTCGGCACTTCAGGATGCCAGCTTTGCCAGTTTATGAAGGGAGTTCTGATCCTAATCAACACGTCCTGAAATACGAATGGCTGATGAATGCTGCTAGGGCTGATGACGCAGTAAAGTGCCGTAGTTTCCCCATTTCCCTAGGGGGCATCGCTACCATGCGGTTCACTCGTTTGCCACCGCGATCCATCTCTAACTTTGACCAGATGGCCACCAAGTTTGTCGAACAATTCCGTATGCATGTGGCGAGGCCAAAGGACGTTAACACTCTGTCTAGTGTTACGCAAGCTCCCGGAGAAACGCTTAGACGTTACTTGGAGCGATTCCATGCTGCATGTGTAGAAATAAGCAATCCCAACGATAACTCTATCCTGATGGCTCTGACTAAGGGGATTGATGTTGATTCTGAGTTCGGAAGTTGGTTAGCTGGGAAACCACCTGCGTCATTGGACCGTTTCTATTCCAAGGCAGCCCAGTTCTTGAGAAGGGAGGATGTGAAACAGTCTAGGAAGCAGGATGATGCAGGGCCCAACATCGAAGGTATCCAGAGTAACGTCGCTGTTAAACAGTCCGAGGATAATTCTGGAAAAATTCAGTTGAACGTCCAAAATAAACAGAATCAGCAGAGGGACAACAGAAACCAAAAAAAAAACGCGATCAGGATCGTGGACCGTGGCGTAGAGCTTCCATGTACGATAATTACACTCCATTGAACATGTCATTGGAAAATGTATATTTGCAAACCTGCAATACCATGTAGTATAAGAAGCCTACCCCGAAACCACCAACTGAAAGACAAATCCAAATAGGAAAGTTCTGTAGATTCCATGAGAGTTATGGCCACAACACCGATGAGTGTCGTCACTTACAAGACCTCATTGAAAAACTTATACATGAGCGGAAGTTGGATCAGTATGTACGGGCGCCGCAATCCGGTGGTGCGGGCCCATCAAATCAGAATCGTGCACCGAACCAGGAAAGACAGGAAGAACCCGCTCATGATGACGGGAGGTTGGTCATTAATACAATAAGTGGTGGTCCTCACCCAACAGATCGAAGTTGGAAGGAAATGGAGTCGTATGCCATTTCTATTAGGCATGCGGACTTCGAGTGTTGCAGTAGTTTTGACGAGGGGGCTCCGGCCAAGCAACAGAAAACGATGACGGATGACATCGTGTTCAGAAGCAGAGACGCAGATAAAATTGAAGCTCCCACTATCGACCCACTGGTCATCTCTGCACAAGTAGGTCCCGCTTGGATAAAAAGGATCATAGTTGACAGTGGAAGCTCTGTGAATATTTTGTTCAAGCGAGCTTATGATCAAATGAAGATGGAAGCCGCAGACTTGAAGCCTTGTCAATCTCGAGTCCATGGTTTCAACGGAAGTGCCACAATCCCCACTGGGATGGTGGAACTGCCAGTAGAGTTGGGAGTTGGAGAACGTCGGAGAGTACGGATGTTGTCGTTCATCGTTTTGGACATAAACACCCCTTACAATGCTTTCTTGGGCCGACTGGCCCTCACTGAATTCAGAATAGCCATTGCCCCATGGTGTTTGACCTTAAAATTTCCCACCGATCATGGAATAGGAATCGTTCAGGGAGATCAGCCCACTGCCAGAGCCTGTTATGTTGCTGAGCTGTGGGAGGCGCAGCGAAAGGAGAAGGGAAAGGGCGTAGAGGAATCTCTCTATGTCTGTTTCGCCGATAATTGACAATTAACGCCCGGGCCCAGGCCCGGGCACCCCAGCCAATTCCTCAAGGACCTTGACCTGAGAGAAACTGAAGACGAAGGAGAATCTAAAGAAAGTCAAGCATCCCCGACCGAACTGACGATTGATGTCCCAATTGACAATAACGATGATTCAAAAATAATAAAGATTAGATCTCAGCTAAGCCAGCAAACTCAAGAGGAATTGGTTGAATTTCTACGGGCAAATCTTGACATATTTTCCTGGACACGTTCTGATATGTGTGGGATCTCGCCGGACGTCGCGAGCCACACTCTGAACATTGACCCGCGGCATGTCCCGGTCAAACAAAAAAGGCGCGGTATGGATCCAGAGAGATCTGCCACCCTTAAATAGGAAGTAGAAAATCTTGAGGCGAACGGATTCATTCGAGATGCGCTATATCCTGAATGGGTGTCAAATCCTGTGCTCGTCCGAAAGCCAAACGGGAAGTGGAGAACATGTGTTGACTATTCCGATCTGAATAAAGCGTGCCCCAAAGATAGTTTCCCGCTTCCTAGAATTGATCAGCTGGTGGATTCTACGGCTGGACATGAACTCTTATCCTTCATGGACGCGTATTCAGGCTACAATTAGATAACGATGCATTTACCCGATCAAGAACACACCAGCTTCATAACCAATCTGGGACTTTACTGTTACAAGGTTATGTCGTTCGGACTCAAGAACGCCGGAGCTACTTACCAACGGTTGGTCAATCGAATGTTCGCTAATCAAATCGGGAAGACAATGGAAGTATATGTAGACGACATGCTTGTGAAGTCATGACTCTCCACTGACCATGTAAAAGACCTGGAAACTATGTTCAAAATACTTCGGGAGTACAAGATGAAGCTCAACCCACTGAAATGTCACTTTGGAGTTGCATCCGTAAACTTCCTTGGGTTCATCATTAACGCCCGGGGAATCGAAGCCAATCCCGAAAAGATTTGGGCAATCAGAAATCTTGAAACTCCCAAAACTATAAAGCAAGTCCAGAGTCTCAATGGAAAGGTAGAAGCATTGAGCAAGTTCATTTCAAAGTCCACTGACAAATACATTCCCTTCTTCGATCTGATTCGAAAAGGGAAACGAAACTTTGAATGGACCGCAGAGTGCGAGGGCGCTTTCCAAGCACTAGTCCAACATCTGTCCACACCGCCGATACTATCAAAGCCTATTGATCATGAGAAGTTGTTTGTGTATTTGGCGATATCAGAAAACGCTATCAGCACTGCATTAATCCGAGAAGAAGACAAGATACAGAGGCCAGTATACTATGTCAGCAAACGATTGACTAGAGCTGAAAGAAATTATCCGAAGCTAGAAAAGTTGGCTTACTGCCTTTTCATTGCATCAAGAAAACTCCGACCATACTTCCAGGCACATTCCATTATTTTTTACACCGACCAGCCGTTACAACAGGTCCTTTCGTGGCCTGAGACGTCTGGTAGGTTACTCAAGTGGAACATCGAACTAAGCCAGTTTGACCTTGCTTACGCTCCGAGATAGGCCATACAAGGACAAGTCCTAGCCGATTTCATAGCTGAATTTACCATCCCAGAGGACTTGCCCGAAGCCAGTGAATCCCCCGAGTACGTTTGGAAACTCTATACTAACGGAGCATCAAACGACCGGTGTTCAGGCGCTGGTATTGTGCTTGAAACCCCCGAAGGTCGATCCATATGTTATGCCTTAAAGTTCGATTTCCATGCGACTATTAATGAAGCTAAATATGAAGCCCTCCTAGCTGGCTTGAAACTTGCTAGAGATTTGAAAATTATCGCAGTGGAAATTTACTGTGATTCGCAATTAGTTGTGTGTCGGGTACGAGGAGAGTATCAAGCAAGAGATCGAAGGTTGGCTGCTTACTTAGCTCGAGTTAAGGAAGTACTAGACCATTTCGATTACTACGCCATCTACAGTATATGGACTCGAAAGCAAGGGAAATAAACGATTCAAATCCCAGTGGAGTCGAACACGTGCTTCGACTCCCTCTTCAGTGCGTTGACGCGAAGCTCCCCTTCGTATCGCTTGTCCTCGACTCCCTCTCCGGTGCAGCAAAACGAGCAGTTCGAATCCATCAAGGAAGCGCATTTCAACTCGCTCCATTTCGACTCGCTCAGTTTACAGCCATCAGGGAAGCCCGTTTCGACTTGCTCGACCAATGCTTGCTTCGACTCGCTCGACCGGTGCTTTGCCTCGACTCGCTCGACCAAGTGCTTACTTCGACTCGCTCGATATGGGAACACTTTGACTCGCCCAGTTCACGGCCATCAGGGAAATTCATTTCGACTCGCCCCGTTTCAACTCGCTCAGTTCACGTCCATCATCGAGTCAAACGAGCACTTCGTATCCATCGAACCATGCCTTCCAGAGGCCAACTCCATCAACTTGACATGTCTGCTTCGCATCCATAAATCCAATGAAAATTATCTTCGATGTTTCAATCCTTCACATCGATTCAGGAGAGGATCGTTACGAAGGAACATTCAAAAACAACCGTCAAGCGTTGTTGCAACGAATTTCACATTGATTCAGGAGAGGATCGATACGGAATTCAAAAAACAATAAACTGACAATGACTCGAGAACGTACAAACGTCAGCGGGAGTCAGATTAACATATGTGCATGAATGTCGGACTAATATTCAATATTCCAGATTTTCAGAAATCAGAAATTCATCTAATAACGATTACAATGGCAAATGGGTAACCACTAGCATACAGCAATCAGTTGCAACAATACATGGTACAACAGTCAACAGTTTACATTATCAAGAAGAACGGTCAAAGATTACAGCTTTCATCGACGAGACAATAACTATTCAGAGTAGAGATGGCAGTATTTCAAAGCACGTCATGTTCCCACAAGACGTACTTTGGGGGGCAAATGTCATTCCGCCTTTTGGCAAGGCCGTAACACCAAGGAATTGACTAATAACCAATGACGGCCCGTCCTAGAGATCAGTTATACACAGGCTCACTACGGATATCAGTGAATTTTTTCCGAGTCCGGATCAAGCCAAAATTGGTAGGACATTACAAGCTAAGCCATGGGAGCCAACGATCAAAATCTCAAGTCAATCCGAGTTCGTATGCTCAAGTTAAGAAGGATACAAAATTGGACGAAAATCAGATACCATTCGATTCGCTCCTTCGACTCGCTCTCTTCGACTTGCTCCGGTTCCCTCAAGTACCTACTTCGACTCGCTTCGCTTAGATGCTTATTTCGACTCGCTCCCTTCACTCAACTGATCAACTCCAACAACTTCGACTCCATTGCTCAAACCTCCCAGAACTGCCCTCTTCGACTCACTCCAGTTTGGAACCATCGAAAGTGCACGCTTCGACTCGCTCCTCTCAGACAGCTGTTCGACTCCATCGAATTCAGTTCCGGTTGGCAAGGTCACTATTCTAATCGATCGAACCATGCACTTCGACTCGATCAATCAATGCTCATTTCGACTTTCTCAAGCCAGTACGCACTTCGACTCGCTCAAAGCAGCGTCAAAGGCAGAACGATCTAGAAAGCGACACGTCACCGAGTCGAAGCAGAAGCGAGTCGAAACGGTAGCGAGTCGAAGGAAACAGCCTACCGAAAACTCCATTTCTTATCGATCATATCTCCCAATCTACAAGTCCAAATGCTATGAAATTTTCACAGAAGACTACGTGCATGCTAAAGAATGCCCACGCCAAATTTCGACTCCATTGGATGAAATCTTGATCGAGTCAAAATCTGTTCGTGTCGATCACGGATCGGATCGAAACTTCATGGGCTTGGGCGTGCGGGCCTGGTCACGTGCCAGAGAGGGTCTCCCGAGATTTGAGCGAAATACCAGCCTCCTACACCTATAAATAGACCCCCAAAGTCAACATAAAAGGGGTTCTTCTTCCTCTTTGAGATCTCCAACGCCCGGACTCCGCCAAATCCATATCTGAACTCAATTGTTGCTGCCACAAACGAAATTCACTGATGCAAATCACAATTGACTGCTATAAATCATTGAATTCACTTGAAAACGCAAAAGAAAGATCAATAAAGCAAACTACTTCATAGTGGACGTAGGCTATACGGCGAACCACTCTAAATTCTTGTGTCTCCTTGCACTTTAATTATTCTTATTTCTGAAATTTGGAGTTTTGTTAGATAATTCCTCTTTTTTCATTTAATTTCTTCACTTTATCTCTTCAAAGACTTCCGAAGAGTGTTGTGCCCAATTTTGGTACAAACATATCCTTTTAAAGATAATTTAAAGTAAGTTATTTGGAAAAGTGATTTAATTAATAAAAGATTAATTAAAAGGGCCTAGTGATTACTTATGGTGCTAGATATTTGTAGTTTGCTTTGATAGTTAAATAACCGACTATCAAATTTAGCCATTTTAGTTTCTCGACTTGATGTAGAAACTAATTGGTCGTACACTTAGTACGTAACTGACTGTGTAGGCTTGATTATCGTTTGTGTTGAGAATGTTGATTCATGTAGAGCGGAGTGATTACTCCAATCTATCAAGCTTCCTTCTTGGCCGAAGGATAGCAAGTTGAAAGTTGAAGACGTGATAAGTCTATGAGACTTAGTTTCTGTATGAGGTTGAGAAATGCTTCTGCGTTGTTGGTGCGAAGAGACCGGGATCAGATTTATCTTAAAACCACTTCGGACCAACATATATGTGACGATTGTGCAGGTTGGTCGATAATATTGATATTTAGGATTTTCATAGTGAAGGACTACTTGTTGATCGTTTGGGGTTAAAATCCCAATATACATCTAGTAGCAGTTGTCTCTTCATTATGAAATATCCATTGCAAGGACTATTCGCTACTAATCCTAGGGATTTCTCGATAGGATGTGGCAAGAAAGTACCTTCGGTTTGTCCTATTCCTGGAAAACTTGTATAGACAAGTGTTTGACATTGCATTTCTAAGATTACGTACATTGTCTTTTACAAACGTACATTAATTTGGTGGTGAAGAACGCAACTTCTCTTAGCTTAACACCCTCCTTGAGACGTACGAGCTCAAGGGTTGTATTTTTATGGAAGACAATTAGTAGTCGACGAAAATGGCAATGTGGCATTCAAAGATGATGTGATATGTGATATGTGAAAGATAATCGTTACCTCAGGCCTCATCAACCGGAAATGACCGAAACAGGGTTAGATGCGGCAAAGCTAAGTGGGTCATTCCCAATTAGGATATGATCATCCCCTTCTAGATATATTTCTTCCCGCTATGATATTCAGGATGTAAATTAATGTGGTTTGTATGCTAGAGGGCCCTCGGAAAGGTCGGTAATGACCAGGGGATGATATATTCGGTACTACCTAATTATAGAGGTAGGTCAGTCTTGTGTTGGTAGAAAAACTTTATGATGGTTCCTTGGTACATTCCTCTAGTGATGTACTGCCTGAAGGTAGTCCCTTCACCTGGTCATTTGTATGGAAATCCAAACTCCACTACGTGCCTGCCATTTTGTTTGTAGAGCCTAGTATGCTAGAATTTAATAATGGTAACAATTTCACCTATTTTAATTATTATTTGTATACTAGACACTAGTATAATATAGCATGATTTGATATGAAAGGTTTTGATTATCGTAAGGAAAAAACATTTCTATGTTTATGTGTGGGCGTGTCTTACGAGATACTTTTGTTTTGAAAGGAAAAGTTTTGATAATTTAATAAATTCAGTTGAGTGTGTTTTCTCACGCTGGTTTACCAGGCTGATCCGGGCATTCTTCCATTTCAATGCTCGGGTCAGACCGAGTATATTTACAGGTTCAGATTTGGTGCTTTTGGAGCTTCTACAGGCGAGATGGAGATCTTCATGTCGTATACACGTATCTGTTTATTTTCCGCTGCTTTTCTATTTAAATTATCAACAATTGTAAGGACAGGTTATTATAACTATCCAGGCTGATGATTAGTGATTGATTGTTGAACTCTGATGGATGTATGTATATGATATTACAGTTTCTGTTTTGTAAAGATCATTGATATGATATTATATGTTTTCCATTACGATGTGAGATTCTGTATTGTTCTGTTTGTTTTTCTTCTCTTCTCTTCTTCTCTCTTCTTTCTTTCTCTTGACCTTCCGTCATTCTGTGCTTTTTGGGTCAGACATGTGTGGTTTATTGTCGATTCAATGGGTACGGATTTGCGAGATGTCACACGTTGTATCAGAGCTTAGGTTTAGCATATTCCTAGGCTTTGATGTGTACTCAGTATAGATAGGGTCAGTAGCACGCTAAAGTGAGTTTGAGTGTATTATAGATATGAGTGCATATTTGTTAGTGATTATAAAATGTTTTATATTGTGTTTACTTATTTGTTGAGTTGTTTATGAATTCTGGTCAGTGCATGGGATGCCATGTTATCGATATGGATTTCTAAACACTTAAACGAGGCAAGTCGACATAGTATTTTTTAATTGGGTAAATGAAATAATTTTACCTCGATTATATTTTATATATAAAGGAAACAATTTTTCATAAATTATTAAAGTATATATAAATTGTGTGACGACTCGGGTTTTGCCCGCTCGAAAATCAACATCCGTACTTCACATTGTACTAGAATGCCGCAGATTCGACCGTTCAAATCCGATTCGCCGGAGCTATAACACAATTAGGTAAATAACACAGCGGAAGAAAAGAATAATACATTGATATACAATATCTGATACAACAGAGTGATACAATGAATATCAATATACATCAGAGATATGATACAACAAATAGCAGCGGAAAAGAAAACGATAACATCAGCAGCGGAACAATATCAATAGAAGTGATAACTCCAAAATGATCTTCAGACAAGAATGAATCCACAACTCCAAGATAAGCAACTCCGATGAATGAACTAGCTCCAGATAATCTACTAAACCTGAATATCTGAAAAGAAACCCAACTCTAGACTGCTCGTGTGGAAAATTATGAGCACCCATAGTTTAGGAAGGGAACAATAAACTCCGGATCAGTCATGGGACTGGTGTGAGCAACAAAAACAGTTTATCTTTAAACAATCAACAAAAGAATTTTAAACATAAAAATCCGCAATGCTTTTGGAAAATAAAACTACCATAAGACCTCCCGCCACACACACAATGCAAACGCAGAATTGGAGGAGATTTCTTATTATGATAGTCAAAGATGCTTACTACGCCAAATCATCTTGATATTATTATTAGTGCATAGTGCAGAAAAACATTTCGAAAGTATAATATTAATCTTAGCCAACATACGACCAGTATCGTATGCCTACTATAGCTACTATGTTCAATAGCAGGTTACCGCCACATTCCATAGCAGGTAATACAACTAAAACCGTACAAGGCTCGTATTGTTTCTTTGGATTTTCCAACAAATGGTCAGGCTAAGGAACTTCCTATTCCACGAAAGAAACGCCTCTGGCGGGACGTTCCGAGAACCAACTGTTCTCTGCCAAACAAGGCCGGGTTACCCCTGTAATAGGTAACTCACGAATATGCCACCTCCCGGTCCTTTGGGACCTTTATCCGAGCTCGGTATCCAACATCACACATCATAAAGAAAGTGTATCCACATGAGTAAGTATCTGGGCTCCATACCATGATACCACCCCTTTCCAGAAGGAAATGACATACCCTAAAGGGCGCGACCCTCATAACCTTGCCGCAACATTCCTGTTTCGACCATTTCCGGGTAGTGAGGTCCTGACGAAGTCTTGTCCACAAAGCTACACTTTTTCAAAAATCCATGCTTTGGGTCAACAGATGATCAACCTATGATCACAAAGATAAATGATCAAACAAATGATCATATCACAAATGATCAAACACTGATCATCACACAGCAACACTCAGCATGTCACATTACCAAATTGGGAATATATCGCTGATAAATTTCAACTATATAACCTCTGAGCTCGTACGTCTCAGAGAAGGGTGTTAAGCTAAGAGAATAAATTCTCCGCCACCAACAGAGATGTATTTGAAAGAAATCGGCTTTATATCTCAAAGTGTAATGTCAGACATACAATCCATACAAGTCTGTTCCGGGATCGAACAGAACCGAAGGCACTTCTCACGAAGCCCTTGCAAATCCGGATAATTTCCAATCACGTCCGGACTTCCCGTCACTAAGGGTGATAAAACCTCTATATCGGGGATCAGCCGATGCAGAGTAACTTGACGGTAATCCTTCCGTTTTCAAAAATATCCGGTCTTCAACACCGGTCTTCAAATGCTATCCATATACGACGTATCACATATTCGGAATGGGTTATACGACCCAAAGGTCCTCTCCCGGCTAAACCGAATAGTGAGCGAAATATTCGAAAATCATATGGATATGGGATTTCAATTAAGTCACAACTTATTACCCAAAATCTTTCTTTTCAAATGGTTTAACAAATTACCATTTTAAATCTTTAAACAAAAAGATTCAACCTTTACGGTTTAAACAGTTTCCACACTTTAATCTTTTAAACAAAAGATTCATTCACAGATTTTCCAAATTAATTTCCATTTCAATTTGATTAACTCGTTAAATCTTTAAATCAAGATTTAACTTATAGCTTTCAAAACAATTCCATTTCAAATGATTTAAACCAATCATTATTTTAAATCTGTTAAAAATAAACAGATTCAATTTACAGCTTTCAAAAAGAATTCATTCATAACTTGGAAAACCATTTTCACTTCAATATTGAATTTCCTTTAATTAAACTGGAATTTCATTTCTTATCTGAAAGCTTTTATTCTTTTAAAATAAACAGTTTCATTTCAGAAAATCTGATTCATTCATACGAGTTAAAGTCTTTGGGTTAAATCCAAATTCTCAAAATTATACTTTTAAAATGGTTCAAATTCATACAAACACATTTATAACATTTTCAATCCCTAGTTTCAAATCATAGGATTCAATTTCAAACTTGAATTCAAATTTAAATCAAATTATTTAAATTTTCAAAACTCGATTAAGTTATTCAAAATAACTTTTATCTTTGAAATTCCATTTCAAAAGTTTTTTCACTTTAAACCCGAATTTCAAATTTCAAAATCAATTGAAATTAAAATTTCAATTTCAAAAACATCAAATTTAAATTATCTGTGACTTAACTGATTTCCACGTGAAATCCATATTTGTGTGTGTAAAGGTGTAGTCCAGGGGTTTCACACAGTAGTGCAACACCATGAATCATCATAGATAACAATACAGGATATAGTTGATTAACGATATAAACTATATCGCTTATCTTTTATTCACAGATCACAGATATATATCACAGATAAGTAAATTACAGATCACAGCATAAATCAGGATGTATCATAAAGCATCATATATCAGGGATATCAAACAATTCAATCATCCAATAGAATCCAAACATTCATAAGTAAGGTCAAGTATTTAATAGTCATTTATAAGCAGAATCAATTAATCGTTTAATCCTCATAAATTCAATTTATTTCCAAGTAAATTAATTACTTATGAATTAATTATCAAATCTTGACTTATCAATTTATAAATCATTTCATATAGATTAATTTATCAAACACGTTAATTAATTAAATTTTTCTTAATTTATCATATTAATCAAGTTATCCTTTAAACCATTTACATGATTTAATTAACCCCTTAATTTATTTTTATTAAGTAATTAGCAATTTCAATTGATTATCTTAAATAAATAAATTTAATTATCAAAGTTTATCACATTATTTTAATTACTTAATAATCCCTAGTTAATCATCCTTATTAACTACTTATATTTCTTTAATTGCTTTCTTAAGAAATTTTCTTGGATTAATTCATTATTAATCATTCCTAATTTTATAAATAAATTTAAATTATTTATTTATAAATTAAATAGATCACTCTTTAATTACCTTATTAATTTATTTGTCATAAATTATCAAAATCTTAATTAACTTTTAAGATAAATCTTTATCTTATTAATGACTTACTTTTAATAACATTCCACTCTTAAATTAAATTTTAGTTTCATTTCTAACTTAGGATTTAGAGGTAACTTACAATTTAACTTATCAATTTTTAAGTTTAAACAATATACAAAGCTTCTTAATCAAATATTAAAGAAACACTTATTTTACATAACCGTTTAAGATTCTGATTCAATTTAAATTTTAAAAACTTGTTTATAAAAGCTTTTTAAAAATCTGCATTTTCCCTTGTTTTACTCAGGAACTACACGAAGACGAACCCGAGACTTCCCCTGCTTAACTCGAGAAACACTTCGAGTACTTCATGCGATTTCCCCGAGTCTCCCTGCACGCAACTTCTTCTTCTCCCTCCTTTTTTTCTAAGTTATAAACTGTTGAAAACAAACTTCATTTAAATGCGAGCATCCCCTGACACGCGACCATCCCCCGTGCACGTGCACGCTTCATCGGAGGCCCTCCGATCTCGGTCAAACTCTCCGGCACATCACGCTTTGATGGGGTAACCCAATCCAATCACCACCGTATCATTTCGAGCTTCCGATCACGATCGAGGTCCTCAATCGAACCTGGAACAACTGAACGCCAGAAAAAAAGAACTCGTCGACGACAATCTAGATCACCGGAGGTCGTGAAATTCCTACCACATCGCCGCCGATGACCCACGAACAACCTCCCCTAGGTCCGATCGCCTCCAGCTCCCTCTCGACATCAAATTCGATCGATTTGTAACTGCGACCAAAATGGGTTATTAAACCCTATTTTCATCTCGTACGATCAATTTGGTGAATTATAAATTTGTTGATTATTTTTCCAATAGTCTACCATCAACTACCCTCCTCCAGCCTGAAGCACGACGACAACTTCCCCTCGTGTCGATCGGAATTGACGAAAAATGAAATTTCCGTTTAACTTGAGAAATCTCAACAGTTCCAAGCATAAAAATTTAGAGTTTTCTATTAAAATTCATGATTTCTCATAACAAATCTGATGGTAAAACCCAAATTCAAAATTTCGATCATCAGATTTTTACCTATATTTGGTTCTTTTACCGATTTCTTTAATCTCGAGTTGATTATTCAATATAAAGGCTTGAATTTATTTTTAGCATTGACATTATACTGTTTAAATCATCTTCTCTTAAATAATCATAACTTGAATTTATCCAGATTGTAAGATAAAAAATTTTCTTCAAAGTCTCAAGCCTGTGAATTTAAAACAAACTCATCTCCCTGTATACCCATCATTTGATTCATATATATGTATATGCATATATATATACGCATACCATATGCGAGTATTCTCAGCAACTAGATACATTTCATAACCTCTTCAACCATCGATTACAATATCAAAGCAAAGGTAAGTGAGTTGCTCACCTTGGTTTCAAAAGAAGAACAGAGCTGCCCTTTATGTTGAACCAAAGTTTGAAACTGGCAAGTTGAAATCTTTTCACTTGATCTTCTGGTTTTGCATTTGAATTTGTGTTGTTGTTTTCAGCTGAAGCTTTGTTCAAGTTTAAGTTGATGTTTACTTTAGATTTTCCTCAGTGAAAATGGACGAGAATGAAAATGATGGAGATATAGAAATGGGTTTATTGGTGATATGTATCTTGTACAAGTGATAATTTTTGTTGTACAAATACCAGAGATATTTCTTGCTTTGCTTTTTTTTTTATCTGGCCAGGCAATATTTGTGGAGGCTGATATGATTTTCGTAGTGTACTAGTGCTTCATGCATTAAATGCTTGTCTCCTATGTATACAAAGCTTGGCACATTTTCTCTTATTTTTATAAACTATTTGATTTGCCTTTGCACTATATAGATATGAAGTTGTTTTCATTTATTTCTTTGCATACTTTAACTCGGTTGTACATGTTTTTAAGATAGTGGTGTTATATATATATCTGTACTAGAGATTGTTTATTTATTTATTTGGTGGCCGAAATGATATACATGATATGCTAGAGATTCAAGCATTAATTGATATTTGTCTTCCTTTACAAGCTTGTGCTTATAGTTTTGATTCCCAGACTTAATCCACTCCCAAATTCTCATTTCCAGTTTGAGTTTTGAAATGATAAAATCTGGTTATACTTCTTTAATTCATTGTTTTATAAAATTAAATTTCAAAAGAAAAAGATAACATTGCCACTTGTATGTTATGTTTTAGCACTAGTACACCAAGTGGTTACTTATCAAACATTTGTCAAATATGATAAAAATTGGGTATTTTTATTTTTATATAAAAAAAAATTATGTTTAGCCCTTATTTCATTTTTAATTTATAAAACATGTTTATCTATTTTATACTTACATATATATTTTTTCATAAACTCAAATTATTATTAAACCATTTATTTACGATTTAATTTCAAGTCAAATATATATCTATATATTTATTATTTTCAAATTCACTCGTATATGCCCAAATACATATATACACACATATATAATATTTTTAAATTTTTAAACGATTTATACAAATATACTTGGCTATCGGGGAAACTCGCTTCACCGCATTGATTATTTTCACAAATCTAATTCAAAAATTAATTTAATTATCAATTTAAATAAAATTAAATTTCGGGGTCGTTACAGACTTCCCCCTTTAAAAGAATTTCGTCCTCGAAATTACCAAGGAGACACAAAGATAGATGAAGAATATTTCATTGAATCAAACTGAATATCTATTCTGCATTTGGCTCACCAAATCAGAATATCAATAACAGATACAAGAACGAATCTGTTTAGCATTTCACAAGATACTCGGGTTATCCAGATCTACGAAATATGCAGTGGCATCGGTCGGTTCGAAAGGATAACTAACCATTCGTAGAACATATCCGAACCCAAAGAATAGATAGATGTATGGATACAATTTCAAAACTTTTTAGCTTAAAACTAAAATATACCTATCAACCATAGCAACCAATGCAAACAATTCATCCAAACAAACAATTTTGGCTTATCCGGAGTTTACGTCCCATATCAAATATATCGAATTTCTTCTTCCTGGATCTACCAGAAAATATCAATGAATTGAGAAAAGATGTCAAACAAAAGAGATTGATAGAAAAAAGATTACTTCCTTGTTGTTACAGGGTATTGACCATTTCTAGTCGTATTCCCCTGTCCCCTATCTCATCCTCTTCTTTCACTCATACTTACTATCAGTGGATAGCAAGAGAATTTATTGAGGCATACGGATGGATATCTTAAGGATTACTCATTCTAGAGTTTACTTCACTCTATCTCTAATGAGCTACTTAACGTGTTATACTCCTGAGCTAAAGTTCAACCTTAGCTCTGATACCACATGTGACGACTCGGGTTTTGCCCGCTCGAAAATCAACATCCGTACTTCACATTGTACTAGAATGCCGCAGATTCGACCGTTCAAATCCGATTCGCCGGAGCTATAACACAATTAGGTAAATAACACAGCGGAAGAAAAGAATAATACATTGATATACAATATCTGATACAACAGAGTGATACAATGAATATCAATATACATCAGAGATATGATACAACAAATAGCAGCGGAAAAGAAAACGATAACATCAGCAGCGGAACAATATCAATAGAAGTGATAACTCCAAAATGATCTTCAGACAAGAATGAATCCACAACTCCAAGATAAGCAACTCCGATGAATGAACTAGCTCCAGATAATCTACTAAACCTGAATATCTGAAAAGAAACCCAACTCTAGACTGCTCGTGTGGAAAATTATGAGCACCCAGAGTTTAGGAAGGGAACAATAAACTCCGGATCAGTCATGGGACTGGTGTGAGCAACAAAAACAGTTTATCTTTAAACAATCAACAAAAGAATTTTAAACATAAAAATCCGCAATGCTTTTGGAAAATAAAACTACCATAAGACCTCCCGCCACACACACAATGCAAACGCAGAATTGGAGGAGATTTCTTCTTATGATAGTCAAAGATGCTTACTACGCCAAATCATCTTGATATTATTATTAGTGCATAGTGCAGAAAAACATTTCGAAAGTATAATATTAATCTTAGCCAACATACGACCAGTATCGTATGCCTACTATAGCTACTATGTTCAATAGCAGGTTACAGCCACATTGCATAGCAGGTAATACAACTAAAACCGTACAAGGCTCGTATTGTTTCTTTGGATTTTCCAACAAATGGTCAGGCTAAGGAACTTCCTATTCAACGAAAGAAACGCCTCTGGCGGGACGTTCCGAGAACCAACTGTTCTCTGCCAAACAAGGCCGGGTTACCCCTGTAACAGGTAACTAACGAATATGCCACCTCCCGGTCCTTTGGGACCTTTATCCGAGCTCGGTATCCAACATCACACATCATAAAGAAAGTGTATCCACATGAGTAAGTATCTGGGCTCCATACCATGATACCACCCCTTTCCAGAAGGAAATGACATACCCTAAAGGGCGCGACCCTCATAACCTTGCCGCAACATTCCTGTTTCGACCATTTCCGGGAAGTGAGGTCCTGACGAAGTCTTGTCCACAAAGCTACACTTTTTCAAAAAGCCATGCTTTGGGTCAACAGATGATCAACCTATGATCACAAAGATAAATGATCAAACAAATGATCATATCACAAATGATCAAACACTGATCATCACACAGCAACACTCAGCATGTCACATTACCAAATTGGGAATATATCGCTGATAAATTTCAACTACATAACCTCTGAGCTCGTACGTCTCAGAGAAGGGTGTTAAGCTAAGAGAATAAATTCTCCGCCACCAACAGAGATGTATTTGAAAGAAATCGGCTTTATATCTCAAAGTGTAATGTCAGACATACAATCCATACAAGTCTGTTCCGGGATCGAACAGAACCGAAGGCACTTCTCACGAAGCCCTTGCAAATCCGGATAATTTCCAATCACGTCCGGACTTCCCGTCACTAAGGGTGATAAAACCTCTATATCGGGGATCAGCCGATGCAGAGTAACTCGACGGTAATCCTTCCGTTTTCAAAAATGTCCGGTCTTCAACACCGGTCTTCAAATGCTATCCATATACGACGTATCACATATTCGGAATGGGTTATACGACCCAAAGGTCCTCTCCCGGCTAAACCGAATAGTGAGCGAAATATTCGAAAATCATATGGATATGGGATTTCAATTAAGTCACAACTTATTACCCAAAATCTTTCTTTTCAAATGGTTTAACAAATTACCATTTTAAATCTTTAAACAAAAAGATTCAACCTTTACGGTTTAAACAGTTTCCACACTTTAATCTTTTAAACAAAAGATTCATTCACAGATTTTCCAAATTAATTTCCATTTCAATTTGATTAACTCGTTAAATCTTTAAATCAAGATTTAACTTATAGCTTTCAAAACAATTCCATTTCAAATGATTTAAACCAATCATTATTTTAAATCTGTTAAAAATAAACAGATTCAATTTACAGCTTTCAAAAAGAATTCATTCATAACTTGGAAAACCATTTTCACTTCAATATTGAAATTCCTTTAATTAAACTGGAATTTCATATCTTATCTGAAAGCTTTTATTCTTTTAAAATAAACAGTTTCATTTCAGAAAATCTGATTCATTCATACGAGTTAAAGTCTTTGGGTTAAATCCAAATTCTCAAAATTATACTTTTAAATTGGTTCAAATTCATACAAACACATTTATAACATTTTCAATCCCTAGTTTCAAATCATAGGATTCAATTTCAAACTTGAATTCAAATTTAAATCAAATTATTTAAATTTTCAAAACTAGATTAAGTTATTCAAAATAACTTTTATCTTTGAAATTCCATTTCAAAAGTTTTTTCACTTTAAACCCGAATTTCAAATTTCAAAATCAATTGAAATTAAAATTTCAATTTCAAAAACATCAAATTTAAATTATCTGTGACTTAACTGATTTCCACGTGAAATCCATATTTGTGTGTGTAAAGGTGTAGTCCAGGGGTTTCACACAGTAGTGCAACATCATGAATCATCATAGATAACAATACAGGATATAGTTGATAAACGATATAAACTATATCGCTTATCTTTTATTCACAGATCACAGATATATATCACAGATAAGTAAATTACAGATCACAGCATAAATCATGATGTATCATAAAGCATCATATATCAGGGATATCAAACAATTCAATCATCCAATAGAATCCAAACATTCATAAGTAAGGTCAAGTATTTAATAGTCATTTATAAGCAGAATCAATTAATCGTTTAATCCTCATAAATTCAATTTATTTCCAAGTAAATTAATTACTTATGAATTAATTATCAAATCTTGACTTATCAATTTATAAATCATTTCATATAGATTAATTTATCAAACACGTTAATTAATTAAATTTTTCTTAATTTATCATATTAATCAAGTTATCCTTTAAACCATTTACATGATTTAATTAACCCCTTAATTTATTTTTATTAAGTAATTAGCAATTTCAATTGATTATCTTAAATAAATAAATTTAATTATCAAAGTTTATCACATTATTTTAATTACTTAATAATCCCTAGTTAATCATCCTTATTAACTACTTATATTTCTTTAATTGCTTTCTTAAGAAATTTTCTTGGATTAATTCATTATTAATCATTCCTAATTTTATAAATAAATTTAAATTATTTATTTATAAATTAAATAGATCACTCTTTAATTACCTTATTAATTTATTTGTCATAAATTATCAAAATCTTAATTAACTTTTAAGATAAATCTTTATCTTATTAATGACTTACTTTTAATAACATTCCACTCTTAAATTAAATTTTAGTTTCATTTCTAACTTAGGATTTAGAGGTAACTTACAATTTAACTTATCAATTTTTAAGTTTAAACAATATACAAAGCTTCTTAATCAAATATTAAAGAAACACTTATTTTACATAACCGTTTAAGATTCTGATTCAATTTAAATTTTAAAAACTTGTTTATAAAAGCTTTTTAAAAATCTGCATTTTCCCTTGTTTTACTCAGGAACTACACGAAGACGAACCCGAGACTTCCCCTGCTTAACTCGAGAAACACTTCGAGTACTTCATGCGATTTCCCCGAGTCTCCCTGCACGCAACTTCTTCTTCTCCCTCCTTTTTTTTCTAAGTTATAAACTGAAAAGACCCTCCTAATACTACTCTAATTCCATAAGGATTTTTTTTAAGGTAAAGAGGATATATATATAGATAGATATATCATCCATTGCAATCATAATTCTCAGGGTCAATATCTTTTCTCCAATAACCAAATATATCCAGGATCACAATAATCAACCAATATAAATATATCAGTACATTCACAAAGATAAGCACATACATGTGAGGATGTGTATGCCTCTCTTGTTTGAATCAGAGTTCTGGAAAACAAGAGGATGTTGGATTGCTAATAAATTTTTTTTTTTGACTAAACAATCCACTGGAAACATACACATTAGTCTGTTTATACTAACTAAGAAGTGATCAAGTAATAATCAATAGTAAACAAGCTTTTAATATAGATGTTTGTGTTAAGTTCTGAATAGTGACAAATTCAGTATAAAAGAAAGTGGATCCTAAGGGAACACAAGCAACATCTAGGCGTAATGGAAACGCGCCTAACTTATACATGAAAGGTCACGAGTTCGAGTGCTATGCTGGTCGGTTCAAACACAATTTTTGGTTTTTTTTTTTTCTGTACAGTTTGCAATCTATTATCTACCTATATCTGCACATATATATATACTTTATTTTTGCCTATATTCCATCATACAAAACAATAATTCTTGCTTAATTATTTTTGAAACCCATCCCTATAACCTGGAAGGCTTCAGGATTGATATGAGTTAAGAGTCTGGTTCTTGGGTTTTGAGGATGATAGAAGTGTTTATCATTATTCAGGTTTGTATTTCTTCTTATAAGATCTGTCTGGCATTTAAAATGCATTTGGTTAAAATCTGAGTGAAAGTCAGATTCCTATTACAAGTGCAAAGAAAAAGATGTGGTAATGTTTGCACTAAACATATTTATGTGCATATATATCTGCAACTATTTGAATCTGGCTTCCATCTACCTTATTACAGATCCTTTCTTTAATTAAAAATAGGACAGGAAACATTTGTATGGAACAAGTTTAATTATGGAAACCTTGCAGCCAAATAAAAACATTCAACCTATGCCTATTTCTTTTGTATACATATGCCATAGTAGAAAATAAAACCATTTAATTTTCTGAAAAATCAACTATCCTAATTTTCCAAAACTTAAATCCTTTCCAAAGATTCATGATTTACTAATGCATTAAAAAAAAAGGTAATCATTCAATTTTAACATGGTGTTCTTGCTAAATCCACTTACAAGATTTCGATTAACTTTTAAACATATCAGAAATTTAACTAGGTTCATAGATTCCAGATACAAGTCAAATTCTTAACAAAATACTTAACAAAATATCCCTCCAATATTCAACACTTAATACAAGTAGCAATTTAAGTTATCAATACATGCAGATTTCAACATTTAGGCTCTTATCTAACTAAGTTTAGCACGCTATATCTTCTTCTCAAGGCCTTGCTCCTACTCCTACTTAGTTGCTGCAATCCCTGAAAAAGCATTGGAAACTGCCTCATTTTAAATGAGACACCCCAGATGCCATTAGCACACTAGGGTCAGACACATGTCTGGTATGAGAAAATTCACAAAAGCAATTTGTTAATTAGGTTAAAATAAAGTTAAGTACAAATACATAAGGTTCTGTCCTTTGGAATCAGGTAAATACTTGTGTGCATGCTCTGTGTCATTGTGCATGTGCACACTTTAACTTTCTTTCCAGAGACTACACATATGAATATGGCACATACATTCAAGCATACAACTCAATCATAGACAAACAATCATTTATACCAAACAGGAAATTAACTAATATGAGTTAAATCACTTATTCAATTCTCATATTTCAAATCTGGGAAAAACTCTAGTTTTCTCATCTGCTCAAGTATTATTTCCTTGGTATATTTATCTATCCTTTGTCTCATCTGCAATATTTATGAATCAATGGACACACTGTAATGAACTAATTCACTCCATTACACAAAGATCTCAGGACTTAAACAAGCCATGTGTCAACTTATGTTACTCAAGCACACAAGTCATTCCTGTAGTGTTCTTGACCCCAATTTCCTAATCAGGTTTTAGTTAATAATAACCCCTTTTGATTGTTCATGACAAAACCATTCAGTGATCCATTAACTGAAAACATCTATATCATGGTATCTCATATTATTCATGACCATACAGAAACAACAAGCAAACAACCATCGGTGACTACAAAATAAAGTTCTGTATACAAATATATTCATCCTGGTATTTTAAAAGGAGTTTAGGCAACTAACATTGGCTTATGGTTTCTGAGAGAGATTTTTTTTCTTTTGCAAACATTTGTGCTTGAGTTAAACTCAGGATGACCTAGTTTCACTGAATCACAAAATTTTGTTTGCTATTCATTTTATTGAATCAGGAGCATCAGCACATAGGCAACCCTATTGCACCCCTAATTCCTTTCTATTTCAAGCCTCAGCACTTATACATGAGTATATTGCAGCTCAACATTGTTTACATCTTTCTGGGTTGAGCCAAAACCAATACTACTTGCCTATTCTCAACATTTTATTTTCTGGGTATTTGTTTATATCCCTAAACATTAACATATCAGAGATCTGAGTGTATAAAACAGATATGTATACTAACAACACATAAAACTTTGTTATAATAAAACAAGTAATCAACCAAAGAAAATCAAAACATTTTCAGATCTAAATTCACAGATAAGCATTCATATATGAAAATACTCTTTTAAGAAAATACTTTTAACTGGCTGCCTACATTAGGACTTATTGCCTTAGATTTTTGAGTGAGTTTTCTCACCTAGCTCTCTCCTTTGTTTCCTTAATTAATTGATGAACTCCTGCCCTTAGCCTCAAGCTCTCTCCCTCCCTTGTCTTATGATTTCTGTGGTGTTGTTTTTTTCTTTTCTTTTTTTTTTCAAAATTCTTTTCTGAGGAGGAGAGGAGGCTGCTGCATATACTTGTATATATATAGAGTCTTTCTTAGGGTTTTGGGTATTGGCTAAAGCCATTTTTGCCCACCAGAAAAATCATGTTATCTGCATTTTAAACCCAAAGTTTTACCCCTTCCCGGCTTAATTTGGGTGAAGAGAAAAGTGGTTACATTTTTCTTTCAGAAATTTGCTTTTCAGAAAAATACTTTTTCCCCTTGTCTACAATCATGCTAAAAATGTGACTTGGTTTTGTTATTTATTAAATACTCTTTTCTATTTTTAGCTTTCATGCAAATGGTATGTACTTCCTTCATTTATTTATAAGAGAATTATTCCCTTTTTTTTATATCTCCATTCTTTTCATTTCTGCTTATATTAAAATGTGTCTGTATATTTTATTTCACTAGTTTAAACTCTAGTATTTTATTAACACATATATATTTGTATATAAGTCTTTCTGAAATAATTAGTATACCCTCCTATATATCCCTACATCATTCTATACTGACACACACACATATGCACATGTACACTCAAATTATTCAGTAGCACTCATATATACATTTACTTATGCATACTACTTTTAAGAATTTAATCTACATATATATATATATATATATATTTCCATACACATCAATATGTATGTATTCTTGGAGTTCAGGGTTTTAGCTTATATTCATGTGCATTTCCTGTGCACTCATGTACACACACTGATACACTATCAAGCTATATCAATTCCTCCTTTAAAATTTATTTAAAAATTATTTTAAATTCATTTATATTTTTCAGGATAAATTCCTAAAATCTTGGGTCATTACATACACCCCTCCTTTTAGAAATTGTGTCCCACAATTTTCCTAAGCTTAAAATAAATTTTAAACTTAATTCAGAGAACAAGTATATTCTCTACTAAATAGATTCTTAGTTCTATACTAACTAAAAATATATTCATCCAAAATAAAGAAAACAATCAAAGATCAGAATTACCTTAATCTGAAAATAGCTTAGGATAATTCATCCTAACCTTGTCTTCTAATTCCCATGTGCAATCACTAGGATCTAGACTCCACTGTACCTTCACAAGTTTCAGGGATTTATTCCTCAACTTCTTCACATCTTTTGCCAAAATTCCCACTGGATCCTTTTCATAAATCAAATTAGGATTTATCTGCACTTGGGTTGGGGTTTCAAGAATTTCTGCCTTGTTATGGACCCACCTTCTCAATTGTGATACATGAAAAACATCATGTATGCCTTGCATGTTTTCTGGTAATTCCAACTTATATGCCAAGGGACCAATTCTCTCCAGAATTTTGTATGGTCCAATATATCTTGGGGTTAATTTGCCTTGTTTTCCAAACCTCAACACATTTTTCATGGGTGAGATTTTGATGAAAACAAAATTTCCCACTTCATATTCTACCTGCCTCCTTCTCATGTCTGCAAATTTCTTTTGTCTATCTTGAGCTGCTGTCATTCTTCTTCTTATCAACTCAATTTTCTCCTTGGTTTCTTGTATGTACTCAGGTCCTAAAATAGACCTTTCTCCTGCTTCTACCCAGCAAACAGGTGACAAGCAGGGTTTACCATATAAGGCTTCAAATGGAGCCATTCCTATGGTGCTTTGGTAGCTGTTGTTGTATGTAAATTCAACTAGATGAAGATAATCTTCCCAGTTGCCCCCAAAATCCAGTATACATGCCCTTAACATGTCCTCCAAAACTTTGTTTACCACCTCAGTCTGCCCATCTGATTGAGGATGGTAGGCAGTACTTAAACATAGTTCACTTCCCATTGCTTCTTGAAAGCTTCTCCAGAATTTTGAAGTGAAGATGGTATCCCTATCACTCACAATGGTTTTGGGAATGCCATGTAACTTTACCACTTCTTTTATAAAAATTTGAGCTAGTTTTGGTGCTGTTCTTTCTGACTTGACTGGGATGAAGTGTGCTACCTTGGTTAGCCTATCAACTATCACCCATATGCTTGTATTACCTCTCTTAGATCTAGGCAGTTCATCTATGAAGTCCATTGATATGTCTTCCCACTTCCACTGAGGTACACTAAGAGGTTGCATCAACCCTGATGGTCTTTGAGTTTCAGCCTTGACTTGTTGGCAAGTCATACATTTGGCAATGTACTTGGCTATATCAGATTTCATCCCCTTCCACCAGAAGTCTCTTTTCAAATTTTGATACATTTTTGTGTTACCTGGGTGTATGGAGTATTTACTCCTGTGATATTCATTCAATATCTCCCTCTTCAATTCTATGTCCTCTGGTACACACATCCTATTCTGGTATCTCACATAACCATCTTTATCAATGTGGTGTTTCATTACTTCCTCCCCTCTTGAGAGGAGCATTCTCTTCTCTAATAAGTGAGCATCTTGTTCTTGCATTTTTCCTACCTTCAGAATTAAATCTGGTTGAAGTGTCATTAAGCTTAACTTCCCTTTATCTTCTTGTGCACCATGCATCTGCACACAACCATTCTCCTCAATCTCTAACTCAGTTAGCAAAGACAAATCTTTAAATTCTGCTATCATCATCATAGCCAATTTAGCATGCTGTCTACTTAGAGCATCTGCAACTTTGTTTGCTTTGCCTGGTGTATAGAGTATGTCAAAATCATAGGCAGCTAAGAACTCCACCCATCTATGTTGCCTCATGTTCAAATCTTTTTGTGAAAATAAATATTTTAGAGACTTGTGGTCAGTGTAGAGTTCAAACTTTGTGCCTAATAAATAATGTCTCCAAAGTTTTAAAGCATATATCACAGCTGCTAATTCGAGATCATGTGTGGCATACCTTACTTCATGGGGTTTAAGTTGTCTGGATGCATATGCAATGACTTGGCCTTGTTGCATCAACACTGCACCCAAGCCAAATCCACTAGCATCAGTGTATACCACTAATTCTTCATTTCCATGTGGTACCTTTAGAATTGGAGCATTCACCAATGCCTCCTTCAACTGTTCAAAAGACTTTTCACATTTTTCTGACCAAACAAAAGCTTGGTTCTTCCTGGTTAGGTTAGTGAGTGGTGTAGAAATTTTTGAAAAATCTTTTATAAACCTTCTATAATACCCTGCCATCCCCATAAATGACCTCACTTCACTCACAGTGCTTGGCCTCTTCCATGCTTGAATAGCCACTACTTTATTGGGGTTCACAGAAATTCCTTTGGCAGATATAACATGGCCAAGAAAATGTACTTCCTCTTTCCAAAACACACATTTTGAAAATTTTGCCTTTAAATCTTTTTCCCTTAATCTAGACAAAACCAGGTGCAAATGATGCTTATGTTCTTCCACTGTCTTGGAATAAATCAAAATGTCATCTATGAAAATAAGCACAAACTTGTCTAAACAATCTCTAAAGGTTCTGTTCATTAAATCTACAAAGTAAGATGGTGCATTGGTCAAGCCAAATGGCATAACCAAAAATTCATACAACCCATACCTAGTGTTAAAGGCAGTGTACTTGATGCTTGATTCTTCCACCTTCATTTGATGAAAACCAGATGCTAAGTCTAGTCTAGAAAATACTTTTGCCCCTGCTAATTGATCAAAAAGATCATCTATTCTTGGCAATGGGTATTTATTTTTAATAGTTACTTTGTTTAATTCTCTATAATCTATGCAGAGTCTTAAGGAGCCATCTTGCTTCTTAACAAATACCACTGGTGCTCCCCAGCAAGAATTACTTGGTCTTATAAAACCCTTTTCTTCCAATTCTTCTAACTGTTTCTTTAATTCTTTTAGTTCATTTGGCCCCATTCTAGTTGGCTTTTTAATCACTGGGCTTGCTCCTGGAACTAGATTGATCTGGAATTCTACTGGTCTATGGTGTGGAATACCCTTGACCTCACCAAACACATCCAAATATTCATTGACTATGGGAATTTCTTCAATGGTTAGTTCACTGAAATCTTTCTCTGAGTCAACTAAATGATATAGTTTTCCTTCCTTAGCTACCTCACATAAAACTGTGATTCTCTGGCCTCTAGAATTTTGCAATGATATGGTGGATGAGTCTAAATTAATTATGGCTTTAAATTGCTTTAACCAGTCTACCCCCAATATAACACCTATATTTGGGTAATTCAAAACATATAAATTGGAAATAAAAATATTTCCTCCTATGTTTAATTCCACATCCACACAAATCATATTTAAAACACTAGAACTCCCCAATGGACTTTGTATATGCAATGGGGTTTCAACCAATATGCAATTCAGTTTTAGCATTCTAACCAGTTCATAAGAAATTAAAGAGTGAGTTGCCCCAGTATCATACACTACTGTTATGGGTATGGTACAAATAAGTAATGTACCTTCCACTTGGCTATGGTTTACAGTGTTACTTTCCACTGTGGCTTTGCCTTTTCCTTCCAAATTTGCCAATTTGCCTTGCTGTTTATACTCAGGACAATTCCTCTTCATATGCCCCTCTTTCCCACATAGATAGCATTTGAAAGCTCCTCCTTTCAATTCTGGACATCTTGGTTTGATATGCCCTTCCTTTCCACACTGATGGCACACAATTTTCTTCTTGTCTTCCTTAGCTTTGACATCTCCAGTGCTTTTGTTACTAGCCTCTTCTTTCTTCTTATCATAAGGGTGATACCTCCCCTTACCTTTCTTGTTATTATTGCTCTTAAAATTTCTGAACTTCTCCCTTTCCTTGTCATGCTGTTCCAACCTCAAAGCTAAGTCTATCACATGATCAAAAGTCTTGTCTGCATAGGGTAACATGGCTCTGCTAAGTCCTGGGTTCAGCCCTTTTATGTACCTATCATTTTTAGATGCCTCATCTGCCACAAGCATTGCTCCATATGTGGAAAGCCCCTCAAACTTTTGAGTGTATTCTGTGACAGTCATGGTTCCTTGTCTAAGTCTAATGAATTCTTCTAGCAAGGTAGTCTTTGCTGATGCTGGTACAAACCTTGCTTCCAACATCTCTTTGAATTGATTCCAAGTGATTTCATTCTCATTCCTTCCTGCAATGATTACTTCCCACCAGCCTAAAGCTACTCCTTTTAGCTGTCTTGAAGCCACTTGCCTCTTTCTTTGATCATCAAGTTGCATGTCATTGAATATTCTTTCCAATGTTCTCAACCATGTTTTAATTTCCATGACACTCTCTGTCCCTTCAAAGCTTTTGCCTCCTAAATGAGTATATGTTTTAAGTAATTTTGAGAGTTCTTCATAGGGATTTTCTTGCCTTTGTCCTGCCCCATCCCTAAATGCTCTCACCAAGTCTTGCAGATTGACCATTGGTGGTGCATGGGAAGATCCTGCTCCCTGATTTGGTGGTCTCCCTACCATAGTTTGCTAATAATAATTTACATAGCTGGTTAGTTTGATTAGTAATTTTATTATTTTAGTGGTTTTTTTTTCACACTGAGCACATTGTTATATATATATTTAGTTCCTTTTAATTTTATTTCTATATAAGAACTTGATCCTTACTTCTCTATGTTAAATAACATAGCTCTGATACCAACTGAAAAGACCCTCCTAATACTACTCTAATTCCATAAGGATTTTTTTTTAAGGTAAAGAGGATATATATATATAGATAGATATATCATCCATTGCAATCATAATTCTCAGGGTCAATATCTTTTCTCCAATAACCAAATATATCCAGGATCACAATAATCAACCAATATAAATATATCAGTACATTCACAAAGATAAGCACATACATGTGAGGATGTATATGCCTCTCTTGTTTGAATCAGAGTTCTGGAAAACAAGAGGATGTTGGATTGCTAATAAATTTTTTTTTTGACTAAACAATCCACTGGAAACATACACATTAGTCTATTTATACTAACTAAGAAGTGATCAAGTAATAATCAATAGTAAACAAGCTTTTAATATAGATGTTTGTGTTAAGTTCTGAATAGTGACAAATTCAGTATAAAAGAAAGTGGATCCTAAGGGAACACAAGAAACATCTAGGCGTAATGGAAACGCGCCTAACTTATACATGAAAGGTCACGAGTTCGAGTGCTATGCTGGTCGGTTCAAACACAATTTTTGGTTTTTCTTTTTTTTTTTCTGTACAGTTTGCAATCTATTATCTACCTATATCTGCACATATATATATATACTTTATTTTTGCCTATATTCCATCATACAAAACAATAATTCTTGCTTAATTATTTTTGAAACCCATCCCTATAACCTGGAAGGCTTCAGGATTGATATGAGTTAAGAGTCTGGTTCTTGGGTTTTGAGGATGATAGAAGTGTTTATCATTATTCAGGTTTGTATTTCTTCTTATAAGATCTGTCTGGCATTTAAAATGCATTTGGTTAAAATCTGAGTGAAATTCAGATTCCTATTACAAGTGCAAAGAAAAAGATGTGGTAATGTTTGCACTAAACATATTTATGTGCATATATATCTGCAACTATTTGAATCTGGCTTCCATCTACCTTATTACAGATCCTTTCTTTAATTAAAAATAGGACAGGAAACATTTGTATGGAACAAGTTTAATTATGGAAACCTTGCAGCCAAATAAAAACATTCAACCTATGCCTATTTCTTTTGTATACATATGCCATAGTAGAAAATAAAACCATTTAATTTTCTGAAAAATCAACTATCCTGATTTTCCAAAACTTAAATCCTTTCCAAAGATTCATGATTTACTAATGCATTAAAAAAAAGGTAATCATTCAATTTTAACATGGTGTTCTTGCTAAATCCACTTACAAGATTTCGATTAACTTTTAAACATATCAGAAATTTAACTAGGTTCATAGATTCCAGATACAAGTCAAATTCTTAACAAAATACTTAACAAAATATCCCTCCAATATTCAACACTTAATACAAGTAGCAATTTAAGTTATCAATACATGCAGATTTCAACATTTAGGCTCTTATCTAACTAAGTTTAGCATGCTATATCTTCTTCTCAAGGCCTTGCTCCTACTCCTACTTAGTTGCTGCAATCCCTGAAAAAGCATTGGAAACTGCCTCATTTTAAATGAGACACCCCAGATGCCATTAGCACACTAGGGTCAGACATATGTCTGGTATGAGAAAATTCACAAAAGCAATTTGTTAATTAGGTTAAAATCAAGTTAAGTACAAATACATAAGGTTCTGTCCTTTGGAATCAGGTAAATACTTGTGTGCATGCTCTGTGTCATTGTGCATGTGCACACTTTAACTTTCTTTCCAGAGACTACACATATGAATATGGCACATACATTCAAGCATACAACTCAATCATAGACAAACAATCATTTATACCAAACAGGAAATTAACTAATATGAGTTAAATCACTTATTCAATTCTCATATTTCAAATCTGGGAAAAACTCTAGTTTTCTCATCTGCTCAAGTATTATTTCCTTGGTATATTTATCTATCCTTGGTCTCATCTGCAATATTTATGAATCAATGGACACACTGTAATGAACTAATTCACTCCATTACACAAAGATCTCAGGACTTAAACAAGCCATGTGTCAACTTATGTTACTCAAGCACACAAGTCATTCCTGCAGTGTTCTTGACCCCAATTTCCTAATCAGGTTTTAGTTAATAATAACCCCTTTTGATTGTTCATGACAAAACCATTCAGTGATCCATTAACTGAAAACATCTATATCATGGTATCTCATATTATTCATGACCATACAGAAACAACAAGCAAACAACCATCGGTGACTACAAAATAAAGTTCTGTATACAAATATATTCATCCTGGTATTTTAAAAGGAGTTTAGGCAACTAACATTGGCTTATGGTTTCTGAGAGAGATTTTTTTTCTTTTGCAAACATTTGTGCTTGAGTTAAACTCAGGATGACCTAGTTTCACTGAATCACAAAATTTTGTTTGCTATTCATTTTATTGAATCAGGAGCATCAGCACATAGGCAACCCTATTGCACCCCTAATTCCTTTCTATTTCAAGCCTCAGCACTTATACATGAGTATATTGCAGCTCAACATTGTTTACATCTTTCTGGGTTGAGCCAAAACCAATACTACTTGCCTATTCTCAACATTTTATTTTCTGGGTATTTGTTTATATCCCTAAACATTAACATATCAGAGATCTGAGTGTATAAAACAGATATGTATACTAACAACACATAAAACTTTGTTATAATAAAACAAGTAATCAACCAAAGAAAATCAAAACATTTTCAGATCTAAATTCACAGATAAGCATTCATATATGAAAATACTCTTTTAAGAAAATACTTTTAACTGGCTGCCTACATTAGGACTTATTGCCTTAGATTTTTGAGTGAGTTTTCTCACCTAGCTCTCTCCTTTGTTTCCTTAATTAATTGATGAACTCCTGCCCTTAGCCTCAAGCTCTCTCCCTCCCTTGTCTTATGATTTCTGTGGTGTTGTTTTTTTCTTTTCTTTTTTTTTTCAAAATTCTTTTCTGAGGAGGAGAGGAGGCTGCTGCATATACTTGTATATATATAGAGTCTTTCTTAGGGTTTTGGGTATTGGCTAAAGCCATTTTTGCCCACCAGAAAAATCATGTTATCTGCATTTTAAACCCAAAGTTTTACCCCTTCCCGGCTTAATTTGGGTGAAGAGAAAAGTGGTTACATTTTTCTTTCAGAAATTTGCTTTTCAGAAAAATACTTTTTCCCCTTGTCTACAATCATGCTAAAAATGTGACTTGGTTTTGTTATTTATTAAATACTCTTTTCTATTTTTAGCTTTCATGCAAATGGTATGTACTTCCTTCATTTATTTATAAGAGAATTATTCCCTTTTTTTTTATATCTCCATTCTTTTCATTTCTGCTTATATTAAAATGTGTCTGTATATTTTATTTCACTAGTTTAAACTCTAGTATTTTATTAACACATATATATTTGTATATAAGTCTTTCTGAAATAATTAGTATACCCTCCTATATATCCCTACATCATTCTATACTGACACACACACATATGCACATGTACACTCAAATTATTCAGTAGCACTCATATATACATTTACTTATGCATACTACTTTTAAGAATTTAATCTACATATATATATATATATATATTTCCATACACATCAATATGTATGTATTCTTGGAGTTCAGGGTTTTAGCTTATATTCATGTGCATTTCCTGTGCACTCATGTACACACACTGATACACTATCAAGCTATATCAATTCCTCCTTTAAAATTTATTTAAAAATTATTTTAAATTCATTTATATTTTTCAGGATAAATTCCTAAAATCTTGGGTCATTACATAAACTGTTGAAAACAAACTTCATTTAAATGCGAGCATCCCCTGACACGCGACCATCCCCCGTGCACGTGCACGCTTCATCGGAGGCCCTCCGATCTCGGTCAAACTCTCCGGCACATCACGCTTTGATGGGGTAACCCAATCCAATCACCACCGTATCATTTCGAGCTTCCGATCATGATCGAGGTCCTCAATCGAACCTGGAACAACTGAACGCCAGAAAAAAAGAACTCGTCGACGACAATCTAGATCACCGGAGGTCGTGAAATTCCTACCACATCTCCGCCGATGACCCATGAACAACCTCCCCTAGGTCCGATCGCCTCCAGCTCCCTCTCGACATCAAATTCGATCGATTTGTAACTGCGACCAAAATGGGTTATTAAACCCTATTTTCATCTCGTACGATCAATTTGGTGAATTATAAATTTGTTGATTATTTTTCCAATAGTCTACCATCAACTACCCTCCTCCAGCCTGAAGCACGACGACAACTTCCCCTCGTGTCGATCGGAATTGACGAAAAATGAAATTTCCGTTTAACTTGAGAAATCTCAACAGTTCCAAGCATAAAAATTTAGAGTTTGCTATTAAAATTCATGATTTCTCATAACAAATCTGATGGTAAAACCCAAATTCAAAATTTCGATCATCAGATTTTTACCTATATTTGGTTCTTTTACTGATTTCTTTAATCTCGAGTTGATTATTCAATATAAAGGCTTGAATTTATTTTTAGCATTGACATTATACTGTTTAAATCATCTTCTCTTAAATAATCATAACTTGAATTTATCCAGATTGTAAGATAAAAAATTTTCTTCAAAGTCTCAAGCCTGTGAATTTAAAACAAACTCATCTCCCTGTATACCCATCATTTGATTCATATATATGTATATGCATATATATATATACGCATACCATATGTGAGTATTCTCAGCAACTAGATACATTTCATAACCTCTTCAACCATCGATTACAATATCAAAGCAAAGGTAAGTGAGTTGCTCACCTTGGTTTCAAAAGAAGAACAGAGCTGCCCTTTATGTTGAACCAAAGTTTGAAACTGGCAAGTTGAAATCTTTTCACTTGATCTTCTGGTTTTGCATTTGAATTTGTGTTGTTGTTTTCAGCTGAAGCTTTGTTCAAGTTTAAGTTGATGTTTACTTTAGATTTTCCTCAGTGAAAATGGACGAGAATGAAAATGATGGAGATATAGAAATGGGTTTATTGGTGATATGTATCTTGTACAAGTGATAATTTTTGTTGTACAAATACCAGAGATATTTCTTGCTTTGCTTTTTTTTTTATCTGGCCAGGCAATATTTGTGGAGGCTGATATGATTTTCGTAGTGTACTAGTGCTTCATGCATTAAATGCTTGTCTCCTATGTATACAAAGCTTGGCACATTTTCTCTTATTTTTATAAACTATTTGATTTGCCTTTGCACTATATAGATATGAAGTTGTTTTCATTTATTTCTTTGCATACTTTAACTCGGCTGTACATGTTTTTAAGATAGTGGTGTTATATATATATCTGTACTAGAGATTGTTTATTTATTTATTTGGTGGCCGAAATGATATACATGATATGCTAGAGATTCAAGCATTAATTGATATTTGTCTTCCTTTACAAGCTTGTGCTTATAGTTTTGATTCCCAGACTTAATCCACTCCCAAATTCTCATTTCCAGTTTGAGTTTTGAAATGATAAAATCTGGTTATACTTCTTTAATTCATTGTTTTATAAAATTAAATTTCAAAAGAAAAAGATAACATTGCCACTTGTATGTTATGTTTTAGCACTAGTACACCAAGTGGTTACTTATCAAACATTTGTCAAATATGATAAAAATTGGGTATTTTTATTTTTATATAAAAAAAATTATGTTTAGCCCTTATTTCATTTTTAATTTATAAAACATGTTTATCTATTTTATACTTACATATATATTTTTTCATAAACTCAAATTATTATTAAACCATTTATTTACGATTTAATTTCAAGTCAAATATATATCTATATATTTATTATTTTCAAATTCACTCGTATATGCCCAAATACATATATACACACATATATAATATTTTTAAATTTTTAAACGATTTATACAAATATACTTGGCTATCGGGGAAACTCGCTTCACCGCATTGATTATTTTCACAAATCTAATTCAAAATTTAATTTAATTATCAATTTAAATAAAATTAAATTTCGGGGTCGTTACAAATTGATATATAAATTGTTTGTTTGGTTGTTTGAAAATGTAAATATAAGTTAATAAAAAGCTGTTTGAATAATCTAAATGAAAACAACAATTGTAAAAGAATAAATTATATAAGCAGGTGAAGTATAAAGTATGGAATTATAATTAATATGATTTACAATTGTGAAATAATCTTATATATAAGAAATGAAACTACATGAGTATATTTATAAATATGAGTTATAAATCAAAATGGATTTAAACTTAGAATTTGAGAATTTGAACCCCGTTGATTTTGACAGTGGTTTTTCAAATTTCGAAGAGGTTATATTATTATAAATCTAAATAAGATAAATGAATTTGGAATGAATTTTATATAACTTAAGTGAATAAGTGAAATTATATAAGTATAAATTATAAATGTGATTTATAAATATAAAAAGGAATTTTAAAAGAATATAAAGCACTGAATTCACTATCATTGTTGGAAAATAATAAGGGTGATGACTGCAGCATCATCAGTATCATTTTCGAGTTTCTATGTGATTGATTTGCTACCATAGTAAATTGAAAATTTTAAGTTTTGTTGTGATAAACAAATTTGAATTTAAAATCCAAGTTGAAATTGATAAATATAAGGAAAGATAAATTAAATGAATTGGATTTGAACTGGATTAGATAAGTTATTGAAATGAAAATTAAACTTAACTGGTAAGTGATTATATAATATGAATTTGAAAGTTTAAATAAATCTAAGTTGTAAAGTGATTGTATAACCATGATTGAAATTATAAACTAAGAATGAAAGCGAACATAAATAAATATTCATGGAAGT
The DNA here is from genome assembly GCA_030737815.1 of Allium fistulosum. Lineage (NCBI taxonomy): Eukaryota > Viridiplantae > Streptophyta > Magnoliopsida > Asparagales > Amaryllidaceae > Allium > Allium fistulosum. Next base: position 1,243,971,148 of record CM060902.1, on the reverse strand, counting down.
AGAAGTGAATAAGTATAACTTATGAATTTTGTAATAATAAGTTGGAAACAAAAATTTGGATTTGCTAATTATGAAATGTTAAGAAATGAAAATCTGAATTTGAATAGTGATATGAAAGTTGACTTAAGTAAAAGTTAAATAAAATGACTTTAGAAATGAAATCTATGATTAAGTTAAAAGGAAATGATCTTTGAAAATGAAATTTAACTCAAGTAAAGAGAAATGAATGAGATAATGAAATGAGTTAAATAAAATAGAATTTGAATTAAATTAGAAGTGAACTTAAGTTGTATAGTGAAAGTAAATGTAAGTGAGAATGAAATGAAATTTAACTTAAGTGATGTTGAATGAAGTTGAAATTGATATTAACAAAAGTGAATTAATGAAATGAAGTAATTAAAGAATATGAACTTGAGTTATATAATGAAATTCAACTTTAATTGTAAAGGTGAAATAGTGAATAAACATGGTTTAGAAATGCTGTTGTTAAGAATTGAATAAAACTTAAGTTAAGAAGTGATGATAAAATTGGAAGTGTTATATAAAAGTGTGAATATAATGAATACTAGACTTCAATCTAAATTGAATATTAAACCAATTGAAATTAAAAGTGTTGAACCAAATTGAATGTAAATGAAGTAAATATGAATGTTTGAGTGCAAATTAAGTAAATGTGGTTATGTTGGATATGCAGTGGTTGTTAGATGGACGTTAGTTGATTGAATAGAAATTCATTAAATGTTAATGAAATGGAAAGATAAATAATTGAATTCAAATTGGAAGTAAGTGAATCTAAATAGAATTGAATTTGATTTGAATTGGAAGTAAGCTAACTTGAATGTAAATTAGTGAATGTAAACTAATTGAATATGAATAAATGAATGTTAGTAAAATCCAATGTTAATGAATCAAATGTGATTAAACTGAAAATTAATTCAATGAATATTAATGAGAAATGAATGTATATTGATTTGGTTATGGATTGATTGGATAGATATTGGTTTGTTGGATGTTAGTTGGATGATAGTTGTTTGATGGTTGAATTTGTTGCTTTTGATTGCATTTGCTATATTGGCATATATAGTTGTTGTATTGGTATATGTAACGACCCGGTATTTTCAACCATTCGCATCCATTATAAGTGTATAGGTAGACACTCATGCCGGAGTTGAATTGCTCAAAATACCGCGTTGTAAATAAAATTTGGCAAATCTCAGAATATGCAGTAAATAAATATAATCACAGAACACAGACACAGAGTAAAATAATGCAGCGGAAGTAAAAGAAATAGTAGTTCATGAAGCTACTATATAAATATATCAGTGTACATAAGATACAATAGAAGAAATAGAGTACAACAGAAGTATAAATAAGATAACCAAGTACAAGCTGAATAGAGCAACATAACTGAAGTAGATAGAACAAGACTAGCAAATAATCTCCAGCGATTCAAATCTCCAGAAGGTGGAAATCCAAATCTGTGAATACTCAGGCTGACCCGAGCGTAAAGCAAAACACAAAACACTCGAGTCAGGACAATATATACTTATATAATATAAACCAACTCAAGTGAACTGTAATAAGGTACAAGTAACTTCAAGAATGCTTAGGATCGCCCATTCTTTAAGGATCCGTTAAACTATCTACTATGTAGTAATATTCGCTATTATAATAATGTCTAATCAGTAAAGTATAATCATATAGAAAATAGCGCTAAGGGGATGGAGAACCTTAACGCGGTCGGATCTTAAAATCATAATCGTAGTAAAGCTCGATATGGTAGGTGACACGGCACAACTAGGCAATGCCAGGGTAGATATACCAATTACGCATCTGGACTAGTGGTGACGCATAGCAGCCACTACCGCCCACCTCGAACAACACTCCCAAATCAAGGGTGGCCACCAAATCAATCACAAGTAATAGAATGGTATCGAAGAAGTGTGTCCGATAAGAGGTGCTACCTCATTGGTCCGTCAATCGCTCCTGTTTTAGCCACCTTATGCCAACTCACGGGAGTTGGGTCCACGTATATACCTTAGGATCGTCGCCACCATCCTACTTCATTCTGGAAACTCCACCGCGTACACAGTTGTCAAAGTGGTTTTCGGTATCGACAGAGAGTGTGTCCATATCCGATCCCGGTCTCTTTAACAACCAATCGTTATTATAACCCGTAGTTATAATTTAAAAACAGTTTATACTTCAAAACAGAATATCATTTCAAATCCAAATCTTTATCAAAATAAAGATTAAATCAATTCCAAACCATTTCAATATATTTAAAATATCATATCTTTTCAAAACTTCATTTCAATATATCAAAATATCGTATTTTTACAAAACTTCATTTCAAATCATTTTAATATATCAAAATATCAAATCTTTCCAAAACTTCATTTTCAAACCATTTTAATATAATAAAATATCATATCAGTTCAAATCCAAATATTCAACTTTAAATACCTTTTAAATTCAAAGATATCATTCATTTACTATCATTTCAAATCACTTTAAATAGTTTATATTCCAATCAAAATAATTCATTTAAACCTTTTAAAAGTGTAATTATTATGCTTTTAAATCAAGTATTCAATTTCCAAAGTTTCAAACCATTCTGAGTTCGTTTACTAAGTCAAAAACCATAATTATTAAAATTTCAGCCTTTCACAGCATTTAAAAACAACTGCTATAAGTTATATTTGAAAACATTTTTAATTCAGCAAAGACAGCACTTAAAACTGCTATTAAAACTCAGTTTTAGTTGAATTATAGTTCAAAACAGAAAAGACAGCATTTCAGAAGTGCTGCGGTAGTTCAGATTTCAAAACAAGGGTTAAATTTGATTTCAACATAGACTGCAGACCATTATAGCATTTCCAGAGAATGCTATAATAGACCTGAGTTCAATATTAGCCTATAAGTTCAACTACAGCAACTACAGCATTTCAGAAATGCTGTAATAGCTCCTTTTTACACAATTTTAGTTCAAAACGGAATCTATAGCATTTCTGAATGCTATTAAAAGTTAATTTCAGGTGTTAGTGTATTTCCATCAATTAAATAACTTTAATTTAAAACACATAAACATTTTAAAAAAAATCATATTTTAACATTTAAAATGTTCATTTACATATTATTTAACATATATCTTTTCACAATAAATTTCTTATAATCAAATCCAATTTCAACAATTTACTTAATAAATTTAAGTGTAAAAGTGTCCACTTCTTCACCTTTCAACTAATAAACTTAACACTTCAAATTTAAATTACCATTTCACAATTTAACTGAATTTCCAATTTTATTTAATTAACTTAAACCTTTAATTAAAACCAAATTTCACATTTCCTAGTCAAGTTATATCTTAAAAGATCACTTTTAAACATTCATTTATTTACCCACTTAAATTCATAGAAAAATCAATAATACTTTAATAAATCACTTAAATTCAATTTAATCAAATTATCATATTTACCATTTCCAAATAGAATTTAATATCCATTTTATTTATATAACTTAAATACCATTTTTAACCAAAATTCCAAATTTCCAACTTAAGTTATATTTCAAAAATTCAGTTAAACCATTCATTAATTACATTTTAACACATAGAAAAACCATAATTTCTTTAATTCAAAATATTTCGAAATCTGTTTAAATCAAATTTCATAAATTTATATTTTTAAAATACTTAAAAATATCCAAAACACTTTATAAAATAACCACGGGCCTGTATATAGTTTTCTAGCCTAGGTCAAGTGATACGGATATGTATCATTTCAATCCGTAGTTTAAAAAGAAAAATCCGGGTTCTATCATTTCAAACCCGCAATCCCAAATTAAAATAAATTAAATAAAAACCATTCAGGCCTATCATTTCAGCCCATAACGATTTTTCCCTATTCTAAAGTCCGTTCGGGTATGTATCATTTCAACCCATAGTGATTCTAGTCTACAGGGAACTTGCAGTGTGATAAACTGATATAAATAAACAGAATAACATTAAATAACAGTATCATATGATATAACAGGTGTAATAACAGGTGTGAACATCATATGATAATAATATAGGCATATATAACATGATAATATATTTCTACAGATTCACAGGGTGTCAATTTACTAGTTATATAGGTACATATTGTCTGGTGAGAATAACTCACCTGTTAAAGCTGGAGATTAGTGATCAAAACACACAGAGTAGATTCCAGAAAGCACAACAAGCACGATATAGCATGACTTTTGATTTGAACGAATGGAGAGCCTTGATATTTATTCTTGTAAACAATAACCAAACAAGACAATATACACATAAATATTCAACGCAAACAATGTTGAAACAATAAAGATAAGAAGCAACAACGGAATAGATTACTTGACTGTGCTTTAACCATTCAAAAGCTCGAACAAGGGGTTCATTTTATCAGCCATGATGATGATGAGTGTGGGAGAGACAAGGTTAACTTCCTCGAATACATAAGACAAAACAATACAAACAATATAAGTTTTCAAATGCACAATACGATAGAATAATATAGAATCAAATACACGAATCAAAGTAGAATTTCTTTGCACTTGCTTCCAACAACCTGCAGGTTCAGCCATATGGTGTACTACAGGTCTAAGGCAAGATTTGGATCAGGTTTTGGTTGCCTAAGGGTCGGCCAAACATGTTTAGAGGATAGCAAAAGGTGAGTATGCATGAAACAACACAACAAGGCAAAACAATGTCACTTTAACATGGATTCAAGGCAATTCAAGGCTCGACCAAGGCTCATGGGGCACGGCCAGAGGAGTGGGGTCCAAGATGATGACGTGGCAGAGGGTCCAGGTGGTGCTGGAGGTGGTGGAGGTGGTGTTGGTGGCGGCCATGGGTGGTGGAAGGTGATGGTACCAAAACTAGGTCAGCTTGAGTGCATAGGTGATGGCTAGTGCTAGTTTAGATGAATTTTTGTGATGATCTTCATCATGGCTTGGCTTGGCCTGAGGAGGAGAGGTGTTAGGCTGTGTGATGGTCAGAGAAAAGTGGTGGTGGTGGTCAGCCACAGCTTGGAGGAAGGGGAATACAGCTATGAAGGTGGAGAGCATGTGCAAATTCAAGTAGAAAATCATAAAAAGACAAGAAGAAGATAGAATTTTTTTACCTAAGCTTCACAAGGAGAATAGCGTGATTTTTTTTTTGAGAGGAGGAGAAATGATTTTCGTGAAAGTGAAAAAAAAATGCAGCTGAAATGAGTAGATTACACGCCCAAAACAATTAAGAGAAGAGTTGGGAAAATGAAAGGTCGGGAGATGGAAAGCCTTAGGAGTTTCAAGAGTTTAAAACTTTTCAAATTTCCTCTATTTCTTTTTAATAAGTTTAAATATCTGAAAATACATATAATTTCAGTTAAAATTCGAAAATGTAACAAATAAAAAAATATAAATAAATAAATATTAATTATAAATAATTAAATCAAGAAAATAGCAAAAATTGTCAACTAGGCTAGAAAATTTGAAAATAAATGGTATAAACTTTATAAAATTCATATGAGCTTGTAATATATTTTTAAACATAAATAATAACATAAAATAAAAATACATTCACAAAATAAATAAATAAAAAAAATTTAATTTAAATATAATTTTAATGAAGAAAATAGCAGAAAATAAGAAAACAGCCTTTAAAAATAGGAAATCAACACAGTAACCATTGGAAAAATTCTATTATCAATTTAAAAATATTTAAAAGTCAAAATATACATAATATAACATATTAAACATATTAAAATAAAATATGACAAAGAAAATATAATTTATACAATTTAAAATAACAAAATTGCAAAATAAACAATTTATACTCAAAATTGAAATGTACATATCTTTTGCAGTTTAACTCCGTTTTCAACGAAACAAAAAGCAGTGTTCAAGTTATTTCATCTATTTTCATAATAAAAGATAAAATTTAAGATATTAAATAATTTGAATCTGAAGTTTAAAAGTCAAAGTTTGAACAGTTTGACCAGAAATTCACTTTATAGTAAAATATTTGTAACGACCCGATATTTTGGACCATTCGCATCCATTATAAGTGTATAGGTAGACACTCATGCCAGAGTTGAATTGCTCAAAATACCGCGTTATTAATTATAATTTGGCAAAACTCAGCATATACAGTAAATAAATAAATCACAGATCACAGACACAGAGTAATACAATAATACGCAGCGGAATAGATAAAATAGTAGTTCATGAAGCTACTATATAAACATCAGAGTTAAAATAAAATACAACAGAATATCTCAAATACAGTGAAGTCTTCAGTACGAATAGACGACCTCTCTGAACAAATCAACTGGAAAGCTGAATCGATGGTTGGACTTCCAAACGAAGCTCCAAACTCCAAAGGTGAGTCTCAATTGCTGTATCACTCGGTCTGACCCGAGCGTAAAGCAAAACACAAAACACTCGAGTCAGGATTAACATTCTTATACTAGTAAATCCAACTCAAGTGAAATATCAATTGAAATACAAGTAACTTAAAGGATGTTTGGGATAACCATCCTCTAAGGATCTTCAGAACTATCTACAAGGTGGAAATATACATTATAACACCGTGGTCATTTCAATTTAATTTATACTTCAAAACCCCAAATATCATTTCATTTCAAATATAACTATTTTCCAAAATAGTATATATAGGTTAAATAATTTATAAAGTAAAGTATTTATAATTTCCTTAAGTTCCACAAATCGGTTCAAATCAACTAAATTTCCAAATTCAAATTTATTCAAAGTTCAATTTATCAATTTAATTCATTTCTAAACAGATCCTTTAAATTTTCAATATATTTCAAAGCTTTAATATTCAACAATTTCAAAGTTAAATTTAACAGTTTCAAATAGCTCTTGATTTAACTTCATTTATTATTTAATCAGGGAATATTCACTTAATAAATTCAATATCATTTAACTAGCCTTAATTTCATTTTTACTAAATATTTCCTTAAATTTATTTAAATAAGAAATATTCATTAAATTATTTAAATCAAACTCAAGTTATAAATCATATCTTAACTTCCAATTTCAATAAGCTTTATATTGGTTAAATTAAATAAAATTCTTTACTAAATTCAAATTATCATCCCAACCTTAACTTATTCAAATTTTTACCAAAATCTATTTTGAAATATAAATTTTATACTTAACATATTATATGTATTAAATCCATCTTAATTAAATTAAATATCATTATTAAATCTATATATATCATTACCATTTATATATAAAATTCTAAGAATCAACATTTGTTAAAACCATATATTTCTTTCCAAAACCATAGAATTCCATTTCAAAATATTTATATATATAGACCAACGGTGTCTGTATATATTTTTATCATATGGTTAAGTGATACGGATATTTATCATTTCAATCCGAAATTTAAATATATACGGGTAGATATCATTTCGACCCGTAATCCCAATTTCAATTCAAATGAAAATCGCTTGGGTTTATCATTTCAACCCATAACGAAATTCTCCTATTCTACAGTCCGTTCGGGTATGTATCATTTCAACCCATAGTGAATTCTATACTAACAGGGAACTTGCAGAGTGATAACAGATAATATAAATTATAACAACAGGCATATATCATCAATATAAACAACAGATATTGGTGTCAGATGTCATAGGTGAACATATACGGATAATGGTAATAACAGGCATATAATACTAGATACTGGTGTCAGATGTCACAGGTGAACAGATATAAATAATAGTAATAACAGGCATATATAACAATGTAAATAACTACAACAGCATATTTCAATTGCTATGTCAAATGAAATCGAATTTAAATAATAAAAGAACGTTAATCGTGAGTGATTGCTCACCTTTCGAGGCTAGAGATGAACGAGAATGAGGTGGATTACGAATCCAAACACGAATTCCAAAGTAAAGCTAGATTGGATACAGATTCGACGGATAAGCTGGTAGATAAGGGATTTACAAAAATCAAATCAGAACCGGATCGATGGTGATCAATAGTGGAAGTGGATTTATATATATATAAACTATAAATAACTATGTATATACCAAAATCATAATTTAAATACAAACACATTTTTTTTAAAATATATATATATAAACAAAACAAAAATGCAGACAACTATTCAAACATATATGCACAACATTCATACAAAAACAAGTATATACATTTTTTTTTTTTTGAGATAGACAAACAGTTCTTGTTCCCTATAGTAGTTATATAAACTTACATATATACACGTTAAATTATTCAACATCAGATATGCAGACTATCAACACATGTAAGTATATGCGAAATCAAATCATCCACAACTATATGTCCCTGCAAACAAACACTTCCAGGTTCCTTAAACATAAACACATGCCGACCATTTGTGCAACAAATTTACTTTAAGATAAAATCATATATGTACCGAAACTATGTATATATTATATTCTATAAACATCATAAATAAACTAATATATATATATTATATAAAACTTACGTGTATGAATATGATGTATATTGTATACTTCCCACAACAGCAAGTGAGGCTAGTTTTAAAAGTACATAACAAAACTTTAACAGACAGCTACCTAAAGTATATAGCTACAAATTTTTTTTTTTTTAATTTTTATATGAACTAATATATATATAGATGAATATACAAACCTATAGACAATCAAACATATGCATATCTATTTTCTTCCCTTCCAATCTATACACTGGAACCATATAACAGTATATACACGAAACAGCTAAAACTATCCCAACATGCAATATAAGCTCTGTAAGCTATTATTTTTTTAAAAACTATAAACATATACATACACCGACTGTAACACTTTGTATAACTTTGCATTATAACTATCAAATCGATTATAACAATAAATATACAACTAATGTATACCTTATAATCTAGTAACAAACCGACTTATATATAAATCTTTCAAATATATATTTAAATGTACACGACATCATTATCGAAAACAACAAGCCAATGTATATATATATACAAGCAATACGATAAAATATTTATGTAAATATATATACTTTTATATAAAAAAAAAATCACACATATAATACTCTACCTATATAAAGATCTATATATATACAACTGATACAGATCCGAAATACAAAACTTACGGCAGTGGGCGAAGCTATGGGCTCGACCTGGGTTAGGCTGACGCGCGGATGGAGGACGACGAGGCCGGGGAAGACAAGGTGGTGCGGAGGTGCATGGCGTTGGCTGTTAGGCAGCTTGGAGGCGGCTTCTCGTTTGTGGTGGCGGAGGCCGGTGGGAAGAAGGAGAAAAGGTAGAGCGAGGTGGTGAGGGGTCAGTACGTTGTTTTGAGGAAAAGGAGAAGAGGGCGGGTTTGATTTGTGGGAAAGGCTTTGGAGGAACGAAGGGAAGATGGCTTGGATCTGGGTGGAAAAGAATATGCAAATTTTGAAAGAGAAGAATGAATCAGCAGATCAAGTTTATAATTAGAGATTAAAATAAATAACGTAACTAATATCAAAAGTCACGCGAATGACAGAAGGAAATGGAAAGGAAAAAGTCACGCGTGATTTCAGGAATTGCTAAAAGCAAGTGACCGTTTGATCCAACGAAACAAGGAGACCAAAGGTTAAAACGTGTACCGGTACGGATAACGGTTCCACTGATTTCATCACGTACCAGATTTCCGAAATACACAAATAAATATACCGTTGAGGTCAGCACGGCGAGATGATTAAAACGGTATACAAATATCAATGGTACGATCATTCGATCAAAAGTCGATAATCGGTACCTAACATGCTGCTATTTTACCAGAGTTAAGATAAATGGAGCAACAGAAGTCCAAATTTAGAAAAACGAATTTCGCAGTCTGATTCAGAATGATCTGAATAAATTTTCTCCTGTTGACATATTTTGGTTTCGGAAAACTTTTAAATTCACTGTTATTAACCGGTTTGATTTGAAATGAAATTTCACAGGAAAATAAACTTCAATATTATCAGATGAAAATTTACCAGTTGCTATATTAAAATAGACGTATTTCAAATAATAAATTTTTAATTTCAAATTTTATTGTTTAAAATTTCACAAATTTCCAGTTTAAAATACTTTTAAAACCATTAAATTTTGCGGGTCGTTACACTCTCCCCCACTCAAAACTTTTCGTCCCCGAAAAGGAAGGAGGTAGAAGAATAGAAACAACCAGACAGAAAAGATAGATTGAAAATCAAGATTAAACAATTAATTTAAACTATATAAATTTTACTTAAAATTTGAAAACTTCATTTGCAATTCAATTATCTTATATACTTTAAAACCTTTCAAAAATCCATTTGTAAAATTTCTTGCTTCCCTTTATAAATACTATTTATATGTTTAAATGACACCTTTATAAATATATGAAAACCATTTGAAAACAATTATTTACATTATTACTTATATTTACAAAGAAGCTATTAAATCCACAATTCATAAATTTATTAATTCTATCTAAATTACTTTTCAAATATTATTAATAAATCAATAATCATTCCTTTAAATCTGTTTCATTTAATTAATAACTTCTAAAATATTTATACACTAAAAAAAAAATTTCTATTAAACCATATAATATATAAATAAACAATATTTTAAAAGAATATAGTCAACAAGGAAAGAAGGAGGATTTGGGAAAGCAGAATATAGGTGAATAAATAAAGCTGAACAGATAAGGTAGATTCAAGGAATAGTATCGGGCATGAATAGTTAATTTAGAACCATAAGGGTTTTGATTCCAAATATTGATACAAAATTTCTTTGTTGGAAATACTTTTATAATAAAATACCTTTATAGTCGAAACAAATTTCCTTTCGAAAATACTTTTATAACTCGATGTCTTAACAAGTTTATCCTCGTTCCTACAGACTCTGGCAGTGCGTTGATCAGGCGCAAAACTAGAATTCTCCAGATACTTAGTAGACTTGTTTCAACACCCAGTGAAAATACTGGAAAACTTTTAAGAACAGATATGGAAAGTACAATCCAATCAAAAACGAATCAAATCATGGATCGCAGATACACAATGGTTACGCCTGGGTCCCCCAGGAAACATCCGTACCCTTTAAGCATTCACTGCCTTGCGAATTTCGCCATGCAACAAAACGGTGGACCGCAGGATACATAAAAATGGTTACGCCTGGATCCCCCAGGAAACATCCATACCCCGTAAGCAATCTCTGCCTTGCGGATTACGCCACTAACACGACCATAGATCGCAGATACACAATGGTTACGCCTGGATCCCCCAGGAAACATCCGTACCCTTTAAGCAATCACTGCCTTACGAATTACGCTATGCAGTCGAGTTCGTAAGACCATGGGTAACGCCATGGAATTCGAAGGACACTCGAGTATCATATCCGGAAAACCAAAATCAGAGAGAATAATATCGATAGAATGAATCCAAGATGTGGCCACAAATCGGATATCAAGCAGAAGGCACTTTCCATATCTTTACTTCGAAAATATGTATCATATAGTACCTTTTCAAATCACTTTCAAATATCGTACTTATATAAAATCCATTATATATAAGATTAAATTTTCAAATCAAATACTTTCCAAAATCAATAGTATATCAAATCATACTTATATAGACTTCAATTATATAAGATTTCACTTTCAAATTGAGTACCTTTTCAAATCTATAGTTTCGAATCAATTTCATACTCATACAAATCAATTTTATATAAGTTCGACAACTCCCAAATCAAGTGTTTGGTAATATAAGGTTCTCAGATTTCAATTTGTTTCAATATCAGTTCAATTTCAAAATCATATACAATTTCACCAAATTATTTCTTCTCAAATTAATTATCTTTAGCTTCAAAGTTTCAAAATAATAGATTTTGAAAATAAATCCAAATTTCCAAATCAATAATTTAAGTCAACCAATTCATTTCCAAAATCAAATGTTTTCAAAATCATCTTATACTTACGTAAGGTCTATCTTATATAAGGTTCAAATTTTCAAAATAAATTTCGCTGTATGAAGAGCCATATGGGATTTAATATCTTTGCTTTTATGGGTTATATATATCTTTGTAATTTAAATTGGAAATTTTCTTTTAGTAAGCAAAGATATTCTAACTCGACAGCTTTCAATTTCAGCGTCAAAATATATCAATGATATTAGAATATAAGATGTACATACGTCATCATTTCGCAGAATCACATTTGATCGCTCGCTCGATCACACAAGTTCGCTTTCGAACTAGTATTGTCCATTCGACTTCCCTAATGTGGACTTCGATATGGTTTCTCGACTAGAAGCCATCAGTCTCCTTGCATAGCCATATACTATGATAGAGAATTCTAGAATCAAGCCCAAAATCCATATCAAATATTCGCCATCAAGAATCGAATGAAAAATCCTAACACGAAATGGTGTAATCCACCTCGAACTTGTGTACTCAAACTTGGATCAAATTAATTATGCGAATAAAACAGCATATGTACAACTTATATATTTATCCCAACTTGTTGAATATATAGTTTCATAAAGATGTTACTAAGTTAAAACATTTAAACTAAATTTTATTCCAAATATTTTGAAGACCAAATTCTTTTCAAAACATTTCAAATCAAAATTCCATATAAAAAAAAAAATTCAAAATAGCCTTATTCATTTACTTAACAAAACAGTTTCAACTTATTTAAATCATATTACTACATACTTTAAACATACAAAACAAACTTATATACTTTTCAAAATTTCTTAGCTTTGAAAAGTTAACCTTGATTTGGAAGTACTCGAACTTCAAAATAGTTGAAGAAATCATTTTCAAATTCAAGATTTGGAAATCAGCAATAAATCAGTAAATCAATTTTTAATAGATAGAGTTATATCAAATCCAAAACTCGAGGAATGAACACCGGTTTACTTCAAATCATTTCAAATATATATACATATATATACTTTGAATATCAAATCTTACTTCGGAATTTGGAATCAAAATTGGTTTCGCAAAATCACTCGCATAGCAAAGCTATTGAAGTGGCCTATCCCCCACTTTGAAACTCGAAAATCAATGTCGATGATGCGTGCACTCATCACCGAAATTATTTTCCAGCGACATAAGTGAGTTCTGGACTTCTATTTTCTCAAACTTCTTTTGGAATTTCTTCAAAATCATTCGAAACTCATTAAAATTTATTGGAAACATTTCTTATTGGGAAAATACTTTTAAATCATACTATTATTATATATTTCAAAATCTTAAAAACCAATTTCAAAATACCGGAGTTCAATTCTCGAATTTCAAATTTAAAATCCTTCAGTTATAAATCAATTTTTTTTTTTTTTTTTTTAGATAAATCAACTTTCTTATTTAATTTTCTTTTTTTTTTCAAAATTGCAAATCCTTCCTAAACCTCAAATTCTCATTTTTTTAAAAAGGGTATATAATCTTTATCGAAAACATTTTACTTTTATATTTGGAATATAATCATACTTATAAAGATAATAATTTCGATATATAAAACACTTTCTAAAATACAAACAAACCCGATTTCAAAGGATGATTCCAGAATGAATCTCGGAACGTGATAGAAGTTGAAGTCAAATTCAAAAGGGATCCTACTTAATGAGAATCCTAACCAAGATTCCGAGGTAAATTAACCTATGTCAATTCAAAGGAATTTATTCCATTAGCGAAAGAGAAAAAAACAACAAATTCTCATCAAACGAAATGGTAAAGCATCATTATAAATCTTAAGTTCGACACATCGACTTTTACTAGGCAAAGGATATAACAGAGTTTACTTAATACGACTTAACTTAAACCACTAATACAAAGAGATTTCACTGATCCATACTTCTACAAGAATAATGCATCGGTATTAATCCTACCGGGTGGTGCTTCAACGGGTCCAGTACACTCCACATCAAGGTGCCCCCAACTATGACATTTCTTGCATGAGTACACTATTCTCCCATCTTCCCTAGTGAACTTTGGGAAGGCAGCAGCTCGAGCAGGACGTAACACAGCTTGCCTTCCGCGCTGTCTCTCGGAACAATCTCTGGCTAAATGTCCAGTCTGTCTACAGTGGTAGCAAATGGTTGACTGGTCGGTAGATGCCGTGAGTGCCGATTTCACTTTCTTCACTTCCAGGCAGCGACTTGGGAAGTGTCCCTTCTTACGACACTTAAAACAGAAAATCTCGGATCGAAAGCGCTTGCCCTCCTTCTTTTTCCCTTTCCATCTCTTTCCGCACATGGCTGCATAATGCCCCTTTTCCTGACACCGATAACAAATGACATGGTCATAAGGACCCGGTTCTGCCCTTTCTCTCCACAGCCTCTCTTGTTCCTCAATTGCTTCCTCCCGTTCCTTACGGGCCAGTGCTCTTCGTGCCCGACGGGCTGCTTTCTGCTCTTCAGATTTTGCCATTTACCAATATATTTTCCTATCATTCAATGAGTCCAAAATCAACAAGATAGAAGTTCAAAATTTACGGGGAAATTTAAATCAAAGGAAATTTCAAAATAAAAAGGAAAGGACTCGCACCAAGATGAGATAATTAATATTCAAAAAGAAGACGGATACTCATATAAGAATATAAATAGGGAGAGGCCAAGACGAATTTCAGAACAAAGATAGCAATTCAAATTATAGGAACTCTAATCAACAAGAATTCTGATTCGAAGATAGGCCCGAACGAAAGTGATTCTGTAAATAAATTTACAATATATGCTAAGTTTCGCCTAGAGCCAAAGCTCTGATACCAACTGTAACGACCCGATATTTTGGACCATTCGCATCCATTATAAGTGTATAGGTAGACACTCATGCCAGAGTTGAATTGCTCAAAATACCGCGTTATTAATTATAATTTGGCAAAACTCAGCATATACAGTAAATAAATAAATCACAGATCACAGACACAGAGTAATACAATAATACGCAGCGGAATAGATAAAATAGTAGTTCATGAAGCTACTATATAAACATCAGAGTTAAAATAAAATACAACAGAATATCTCAAATACAGTGAAGTCTTCAGTACGAATAGACGACCTCTCTGAACAAATCAACTGGAAAGCTGAATCGATGGTTGGACTTCCAAACGAAGCTCCAAACTCCAAAGGTGAGTCTCAATTGCTGTATCACTCGGTCTGACCCGAGCGTAAAGCAAAACACAAAACACTCGAGTCAGGATTAACATTCTTATACTAGTAAATCCAACTCAAGTGAAATATCAATTGAAATACAAGTAACTTAAAGGATGTTTGGGATAACCATCCTCTAAGGATCTTCAGAACTATCTACAAGGTGGAAATATACATTATAACACCGTGGTCATTTCAATTTAATTTATACTTCAAAACCCCAAATATCATTTCATTTCAAATATAACTATTTTCCAAAATAGTATATATAGGTTAAATAATTTATAAAGTAAAGTATTTATAATTTCCTTAAGTTCCACAAATCGGTTCAAATCAACTAAATTTCCAAATTCAAATTTATTCAAAGTTCAATTTATCAATTTAATTCATTTCTAAACAGATCCTTTAAATTTTCAATATATTTCAAAGCTTTAATATTCAACAATTTCAAAGTTAAATTTAACAGTTTCAAATAGCTCTTGATTTAACTTCATTTATTATTTAATCAGGGAATATTCACTTAATAAATTCAATATCATTTAACTAGCCTTAATTTCATTTTTACTAAATATTTCCTTAAATTTATTTAAATAAGAAATATTCATTAAATTATTTAAATCAAACTCAAGTTATAAATCATATCTTAACTTCCAATTTCAATAAGCTTTATATTGGTTAAATTAAATAAAATTCTTTACTAAATTCAAATTATCATCCCAACCTTAACTTATTCAAATTTTTACCAAAATCTATTTTGAAATATAAATTTTATACTTAACATATTATATGTATTAAATCCATCTTAATTAAATTAAATATCATTATTAAATCTATATATATCATTACCATTTATATATAAAATTCTAAGAATCAACATTTGTTAAAACCATATATTTCTTTCCAAAACCATAGAATTCCATTTCAAAATATTTATATATATAGACCAACGGTGTCTGTATATATTTTTATCATATGGTTAAGTGATACGGATATTTATCATTTCAATCCGAAATTTAAATATATACGGGTAGATATCATTTCGACCCGTAATCCCAATTTCAATTCAAATGAAAATCGCTTGGGTTTATCATTTCAACCCATAACGAAATTCTCCTATTCTACAGTCCGTTCGGGTATGTATCATTTCAACCCATAGTGAATTCTATACTAACAGGGAACTTGCAGAGTGATAACAGATAATATAAATTATAACAACAGGCATATATCATCAATATAAACAACAGATATTGGTGTCAGATGTCATAGGTGAACATATACGGATAATGGTAATAACAGGCATATAATACTAGATACTGGTGTCAGATGTCACAGGTGAACAGATATAAATAATAGTAATAACAGGCATATATAACAATGTAAATAACTACAACAGCATATTTCAATTGCTATGTCAAATGAAATCGAATTTAAATAATAAAAGAACGTTAATCGTGAGTGATTGCTCACCTTTCGAGGCTAGAGATGAACGAGAATGAGGTGGATTACGAATCCAAACACGAATTCCAAAGTAAAGCTAGATTGGATACAGATTCGACGGATAAGCTGGTAGATAAGGGATTTACAAAAATCAAATCAGAACCGGATCGATGGTGATCAATAGTGGAAGTGGATTTATATATATATAAACTATAAATAACTATGTATATACCAAAATCATAATTTAAATACAAACACATTTTTTTTAAAATATATATATATAAACAAAACAAAAATGCAGACAACTATTCAAACATATATGCACAACATTCATACAAAAACAAGTATATACATTTTTTTTTTTGAGATAGACAAACAGTTCTTGTTCCCTATAGTAGTTATATAAACTTACATATATACACGTTAAATTATTCAACATCAGATATGCAGACTATCAACACATGTAAGTATATGCGAAATCAAATCATCCACAACTATATGTCCCTGCAAACAAACACTTCCAGGTTCCTTAAACATAAACACATGCCGACCATTTGTGCAACAAATTTACTTTAAGATAAAATCATATATGTACCGAAACTATGTATATATTATATTCTATAAACATCATAAATAAACTAATATATATATATTATATAAAACTTACGTGTATGAATATGATGTATATTGTATACTTCCCACAACAGCAAGTGAGGCTAGTTTTAAAAGTACATAACAAAACTTTAACAGACAGCTACCTAAAGTATATAGCTACAAATTTTTTTTTTTTTAATTTTTATATGAACTAATATATATATAGATGAATATACAAACCTATAGACAATCAAACATATGCATATCTATTTTCTTCCCTTCCAATCTATACACTGGAACCATATAACAGTATATACACGAAACAGCTAAAACTATCCCAACATGCAATATAAGCTCTGTAAGCTATTATTTTTTTAAAAACTATAAACATATACATACACCGACTGTAACACTTTGTATAACTTTGCATTATAACTATCAAATCGATTATAACAATAAATATACAACTAATGTATACCTTATAATCTAGTAACAAACCGACTTATATATAAATCTTTCAAATATATATTTAAATGTACACGACATCATTATCGAAAACAACAAGCCAATGTATATATATATACAAGCAATACGATAAAATATTTATGTAAATATATATACTTTTATATAAAAAAAAAATCACACATATAATACTCTACCTATATAAAGATCTATATATATACAACTGATACAGATCCGAAATACAAAACTTACGGCAGTGGGCGAAGCTATGGGCTCGACCTGGGTTAGGCTGACGCGCGGATGGAGGACGACGAGGCCGGGGAAGACAAGGTGGTGCGGAGGTGCATGGCGTTGGCTGTTAGGCAGCTTGGAGGCGGCTTCTCGTTTGTGGTGGCGGAGGCCGGTGGGAAGAAGGAGAAAAGGTAGAGCGAGGTGGTGAGGGGTCAGTACGTTGTTTTGAGGAAAAGGAGAAGAGGGCGGGTTTGATTTGTGGGAAAGGCTTTGGAGGAACGAAGGGAAGATGGCTTGGATCTGGGTGGAAAAGAATATGCAAATTTTGAAAGAGAAGAATGAATCAGCAGATCAAGTTTATAATTAGAGATTAAAATAAATAACGTAACTAATATCAAAAGTCACGCGAATGACAGAAGGAAATGGAAAGGAAAAAGTCACGCGTGATTTCAGGAATTGCTAAAAGCAAGTGACCGTTTGATCCAACGAAACAAGGAGACCAAAGGTTAAAACGTGTACCGGTACGGATAACGGTTCCACTGATTTCATCACGTACCAGATTTCCGAAATACACAAATAAATATACCGTTGAGGTCAGCACGGCGAGATGATTAAAACGGTATACAAATATCAATGGTACGATCATTCGATCAAAAGTCGATAATCGGTACCTAACATGCTGCTATTTTACCAGAGTTAAGATAAATGGAGCAACAGAAGTCCAAATTTAGAAAAACGAATTTCGCAGTCTGATTCAGAATGATCTGAATAAATTTTCTCCTGTTGACATATTTTGGTTTCGGAAAACTTTTAAATTCACTGTTATTAACCGGTTTGATTTGAAATGAAATTTCACAGGAAAATAAACTTCAATATTATCAGATGAAAATTTACCAGTTGCTATATTAAAATAGACGTATTTCAAATAATAAATTTTTAATTTCAAATTTTATTGTTTAAAATTTCACAAATTTCCAGTTTAAAATACTTTTAAAACCATTAAATTTTGCGGGTCGTTACAATATTCAAATTATACTAGTTTGAACTATAAATCACTTAATAATCAACATTTATATTTAAAAATGAAATGTTTGAAATAAAATAAGTCTAAAATAATTTAAAATAAAATAAAGTCAAATTTAAATAATATACAAAAATCTAGGGTTGTTACAGTATATGTTGTATATTGATATTACTTTCCATATATACATGTACTTATTGTTTGTTGATTGTTTAGTAGGTGCGGATGACGTATGCTTCGCATTTGGAGCTCGCTTTCATGCTATATTAGCCGTATATGCTCACTAATAATATATAAGGTACATATCTTGGATTACATATCGTACTTTTATAATTTTTTCCCTATGGGATGCCCCATCCTCGAAGATGAGATGTATATTTATGATATATATATATATATTGTGATTTTTTAGATCGAACCATGCAAAGGAGGCTATGGCGAAATTTTTTGAAAATTTAAGGCGTTAGAAATTTTTTGATATTTTTGGAAAATTTTTGATAACTAAAATTTGATTTTGAGTTAAAATTTAAACGATATTAGTTGGTTTTGAAAAGATAACTATGAATGATTTGAAAAAATTAGAAAAGTTTTTATAAGAAATTTAACTAATTAGTTTCAAAATGTTAATAGGTTTGAATGAATTTGGTAATCCAACTTAATGAATTATTTTGCAAAGTTAATGGATTTTGTGGCATTTTCTTACTTGGTAATTTCGAGGATGAAATTCTTTTAAGTAGGGGAGAATGTAACAATCCAGAATTTGAGTCATTCGAAATTGGAATATTTAGTTGATTTTAAATATTCACAAGTTAATTTTATAAGTGGAATAACTTATATTTCGAATATCTTGATTTATTTGGATAATTAAATTATTAATTTAATATTTGAAATTGCAGAAATAAGTGGATTTTGAATTTAATGTGAATGAAAATGATTTATAAAGTTGAATTAAATTCTATTTGAATTAAAATGGAGTTAGGGAACTTTTAAAATTGAATTAAAAGTTAATTTATAGAAATTGGAAATTCTAATATTTAATTAACTTGTAAAAATAGTCATTTTTGACAGTGTCTCAGATTTCGATGAAACTAGTTTCATTGGATCCAAAATAGTGAATTATTATAGGATTTCAAATTTCATGTCAATCGGACTTACGGTTTGGTCGTGCGAAGCTAACACGCGTAGAAATTTATTTAAGTAATTTTTAATTGAAATAATTCGATTTGAAAACCTATCTTCCAAATATGATGGAATTGGCCACCTGTATATATTTTGTTGTATTCGGAATAGGGGTAAAACATTATAAACACTAGACGGCATGCTTCGTTTGGAGTTCGTCAGGAAAAGTACGTGAATAGTCGAAATAATAATAAAATAATATATATGCACCTATGTATACGTGTGTTCAAAGCCCTAAACCTAATTCTCAATCTAGCCGCCACTTATATTTCGAACGGCCAGGAAACTCTCTCCTTCCTCCCTCAATTTCTCCAAATCAATCAATCAATTCGAAAATCTTCCAACTACAAAATCGAAGCCCTAGTCGAGATCTCTCTATTTAACGGCCAGGATTGAAAATAGTATGGTGGATCGCCAGAAATTTAGCCATGAAGTCCTCGTGTTCGCATACGTTTTTCAAGACATAGAGGAGACCGAGTTCGTGCGGTCTTCGGCCGAAGGTGGAGTGGAGCATGGGCGTTCAAATGGCCATGCTCGATCGTTCTCTAGTTCATCGTGGAAGGAGCGGCTTCGAGTTGAATTTGCGTGCGTATGGGTTTCTTGACCTGGAACATGAACGCATGAGGAAAGATGAAAAACGTGGCCGTGAACTGTAGATTTTGAAAACGTGCGGCCAAGATTTAAGGTTAATATAAAAAAAAGAAATTGTAAATAAATTATATATATAATCGTGTAATTTTTAAAATTGTATATCTTTATCATACGAGGTCAAAATTGCACAAAACAAGTTGTGTTTGGTTCGTATTGACGAGCACTATATTGTAGAGCTGGATTGGATTGATTTTGAGCTGCTAAGAATTTTGCGTAAAATTAAACGTTCGTTTAGTTTTATTCGAAATAAAACACTACAACGGCTATTGGAACCAAAGTGAGTACAACTCACTCTTTCTGACTCGCTTATATTTTTATATAAGTGAGAATAAATTCATTTATGATGATTGATGATTGTTTGGATGATATATGATCTATTATATATATATTGATTGGTTGGATATATTCCTGCATATTTTAGTGGATAGGACCCTATACATTCCCGTGTATAAGCGGATGACCCCTTTGTATGCGCATCTTCCTCGAAGCAAACATTGTACATATTTTCTCATATGTGTATTTGTTGCAAGTGACAGTTTGGAGGGTTCGAACTGGATTCCTCACTAGTGTTGATTTTTATTTACAGATATTGTTATATATGATGTTATCATGTGATATATGATGTTTGGATGTCATGTTTGATATAATTGACGTGAATCCCTTATTTAGCGCTTTTGTAGCATTGGTCATATTTCTGGAATCTAAAATACTAAAATAATGATTTCGATTCAAAAAGGTCGTTTAAGTGATTTTTGAAGTTATATAAGTTTTAATAATGAGTTGTAAATTATTAAAAGAAGAAGTTTATTTAAATGGAAACGAAATGTGATTTTTGAAATATGAAGTTAACTATTTTGTAAAATTAAGTTAAATTGAGATTTTGGACTTATTATAAACGGTTTATATATAAGATTTATAAAATTGATATTTTATAAATAAAAGTAATGGAATTATAAACGAGTTTTGTAAGTGTTTAAAATGAAGTTATAATCGAATCTTATAAGTAAATAAGATTTATAAATTTATGATGGTACAAAAAATAATGAAATTGTAAATAAGAGATTTATAAGTAATTAACTTATAATTGGATTTTGATATATAAATGAGATATAAATGGAATTTGTCGGTAAAGGAATTTTGTGTGTGGAAGTTTATAAAATATAAATGGAATTTATAAACATTGCTTTATAAATGTGAAATCAATTTAATTTGATAAGTTAAATATGGAAGTTTATAAAGGAATTTTATTCATGATTTTGGACAGTGGATAATCCTTTAAATAAAATGAATGTTTTGGGAAGCGATATTTTAAAATGAAGTTTGAATGGTTTGGAAATAAAGTAAAAAGTGAATTCACTTATTATGAAAATAAGTATATGGAAATGTTTTCTAAATATTGAAATATTGAAATGGTATTGAAAATATATCATTTTAAAGATAATTTGAAGTAAATGATTTGGAAAAGTGATTTAATTAATAAAAGATTAATTAAAATGGCCTAGAGATTGCTTATGGTGCTAGATATTTGTTGTTTTCTTTGATAGTTAAATAACCGACTATCAAATTTAGCCATTTTAGTTTCTCGACTTGATGTAGAAACTAATTAGTCATACACTTATTACGTAACTGACTGTGTAGGCTTGATTATCGTGTGTGTTGAGAATGTTGTTTCGTGTAGTGCAGAGTGATTACTCCAATCTATCGAGCTTCCTTCTTGGCCGAAGGATAGCAAGTTGAAAGTTGGAGATGTGATAAGTCTATGAGACTTAGTTTCTGTATGAGGTTGAGAAACGCTTTTGCATTGTTGGTGCGAAAAGACCGGGATCAAATTAATCTAAAAACCACTTTGGACCAACATATATGCGACGATTGTGCAGGTTGGTCGATGATATTGATATTTAGGATTTTCATAATGAAGGACTGCTTGTTGATCATTTGGGATTAAAATCCCAATATACATCTAGTAGCAGTAGTCTCTTCGTTATGAAATATCCATTGCAAGGACTATTCGCTGCTAATCCTAGGAATTTCCCGACAGGATGTGGTATGAAATTACCTTCGGTTTGTCCTGTTCCTGGACAATTTGTATGGACGAGTGTCTTACATTGCATTTATAAGATTACGTATATTGGTTTTTACAAACGTACATCAGTTTGGTGGCGGAGAAGGCAACTTCTCTTAGCTTCACACCCTCCTTGAGACGTACAAGTTCAAGGGTTGTATTTTTGTGGAAGGCAATTAGTAGTCAATGGAAAGGGCAATGTGACAATCAAAGATGATGTGATATGTGATATGTAAAAGGTAATCGTTACTTCAGGCCTCATCAACCGAAAATGACTGAAACAGGGTTAGATGCAGCAAGGCTAGGTGGGTCATTCCCAATTAGGATATGATCATCCTCTTCTAGATATATTTCTTCTCGCTATGACGTTCGGAATGTAAATTAATGTGGTTTGTATGCTAGAGGGCCCTTGGAAAGGTCGGTAACGACCGAGGGATGATATATTCGATACTACCTAGTTATAGAGGTAGGCCGGTCTTGTGTTGGTAGAGGAACATTGTGATGGTTCCTCGGTACATTCCTCTAGAGATGTACTGCCGGAAGGTCCCTTCACCTGGTCATTTGTATGGAAATCCAAACTCCACTACGTGCCTGTCATTTTGTTTGTAGAGCCTAGTATGCTGGAATTTTGATAATGGTAACAATTTCAGCTATTTTAATTATTATTTGTATAGTAGACTTTAGTATAATATAACATGATTTGATATGAAAGGTTTTGGTTATCGTAAGGTAAAAACATGTCCGTGTTTATGTGTGGGCATGTCTTACGAGATACTTTTGTTTTGAAAGGAAAAGTTTTGGTTGTTTAATAAATTCAGTTGAGTGTGTTTTCTCACACTGGTTTACCAGATTGATCCGGGAGTTCTTCCCTTTAAATGCTCGGGTCAAACCGAGTATATTTACAGGTTCAGATTTGGTGCTTTTGGAGCTTCAACAGGCGAGATGGAGATCTTCATGTCGTATATACATATATGTTTATTTTCTGCTGCTTTGTTATGTAAATTATCAGCAATTGTAAGGACAGGTTATTATAACTGTCCAAGCTGATGATTAGTGATTGATTGTTGAACTCGGATGGATATATGTGTATGATATTACAATTTCTGTTTTGTAAAGATCATTGATATGATATTATATGTTTTCCGCTACAATGTGAGATTCTGTATTGTTCTGTTTGTTTTTCTTCTCTTCTCTTCTTCTCTCTTCATTCTTTCTCTTTTCCTTCCATCATTCTGTGCTTTTTGGATCGGGCATGTGTGGTTTATTGTCGATTCAAAGGGTATGGATTGGCGGGATGTCACACGACCTCACTTGGCCCGGCATGGCTCCTGTTCTAGCCACATCAAGCTAGCCTGAGGGGGTCAAGGCTACGTTAATACCTCATACATAATCGTTTGCCAAACCATCCTACTTCATTTTAGAATCTCCACCATGTGCACAGATGTTAAAGTGGTTTCGGTATTGGCAGAGAGTATGATAATATCCGATCTTGGTCTCTTTAACAACCAAATGCTTATTACACACCGGATGGTTCTTTTTCATTTCCAAAACCATTTCATATTGATATCAAAATATCGTATTCCCAAAAATCATATCACTTTCGAAATCATATTCACTTTTGAAATCATATTTTCAAAATATGTTAAACCCTCATTTCAAAATCATCAAATTTACTCAAAATATGTCATTTCACTAGAAAATATCATTTCAAATCCCAACTTAGGTTATAGCATCATTTAACCATATTCGCTTTTAAATTAAAGATTTAAATATAAACAATTCAGCCTTGCACAGTTTGAATTTTAGAAAATAGTTTAGATAGTCATAAATAGTTTAAATAGTTTTAAAATAGTTTTAAAATAGTTTAAAATACTTTAAAATAGTTTAAATGGTTTAAAATACTTTAAAATAGTTTAAATGGTTTAAATAGTTTAAAATATAGACTAAAATAGTTTAAAGTAGTTTAAATAGTTTAAATAGATTAAAATAGTTTAAAATATTATAAAAATAGATTAAAATAGTTTAAAATAGATTAAAATAGTTTAAAAATGGATTAAAATAGTTAAATAGTTTAAAATAGATTAAAATAGTTTACAATAGATTTAATACAGTTTTAATAGTTTAATGTAAAATAGTTTGATTATTGGAAATGGTTTATATAGTAAATAGTTGAAAATCTAAATAAATCTAGATTTAAAATAATATATCTTTGTACAGTTTACATTAAATAATTAATTTGAAATTAATATCAAATTAAACTATTTCTTCCATTTCAACAAATCTGGACCATATCCAGATTTCAACAAAACTAAATTTTCTTTCAATACAAATTCCCAAAAAAACCATTTCAATTAATTCATGTTTGAACTATAATTTTAAGGCACTTAAAATTCTTATATTTCAAATTTTAAATATTCAAACATTTCAATAACTCAATTTCGATAAATTTCATTTATATTTCACAATTCAACTTTGAAATTTCAATTTCAATTCCTTTAACAATTCCCTTAAACAAATTTCTATTGTAACATTTTAAAGCTTATATTTTGAAAATAATTCAGTTTATATAAGTCAAATTTCATTTCAAAATATCATTTAACTGAATTCAAAATTTTAAGGATTTAAAAAAATCATTTAATTTAACCAACCCGATGTCCGTATATAATTTTCTACCCTATGGTCAAGTGATACAGATATATATCATTTCAACCCATAATAATTTAAAATTTACGGGTATATATCATTTCAACCGGCAATCCCAAGTTAGAACTCAAAATCCATAAAATCGCTCGAGTTTATCATTTCGACCCATAACGATTTTTCCTAACCTATAGATCGTTCGGGTATGTATCATTTCAACCCATAGAGATTTACTAGCAATAAACTAAGGGAACTTGCAGTGTGATATGTAACATAACATTCAGTCATCCAATATCAACAGTTAAACATCCATCACAATCACCATTCAAGTCAACCAATAAACAACAATAATTAACTGATTATCATTAACAGGTCTTTAACAGGCAATTTAAACTTCAGTGTTAAATTAAATGGTGATTAAATTCAATAAAAGTCAGATTTAACTGGAATGACAATTTAAATATATCAAACAGCAATCAATCAACTTCTAATCATATAATAAATTTAATTTAACTAACATAAGACAATTCAGTAGTTGTGTGTGGGTTAAATCACCTTTGATTTCAAATCCAAACGAAGGCCCAAATTTCAGCAGTCTTAGAATTCATCCTAACCAATTTCAAAATGTCCAAAATTCGGGTACAATCGCAACAGAGAAAACCACGCATGAATCCGAGCTCGTATGCAAAAGATATGATCGTTAGAACATCCAAACTTTTAATTTAAATTAAAAAAAAAAGGTAAACACATCACCCTGATTTTCGTTCGAACCCTAGCATCTGACATATCGTTCATGCATAGTACTCGACACGGCTGCTATTTGATCGACCAAATGCACGCGATTCATACCACCAAGCCTACGATCTGACGTCACCAGAGAGTTGCTCAATCTAGACCGACCCTACCTTGGCCGCCACGACCACCAGAACTCGCTCCGCCTCAACAAAAAGACCCAGCACCGCCGCCCTTTCTTTGTCATTTTCTGGCAAAATCAAGCACCTCTACCATGAACGAATACCACCCCCTGGACCTACCCTTCATCCTCTTCCCAACGCCGCCTTCCGATCGTCAAACGGATGAAGATCCACCTTGGATCGCAAAAAACTAATTTCGACGGCCGAGGTTCATCCTCGATTTCTGGTCAAACGGTGCATCCAATTGGAAAACGAATTGCTGTAGTAGATTGCACTCGTCGAGAGCTTTCCAACGATATATAATACGATATAGTTTGAGGAGTTTTAATTTTTCGATTTGATTTTGATTTGCAATTGAATTTGAGAATTAGGGTTTCTGCCATTTGAGAAGGAGAAACAGACAGATAGAATTGTACGTACATGAATAAGGAATAAAAAGGTTGCTAGGGTTCATAACAGCCTATATATAGGCAAAGGCAGATAAGAACGAATGGATAGATCGAATTGGGTCAAAACGATAACGACGACCCGAAAAGCTCGTTTCGTTCCCGAAACGAAAGTCGGTCATCCCATATATCGAAATAGATGTTTTCAATATTTTTAAACTCAATGGAACTTGTTTCAAACCTTAATTCCATTGTATTCAGAAGTTAGCTTTTAAAATCATCTTATTTTAAATTGAATTCATTAAATTGATTGCTACACGTTTCGAGCACGCACGATCAAACGACAAGTCCGATCACTATGAAACTTGAAATCCTATAATAATTCACTGTTACAGATCCGATGAAACTAGTTTCGTTGAAATCCGAGACTATGGCCAAAATGGCTATTTTACACGTTAATTAAATAAATTATTATTAAATTAATAAATCACTTTTAAATTCAAATTTTATAACTAACAATTTTTATCATTCTTGATTACCTATTAATTTATAATCTTTTAAAATAAATTTTAATGTCAAATCCATTGTTAAATATTACACTAATTACAGTATTCAATTTTAATTGAAATAAATTCATTAACTATAATTTAAATTCAAATAAATTCATTTATTTTGATTTTCATCTTATTATTCAGTCAACTATCACTTCATGGACATACTTAACATTAGTTTACCCTTTTATTACATTCATTATTCTTCAGTTTTCATCTTATTTCAAATTAACTATGATATTAAATTACATTAATTCACATTGATTTCCAATTAAATTCAACAAATTAAATAATGAAATAGTAATTAAACAATTGTCACTTTTAAGTAATTTAATCACATTTATAAGTTTATTGTTTACAACAAGATTATAAATTTATGTATAAATGATTGATTTCACATTATAAACTAAAACCCATTATATATAAAATAACATACAACTTCATTATTAATAAAATATTGAATTTATCCTTATTTACAAATTTCTAACCAAATTAACTTTTTACATTATTCCAATTGGTTTAAATTACATTAAATGGTTATTTATAACATCCAAACAACTTTGTTGGATCATATTCAAGTTATTTTCTTATCAATAAATCGTTAATTTTAATTTCTTTCAACATTAAATTCCAAAATCTTATCAAATTTAATAATTTAAATTATCAAAATTTACGGGTCGTTACACCCTTAAACTGCAGAATTTTGCAAAGTAATCAAAAGAGAAGTTGTAGCTTACTGAATGGCCTTATTACCACAAAAAGAATGGGTCATTTTGGTTTATCTGAAATATCACTGTTTTACTTCAGCAAATTTTCGTACTAAATTTTCAGCAAACAACAAAACAACAATCGCCTAAGTTTTTAACCAAATTGCAAATCATTCAATCAACAAATTAATTCATTATATCCAAAAAGCAAATAACAATTACACATATGTATTAGAGATAGTAGAGTGAGTGTTCAACTCACCTTTAGGCTAGAATTTGATGATTATAACCCGGATTCTCCTATGTTAGCCTCTTCCATCAACTAAACCTAGATTAAACTCAGAAATTTGCAAAAACCCAATTACTTACCAAAGTAAAATTTGAAGCTAAACCCTAATAGATGGATAAAATGGTAGAAGTGATTACCTTATTTGATTTCTACAAGTATTAGACCAAAGCCCTTTGATTTGCACTTGAATTTGAAGATTAAAAAAACTACGGTTTTGTTTTTAGAGGATGCTTGTGTTTTCTGTTTTGAGAAGGTGAAAATGAGAAAGCTAAGTTCGTATTTTATTTCCTACTACATGTTTCATTTTTCTTGGGCCAAGAGGGTTTGGAACTCAATATGTAAGTGTTGCTAATTTCTTTACAAAGAAAGTGTTGCTAATTTCTTTTGTTTTATCATTAATACAACAGTACAACTCTAACAATGTTATACAAAATCATAAATTAATTTCTCTATTTATCAAACCAATTAATAATTTAAAAATTATATTTCAACAAAAAATATCAATATTAACATTTTATCCTAAACATCAAATTTAAATAATCGATTTAATAATATTTCAAAATTCTAAATTGAAATCCTATTTAAGAAATGAAACTCATTTATTAATTAAATCAAATCAATTATTCTCAACACTAAATTTAATTTCACAAATCACAATTGTAAATTAATTGTCCATATTTAAAATTAATTAATTTTTTAATTAACACCAGGGTTGTTATAGACTTCCCCCCTTAAAGAAATTGCGTCCCCACAATTTCCTTAACAAAAGAAATCCATAATATAAATTTTCTCTTGAAACAATTATTTGGTAATTGATTTCTAATTTCATTTCCAAAACATTTAATTAATACCACTCCAAATTATAATGCTAAAGATCAAATTTTTTTACTTATCAAAATTTCTCAAAATTGTCAAAAAATTTCTATCGCCTCAAATTTACGAAAAATTTCGCCAGTGTCACCTTTGCGTGGCTAGCATTTCGAAAATTTACAATATGGGTATAATTATATAATATATATCTCATCTCAAGGATGAGGCATCTCGTAGGTAAAAACATAAAATGCGATATTTAATCTGAGATACGTACCTTATATTTGAAATATTAGCAAGTCCGCTAATATTCCTTAAGCAAACAATTTATAATCTTTTAAATGATATCTATTAACTTCGGATACCTGCACCTATCCCAAAATTCATATTAGTATTTAATATCAAAATTCATATCAAGTAGGAGATATTAACAATTCATGATTACACTTTAATTAGATAAACATCATAATATTCCATAATGAAGGAAATTTGCACTTAAATTTCCAAATTTTAATAATTACTTATGTCAAAATGTCACGTTCGATGTTAAGGAACCCCTATCGGTAACATGGCATCCCACATATCGATTGGAATCCTTAAACAACGTTCGAATAAGTCAACACAATAGATGATCACAAGTTTAGATGCATTTATTTTATTACCACTAACATCCATGCATCCAAATTTAAATAAATGCAACCAAGTAATCAATTCCTACCAACCAATCAACCAAAACATACATGATCGCTTACAGCGGACAATCAATGGCGGAAATTCTGCTGCGCAACTCCGATTATTCCTAGACCATTTCAATATTAAACTTATTTACTCAAATTTCCCAAATTTTTTATTAAAAGAAAATAGTTCACTTTAATTTAATTCATTCCAGCATAATTCCAAAATTTTCTAAACTCTAAAATATTTTACTCATTAATTTCCAAAAGTTATAATGCCACAAATTCTAATTTATCACTTTAAAAATTTTTAAATCAATTTATGCACCAAATGATTATCTCGATAATCATTTTATATTCCTATCCCTAATTAGACAATTAATATAACTATTTACCATACACCTCAAGGGATAGGACTCTAAGTCATCTAAGTCTCAGATACGTAATATTATATGCTATAATGTTCTGACATAGCTCTGATACCAACTGTAACGACCCCACCAAGATATCCATATTAGCAAAGAACACTACAAATAATGTCATCTGCTAATTTGGAGAATACGGCTTGTTAAGGGCGATCGAATGTGAATATATCTTTATACTAACACTAACATGTCATTTATACCTTTTTACTTAATATCTGAACTGAAATTTGACATGTAGAGTATTAATACAAAGTAATAGACATACCAATTTCTCAAAATCAGAACAATATATCATATAAGCATCAGTCATAGGTCACAGCGGAATATAATCTTATAAACATATACAAGTTGTGAGTCTACAAAATAAAACACTAAACTCACATAATATACAAGTTTTACGATTCTCTAATCTTAATTATACATTTTATATACAAGGTCCAAATTCCTAAATGGATAAACTAAAAGTCCAAACGTTTGTCTCTTTATTAGCATAACCATTCAAAGGTCAACCTGTCCTGTAACCTAAAAAGTCTCGGCCTGACCCAAGCAAAATAACACCCGGGTCTGACTATCTCTAAATATCCAATAGGTTGAGAATAAGATATAACACAACAAAAAACAACATATAAGTAAATACAGATGTCCATGAAATAACGAGTCACGTGAATTAATTTAACTTAGAGTTCATTACAAGGCACATGGTTATACATTTTAGTCACCAACACATATTAGTTACTAAACACAGAATAACATAATTAACTTAACATCCATTACAAGACACAAGAACATATATTTATTTCACTAACACAAGACACAAGAATATATATGTATTTCACGAACACAGAATAATCACAAAATCCAAATATCCAGAATCCAAAGTATCTTAATCCAAACCGATCGTAATGATCGTCCAAAACAATTACAATGATTGTACTGAAAACCCATGGCAAACAAACAAACAAATTGGTATCACTCGAACCGATCCAATACCAAGGATCGTACTCAGACCGGGAACACAGAATCACAGAATGATCTCAAAGATAGTCCATATCGATTAAGGTGATCATAGAAACCATGACTCGATAAACCTACATTTATTTAATATTATCATATTATTATGTTCGAAAAGAAATCCAGGAATAAACTTCTTAAGGATCTAGCAGCCACTTACCGCATACCAAAAGAGAGTAAACTCTAAAGTGCCAAAAACTATCACCTTCAATAATCACTAGAATTTAACCAATACGTCCCATACCGTATGGTGAAATTCAAGCATTTACTAAAAGCTAGTAAATATCACTTATTACAGATACCACTGGAAAACCTGAACTACATTTTGTTAAGGATCTAGCAACCACTTGTCGCACACTATAAGAGAATACAACTCTAAAGTGTTAAGTACTTTCCCAAATACGATCACAAGAATTTAACCAAGACATCCCATACTACCCAGTGGAATTCGAGTATTCGCTAATGGGTTAGTAAGTTCCACTCAAACATTATTCAATGAGTTATACTATATTTGACAAAGCATTAAACAAAAGCATTTAAACTAATCGATAACACTAAGTCAATTATTAGTACTTCTCAAATTATAGAGTTAAGGTTCTCAAAACATTTTTCTCTTTTGAGTTTATTATTTAAAACACTTATTATAATTTTCCATAAATCAGTTCATTATTTAACTTTAAAATATTCATAGATTTGCTAAAATATTCCATAACTCCGAATTGTTCCAAGATTTTACCTATATACACAAAGTTGTCTCAAATTTCCATATAGTTGTATTATTTACAAAACTATATTTTAAAACCATATTTAATTACTCTTCTAAATCCATATTAAAACATAACCATTTTATTTAAAAATAAACTAAGTATATAGTTTTCAAAATCACATTTCCAAATTCTATGAATCCTATATTATTTGTTTAATAAAACTGTAATACTTATATTCCAAATCCATAATCACTTTTATGTAAAAATAGATTAGATGTGTATTTCTAAAGTCATATTTCCAAATCCATTAATATTTTAATAACCATGCTTCATATATAAAATAACTTGCTAAAAATAATTTTAATATCTATTAACTTAATTTAGAAACAATTCTAAGATTTATAAATATAAATAATTATCTTTCGTAAAATTACTTCTATACGAAGCTTATCAACTGATTTCATTTAACTCAAATTTAGGGTCTAAAGGTCTGCAATTTCCACCACATAAATCTCATAATTTTACAAAAATTAAAGCACAAAAGTTTTAAATAAATGTCTATGCTTTCTAGAACATCAAGAATTTTTGAATTCCGATAAGTAATGAAAAAGTTATGACTAAAAAAATTCTCAGATTTTAACTTCCTTATCGCTGTCCTTTAATATCGGGACAGCGACATTAAAACTTATTTCCGATCATGTAAACCACAAAATATTACAAAAATCAAAACATAAAGTTGTAAAACATGTTCTAAGATTTCCAGAACACCAAGAACCATTTAATTCCAATAAGTAACGAAAAGGTTATGACTAAAATAATTCTCAGATTTTAACTTCCTTATTGCTGTCGTTTAATATCGGGACAACGACATTAAAACTTATTTTCCACCATGTAAACCACAAAATATTACAAAACACAAAGCATGAAAGTTTTAGCATGCATTCTATGATTTCCAGGACTTCAAGGACCATTGAATTCCGATAAGTAACAAAATTGTTATGGCAAATTTTAATTTCAGGTTTTAACTTAGTAAATACATAGGAACAAAGCAACACTATCCGATTCAAATTCAATTTTGGCACATTACCGTAGAATTTCGAAAAGTGATCGAAGGAGAAGTTGTAGCTTTCTGAATGACCTTTCTACCACAAAAAGATGTGGTCATTTTGGTTTATTTAACACTGAAATATAACTGTTTTACTGCAGCAAATTTTCGAACTAAATTTTCAGCAAACAACAAAACTACAACCACCTAAGTTTTTAACCAAATTGCAAACCATTCAATCAACAAATTAATTCATCATATCCAAATAGCAATTAATAATTACAAATATGTATTAGGGATAGTAGGGTGAGTGTTCAACTCACCTTTAGGCTTGAATTTGATGATTAAAACCTGGATTTTCCTATGTTAGCCTCTTCCGTCAACTAAACCTAGATTAAACTCTGAAATTTGCAAAAACCCAATTACTTACCAAAGTGAAATCTGAAGCTAAACCCTAATAGATGGACAAAATGATAGAAGAGATTACCTTATTTGATTTCTACAAGTATTGGACCAAAGCCCTTTGATTTGCACTTGAATTTAAAGATTAAAAGAACTAGGATTTTTTTAGAGGATGCTTGTGTTTTTTGTTTTGAGAAGATGAAAATGAGAAAGCTAAGTACATATTTTATTTCCTACTACATGTTTCATTCTTTGGGCCAAGAGGGTTTGGAACCCAATAAGCAAGTGTTGCTAATTTCTTTACAAAGAAAGTGTTGCTAATTTTTTTTTATCATTAATACAACACCACTACTCTAACAATGTTATACAAAATCATAAATTAATTTCTCTATTTATCAAACCAATTAACAATATAAAAATTACATTTCAACAAAAATTATCAATATTAACACTTTACTCTAAACATCAAATTTAAATAATTGATTTAATAATATTTCAAAATTTTAAATTGAAATCCTATTTAATAAATGAAACTCATTTCTTAATTAAATCAAATCAATTATTCTCAACACTAAATTTAATTTCACAAATCACAATTGTAAATTAATTTTCCATATTTAAAATTAATTAATTTTTTAATTAACAACAGGGTTGTTATAGACTTCCCCCCTTAAAGAAATTGTGTTCCCACAATTTCCTTAACGAAAGAAATCCATAATATAAATTTTCTCTTGAAACAATTATTTGGAAATTGATTTCTAATTTCATTTCCAAAACATTTAATTAATACCACTCCAAATTATAATGCTAAAAATCAAATTATTTTTACTTATCAAAATTTCTCAAAATTGTCAAAAAATTTCTATCGCCTCAAATTTACGAAAAATTTTGCCAGCGTCACCTTTTCGTTGCTAGCATTTCAAAAATTTGCAATATGAATATTATTACATAATATACATCTCATCTCAAGGATCAGGCATCCCGTAGGTAAAAACATAAAATGCGATATTTAATCCGAGATACGTACCTTATATTTAAAATATTAGCGAGTCCGCTAATATTCCTTAAGCAAACAATTTATAATCTTTTAAATGATATCTATTTAACTTCGGATACCTGCACCTATCCCAAAATTCATATTAGTATTTAATATCAAAATTTATATCAAGTAGGAGATATTAACAATTCATGATTACACTTTAATTAGATAGACATCATAATATTCCATAATGAAGGAAATTTGCACTTAAATTTCCAAATTTTAATAATTACTTATGTCAAAATGTCACGCTCGATGTTAAGGAACCCCTATTGGTAACATGGCATCCCACATATCGATCGAAATCCTTAAACAACGTTCGAATAAGTCAACACAATGGATGATCACAAGTTTAGATGCATTTATTTTATTACCACTAACATCCATGCATCCAAATTTAAATAAATGCAACCAAGCAATCAATTCTTACCAACCAATCAACCAAAACATACATGATCGCTTATAGCGGACAATCAATGGCTGAAATTCTGCTGCGCAACTCCGATTATTCCTAGATCATTTAAATGTTAAACTTATTTACTCAAATTTCCCAAATTTTATATTAAATGAAATTAGTTCACTTTAATTTAACTCGTTCTAGTTTAATTCCAAAATTATCTAAACTCTAAAATATTTTACCATTAATTTCCAAAAGTTTTAATGTCACAAATTCCCGTTTATAAATTTAAATTTTTTTAAGTCAATTTATGTCCCAAATAATTATCCTGATAATCATTTTATATTCCTATACCTAATTAGATAATTAATATAATTATCTACCATACACCCCAAGGGACAGGACTCTAAGTCATCTAGGTCTCAGATCCGTAATATTATATGCTATAATGTTCTGACATAGCTCTGATACCAACTATAATGACCCACCACGATACCCATATTAGCAAAGAACATTACAAATAATGTCGTCTGTTAATTTGGAGAATACGCTTGTTAAGGGCGATCAAATGTGAATATATCTTTATACTAATACCGACATTTCATTTATACTTTTTTACTTAATATCCGAACTGAAATTTGACGTGTACAGTATTAATACAAAGTAATAGACATGCCGATTTCTCAAAATCAGAACAATATATCATATAAGCATCGGTCACAATGGAATAATAATCTCATATACGTATACAAGTTGTGAGTGTACAAAATAAAACACTAAACTCACATAATATACAAGTTTTACGATTCTCTAATCTCAATTATACATTTTATATACAAGGCCAAAATTCCTAAATGGATAAACTGAAAGTCCAAATGTTTATCTCCTTGCTAGCGTAACCATTCAAAGGTCAACCTGTCTTGTAACCTGAAAAGTCTCGACCTAACCCGAGCAAAATAACACCCGGGTCAGACTATCTCTAAATATCCAATAGGGTGAGAACAAGATATAACACAATAACAAACAACATATAAGTAAATACAGATGTCCATGAAATAACGAGTCATAGGAATTAATTTAACTTAGAGTTCATCACAAGGCACATGGTTATACATTTAAGTCACCAACACATATTAGTCACTAAACACAAAATAACAGAATTAACTTAACATCCATCACAAGACACAAGAACATATATTTATTTCACTAACACAAGACACAAGAATATATATTTATTTCACGAACACAGAATCCAAATATCCAGAATCCAGGAGATCTTAATCGAAACCGATCGTATTGATCGTCCAAAACAATCGCCATGATTATACTCAAAATATGTGGCAAACAAACAAACAAATTGGTATCACTCGAACTGATCTGATACCAAGGATCGTACTCAGACCGGGAACACAGAATCACAGAATGATCTCAAGGATAGTCCATACCGATCAAGGTGATCTTAGAAACCATGACTCGATAAATCTACATTTATTTAATATTATTATGTTCGAAAAGAAATCTAGGAATAAACTTCTTAAGGATTTAGCTGCCACTTGTCGTGTACCAAAAGTGAGTAAACTCTAAAGTGCCAAATAATATCACCTTCAGTAATCACTAGAATTTAACTAATACGTCCCATACTGCATGGTGAAATTCAAGTACTTACTAAAAGCTAGTAAATATCACTTATTACGGATACCACTGGAAAACCTGAACTACATTCTCTTAAGGATCTACCAACCACTTGTCACACACCAGAAGAGAATACAACTCTAAAGTGTTAAGTACTTTCCCAAATACGATCACAAGAATTTAACCAAAGCATCTCATTCTATCTGGTGGAATTCGAGTATTCGCTAATGGATTAGTAAGTTACACTCAAAAATTCTATTCAATGAGTTATACCATATTCGACAAAGCGTTATTCGAAAGCATTTAAGCCAATCGATAACACTAAGTCGATTATTAGTACTACTCAAATTATAGAGTTAAGGTTCACAAAACATTTTTGTCTTTTGAGTTTATTATTTAAAACACTTATTATAATTTTCCATAAACCAGTTCATTATTTAACTTTATAAAAATATTCACATATTTGCTAAAATATTCGATCACTCTAAATTGTTCTAAGATTTTACTTATACAAAGTTGTCTCAAATTTCCATATTGTTGTATTATTCACAAAACTATATTTTAAAACCATATTTAATTACTTTTCAAAATCCATATTAAAATATAACCATTTTATTTAAAAATAAACTAAGTTTATACTTTTCAAAATCACATTTCCAAATTCCATGAATCCTATATTATTTGTTTAATTAAACCGTAATGCTTATATTCCAAATCCATAATCACTTTTATGTAAAAATGGATTAGATGTGTATTTCTAAAGTCATATTTCCAAATCCATAAATATTTTAATAACCATTCTTCGTATATAAAATAACTTGCTAAAAATAATTTTTAATATCTATTAACTTAATTTAGAAACAATTCTAAGATTTATAAATATAAATAATTATCTTTCGTAAAATTACTTCTACACGAAGCTTATCAACTTATTTCATTTAACTCAAATTTAGGGTCTAAAGGTCTGCAATTTCGACCACATAAATCTCTTAATTTTACAAAACTTAAAACATAAAAGTTGTAAATAGAAGTCTATGCTTTTAGAACATCAACAAATTTTAAATTCTGATAAGTAATGAAAAATTTATGACTAAAACAATTCTCAGATTTTAACTTCCTTATCGTTGTCGTCTAATATCGGGATAGCGACATAAAAACTTATTTTCGGTCATGTAAACCACGAAATATTACAAAACTCAAATATTAGTTTTAAAATCAAAGACATTTTCAACTTTCAAGTTTTATTTTGGTTTTACGAACTCTTACCTTATGTTTTGGGAAATTTAGTAAGCTTTCCAATGTTAAGTTTTAAAAAGAGAAAGCTAAGTAGCATTCTCTAGTTATGGCATCCATAGCAATAGTCGTTATGGATGCAGTTTCGCTAAAAGTCCACCTTTTTGTAAATTAAGTTTTTATAATTAAAACACTTTAGGAAATGTTTTATAAAACTTAATTAATAATAATTAAGAAGTTAATTAAGGATTTATTAATTAATTATTAATTAAGTTTGGTAATTAATAATTAATTAAGTATTAAACAAGGTTTATTGATTATAATTAAGGGGAGATTAATTACTAATCAATTACCTTTTGGAAGTGAGATTAATTTTAATTAATCTTTGATTAAGTAAGATTAATTTTTAATTAATTATGAATTAAGTATATGATTCAAGTGGCCATTAGCTTTTGTCATGCGAATAAAATAGGCCGTGCTTTAGTAAAGCTTGATTTCTCTAAAGCTTTCGACACTATTTCGTGGGATTTCGTCCTTGCAAACCTTGACCACTGTGGGTTTCCGCCATCTTTCATCCTTGGATTTCCCAGTTGCTCTCCACCTCTTGTCCCACGGTTTGCATTAACGGAATTAAGGGTAATCTTTTTTGCTCCAAAAGGGGACTGAGGCAAGGGGACCCAATTTCTCCCCTTCTTTTCAACCTGGCTGCGAATATCTTTGCCGGAATGATCGACCAGGCTTGTGAGTCAAGCCTGCTTGAATACCCAGGTAGGGATTTCATAAACAATGGCTTCAACACGTTTCAATTTGCGGGCGATGCCATTCTCATGTCCATTCCAACCCCCAAGTCAATTGCAACCTTAAAGCTTCTCTTATACTATTTTGAACTGGCATCGGGGCTGTAGATCCTTATCGGCTGTTCAAAATCTTAGGCTATTTGGATAAGATCCTACTATTACAATGACAACTTCAACCTCTCTAATTGCTCTCCTATTTCAAGCACCTCCAACTTCTGGAACAACGTGGCTAAGTCAGGAACTGAACTTCATATCAACACGATTATCGTTTGGGGAAACGGGAAAAGAACCCTATTCTGGAAAGACCCTTGGATGAAAGGTCAAAATTTGTCCTTCCTTTTTCCTAACCTATTTGATATTGCTTCGAACAAGGACGTAAATTTGCATGTAGTTTTCCTCGCTGGTGGGCGAAATTTAAGCTTTCTATCGGTCCTGTACAGCCCTCTTCTGCTATCAACGGCTGCTTTTCTGACTTACATGGACTTTGTTTCATTGTATGATGCGGAGGATTCTTTCGTCTAGGCCCTGAATCCAACAGGAACTTTTTTAGTACGTTCAATGTATAACTTCTACATCTTCCCTGGTACATTCGTTGACTTCAGTAGCCTCTAGAGGATCTGTGCGCCTCCTAAATTTAAAGTGCACATGTGGCTTATAATGTTGAACAAACTTAATACTACTCATGCATTGGCAAGAAAGTCCATTGCAGCTGCTCAATGCTGCTTCCTTTGTAGCGATCATGTTGATTCTACACATCATATCTTCTTCGACTGCGATTTCACATTTAAGGTGT
Organism: Allium fistulosum; assembly: GCA_030737815.1. Classification (NCBI taxonomy): domain Eukaryota; kingdom Viridiplantae; phylum Streptophyta; class Magnoliopsida; order Asparagales; family Amaryllidaceae; genus Allium; species Allium fistulosum. The sequence goes on along the minus strand of CM060902.1, from coordinate 1,243,931,891 downwards.
GGATGATGTGTACAACAAATTTGAACTTACAAGCCGATGCCACTTTTCTGACCTGGAAAGCCCTTTGGGCCTCTTCGTTGCCCTCTTCATCGTTTGCCTTACTTTCTTTAGCTTTTTCTTGGGTTTGCTGGATTAAGAGGAATGAGAGATGCTTCCATGGAATGGTTAATTCATTTTACTTAGTTTCTAGGAAAAATTTCACTATGTTCTCCATATGGACAAGTATTGCTTTGGCTCCCATGTACTACTTCCTTGCAGTGACTGGTGATCAAGACTCTATAGGTAGCAACATAGGTCCAGCTTGGTGCTCTCAGGGTTCTATCTCGACCTTATTTCCCTAGTATTTCCTGCTTATGTCGTTGTATATATTTTTGATATGTACTATGTTGGGTAGCAATCTGGTGTTAGTTGTGTTTGGTTGTTTTGTGGAAACTACCCCGTTTTTTGGCCACCGACTAGGCTTGTTAGTTGGATAATTCAGGTTTATATATATATATATATATATCTTATTCTGGCCGTGCAACCTAGGCTGCACTACTACTTATCATAATAAGTATATGATTATTTTTAATTATTAATTAAGTATAGAGTTAATTATTAATTAATTATTAAACAAGTGTTTAATTATTCTAATTATAAATCAACTAAGAGTTTAATTATAAACAAATTATTTATTAAAGGTTGATTATTTCTTAATTAATAATTAAGTTAAGACTTAATTAAGATTTAATTATGATTTAATAAAGGGTTTAACTTGACATTAATGGTTTTTAAAGGGGTTTAAGTTTTTAATTACTTTGTTTCGCAAAGATAAATTTGTTTAAATGTAACTTTCTTTCTAAAGAATAGTTTGAGCACAAGGAATTCGATTGTCAATATCATTAAGTAATAATACAAATGTGATTATGTTATACTAACTTGATATATTTAGCAGAATAAATCTATGTTCTACTATAACCAATTATTTGATTATGGGGACATTTATTAGCAAAATAAATCCCCGTTCTGCTAAAATTGAACTCAATCGATTGTGTGGACATCTATTTAGCAGGATAAATCACCATCCTGCTATTATGTTTTTTGGATATGTATCTGCTAGTTGGTTTATATTGACATGTTATTCTCTGATTTAGTTATGAATTTTATTTATATATATGCTAGCTTATGTAAATAACTATTACGTGATTTGGAAGTTAAATTTAATTAAAATGGTAACTTGATTTATCTCCACTATGGTCATTAAGCCTCCTTTCCAATTTGTAAAATTATGGATTTTAAATTGACTTTAATTATGTATCAATTCGAGGATAAGTGTTCTAAATAATTTTGTAAGTTGTTCAATAATTCTAATAAAGGTATTTACAAATGATGTTTTGTAAATAATATTTTATAAGGGATTTATTTAAGGAGATTAACAAATGATATTTGTAAATGATATTTCAAAAAAAAGAGATTTATAAATGATTTTGGATATTTATTAAAGAATTTTATAAATGATTGTGGAGATTTATTAAAGTGTTTTATAAATGGTTTTGGAGATTCAGTGATGAAGTTTTATAAGTGACTTTGGAAATTTATAAAAGAGTTTTACAAATGATTTTTATATATTTATAAAAGAGTTTTATAAATGGATTTAGAATTTAAGAAAAGGAGATTTCATAAGTGAAAATGATTTATTAAAAGGATTTATTGAAGAAATTTATAAAAGATTTAGAGATGGGATTTTCCCTTAACCGACCCTCTTAATTATTGTGGCATGGATATTTGTTCCATACTTAACACCGAAGGAATAGAGTTTGGGGTTATCCCTATCTCTAATGTAAATAACATTTGTTTGATCCTTTGAATATAATTTTGAAATGAGAAACCTTTCACAATGTTTTGTGAGTATACTTATTCCAGCGTGATAAGTATATGAATATTTTGATAAATATTCTGAAAAGAAATTTAAAGGAACGAAAACTTATTTTGAGGCTTAGTGGTTGCTATGGGCAAATTAAATCTCTAGATTATTGTTTAATGTGTATTTGGTAGTTAGATAAGCCATTATCAAATCTTGACCTATTTTAACTCAGGAATTATGTTGTGTATATTCGAGTTCCTTGGTGAGAACTCGAATACTTATTGCATACTTCCAAAGAACCTGAATTGAGCTAGACGGAAATTACCACTTAGTAGGGAGACATTGGTTTCGGATAAGTATGATTTATCTGAACCACTCCAAACTAATAACATACGTGATGGATCGTTATGAAGTATGTATGGAGCTATACTATTATTCCTGAGGGTGATATCAAAATGAAAGATAGTAAATGTTGAATATTTGTTCGATCCTGGAATAACTTGTATGGATGAATGCTAGCATTGCATTTTTGCCTGGAGGGTACTGTTAACATTCCAAGATGGTCTGCTATAAGGAAAAGGTAATCGTGGCCTCTTAAAGCCTCACACCTCGGGAATGGAAAAAACAAGATAGGCCACAAGGCTATATGGGTCGCTCCCATTAGGGTATGATCATCGCCTTATCTAGATTCAAGATCTATGATTATATATGCTTCAGGGCCCATTTTGGTTATTGATTACAACTTAAGGGTGATCCTATCAGTTCTATCCAGCAAGGGATAGGCCGGTCTTGTCATACCGAGGTCGAAAGTTTTTTGATCTAACCATACATTTATCTAGAGGTGTACAGAATTCAAAAGGTGGTCCCTTACCTTGCCATTGTTGGAAATCCAATCTCCAATACGTGCCTTTAGTTTTGGGTTTTATACCTATTATTTTTGTGATGTACACACATCACACCTACTTGATATATTTACTTTAAAACCCTTAGATGTTATTATAATATTATTGGATTTTATAATAAAAATAGTTTGGTTATCGTAAGGTAAAAACCCATCTGTGTTTATGTGTGGCGTGGTCTTAAGAGATACTTTTATTTTGAAAAGGTTTTCAAATATATAAATTAATATAGTTTGATTTATTTTGACTTTTTCTTACGTTGGTTTAACCCAACTAATCCGGGCGTTGCTTTTTTATAATGCTTAGGTCAAACTGAGCATATTTTCAGATAAGCTTTGGATGCTTTGTAGCCCAGGAGTCGAGCTGAATGCCTAAAATGCACTTATGTATTTCTTTTATTTTTTTGCTGTTTGTTATTGTTGTAGATATCAAAAATTATGAGGATAGGCTGTTATAACTGTCCAAGCCGATAATTGGTTAGTGTACCGTGATATTGTATGAAGATTAAAGTTCTTTATTTTTGTAAACACCTAATTTATATATTATATGTTACTCGTCATATTTTTGTGAGATTCTATTCTGCCTTTTCTTTCTTCCACCCCTAATGACTTGTCTTTTAGATGACTAAATGATCGGCATACAAATACCAAAGATGTATTAAGTGTCGTCTTTAGTAAGAAGAAAGGCAGATCGTTACATTTGGTATCAGAGCTAAAGGTTAAGTGAGAGCCTTGGCTTTGGTAGGGTAAACTTGTTGACTAAAAATTCCATTAGCGAGACAGAATGACTAATCAACCTTGAAAATTGTGAGAGAATGGAGTTTTAATGGTGTTAGCTTTGTAGTGTATGATCGTAAATTAATGATGGAGTGCTAGTATTAAAGAGTGACGCAGCAGCGGAATTACAAAACGATGATTCGATGAAAGTAACGATCGGTGGAATGGAAGATACCGAAATGCCCAAATTCGTTGATCCGAAGATACCGAATTCTAGCTATCTTCGTCACGTTGATCGCGCACGATACCGTGAAGGAAGATCTACAATTCTTCAGACGTTGATCTAGCGCACAAGATACCGTGAATTGGCTTCTACGATCGTTGATTCGAGCGCACTCGAATGCCGAAAGAGGAGATAGGAGATTACACTCAACTACAAATTTAGATGAAAGCACAAAGCTAACAAAACGAAATTTTATTCAAAATCAACCAACCTTCAAATGTACAACTCACGCCTATTTATAGCATTTTACAATCAGACCCTTAAGTCGTTCACGACTTACGACCCAACTTAGGTCGGCAGCGACTCAACAATCCACGACTCAAGTACTTGTATTACAACCCACACAACATCACAAATTTACAACACTTAGGTCGTATACGACCTAACAGACACACGACTCACGACCTACGACTTAAGTACAAACGACTCAACACATATACAACAAAGTCCAGCAAAACACCCACGACATACGACTTAAACCTAACGACTTATCAATGCTCACGAGATAACAGGTGCCGCGACTCAACAACAAACGACTTATCATTGCCACGAGTTAACAGGTGCCGCGACTCAACAACAAACGACTTATCATTGCCACGAGTTAACATTCAGCGACTCAAGAGAAAAACTACTGCATCACATCACGCGACCTAACTAGGTCGTAGGTCGTACGCGACTTATATTAGGTCGTGAAATCCCTTCTTCAGCACACTCGTTAGGTCGTAGACGACCTATAACACTTTCCTTAGGTCGTAGACGACTTAAGCCTTGCGTATTCTCAACTCGTGCTGCTACTTTGTTATCTCGTGGTGCTCCTCTTGTAGCCTTAGATCGTACATGATCTAAAGATCTCGAACGACTTAAGCTAAGTCGTAGCCTCTTTTCCTTAAGTCGTGGACGACCTAAATCTCCTTCCTTAGGTCGTGGACGACCTAGGCCTTGTGATTTCGTAGCTTGCACTGCTTCGACTCTGGCCTGAGCTGCATCATCCTCCCCAGGTTGAGAAAAATTCGTCCTCGAATTTGTAAATTCTTCCACATCAGATTGTTCACTCCCAAAATATGGTACGAGATGTTTAACATTGAACACGTCAGAAGTGTACACATCCTCCGGTAGCTTCAATTTATAAGCATTTTCATTAATTCATTTCACAACTTCTACAGGACCAATTTTTCTGGCTTTTAACTTGTTATAAGCGCCCACTGGAAAATGGTCCTTTGTTAACACATCATATACCAAATCTCCTTCATTAAACTCAACATTTCTTTGCTTCAGATCTGCAGAGCGTTTATACTTCTCATTCGCCTTCTCCAATCGTTCCTGGACGATTTTATGACATTCAGTCAACCCATCAACAAAATCAACGGCTCGTTTTACCGTCCCCTTCGGTTGTGGTACTACCGTTAAGTCCAACGGTCCCCTGGGTAAAATTGAATATACAATCTAAAATGGACTGAATCCCGTACTACAATTCACTGCATGATTATGAGCAAACTCTGCCTGGCATAACTTCATGTCCCAGCTCTTTAGATTATCTTTCACCAGACATCGCAATAAATTCCCCAGCGATCTGTTAACCACCTCCGTTTGTCCATCAGTTTGTGGATGGTAAGCGCTACTAAAATTCAGCTTCGTTCCGACCATCTTCCACAAACTTAGCCAAAAATGACTTAGAAAACGAGTATCCCTATCCGACACAATAGATTCTGGCAATCCATGAAGTCGATATATTTCTTTGAAAAATAACTGAGCAACATGAACAGCATCCGCCGTCTTCTTACAAGCAATAAAATGTGCCATTTTCGAAAATCGGTCAACCACCACATAAATGGAATCATTCCCCCTTTGAGTTCGCGGTAACCCCAAAACAAAATCCATACTCACATCAACCCAAGGCTTAGTTCGTATAGGTAACGGCATATATAATCCAGCATTGGTCGCAGTTCCTTTCGAAATCTGACAGATATGACATCGCTCCACAAACCTTTCCACCTCTTTCCTCATTGACGGCCAAAAGTAAGATTGAGAAATCAAATGTAACGTACGATCCCGTCCTACATGTCCTTCCTCGTGCAACTCCTTGATAATCTTCATTCTCAAGCTGCTATTTGGTATACATAATCGATTTCCTTTAAACAGAAAACCCTCCACCATCATAAACTCATCCGTCTTTCCCTTCTTGACTTTACCTACAAACTTTGTGAAGTAAGGATCATCAACAAATAATTCTGGCAACACATCAAATCCTATCACTTCAACTTTCATTGTGGTCAATAAATGATTCCTCCTACTCAATGCATCCGCCACACGGTTCGTAACCCCAGATTTGTGTTTCACAACAAAGGTAAACTGCTGCAGGTACGCAATCCACGATGCATGCCTTGCCGAAATCTTCTCTTGTCCTTGTAGATGTTTCAGGGCCTCATGATCAGTGTATAGCACAAACTCCTTGTGAAATAAGTAATGTTTCCAATGTTTAATGGCTTGCACAACAGCATAAAATTCCACATCATACGTACTATATCTCATCTTCGCTCCTGATAACTTCTCACTGAAATATGCAATCGGATGTCCCCTCTGACTCAACACTCCTCCAATCCTAACCTTGGATGCATCAGTATGTAGTTCAAATACTAACTGAAAATCTGGTAATACTAGAATTGGTGCTGACGTCAAGAGTTCTTTAATTTGTTCAAAAGCAACCACTGCTTCCTTTGACCATGCAAACTGTTTACCCTTCATACAATCAGTCACAGGCGCCATCACACTACTAAAGTGTGGAATAAACCTTCGATAAAATGAAGCCAACCCGTGGAAACTCCGAACCTCCGTTATCGTCTTGGGTTGCGGCTAATCTCTGATAGCTTCAACTTTACTTTGGTCTACCTATATTCCTTCTTTCGATACAACATACCCCAGAAATAAAACGCTCCTTGCCATAAAAACACACTTCTTCGTAGCAGCATAGAATTGTTCTTTACGAAGGATAATTAACACTTTCCTCAAATGCTGAACATGCTCCTCCGTACTAGCACTGTAGATCAGAATATCATCAAAGTAAACCACCACGAACTTCCCAATGTACGGCCTGAAAATTTGGTTCATCACCCTCATGAATGTACTTGGTGCATTCGATAGACCAAACGGCATGACCAGCCATTCATATAGTCCTTCCCTCGTCTTGAAGGCCGTCTTCCACTCGTCTCCTGGTCTAATTCGAATTTGATGATAACCACTTTTAAGATCAATCTTTGAAAAGATCACAGACCCATTGATTTGGTCTAACAGATCATCAAGCCTCGGCATCGGAAACCTGTATCTGACAGTTATCTTATTCAGTGCCCTTCTATCCGTACACATTCTCCATGAACCATCCTTCTTGGTACGAGTAATGCTGGTACAGCACACGGACTCAAGCTCTCTTGTATACGCCCCTGTTCAAGCAATTCCTCTACCTGCCTACGCAACTCTTCATGTTCTTTCGGACTCATTCTATAGTGTGGTTTATGTGGCAACACAGCACCTGGAACAAGATCTATTTGGTGTTGTATATCCCTTAACGGTGGCAATTCCGTTGGCAGCTCTTCAGGAAATACATCGTTAAATTCTTCCAGTACTGGTTTTACTTCTTCAGGTATCTCAACCTCTTCACTGCTCTCACGCCCAATCAACAAAAACACTTCAGGCTCCTCTTCAACTTCTTTAACAAACTCCTTCAAGGATAATAAAGTTTTCAGCTCTTCAATCTCCTCTAGTTTGTTTTCTTCTTGTTGTCGCTTCTTTGGAACTAGAGTAATCTTTGTGCCTTCAAACATAAAACTGTAACTGTTGGTATGCCCATCATGTTGCACCGCCCAATCATACTGCCACGGTCTTCCCAGCAACAAATGATAGACATCCATATCTACCACATCGCACCAGATTTCATCCTTGTATTTCTTCCCAATTGAAAAATTCACACAAGCCCTTCATCCAACCTTCACCTCCCCGCCTTTTCTCAACCAAGCCAACTTGTATGGTTTCGAATGTTTCTCAGTCTTCAATGCCAACTTCCTCACAGCTTCTGAAGAAATTATATTATCACAGCTTCCAGCATCAATAACAAACTTGCAAACTTTTCCCAGAATAGTACATGTCGACTGAAAAATATTGCTCCTCAACCAACTACAATCCTCCTCTTGCTTTGGTGTCAAACAGGACCTCCTCATCATCAGATTACAACCTTCGTCTCCCGACACTTCTTCTTCCTCCTCATCAGGTGGTGAATTGGAACATTTAGCTTCTTCATCCTCATCCTCAACCTCCGCTATCATAGCTCGTTTCTTCGGCTTTGGACATTCATTACTTTTGTGGCCCACTTCTTGACAATTATAACACTTGAAACCATTATTGACTTTCATCTTCCCAACCTCATTCACAACTGGTTTTGCAACAGCTTTTGAAACATTAGAACTTCCACTAATACCCTTTACTTGATTGTTGGAATTTGTAAACACACCACCTCCTCGTCTTCCCTGTTTCTCCCAAGCCAACGCTTTCTGGTGTGCTTCCGCTACAGATCTGGGATCAAACATATTTACCATGTCTTGAATCTGCATACGCAATCCTCCAACAAACCTAGCTGTTAATTATTCCTCTGTCTCCGTGATATCGTTCCTTGCAATTAGTTGATAAAATTTGTCAGCATAGTCATTCACAGATTTCATCCCCTGTCTCAAGTTTTGCAACCTCTGATACATAAGCGACTGATAGTTATAAGGTAAGAATGTAGCTCTCATCAGTTTCTTCGTCTTATCCCAAGATTCAATCTTTGACTTCCCCATCCGTTCACGTGTAAGTTTGGTTTGCTGCCACCATGCCAAAGCTCTACCCCTCAGCCTTGTAGCAATCAACTTCACTCTACGATGTTCAGGAACTTCCTTGAAGTCAAAAATCTCCTCCACATTAGACAACCAATCTAAGAACTCCTCAGCTTGCATACCACCCTTGAATTCCGGTATTTCAGTCTTCATCCCAGACTCCCACTTGTGATCATACTCTGATTGATTTCTTCCTTGGCCTCGTCCATGAACACTACCACCTTCGAACTCCTCTTCAAAATCAGATGTATATCGATGTCGATCCTGACCATCAACATCTCTACTACCATCATTCCTTCCACCAACATCCCTTCTACCGGCATTCCTTCGATCACGATCTCGGTTATCAACATTTCTATAACTGTCTCGGCTCACACATCTATGATCATTATCAACACTTCTCTCTCGATTGGATTGTGGTGAAACTCTACTTCTCCCATGGTTAGATTCAGGTGAAACCCTTCTCCGATTTTGATTCATCTCCAACATCATCTTCTCTAATCGTCCAATCCCTTCATTGAGCTTATCACTAAAGTTCTCATTAATTCTTTGCTCCATCTCATCAGCCTCTTCTCTTCTATATAAAGCTTCTACGTTTTGATGACGATTGGCTCTTCTTGGCGGCATGATTGAATACTTCACAAATTCCACAATATTCGGCTTGGACAAATCAAAAGATACCAAATGATGTACAATCTTCAACTTCAAAATCTCGGCTCTACTTCAAACTTTGGTGCGCAAATCTTCCACGCAAGATTTAAGCACTTTTCCTCCTTTGATCCAAAATGAAATGGATCGAAAACTCCCACTTTGTTGCAAAAAAATATATGATGAACACGATGAACACAACTTCTCCAAATAACGCAACTTTCAATCTCCAACACTTCTACTTAGCTCGGCTCTACACTTCAAGCTCGGCTAACACTTCAACTTCGAAATTCTTCAAAGAATTGGCTCCAAGACTCGATTTAGCTATGATTAGCTAAAACAAGCTCTGATACCAAATGACGCAGCAGCGGAATTACAAAACGATGATTCGATGAAAGTAACGATCGGTGGAATGGAAGATACCGAAATGCCCAAATTCGTTGATCCGAAGATACCGAATTCTAGCTATTTTCGTCACGTTGATCACGCACGATACCGTGAAGGAAGATCTGCAATTCTTCAGACGTTGATCTAGCACACTAGATACCGTGAATTAGCTTCTACGATCAATGATTCGAGCGCACTCGAATGCCGAAAGAGGAGATATGAGATTACACTCAACTACCAATTTAGATGAAAGCACAAAGCTAACAAAACGAAATTTTATTCAAAATCAACCAACCTTCAAATGTACAACTCACGCCTATTTATAGCATTTTACAATCAGACCCTTAAGTCGTTCACGACTTACGACCCAACTTAGGTCGGCAGCGACTCAACAATCCACGACTCAAGTACTTGTATTACAACCCACACAACATCACAAATTTACAACACTTAGGTCGTATACGACCTAACAGACACATGACTCACGACCTACGACTTAAGTACAAACGACTCAACACATATACAACAAAGTCCAGCAAAACACCCACGACATACGACTTAAACATAATGACTTATCAATGCTCACGAGTTAACAGGTGCCGCGACTCAACAATAAACGACTTATCTTTGCCACGAGTTAACAGGTGTCGTGACTCAACAACAAACGACTTATCATTGCCATGAGTTAACATTCAGCGACTCAAGAGAAAAACTGCTGCATCACATCATGCGACCTAACTAGGTCGTAGGTCGTACGCGACTTATATTAGGTCGTGAACTCTCTTCTTCAGCACACTCGTTAGGTCGTAGACGACCTATAACACTTTCCTTAGGTCGTAGACGACTTAAGCCTTGCGTATTCTCAACCCGTGCTGCTACTTTGTTATCTCGTGGTGCTCCTCCTGTAGCCTTAGATTGTACACGATCTAAAGATCCCGAACGACTTAAGCTAAGTCGTAGCCTCTTTCCCTTAAGTCATGGACGACCTAAATCTCCTTCCTTAGGTCGTGAACGACCTAGGCCTTGTGATTTCGTAGCTTGCACTGCTTCGACTCTGGCCTGAGCTACATCAAAGAGGCACAGATTTTAGAGTGGTTCGGCCAAAATGAATGCCTACGTCCACTGTATATATATTATTCTCACTATATATATCTATATTATTACAATGGATTCATGGAGATGATGGAGAATCCTTGAAGATGATAAGAGTATGGTGGGAAGTGTTATCCTCCTCAGTTTTATAAATTCAGTCCCATGCCTGGTGAAATGCTTGGGGTATTTATATGAGCAAGCCTCCTTTGATCTGCGGTTAAGTTTGCTTGAGGATATCCATGATTCGCATGGCAGATCGGACCATGGGATGGTTCAAACCGTGGGATGGTCGCATGCTCGACGTTTGGTAGCGATACATGCATATATGGTGACACTCTGCCTCTCCGTACTCTAGTTGCTTATTTTGCAGGATGTCAAGCGGTGTAACTTTGAGTTTATTGTCACTTTCTACGTCGGATAGGAGTAGTTTGTGGCAGGGTGGCTATATTAGCACATTTCCAGAGTGGCAGGACTGTAGTATGTATGCTTTTCTCTGCCGGTCTGACCGTTCTATCTCCTTAGAGCCACTTCGACCTGTTTTCTGTCCTTATGTGAGAGGAACTAGGGGGTATAAATCAGCCGACCCTTAGGTCAAGTGGTTCCTAAGAAAGCCAGTATTAGCTTGGCTGATGCGTCTGTCTCCCTACGGGCAGCCGCCAAGCCCTATTAAACTTTTTGTGAAAATTTTAAGCAACATTTGCCTCCCAAGCCTGCCCTCATGGGCGGGGGCAGGATTGCAGATACCAAATGACGTGTTTTGATGGATGCATGTAGTGTAATTAATGCTGTTATGACGTGCCTTTCTATCGGTGTCTTTGGCGGTCCATTTTTTCCTGAAACTTCTGAGCCAAAGGATCTGAATCGACCCTAACATCACATCTCTTCGCATGGTCCAAATTTGGTTGTCTTTTCGAGATGAAGGGTCACGATTTGGCTAGTGAGGGTCTATAAATAGATAGAGCTACCTCTTCTTCTCTTTTCATTATTTCTCCATTTCTTCTGCCATTGTTGTAAATCTTTTGACATTTTTCAAAATTCTCCATTAATAGGTACGTCCCTCTCTCCATTTTCATTTTTCATTGTCATCGGGTCGTCGGTGGCTCATTTCTCTACCATGGGGTGCCCTTTGGCAGTGTCCCTTCCGATGGTTTTCTTCTCTTTTTGACGGTGCCCCTCCTCAGTTAACCATGCTTTAAGGTTGATTAGTCCCTAAGGGAAGGCATCCATTGTGCTTGTTTTCTAACGTCTGCTATGATCTTGTCACAGATGGCTTCTTTCGATAATGCTTCGAGTTTTTCTCCCATGGTCCCTTCTGACTTCATGGGTGGACCGGACAGTATAGTCAGAGAGCTGAACCTATTTGATTGTACCCCTGGCTTGAGCCAATTTCTAAAAGCCTATGAAAAAGCTGATAACACCCTCACCAAACTACTACACATTCTCCTAGAGTTACTTGAAAGTCGAAATGGCCTTGCCCCTGCATCCAACCATTGTGTCCCTTTTCAACGGGCTCGGCCTCATTCCGGGTCAACTTACTCCGAACAACTATCGTTATTTGGTGAGCCTTTACGTAGCATGCCATCGCTTAGAATTAGGAACACCTTCTGCGAGCCTTGTCGCCCGCCTCTTTAATGTTAACAAATGGCATGGTCATTACCCTGGGACCTACTACCACATCCAAATGAAGAATGAGAGAGAAGTGGTCTTTTCTGGGGTTTTAGTGAAAGGTGTCTCCAGTTGGAAATCTCAATATTTCTTTGTCCCGCGGGCTGTGAATGAGGGGTTACGTTTTCAATCATTTCGATCTTTTGGTGAGACTGTCTTTGTGATTTTTATCCCCCGCTCTTTCTTTTTCCTTTTGACATTCTTACAATTTTCCCATTGCAGGATCCCCAACGATGAGCCAGGCCGAGGCGATGTTAGTGGAGAGGTAAGTGCTAGGCCTTCGGGGTCCGATGATACCCTCCGAGATTTGGACAACTTAGTGACTAGTAAGATGCTCCTAAAATTCAGGCTATTGTAGGAGGTCAGTCCATTTTTGCTCCCACAAAAATGGAGAAGGGCATTGATACAAGCCGGAAGAGAAAGAAAAAGGAGATGGTTTCAAAGAAGCCTATAGGTAGTCTCCTCGTTTTATCTTCTTTACACGAATCCACACTTTTGCCTAGGGCCGGCTAGGGGTGCATTGGTATGAACGATTACGCTAGCCCAAGGGATGCCAAGTGTTGGCCTATAGTTGATGCAGATGCCCTTTCCGATGTTCCATTGGAATGGCAGGAGTATGATCCAACAAAATATGATGGAACTTCTGGCCAGCCTCTGCCCCCGGCCCTTGGAGAAAGTATGACTTGGTCTTCCTCAGGTGATGGTCCTACTGAAAATAGGGATCGTGATGCTGGACCATTGGGCTTAGGAAGAGCAGGACCTATAAACTCTAAAGGGGATGATTTTGAGCCTTGTGCACCTCTGATTAGGAACCGGAACCAAGGTGCCCACCTGGTAGTTAATTATGTTTATCTTTACTGCGGCTGGTTCCTTATTTTCTAACTTGTTATGTTTCTTTGTTTCAGTGGGCCAGATCAATTTTGAGGAGCTGGATGACACGAACGATTCCCTCGCAGACTTTTTAGGGAAAGATGCTTGGGGGGAAAGCTATGATGGACTCTCCTTTGCCACCCCCCGAAGAGGCGGCCGATGCTTCTTGCTCCATGATTCATGTTGATGAAGAGTCCAGTTCTGAGGAGTCCCTAGGTAGCAAATGTGCAAGGACCGAAGTGCCAAAGGAGGAGGGACCGACGGCGCGTAGGAGGAGAGGAGCATGTGGTGGATGAAACGAGGGTGGCTCATGGTGAAGCCTATGAAGACGAAGTTGATGGTTCTGTGTATCATGGGCCTAATGAAGAGAAATCTGGGATGATTTCCATGTGGATTAGTCCGGGATATGACAAGGAGGGCTTGGATAGACTCCTATGAACCTTCCAAGTGGCTTCCGCTCATTCTTTAGGGACTTCCCACCAGCTACACTCTGGATCTCCAGGTCACGGATTACACGCTGTTGTTGATAGCTTGTGCAAGGAACTGGCCGTGGTAAGACCTGTTTACCTTTTTATTTTTCTTCCATCTCCTTTTTTCAATAACTTGGAATGCCTTATTTTAAGATGGGTGCGTGCGCGATGAGGGTTCTCAATGAGCTTGTTAATTTGCAGGCGAGAACTACCAAGGGCAAATCGTAGAAGAAGTGGGGGAGTCTTCTCATGGTAGTCCTCAACGGATGGTGAGGGTTGCGGACAAATTGGGGGGAGTTCATGATAGGTTGAGGGAGAGTTGGAGGAGAATAGGTCCCACGCAACAGATGAGATGGGGGAGTTGGAAGCAGTCAGAGCCAGTTTGTTGGGTGGAGATGACATAGTTGCTCAATTGAAGGAAGAGTTAAGAGTTCCGAGGGAGGAGGTTGAAGTGACCTGTGTGGCAGTTGAGCTAGTTGCTAATGAGTGAGAGGTAGCTATTACAGCCAATGGTGTGCCAAGGAGGACCGTGAGTCGGAGATTATGCTTCGAGCAGACGTAGTTCGGTAAGGAGTTAGTTGAGAAAAAAGTGGCGAAAGCCAACCGTCGTAGGGTCGACGCCGAGGTTGTCAGAGACTAGGTTGTTGCCAATCGGGGATCGCTTGAGGAAGAGGTTACATGGCTAAAGGGAGTGGAGGAGAGATCTAAGCAGGAGGTAGGGCATGTTCGAGGGCTTTTGGATGCCTATCAGACATGCTTGCCCTCGGACGACGTTGAGGGGTTGAAAGAGAGAGTCCATCAGGAAAGGGATGCTTACTTGTTAGCTCGTTCGACTAACATGGCGGTGGGCACTTTCATGAACGACTTCCATCTTCCTATTGTGATCTCAAGGGTGATGCCCGCTTTGGCCTAGAGGTGTCGGCCATCTTGACAGTTGAGAAAATTGACTCTCTGACCCGACCAAATAAGTAAGGAGGTTGTCACGTGTTGTCATTTGTAGCCTAGTTTTCTTTGTTGTTTCTTTTTCCTTTTTTTGTTTGTTTTAGGTTGATTGCGCCTAGCATGACAGGCTGTGTGCCGTGCCCCATGTTTGTTATGAACTCTCTTTTTTGTGCATCATGTTGTGTTTGAGATACTTATTTCTGTTATTGTACTTGTAAATAAAAAGGCAAGCACAAGGATTGAGGCCTTAGCGAGAACCATGGGGTTTGCATAGAAGGACCCAACTTATATGCTTGATGTCACCCTTTTCGACACCCAGGGGTTGGAGTTACGGCCCATGGGGTTTGCATAGAAGGGCCCGACTTATTTTCTTACGGGCGCCATTTCTGATACCCAAGGATTGGAGTTAAGGCCCATGGGGTTTGCATGGAAGGACCTGGCTTATTTTCTTATGGGTGCCTTTTCCGACACCCAGGGGTTGGAGTTGAGACCCGTAGGGTTTGCACGGAAGGACCTGACTTATTTGCTTGTAGTCGCCCTTTTCGACACCCAGGGGTTAGAATGAATCCCAGCCCATTTGCTTGCGGGCACACTATGGATGTCGGACCTTGAAGGTACTATCATGGCATTGCGCTAAGTTATCATGTGCCAGTCTCGACAAAAGTGTTTTGTCCTGCCGATATGAGGAGCATCATAGGAGAGGGGAATTAGACTGTTGTGGTCGCCATCCAACTCATCGATGCACCTCAGGAGGCAAGAGTTATATCTCGTGTTTGCGTGCTGAGCAGGTCGGGGAGCACCGGGATGACCTGCAAGTCATTGGAATCCCCGACGTGCCCAGGCGGAGTGGATGCACGGTAATCCACCTTTATCGAGCATGTCCTTCTTTCAGGGAGGGGAGTGCTAGCTCACGCGGTCCCTTAACGGGATGTTGGTTGTCGTCGGATCGGGTGAATGAGCATGTAAGAACTCATCACTGTCCAGTTATCCTGGACTTGCGTGGCTGGCATTGTCTTGGCAAAGAGAGATGACCTTCCATTGGTACTTGTAAAAGGAAACAATTACGTCCTAAGGTCTCATTTATAGAGTACTTTTGTTATATAACATAAGCCCGTAGGTGTTCTGGGCTCCGGGTCCAGGACACATGGGTCTTATCATGGCGAGATAGATGGTATGCACCATTAGTTAGCATAAAATTGATAACATATGGTCCTTCCCAATTCGAGCCGAGCACCTCATTGGTCGGATCCTTGGTGTTTGCAAACACACGACGTAAAACCAAGTCGTTGATGGTGAACTATCGGAGCTTCATCCGTGCATTGTAATGTTTTGCGACTTTTCTCTTATAAGCCTCAGTGCGAATCTCCGCTTCCATTCTCCACTCATCGAGTATGTACAGTCCGATCTTGAGGAGCCGTTATTTTGCTCATGGTCATAGGTCACCCTGCGAGTGGACGAACCTCGATTGGTGGCATGGCCTCATGCCCGTATAAAAGAGTGAAGGGTGTGTGGCCGGTTGAAGTTTGGGCGGAGGTGTGATACGACCACAATACAAGAGGAAGTTCCCCCATCCAATTTCCTTTCACTTTGGCAAGCCTCTTCTTGAGAGTAGACTTGAAGGTTTGATTGGCTGCCTCGACCTGTCTATTGGCATATGGGTGAGTGACCGAGGAGAAGCTCTTTTCTATTCCATTTCTATAGTAGAACTTTTGGAACAGTGTGCTTTCGAACTGGGTCCCGTTGTCCATAGCAATTTTCTTTAGGAGGCCGAAGCGGCAGACGATATTCTTGATAACAAAGTTGAAAATGCTTGGAGTCATGACATCGGTCAAAGGTTCTGCTTCCAACCCATTTGGTGAAATAATCTATGGTTACGATTGCATGGTTATATCCACTTTTGTCGTTAGGGAGCTTCCCAATCGGATTGATCCCTCATGTATCAAACGGCCAGAGGGACGTCATAGAGACCAGAGGGGCCGGAGAAGCCCATGAAATTGAGAATCGCTGACACCGGTCACATTTCTTCACATAGTTCATAAAATCCTTTACCATGGTAGGCCAGTATTACCCCTGTCAAGTGGTCCTTTTTGCCAGACTTTGCCCCTCGACGTGATCTCCGTAGAAGCCTCATGCAACTCCTCTAAGACTAGGGTAGCTTCATCTTCGGACACACAAAGTTGTGGTGGGGTTAACTATTCTAGCCTGTAAAGCTTCCCTTCGATGATCGTGTAATGCGGCGAACGATTCAAAGTTTTTCTGACCTCCTTATGGTCGGTTGGTAGCTCATTGTTCATGATATACCTGTATATGGTTGTCGTCTAATTTTCTTTGGAAGGCCGATCAATGTCCATGACGGTTGCCCTCGGCTCGAAGCCGGGAGTGCTCCGGGTGTCTAGTGGTACCCATGGAAGAGTTCCTCCCAGATCGCTTGCTGCTTTTGCTAATTGGTCCACCTTACCGTTTTGCTCCCTGGGGATATTTTCTAGTCAGAATTCTCTGAAGGCTTTGGTAAGTCTCTAAGCTTCAGTGACATAAAGTGCCAGAACCTTTCCTTTTGTTTGAAAGCGGTTGTTCATTTGGTTAACGATGATGGCAGAGTCACTGTAGGCATGTAATGATTCCAAGTGAAGTTCTTTCACCATCTTTAGGTCAGCCTAGAGGCTTCATATTCGGCCTCTGTTCGTGGCCTTGAACGTAAGCCAGATGGCGAAGCAAAGATCTTTCCTTTCGGGGGAAACTAGGACCACTCCCGCTCCTACCCCTTTCTTGTTGGATGCACCATTTGCATAAAGGTGCCAAGTTCATTTTGAGGGGTTCTCCTTCTCTCCTTCGTCACCCGTGTCGAAACATTCGGCTATGAAATCAGTTATTGCTTGTCCTTTGATTGACGATCATGGGATAAAATGGATGTGGTGTTGGCTCAGTTAGACGAACCATTTGAGGAGCCTCCCCTTTGTGTCGGGGCAACTCAGGATCTGCCTAAGTGGT
The DNA here is from genome assembly GCA_030737815.1 of Allium fistulosum. Lineage (NCBI taxonomy): Eukaryota > Viridiplantae > Streptophyta > Magnoliopsida > Asparagales > Amaryllidaceae > Allium > Allium fistulosum. Next base: position 1,243,914,229 of record CM060902.1, on the reverse strand, counting down.
TGGTTGGTTAGAACTTTGATAGGATGAGCTTGGAAATATGGTCGTAATTTCTGGGCCGCCATCATAAGGCAGAAGGCTAATTTTTCGGTCCTCGTGTACCTTATCTTAGGTCTGGTCAATCACTTGCTCACATAGTAAATTGGCCGCTGCACCTTTTCCTTTTCACTGATGAGTGCGGCGTTGATTACGTGGTTGGTGACCACTAGGTATAGGAAATAATCTTCCCCATCAACAGGTTTTGATAGAATTGGAGGAATGGCTAAGTGTTACTTCAATTTTTTGAAGGCCTTAGTGCATTCGTCGTCCCAGGCGAAGGTCTTACCCTTCTTGACGAGGTCGAAGAAGGGCATGCATCGATCCGTAACCTTTGGAAAAAAATGTCCTAGAGTGGCCATCATCCCGTTGAGGCTCTGTACCTGCTTCACTGTTTTGGGAACATGCATTTCTTAAATAGCTCGAATCTTGTTCGGGTTGACTTTGATTCCTTTAGCGCTCACAACATACCCCAAAAAATGGCTGGATCGAGCTGCAAATGGCCACTTCTTAGGATTCAACTTCATGTTGTACTTCCTCAGGATGCCAAAATTTTTGACGAGGTTAGGTACATGGCCGTCGGCCCTCTCCGATTTTACTAGCGTGTCTTCAACATACACTTCCATCGAATGACCCAGTTGCTCTGAAATCATTCAGTTGGCTAAACGTTGGTAGGTTGCCCCCACATTTCTCAAACCAAAAGGCATGACCGAGTAATAATACAGCCTAGTGTTGGTGATGAAAGAGGTATGTTCTTGATCAGAGCCATGCATGGCGATCTGTGTAACACACCTAATTTTAAATAACATTATTCAAGAGATTTAAGTAGATAAATTAAATAGAATAATGTAAAGATTAAAGCGGTTAAGAGATTAGGATTTGTACAATTATAAGGTAGTCGTGCCTTAAGTAATGAATAAACAAATGGAAATTTAAAATGAAGTAAGTAAAGGTAATAAGACAAGGGTAAGATAGGAATAGGTTATATTCTTATATCCTAAACTGTTATCCCATTCTCATTTCCAACATTCACAAACAAAAACTAAACCTAGAGCTTGGCCGGCCACCAGATGAAAACAAGAGGAAGATAAGCAAGAATTCAAGAAGGAAGCTTAACCAAATCAATTCAAGGGCAAACCTCAAACTCCTTAACCACAAACTAAGGTGAATAATAGATTACATCTCATTTTTATTGTTTTTGGTTTCTTGATGAGTTCCGAATTAATTGTGCAAGAAAAATGCCATGTTTTGATTGTTTAAATGGATATATATGCTTGTTGATGATTTATGTTGTTTCATATAGATTTTATGACAAGATTTGATTTGAAAAATCTATTAATGACATCCAAATGGTTTGCGTTTTTTATATATGGTCAGAAACATTATTTTAGAGATGAGTTTCAAGTTTCATAATTTTCTAAGTGGTTGTGGATTTATTATGAATTTTCTAGTAAAGAAAATGGTAAAATTGGGTTTAAATTATTTTTGGCTATTATATGTTAGCTTTGGGTCAGAAATTTAAATATGTTAGAAAACATATTAAAAGTGATTTATGAGAATTTTTGGAGAATTTTCCTAAGTATTTTATTAAAGTTATAAAATTATTTAAGGTATGGGACTTAAATGTTTTATATGTTCAGAAAAGGAGAACGGACAATTTGTTAAATGTTTTAAAATTGTTTATTACTGAATTTGGCAGCACTTTTAGAAAAAGGTTTTGTAAAAGAATTGGCCACCAATTATATGTTGACAAATAGGGCAAGTTAGTTGGAAAGATATTACTTTAAAAGGCTAATAATCAGTTTTGCATAGAATTATTGCTTCGCCACTTACAACAGCCACCTTTCAACCTAATACATCCACCTCCAACAAAGTCGAAACCAATACACATGTTATCAATGCCTTGGTATGTAGTGGTTTGGTGAAAGGCAGAAGGTATAGGGTCGAAACATGCTTTCGAAGGGGTAGAAGCTACTATTTAACTACAAATCACTTATGTTTATAAAGGAGGCTTTCAAAGGAGATATATTAGCTTTCGACTTAGTCCATTTGCTTCTGTTTATATAAAGAAAGGGCTTTCTAATGGGTTGCCGTATTTTGTTTTTAAAATAAGCTTTCGAAGGGGTCGAAACCCCTACTGCCACATTCAACCTTTCAAATTAATGCCTTCTAAAGGGTACTATTGCCTTTAAACTTTGAAGTCGCTTCTCCATGCTTTCAAAAGGGTTGGTTTCGAAACCATCCACTTTCTTTTACCTAGGAATAATGCTTTCGCCCCAGTTCTTTTAAGACCCATAGATATATTGAAAGTTAAACCAAAATGTTTCAAAAGGAATAGTTTAAATGGTTTCGAAGCTATGTTCCATAAACTTTTACTTGAACCCAATGTTTTCGAAAGGTTTGTTTTAAGTAAGGGACCTTAATGCTTTCGAAAGGTATAAAATGAAGGTTTCGAATGGGAGATTCTCCAATGTTTTCGAATGGCTTACTTGAGTCTTTAAATGGAAGTTTTCCAATGCTTTCGAAAGGCAAGTTTAAAGTATTTTGAAAAGAGAATGTCTAAGGTTTTATAAAGCTTTCGAAGTGACACTTTCAATGATTTCGAAAGGTCGATTTTTTAAAGTTTTGAAAGGTATTTTTTGGTCTTTCGGCCTAGTGCTTCAAGGTAAAGTAGTTAACCAATTTTGAAAGGGGTACTTTCAATGGATTCGAAAGGGACTGTTTAAAATTTTTAAACAAGGGTTTCGAAGGTGATATCTTGTATTTAAAACCTAATGTTTTATAAGTTAAAGAAGGGCTTTAACTTGTTGTAAAGGGATAGATAACCCTATTGATTTAGGTTTTCATCAACATTGTTTTGTGTAAAGCATATATCATGGCAAAGATATTTGAGTAAAGAAAAAAGTATATTTTCCTTGTTAAAGTATGATTTAAAGGGTTAAATCAATTTGAAAGAAATGTTTCAAGGAAAATTTGATGGGTAGTTAATCCTAAGTAAATGACTCAAATATTAGAATACTAGATGGGACTAGTATAGGGCCGCGTCCTATACTTTAGCTAATAGCTCCTAGCTAATATGAGTCCAAAATTCTAGTATGTAGGGCTTTGTCATAGGTAGGACTAATATGATGTTACACACAGAAAGGAATATACAGAGAAAGATAGGTTATTATTGAGCCCGCAAAACAATTAGGATCAGTTGACCCTTGGAGAAGTAAGTTAAGGACAGACCGTCCAGGAGTGTGTCTAACAGAAGTTAGTGTTAGAACCTAAAATTTTTATGTTTTGATTGTGACAACTATATAAGTAAATATTATACTAACTAACCAAACTTGCAGGTGAAGATATTGTTTTTACTTGAGAAATAGTCTAACAATTTGTAGACCAAAGTCCGGATTGAAGCTTCAGCAAAGTATTAAGTTTAAGGTCTAAGTTTAGTAGTAAATATATGCTAAAATCTCTCCAAAGTGGTATATGCATGCACACACAATATAAAAGTTTTTCAAAACATTTAGATAAGCCAGAAAATAGTAAAAACAACCGGTTGAATGGCATAAGTCAGCCGGCTAAATACTATGCATGTGCATAAATTATTTTGAATATTCAGACTGCTGACCATGCTATTTCAACTGGCTGAATTGTGTCTTTCTTACACAGTTTCCTTGTTGTTTCGATTTTAAATCGATCCAGCTAGCTGAATTGCTCCATTTAGACGACTGAATCTTTATAACGGCTATTTTTCCAAAAGACACTTCATTTCAATGAACAGAAATAACTTGATTCAAGAGTTGCTTCCATATCTTTTCATGGCTATCTTTCATGAACGAATACAGCTCTTAAACCTCTTTAAATAGCCACGAATTCCATTGTTTTAATCACTAATTCTCATTCTTATTTTCTAAACTATCTTGCTATTTGAACTCTAAGCATTCAATACTTTATTCTGATCACTTGTTCATTCAAGAATACTTCGTTGGTGATTAAATAAATTTCATGTCTTCATGAATTACACGATATACCACAAAGAAGAAGATTATAGGAAGGGTGTACTCTAAAGACTTATCTGTGCTATTAAAAGAGCACATTCAGTCAAGATAATTCTCTGTATTATTGACGTCCTGTTCGGCTGCTCAGGCGGTTGAAGTCCTATTCTATTGCTTAGGCGGTTGAAGTCATGTTCGGTTGATCAGGCGGTGTAATACCTGTTCCTTCGGGTATCAGTGCTTGGTATTCTATTGATTGTCACAACATCGTAGAATAATGTCCAGAAGATGACCCAGTCAAAATACAACAAGCAAAATCTCTGTCAAAGCCACCAATGAGGACTAAAAAAAATATACTTTCTGATTTACAAATTTTAGTAATGATAATAATGAATTAGTTAGTATAAGCGATAAGATCTCAAAGCTTAATTTTATTATTTTCGAAAAGATGAAATCTGTCGAACTTGAAAACGAGAAATTGAAAAATGAGAAATTAAATTTAGAAAATCAACTTGGTGTTTTAAAAAATAATTTTATAACCCTTAAAGAATTTTTAGATGAACAAAACACTAATTTTATAAGGAAAGAAAAAATTTCAAAAGAAATTTTTGATTTGAAAAGACAAAATGATTTATTACAATCCTCTTTAGATAATTCAGAATCTCAAAATTTTCTACTCAAAAATGAGAACCGTACGTTAAAAAACGAGAATTCTGAATTAAATAAGAAAATTAATATTTTGAAAAATAATAATATTTCTTTTGAAAATAACAATTGTGACTTTAAAACTAAATTTGAAAAACGTAAAAATGAATTCATGAAATTTAATAAAGGTCAAAATGATTTAAACATGATTTTATCTAGTTCTAGACCTTTACATGAAAATTGGTTTAGGTTATAATAAAACTGATCGTAGAAATAGCACTAGATACGCTTTCATGTATAGTAAAAATGTTAGTGCTAGTACTAGATTTCGAGTAAAGTCTAAATCCAACTTTTAGAGAAATTCAAGTACTGCTATGACCAATAATGTTTATAATATCTCTAAAAGTATAAAATTATTGACGGGGAATATGAATAAAAGTTATCTAAGTATTTGGGTTCCTGTTAATTGGAATAACAGAGAAAATTATATTGATGATTATTTTGATATAGTAGTTAATAATGAAAATTATATTTATAAAGGTTCAACCACACCCAAATGAGTATGGCTTCCCAAGACCTAACCCTCGGACCGTAACATAGGAAGTAAGTACCAGAACATATATCTCATTTTTTTTGTAGGTACACCACATATAAAGCGGGAGATATATTCCAAATTTTCTAATACTTATCGAAATGAAGCCACAAATGTGATGTTCAAATTTTCAATGTGAGTATTTTATGTGATGTGATGATTGTATGTTTTGTGATATTTTGTGTCTAATACCACTTCTCATAAATTGTTTATTTATACAAACTTCTTACTTCTCCTATTGATATCTATTCCTTTTTGTCGGTGACAAAGAGGGAGAAAAAGGTACGTCATAACAATAGGGGGAGTATTAAGACAAGGGGAGTATAATCTGTTTTAATTTATAAAACTTACATAGTTGTCATCATCAGAAAGGGGGATAATGTTAGAACCTAAAATAACTACAAGACTACAGGGCTATTTCGATGACAAATAACCGTCAGCGGCCGTCGGAATAGCATCCGTGATTTCTGTCGCCTTTCGGCGTAGTCGACGACAACCTTCCGACTCCTTTTTGACGACTGCTAACAAAAAAGTAGCGATGGCTTTCGACAACGAACGAGGTACACGTAGATCCACTCGTAACCAATAATCCATTGGTAGTCGTTGATAGCCATCGAAAATCTGGGACTCGTAAGCCATCGGTAGTCGTCGATAGCCGTCGGAAATTTAGGTTTATTTTTTTATTTCTGCTCCTATTCGACTTCCCCCACATCTACATATACATCAATATACTTCTCAACTCCATTCCACAAAAATAATTCAAATATATATATATATAATAACCAACATCGCATATTATACCAACTACAATATTAACCATAATCTCCAATATGTACAAAATCATAAACTCCAATGTATACAAAGTCTACATCATAAACTCCAATATATACAAAATCAACCATCCAACATCCTCAAACATCCAACGAAACACTGGCCATTCAATGTCAAACATCAAACAACTCCACAAAATGTACCAAATCAACACAACACATCCAATCTCTCATCAAAATGTATCAAACATACCAAAACAAATCATCCTCACCAAGTCCAAGTCAATATACGCAACATCCAAGCAAAAACATAGAAAAGCATACCTATCAAGAGTCGTCCTTGCCTCCGGAAGCACTAAACGATGAAGGAAATGAACTATGTTGCTGCATGTACTCTACCAAGCGCTGATTCAACTGCTCCATCTGTATAGTGCGAAGATGGTCTTGCTCTTCCAACTGCTCGACCATGGCTCTCAGCCGTTTTATCTCGGCTTTGTCCTGCTCTTTTTGGTACGCTTGTTGAGATGCCCTAGCCTGCGAATAGAAAAAAATGTTATAGAACTTTTTGACGACTTTTATAACAATCGTGTAACTTTTATAAGATAGTTTATTTTTACGAATTACCGCTTGGTTTCCATAACCAAAACGCCAATTTTGCCACGTAGGATCCATGATGGAGTCAAAAATAGCGTCTTCCTCCTCGCGAGTCAACTCATTGCGGTCCGATCCCTCTAACATCTGTGCCCATGCCTCTTGAAACTTTTCATACAATCCAAAAAAATTACATTTGAAATTAATTCAACATTACTTTAATTCTTCACAGCTAATCACTTAAACTAATCAATATTAATAACATAAATTCAAAATATGCATACATATGCAGCCATCGCCTTATCTTCATCTTCCCATGCATATGTAGCGTTGCTAGCTTCGTCCGTTTGCTTTATGGCACAGGTACTTCCATGTATGAGACCGGACGTCGACGCACTCTTTCCTGCAATAAATAATGTAGATATATTACTGTTTATATTAACTGTTTATTAATAACTTATAACTTAAACTATATAAATGTAATAACCATTTATAATCGCAATTAATAAATTTACCAAATCCTCACGATGATGCTGGAATAACTTGGAACCACCACGATGTGTTACTGGGTTCTTATTTCTATTCGCAGAGTTCCTCTGTGACTCCGCCTACAAACTTAAATAATTGAACAATATATTTAATAGTTGTAAAACAAAGTAATGAGATATATATGATAGATTAATTACCTTGAACTCATCGTTGTTCCACCAGGCAACCCAAGCATCATATACACTGGCACCCATCTAGTTCGGTTTCCTCCTAGCTCTTCTAAGGCCCGACATCGTGTCCCAATAATTCTTCGCTACCTTAGAATTCCAGTGGCACTGCACAAGGGAAATGTCCATTTTCTGCAAATCTACGGAACCCTACACATTGAGAAAATTAAATATAAGTTGTACATTTTTAAGTAATCAACAAATTATAAAACGGTAATTTACAAATATGTAAATTTAAACTCACCAAAAAGTCCTACCAGATGCTCTCTCTGATTGGGTCAGGGATCTTACTCCATCGGGGCCAATACCCAGCCATCCTACTCATATATGCCTACTTGGAAATACTAAGAACCACTCCCGATGGCTCTAGCTCAAATCCCCTGTGTTTAATTTGACACATAGCTTTAGACTATTATATATATCGTACACAAAATATTTTTAATGCTATGTTACTAATTTTAATACTTATGATCCATCAGCTTTGGGTTGTAAATACACTACTGGTCGTGCTGCTGACTCTAAAGGGCCACTGTCATCACCTCTATTCCCTCTTCAAGAAGAAGAGTGGGAACTAGAGTGGGAAGAGCTACGCCTTCGAAAAAAAGACATGATACTTGTCACGTACATATTAATTTATTATGTCATAACATATAATTCATAATAATTATGAGAAAAGATATCATAATTGATGAGAAAAATGTAACACGAATAATCGCATAAATTACCTTATATTAAATTGTATATTAGCAATCAGTCATCGTCGTTTTCTGATTCGGACTCGGTTTCGTACTCTTTATCGTTTTCCTCTGTAGTTTTAAATGCTTCTACTAATACATTTGATATATCATTTAGAGGTCCAAAATCCGTGTGATCGTCCGTTGTTGTTATTTCAACATTTTCCTAAATATCTGCTTGATAGGCTTGTTCGTCCTGAATATTCTTTCCATCAACGTAAATCTTGCCTTCATTTTAAAAACTACCGACCGGTCTGCTTTATCTCTTTTTAGAGATGGATAAGAGGTATAATAAAATTATAGGGCTTGTTTGGCTAGTACAAAAGGGTCGTACTTTTGATAACGCGAGGTATGTTTTATTTCTATACGATTATAATTTGGATGCACGATAACACCGAAACCTGGCACATTGCTGAACCAGTTGCATCTAAACAAAAAAACTTCCTCCGCAGGTCTAGTGAAATATGTCAATTTCAAAACCTGGGTTAACACGCCATAAAAATCATTTATATGATCATTTGGATCATCACTACCTTTAACAAACACACCAGTATTGTTAGTTAATTTTTCAGCACCATATTCTTTGGTGCTGAATTTATATCCATTAACGAAAAATATTGGATATGTCTTAACTTTTCATTTTAATCCCATCACTAGATGTTTTAATCTTTCATCGACCACATAATTTATTGGATCATAAACGTAGTTCGAAAACCAAGTAGCGAAATATTTGCTTATATCGCCGCTTGGATGTTGTGATTCATAAACACTACAAACATAGATAATATATTGCATTATAATTAATGTACATGTATAGTATTAAATTAAATAAATATATTCGGCCTTGTAATTTAATATTACCTAATAAATGGTGCAACTTATGTACAATTAAGAAGAATATATGTGTGTGTGCTACATGGTAATCTCCATCGTCTAACCATACTTCCACACATTTTCTAGCAGGTCGACCATGTTGTCTAAAAATAGATAACATTGCCTCAGAAGAACAACCTTGTTCAATGGCTTCATTATTACGTGTAACACTTTCAAATTATAAGTTCGCATGATCACTGAAATAATGAGAGAAAAAGAACGAAGCTTCTTCTTCGATATATGATTTGCAAATTGAACCTTCAACTCGAGCTTTTTGTCTTACTTTTTTCTTTAAATGATTTGAGTACCTAATAAAAAATATTTCAATTCAAAATAACTTATATATATGTAATTAAAATAATATTTACCATACTCGATATTAATACCTTACCTCTCGAATGGATACATCCATCCATATTGCATAGGACCTTGAAGACATGCTTCATATGGAAGATGAACAGGTAAATGCTCCATTACATTAAAGAAACCTGGAGGAAATATTTCTCCAATTTGTAGAGCAGTACAGGGATTTTTTTCCTCAAGTTTACGTAGACGATCAACTTTTAATGTAGTTGAACAAAGCTCCTTATAAAACAAACTAAGTTCCGTTACAACCTTCCAAATTTTTCTAGGCAACAGTTCTCCGAAAGCGACGGGCAACAAATTTTCCATCATTATATGACAATCATGACTTTTCATCCCACTTAGTCTCCCATTCTTATAGTCGACATATCTATGAAGATTAGAGGAAATCCCATCGGGAAATCGTAATCCATCCACCCATTTTAACAGTACTTTAACTTGGTTGTTGTCTAACTCATAACATGCTTTGGGTTTTTTAGTGTCATTTGGCTTGATATGAAGCTCAGGACGGTTACAAATTTCTTCTATATCACGTCTTGATTTTAAATCGTCCTTAGTCTTGCTCTTAACATTGAAAACTGTATTAAATAGATTATCAAATACGGTTTTCTCGTTATGCATCACGCCAATGTTATGACGGATTAGGAGATATTTCCAACAAGGCAACTCCCAAAATATACTTTGTTTGCACCAATTATGAATCGTCGATTTACCTTGAATTTCAATTTGTTGTCCAATTTTATGTATCTTTTGATAATCTTTTACAACTTCGTATATATTTTCTCTTGACCAAATTGTCGGTGGTCGCAAAGTCTCATGTCTATATGGAGTTTTCATATATGGAGTTTTCGTACACATCCACGGAGGTAGATTGTAAGGTGTAACGATTATAGGCCATGATGAATACTTAGAACCAAAGTGGGAAAATGGTGAAAATCCATCTGTACATAAACCAAGAATAACATTACGGCTCTCCACTGCGAAAGCGGGATATTTCTATCAAAATGCTTCCATGCTTCTCCATCAGCTGGGTGTGTTAACGTACCTTCTTCCTGTGTTCTCATATTGTGCAATCTCATATGATGCGCTATTGCAGATGATGCATATAACCTTTGAAGTCTAGGAGTGATAGGTAAGTAATGCATACGCTTGTATGGAACTTCTTTTCCCTTCTTTTTTCTTGGTTTGTATCTTTCCTGGTTACATATTCTGCAATTCCTAAGATTGATGTCTTCTTTCCAAAACAACATGCAACCATTTAAACAAGTATCTATTTTTTGATATGGCAAACCGAAAGCAGACATAAGTTTTTTTTACTTCATAATGATTTTCGCACATTAAATTATCGGGTGGCATATGCCGTTTAGCAGCTTGTACAACAACTGTAAATCCGGCTTCTATGAGGTTGTATTTTGATTTCATCGCAATGTACTCTGCAGTTACTGATAATTGAGTGTCGCTTGTACAGCCATTCCATAAGGGTTTCTTAGCAGCATCAAATCATTTTTTTTCGCTCCAACAGTTGGTTCCTCTTCCATGTTAACATTGTCATTATCAACTTCAACAGTAGGAAACATTGACGGTGCTGCATCTTCAACCATATGTTCTATAAGATTCATCATAATAATTTCATCACCAACCTCCTCCTCTGACTGTTCTTGATTAGGTGCTACAATTTCTCCATGACGATCCCACACCAAATAATTCGGCACAAAACCGTATTGGCGCAAATGAACTCTAACCATATCCGGTATCAAATGCTTCAACAGTTTGCACCTACTACATGGACAACGAATTTCTTCGTCCTTTCCATTATTGCTTAAAGCGAATTCAATAAACACATGTACCCCATTACAAAAATGTTCACTTATTGAGCCTCCAATTTCCCTTCGTCGTTCATACATCCAGCTCCGATCAGTAAAATAATTGACCATTTTTCCTACTTTAAAACCTATGATAGAAATTAAAATTAGTATTAATCATTTTATTTTATGGATTGACATTTTATTTTTTAATTAAAAAGTATTTATTTATAATGATATTGAATTTGCTAATTTGCGCCTTTTTCTTCTTCTTGCACCTTTTTGGGCATTGAAATTGCTTTTGCGCCTTTTTGCGCTTTCTTGTGCCTTGAAGTGAATATAATATTAAATTTTTAGCTTCTATATTATTTTTTGCTTTGATGGTCGGTCATCCTACTTCCCATTAGAAATACGGTAATAATTATATTTCATAAATCAATTCATTTTAAACGATTTCACAAAATTTCAGCATCACTTCCCCCGTGTTCCCTGTATCGTACACAAATGCGTGTACATACGGAACATAAAGGGTGTTGTTGAAATTTTGTGAACCGTTTAAAATGAAATGATTTATGAAATGTAATGACTTTATAGTGTTTGTAACTTGTCCAATACAGGGACAAATCCGACAAACATTGTATCAAATGAATATGCATGTCCGTTTTGTAAGAAAAACGAATATCCATATAACGATCATATAAAATACTTGTCAGACGGAACCAAAAACTCTCTAAGGGATTTATAAAAAATAAGACACATTATGCACGTCTAATTTGTTCATAGATTATCAATATTAACAATATATATCAATATTATGCACGATTAGTTAATTATATAACATACATTAGCATTTGTACAATAGTTTATTTGCATTTTACTGTTTTATTAAATATATACTATATTATATGATTTTTACTATTTCTAAAATATATATTATTCATGTCTTCAAATTTAACGAATTACGTATATAGTATTATAATTTATTTACATAATTGTACCAAACTTGATTTTATATAAACGATTAAGGGTTTAACTATGATTAATATATTTCAATTATCGTTTTCAAAATTTTACAAACCATAAACATAATCATTCACATCAATCCTAGCTAACCAAATGCTCATATACACTAAATAATCAACGTATATATACACTAATCAAATTATTAATTAAGGTTTAGGGTTTAGGAAACTACTAATTAGGGTTTAGGGTTTATGTATACAAACTAATCAAATTACTAATTGGTTAATGTAAATAAAGAATCAATCAGCTATTACAAACAACTAGAATTACAATTTAACCCTAAATTAACAAATCAAAATCAATTAGGGTTTAGTAAAAACCTGATTTGGAGATGGATGGAGAGGCTAGAGTTATTGGGAGTGATGATTGATGATGTTGGAGATGCTCCGGAAGATGTGGTGGGCTGGCAGTCGCAAGGAGGTAGTAGGGGAGTTTGGGATTTTGCTGATTCGGGTGAAAGAGGGGAATGAAGCAGGTCTCGGCCAAACTGGCCTGTAAACACGTATATTTTCGATGGCTATCAACGGCCACCGACGGCTGTGTTTGCAATGGTTTTCGACGGCCTGTAACGGCTATTGTATTTTAATTATAGAAATGACACGAAGATGACGGGCCGTCGCTAGCCGTCGAAAATTGCCGTCGGCGGCCGTCGGAAGCTTGTTGTTGCTATATACTATTGTTCTTGTAGTGAATTTTGATGTTTTGATTGTGACAACTATATAAGTAATATTATATGAACTAACCAAACTTGCAGGAGAAGATATTGTTTTTACTCGAGAAATAGTCTAATAATTTGCAGACTAGATTCCGGATTGAAGCTTCATCAAAATATTAAGTTTAAGGTCTGAGTTTAGTAGTAAATGTATGTGAATCTCTCTGAAGTGGTATAAATGCACACACAATATAAAAGTTTTTCAAAACATTTAGATAAGCCAGAAAACACTACAAAGAGCCGGCTGAATGGCATAAGTCAACCAGCTGAATACTATGCATGTGCACAAATTATTTTGAATATTCAGACGGCTGACCATGTTATTTCAGCTGGCTGAATTATGTCTTTTTTATACTATTTCCTTGCTGTTTCAATTTTAAATCGATTCAGCTAGCTGAGTTGCTCCATTCAGATGACTTAATCTTCATAACGACTATTTTTCCAAATGACACTTCATTTCAATGAAAAGAAACAACTCTTGATTTAAGAGTTGCTTCCATCTCTTTTCATGGCTATCTTTCATCAATGAATAAAACTCTTAAAACTATATAAATAGCCATGAGTTCCATTGTTTTAATCACTAATTCTCATTCTTATTTTCTAAACTATCTTGTTATTGAACTCTAAGCATTCAATACTTACTCTAATCACTTGTTCATTCAAGAATACTTCATTAACGATTTAATAAACTTCCCATCTTTATGAATTACACGATATACCACAAAGGAGAAGATTATAGGAAGGGTGTGCTCTAAAGACTTATCCATGCTATTAAAAGAGCACATTCAGTAAAGATAATTCTCTGTATTATTGAAGTCATGTTCGGTTGCTCAAGCGGTTGAAGTCCTATTTTGTTGCTTAGGCGGTTGAAGTCCTGTTCGATTGCTCGGGCAGTGTAATACATGTTCCTTTGGGTTAAGTAAGGGTTGATAGTTAAATTCCAGAAGGAGTCTGGGATTGGATGTAGAACGGGAAGTTCGAACCGGTATAAAAATCTCTGGTGTCATTTACTTTATTACTTTATTTTTACATTTACACTCTGCATAAGTAGATAGTTTATTTAATATTCCATATTGTACGATCCTTATTCACTTTTAGTTAGATTATTTATTTTGTTTAGTAGTCCCAAGACGGCCAATGGTTGGTAGTTAGCCAAACATAACTACATTACTCAGACAGATGGTCCACTGACTACCTAATTTATGCACATATATGATATTGTTATTATTGCTTTAATTAGTTTGATTGCATGATTCTGATTTGCAAAAAGATATGTTTTAAAAGGGTTATTAATGAGGAAAAACCCGTTCCACTAAGCGGCGTAGTCTCACTTAATATTAGAAAACCAAGGTGTAATAGTATTATTCACACCAGGCTTTATGTCTGACTCGAAGTTTATGTTTTCCTCTTAAACTCTTGGGTGCTCAAAATTAATTTGAGTAGATTGAGAGTTAAGGATCTACAGGTTTTGTAGGTGGAGGAATAAGCTTCTAAAGATGTGCAGGAGGCGAAGTTAGCTACATAGGAGTACTTAGTTTTATTTCTGTTGTATTGTATTTAAGACTGATATGTCTATTTAGTACTTTGATTATCCAGGGGGGCATCTTCATATGTCGCTCTTGGCTACATTGTAATAATTATATTTGATCCAAACCTGGGAATCATTCAAGGATTATGTAATTGAATATGAAATATGCTTTTAAAATGTAATGAGAAAAGTTGTTTTTGAAATGTGTGATTTTATTTATTATTCATGTGTTGTTGATATTATGGATACCATTAACCTTACCGTATTTTGTCACCGGAAGTTAATACTATAGATGACTGCAACATCTATAGCGCTTAGCTTTGGGCCTTAAGATAGGGGATATTACAATTTGGTTATAGCCCAAATAGGAATCCTTGAAAGTGAGGAGTTTGTGCCCGCTAGTTGCATCCACAAGTTGGTCGATGCGGGGCAGAGATCGTTTGGTTTGCTGAGGACTAAAACTGGGTTTGCGATCCAAACTGGGTAGTCCACCTCCCTTATGAAACCATTAGTGAGCAGCTTCTCTTCTTCTTCCTTTAATGCCTTGTATCTTTCGGGGTTTAAGGGTCTTCGCTTCTATCAGACGGGGGTTGCTTTTGGGTCAATGTTTAGCGCATGGCAAACTATGCAAGGATCGATGCCTGTCATATCGGCGCCACCAAGCAATGATATCTTTGTTTTGTTTGAGAAATTTTATCAGATCTTCCCTGACCTCAGACCAACCTCAGTCCTAATCTAGATGACTTTAAAGGGATCGCTTTTGTCGATGGATATGTACTCCAGGGGGGTCACGGGACCCCCATCGGGTGCCTAGTCCCCCATTTGTGGATCTAGAGGGTCATCTTCAATACTCGTGTTTGTCTCTACATCACATTGATCTAAATTGAGATCACGCATTCCATTATTTTTTCGGCTGTGACAGAGAGACGTTTTTGCATCGGGTTGGCTGTAGCTTGCTTGCCCTCGATAGATTTTCCCTCTAGAGTGTTGCCGGTTGGCCCAGGTAGCCACCGGGGGGCCGCCTGCTCATTCCAACTGGAGATGAGTTCCCATGTCCTTTGAGGAGACGCAAGGGAAATCGGCCCCAAATCCTCAATTTCTTCAGTGGACCGGGGACCACCTACCATGTTGATGACTTGATTGCACATTCCTGGGGTTGCGCTTAAAGGGGTCGCATTCTCTTGCTCTAATGGGGTATTGACATCGGTGGTGGGTTGCTCTTGAATCATTAGGACACCCTTCTTTGCCCGATGGTGCAAAGTCTAATAGCACTGCCTCGCTTTTTGTTAGCCCGTCTTGACCTCGCTAATCCCGTTTGGTGTTGGGAATTTCATTATCAAGTAGCTATACAACACGATGGCATCAAATTCGGTCAGGGCCGATCGCCCGACGAGCAAGTTGTAAGCAGATGGGCAGTCCAAGATCACATAATTGACTTGAATCTTTGTTGTGGTGGGTTCCATACCGAAGGTAGTTATAAGCGTTGCTACCTCAATGGGGATTATTCCAACTCCACCGAGCCATAAATGGGCAATGCACAAGGCACGAGATGTGAGGCCGGCAGCCAGAGCACGTCATAGGCTTCTTTGAGCATGATGTTAACCGAGCTTCCCCTGCCAATGAAAGCCAGATGGACGTTTGCACTAGCCGTCAACACGGTTATAAGCACTAGGTCATGGTAGGGGTACACCACTGCCCCCGATCCCGAGCTGTGAAGCTGATTGGAGGATCTTCCTCTTTCGTTCTTGGAGCCTTAACGGCCCGTCGTTCCAACTAATATACTTTGTTGGAGGTAGCGACTTTCCTTTGATATCGGGTGAGCACCCTTCAATTGTTTCTTGCTATGTGTGGCCCTCCGCATATGGTAAGAATGTCGGTCATGGCCATGGCACCCCAAGCTGATTGTGGGGAAGGCTGGATCGGATGGTTTTCGCGGGCCATACTTTGATCTACTTATCGTGTGACATAGTCCACAAGCAATCCTTCTCTAATCAGTCTCTCAATTTCTTCCTTTAGAACAAAATAGTTGTTGGTAGAATGTCTATTAATCTGATGAAAGAGACAATATTGACTGCCACTACATGGTGGTTACCTCGCCCAACTCAGATATTCTATGGCCTTCGGAAGGGCGCTTGATTTCTAGTTGCGAGGAAGATGGTTTCCAAGTCTCTGTTCAAAGGAGATAGCTAGCATATCGAGCCCAATACCTCAGGACCTCGTCATGGTTTCTCTTTGCATGATTTTTCCGATTCCATTTTCTTCGGTCATAGTTTCCCTTCTGGCGAAATTTGAGGGGGTATGGTCCCTCATTATCACTATCTGACAAATCTATGTTTTCCATCTTCATGATTGCATTTGCACGCTGATAGAAATTAGCAAGAGACGAGGATGGTCTCTTCTAGAGCTCTTTCCACATCCGGGATTTGTATCGCATACCTGATCACAGGGCAACCATTGGATTGTTCTTGTTGGCCTTGTAGGCTCGGGTCGATTCTCGGTTGAATCAGTTGGCATAGGCCCGAAGACTTTCTGAGGAGTCCTGCCTGATATTGCTAAGCTTGCTGGAAATCATGACATGAGTTCTTGATGCAAAAAATCTAGTTTTGAATTTGGAGCATAGTTGTGCCCATGACCGGATGCTATCGGGAGCTAAGTGTAAGAACCAACAAGATGCCACCCCGACAAGTGTGGACGGGAATAGCAAGCACTTTGCATTACCGGTTAACTACCCGACTCTAGTAGTTGAGTTGAAAGCGGCAATGTGATCTGATGGGTCCATGCTCCCATCATATTTGTATATTTACGGTAGCATGTACCATCTTGAGAGGTGGGTTTTAAGGATTTCTACAGAGAATGGTTCTCCATCCTCGTCATCAGATAGGCCGCCGCCACCGACACCACGAGCCTGTATTCAGTTGGTCTGTTGGTGTAACTGGATCATTTCATCCTTGAGGTCGGCTTCCTCCTATTGCAGGAACGACCTTGCATCAATGGGCGGAGGCTCCTGGTGGTATGCCGACTGATCAAGGGAATATGACACATGATAGCGACCTAGGAAAAGAGATCTTCTGCGTGATGGAGGTGGCTGTGATGACTGGGCTTATTCACCCCTAGGCACAGGATGAGGTACTTCCCTTTGTGGGTAGTAGTGTACAGAGGCGGCTCTGTGTCCCCTGGCCACGGTTTGTGCTTGATAGCTTAGCTGCTCATGACGCGGCTCGTGGATTTCACCATCTCGATGGCCATTCGGCTCTTCCCCAAATATGTTGTTATCTCCTAGCTCCGGGGCCACATAGATGGCGGTTTCGAATGCCAACCGCGAGCTCTGGGGGATCACTAATACACAAGTGCTTCGGATGACCGATGATGTTAGGAAGTTGTTGACCGCCTGAGTTGATGGCTGTCCTGGGCCCGTGATGGGGTGAGTTTCTAGAATGGCCTTTAGGCCGTTTACTTCATGGCTTTGGGTTCCCATCCTAGCGATGTGATTGGATATGGTCTGCCAGAATTCGCTGCCGACTCCGAGGAAAGGGTAGGGAATACCGACGGATGTGTTATCATTGGTGTCTTGATCGTGCGAGTTGTCGTTCACGTTGACCCCATTTGTCGCCATGTTGAGTGTGGATTCTAGGCAAGATCGAAGTGAGATGGAGAGTTTTGGAGGTTCGACCCTCCTTCTAGCATTCAATATTGACTAAAAATTCCATCAGCAAGATAGAATGACTAATCAACCTCGAAAATTGTGAGAGAATAGGGTTTTAATAGTGTTGTTGGCTTTACAATATATGATCGTGAATTAATGATGGAGTGATAGTAATAAAGAGACAGATTTTAGAGTGGTTCGACCAAAATGAATGCCTATGTCCACTGTATATATTATTCTCACTATATATATCTATATTATTACAGTGGATACATGGAGATGATGGAGAATGCTTGAAGATGATAAGAGTGTGGTGGGAAGTGATGTCCTCTATGGCTTTCTGAATCCAATCTCTTACATGGTGAAATGCTTGGGGTATTTATATGAGCAAGCCGCCTTTGATCCACGGTTGAGATTGCCGAAGGACATCCGAGATCCGTACGGAAGATTGGACCATGGGATGGTTTGGACTATGGGATGGTTTCTAACTGGAGGGTTGATAGTGACACATGCATATATGGTGACACACTACCTCTTCGTACTCTGGTTGCTTCTTTTATAGGATATCAGGCGGCGTAACTAAGGGTTTGTTGCTGCTTTTTACGTCGGATGGGAGTATTTTGTGGTAGGGTGACTGTATTAATGCTTTTCTAGGATGGCAGGACTTTAGTAGGTATGCTTTTTTTACCGGTCTGACTATTCTATCTACTTAAAGCCACTTCAGCCGGTTTTCTGTCCTTAAATGTGAGGAACCCGGCATATAAATCAGCCGGCCTTTTGGTCGGTCGTTTCCTAAGGAAGCCTGGATTAGCCTGGCTGATGTGTCTATCTCCCTACAGGTGGCCGCCGTGCCCTAATAAACTTTTTGCGAAAATCTTGAACAACAAAACTTATTAGAGAAAGGGTTAGTGATACCCTAGAATGAGTTTGAGTGTATTATATAAGAGCGCATATTTGTTAATGATATAAAAATGTTTTATATTGTGTTAATTGATCTGTTAGGTGGCTTATGAATTCTGATCGATGCGTTCGGCCAATGTTATTGATAAGGGTTGTTTAAGCACTTGAACAAGACCAGCCGACACAATATTGTTTTAAAATTGGAAAATGAAATAATTTTAAGTAGGATTATATTTTATGTATAAAAGAATGATTTTCAAAAATAGTATAATTATTTTTGATGGGTTGTTTGTTAAGAAATGGTAATATTCCATTATCATCATTTAGGATTTGGTTTAGTCATGCTCCTCCAGTTTGAGCATTGATTGTTGTTGAGTAGTATAGGTAGCTTCCCTTTTAAATCATGGGTTAGGTAAATAGAAAATCGGTAAACATTGAAACAGGGACCTTGTAAATTAACTTTCACAAGTTGATTATAAGGCGTTCGGTGTTAATGTTGGGTTAAAACTTGATTTAATAAAGGATGTTTATTAAAAGTTAGAATATTAAAAACGATTTTACAAAAGAAATGATTTTATAAAATGGATTTATAAGAATGGGTCTCTAGAATAAAAAGAATTTAGTAGAAAACTAAAGTACTTAAATCCCATTGCTTTTGAAAAATGGTTTTTAAGGTTTTAAAAGGTAATAATAGTATTATTTGGAAGTACTTTTGTTAAGAAAAGGGAAATTTTTGGGTATGGAAATTTTGAGTAAGAAATATTTTCTTTGGATTGGTTCGGATAACGAGTCTCGATTAATTTTGTGACGATCGGATGTTTGCTTAGGCAAACATTGTAGTGCTCATAGTAGATTATTCTTTTTATCAATGCACGATCGTAACAAGCTCAAATTCGAACGAACCCAAAGAAAGTTGGTAATAAATATTTGTTGGAAATATGTAGTATTGTTTCAAAAAGGGAGTTTTGGAATAAAAGAAGTATTTTTAAGTTTGAGTGGCCTGAAAATAATTTTAAATGGGAAAGAGATGTATTCCGATGGTAAACACTTCTCTTGAGTATTACCCTTCTAGGTAAGGGAATGTATGATATTGTTTGGCAGTACCCAGTTCCTTAGTATCATTTTGGGGCTACTCGAGTTATATGTATATTTTCTATGAATAAAATATACAACATTATTCCAAAAGAATTTTGAAATAAAACTCAAGTATTTGGCTCCTAAGTTTTCAAGATGTAAAGGTATCTTGATTTAAAATGGTTAATAAATGAATTTTTAAAATTGAGTTAATTTAATAAGAAGGTTTAATAAACTTGGTTTTATTAAGTAGTGTATTTTGGATTTTAACACTTAGGAGGTTAAATAGTATTTAATGTTATTGGGCCGGCTAATAAACACCTTTACGTTAGAGGTGTCCAAGAAAAAGTAGATTCTAGGATAGAGTTTGGAAACCAGCATCCTACTATTCTTAGCTACTTACCGGACCGAATGGGTAAAGAGGTTGAATTTATCGGCTCAGTTTTAAAGACCCAAAATTATTTTGTGCCTACATTTGAATAGTTAAAAGCGAATAGAATTAAAAATGAGATGTTTTGTATATATACTCTTAGGATATAGGAGGGTATTATCCAAGTTAATAATTTTTATGATTTTATGAAAGATTTCATAAATAAGTTGTATCATTAAGAAATGTTTGAACCTAAGTTGGAATTTTTATGAAATGATTTCATAAATTTTTATGGAAAGGCAAGAAGGTAAATGGGTAAATAAGAACCTTTAAATGAGTACGTAGGTTGTACGTAGATCATTTCCCTTTCTCATATAATTCTCGATCCAAGTTTCAAGTACATGACTTGAGGTGTTTTACACCATTCCGGATAAGGATTTATCACTCTATTTTCACCGCGATCACTTGATGAGGGTTCTTATAGGGAACCAAAGTTTTCTATTATAGTATATGGCTATGTAAGGAGAACGGAGGTTTCTAGTCAAAAAGCCTGATCAGAGTTCGCACTAGTGAATCAGGTGAGTGATACTAGCTCGGAAGTGAACTTATGTATTCCAATGGATATCAAATCATATTTTTCATATGGATGATCTATGAACATCATGCGGACTTATGAATAATATTAAGTATTCATATTATGAAATTTTGGGGATGAAATTCTTTTAAGGGGGAAGAATGTAACGACCCGGAATTTTATCGCTTTGATTTGAGAATATTTAATAAATTTTAAATATTTAAATTAATGGTTTTAATAATTAAAATACCCTTTTTTAATTTATAACTAAGAATGGTGAAATTATTTTCAAGATGTGTTTACAAAATAATTAGTTAAAAGGAAATTAGAAAATGTGACTGGAAAGCTTTTTTAAAAATCCTGATTTCTGATCATTTAAAAGTTGTTTAAAAAGTTGTAAAATACCTTAATATATTTAAGCACATGCTTATAAAATTAAGATGAATTTAATTAAGTGTGTAAAGGGGTAAACATATGTTAACTTATGTGAAAAGAAAGTGATGTGACAATTTCAAGTTTAAAAGTTAAATTAAAAAAAAATCATGACATGTCCTAATGGTCTTACATCCTAGTACACATTTGAGTATTACATGTTGGATAAAGGGGGGTGACCTTTGGTTTAGGCATATGGATCAAGGAGGATTGATAAGATGGCGATGTGGCCAAAATGCAGTGGATGGTATATGCATAAGAGTATTAAGGTAATTTTATAGTTCCATTTTATATAAAAATAATTCAGTTACTCTTTCTCCTCCACCACTTCATTTTCTACTTTTTCTAAAAAAGATTACATCTTCTTTTAAGCTTTCAAAACACCTTGATGACTCTGTTCCATTTTATAAATGCAAAAAGTTCCTTCTTTTTCCTTTTTAATTCCTAAATTTCACTTAAAAATACCTTCTTTCCCTTATCCTTTACATTCTCTTAGCCAAACAAGCCCACATCCACCTTTTTCCATCTTGGACGAGCCCAAACTCACCCATGGCCATGCCTAAGTCCATCCATGACCGAGCCTACATCATCTAGGCCGAGCCCATGTGTGTTAATTCTTGGCTAAAAATCAAGTTTTGGTTTTGAAATGCAAGATCTAGAGTTTATTTCAAAGTTTTAAAAATATTTGGTTTGCTTTCATAATTTTAGCGAGTAAAAACCTCACATCCTCTTGTAAAAAATTGCATCTTTAAGTTATTTTAGTATGTGATATTGCTTGGTTATTGGTTACTTACACGCTTATATGTGATTGTGCTAGAAAATTGCCTTAGAGTTGATAAATAAGTCTAAATGTGTTATGAATGTAATAAAGTTTGGATTTTTAGGTTATTTGTGGTTATTGTTGTGTTGTATGTTCAATGGATAAGTGTATGTAATAGTATACTAAGAAAAGTTAGCACCTTTGTATGGTTTGGCGATTTAGAATACTTGTGCGAAACTATGGTTATTAGTTTTAAAATCAAAGGCATTTTCAACTTTCAAGTGTTATTTTGGTTTTACAAACTCTTACCTTATGTTTTTGAAAAGTTAGTAAGCTTTACAATGTTAAGTTTTTAAAAGAGAAAACTAAGTAACATTTTCTAGTTATGGCACCCTTAGCGATAGTCGTTATGAATGCAATTTCGCTAAAAGTCCACTTTTTGCAAATTAAGTTTTTATGCTTAAAACACTTTAGGAAATGTTTTATAAAACTTAATTAATATTGATTAAGAAGTTAAATAAAGAATTATTCATTATTATTTATTTATTTATTAATTAAGTTTGGTAATTAATAATTAATTAAGTATGAAACATGGTTTATTGATTATAATTAAGGGGAGATTATTTGCTAATTATTTATCTTTTAAAAGTGAGATAAATTTTAATTAATCTTCGATTAAGTAAGATTAATTTTTAATTAATTATGAATTAAGTATATGATTTATTTTTAATTAATTACTAATTAAGTATAGGGCTAATTATTAATTAATTGTTAAGTAAGTGTTTGATTATTCTAATTATAAATTAATTAAAGGTTTAATTTATAAACAAATTATTTATTAAAGGTTGATTAATTATTAATTAATAATTAAGTTAAATTAAAGCTTAATTAAGATTTAATTATGATTTAATAAAGGATTTAACATGAAATTAATGGTTTTTAAAGGGTTTAAGTATTTAATTACTTTGTTTCCCAAAGATAAATTTTTTTAAATGCAACTTTATTTCCTAAGAATAGTTTGAGCAATAGGATTAGATTGTCAATACCATTAAGTAACCACACAAATGTAATCATGTTATAATAAACTTGATATCTGTTTAGCAGAATAAATCCATGTTCTGCTATAACTCGGTTATTTGATTATGTGGACATCTGTTAGCGGAATAAATCTTCGTTCTGCTAAAAGTGAACTCAATAAATTGTAGACATTTCTTTAGCATGACAAATCACCATCTTGCTATTATGTTGTTTGGATCTGTACCTGCCAGTTGGTTTATATTGACATGTTATTCCCTGATTTAGCTATGAATTTTATTTACATATATGTTGGCTTATGTAAATAACTGTTATGTGATTTGGAAGTCAAATTTAATTAAAACGGTAACTTGATTTAGTACCATTGTGGTCACTAAGACTCCTTTCAAATTTATAAAATTATGATTTTTAAATTGACTTTAATTTTATATTAATTCGAGGATAAGTGTTTTAAATAATTTTGTAAGTTGTTCAATTATTTTAATGAAGGTATTTGTAAATGATATTTTGTAAATAATATTTTATAGGGGATTTAACTAAAGGAGATTTACAAATGATATTTGTCAATAATATTTAAAAAAAGACTTTTATAAATGATTTTAGAGATTTATTAAAGAGTTTTATAAATGATTATGAATATTTATAGAAGAAGTTTTATTAATGACTTTGGATATTTATAGAAGAGTTTTATAAATGATTTTTGGATATTTATATAAGAGTTTTATAAGTGGATTTAGAATTTAAGCAAAGGAGATTTCATAAATAAAAATGATTTATTGAAAGGATTTATTGAAGAAAATTATAAAAGAATTAGAGATGGGATTTTCCCTTAACTAACCTTCTTAATTATGGTGGTGTGGACATTTGTTTCATGCTTAACACCGAAGGAATAGTTTTTGGGGTTATCATTATCTCTAATGTAAATAACATTTGTTTGATCCTTTTAATATGATTTTGAAATGATAAATCTTTCATAATATTTTATGGATATACTTATTTCAGTGTGATAAGCATATGAATATTTTGATAAATATTCTAAAAAGATATTTAAATAAATGAAAACTTATTTCAAGGCTTAGTGGTTGCCATAGGCAAATTAAATCTCCAGATTATTGTTTGATGTGTATTTGATAGTTAAATAACCGACTATCAAACTTTGACATGTTTTAACTCAGGAAGTATGTTGTGTATATTCGAGTTCCCCGGTGAGGACTCAAGTACTTATTGCATACTTCCAAAGAACCGGAATTGAGTTAGCCGGAAATTACTACTTAGTTAGGAGACACCAATTTCGGATAAGTATGATTTATTCGAACCACTCCAAATTAATAATGTTCACGATGGATCGTTATGAAGTATGCTATGGAGCTATACTATTCTTTCTAAGGGTAATTTCAAAATGAAAGACGGTAAATGTTGAATGTTTGTTCGATCCTAGAATAATTTGTATGGATGAATGCTGGCATTGCATTTCTGCCTGGAGGGCAGTGTTAGCATTTCAAGATGGTATGCTATGAGGAAAAGGTAATCGTGGCCCCTCAAAGCCTCATACCTCGAGAACGGTAAAGTCAGGGTAGGCTGCAGGGATGTATGGTTCGCTCCCATTAGGGTATAATCATTGCCTTATCTAGATTCGGTATCTATGATTATGTGTGCTTCGGGGCCCATTTTTGGTTTTGATCACAACCTAGGGGTGATCATAATATCATATTCGGTATTATCCAGCAACGGGTAGGCTGGTCTTGTCATGCCAAGGTCAAAAGGTTTTCGATCTAACTGTACATTTATCCAGAGGTGTACATAATTCAGAAGGTAGTTCCTTACCTTGCCATTGTTGGAAATCCATTTTCCAATACATGCCTTCGGTTTTTTATTTTATACATATTATTGTCGTGATGTACACACATCACATTTACTTGATATATTTACTTTAAAACCCCTAGAAATTATTATTATATCACTCACTTTTCTAATAAAAATGGTTTGGTTATCGTAAGGTAAAAACCCATCCATTTTTATGGGTGGCGTGGTCTTACGAGATACCATTATTTTTGTTAGCACCAAAATTGGTCACTAACCTCGTAGAGAAAGATTGTGTAGAGATATAAGTGATGAAAGTAAATTAAACAGAGAAGACAATGCTAATCTAATTGCAGAAAGTAAGAACACCAAATTTATAGTGGTTCAGCGTAATTGCCTACGTCCACTTTGAGGTTAAACTTTATTGATCTTCTTTATAGTTGATTACAAATACAATTCGTGAATCAAATGCTTGCATGAAGTTGTTTAAGTAGAGAAGATGAGTCTCGAAAATGGCAGAGTCTCCCCAGTGTTCTCTCCCAAGAAAGGATCCCTTTCACTGTGACCCTGCCCCTCTATTTATAGGCAAATATGGGCTGGACTTCCCAAATGGGCTGGATGGCCGAACACTCTAGCCCCAGTATAGTGGTCGCTGCATGCCGATCCTGGTATGCCGACCGATCTGATGCCGAACAGTCCTTCTATGCCGAACGATACGCTGGATGCGTGGGAAGTGCAGGATGATTGTCAGTTGAGGCCGAACGTGTCTCTATCCGAAGCTCTTGAACGAAAAGTTCACGCTGGCCGAACGACATTGTCACCTTGAGTAGTTGTGCATACTGAATGTCTTCTGGATGCCAAGTACTCTCGTTGCCGAGTACTACGCCGAGTACCTTGGAGTGCCGAGTACTACGCCGAGTACCAAGGAATGTCGAACGCTCTTGTTGCCGAGTTCTCCTATCACCGAGTTCTAATGATGCCGAACGCTAGGGATGCTGAGCATTGGTTGTCGCCGAGTGCCAGTTGACGCCGAACACTACTTGACGCCGAGTCTCTTGGTCGCCGAGCATTACGGATGCCGAACGCTATGGATGCCGAGTCCCACTGGATGCCGTGCGCTTCGCCGAACACTCCTGGATGCCAAGTGCTTCGCCGACCACTCCTGGATGTCGGACACTTTCTTGTTGCCGGGTGCTACCTGATGCCGAGCACTAGTTGCCTGGTCAAATCTCCAGGAAACACTTGCCCCCCAAAGTGTATCATGTGACCGAACGTGATGCGCTTTGAATCTGGTTCAATTTCCCTTGCTGATGCCTTCTCGATAATGCCTGTGATGGAGGTGCGTGACGAGCGTGGTTTGGACGCCGAACGATACGCTCGAAGCCGGACAACCCTCATGTGCCGAACGATACTTCGTTTCGATGCCGAACACTCTGGTATTGACCGGTTCTACCGGGTATAGCCTTTTCAACTTCTACGTCCCTCTATATAACCAGGTCCTTCCCGTCCCTTCTCCTTTACCTTTTCATTTCTGTCACTCTTCCAAGATTTGCAATTTTCTCTAGCCGAACAGATTTACAACTTGAACATTCCTTCCTAAGCTCCTAACTGCAATCTAGGTACTGCTCCTCGTATAACTCGAATAGGTTTCAAATGAGATGGTCAAGTTTGTCATGTAAAAAGCTTTCGAGTAGGTTGCCCTCATTGCCGAGCGATAATGCGAGGCGAGGAGGAAGGATTTGAGGTGTTTGCACATGTGGCTTTAGCTCCATCGCGCTGAACCAAAGTCAAAAAAGAAGGAAAAGGAAAACGTTGGAGGTGGTAAGGGTGTTGGATGGCATAGCTATGGTTCGGCATATGTTGTCATGCGCCGAATGATAGAGGCTGCCGAATAGTATTTTGTTTGAATAAACTAAGGCCGAACACTCGCTAGAACGCCGAACAACAACTTAGCCGAACGAACCAAAGCCGAACACTTACTAAAATGTCGAATAATAACTTAGCCGAACAAGACCCAAGCCGAACAATAACTTAGCTGAACAAAACCCAAGCCGAACATTCTTAGATGCCGAACAGTATCGAGGCCGAACAATACGACTTCCGAACAGAACTTAGACCGAGCAAAACAAAGCCGAACACTATACCTAGGCCGAACAATCTGAATGCCGAACAGGACTTTTAACTGGACAATGACTTAACCGAACGAGGCCTTTAGCCGAACACAGACTTAGCCGAACAAGGCCTTTAGCCGAACACTGTGGCATGTCGAACAAACATACACGCTGACCTATACTTAGGATGAACAATACAATTGCCGAACAACATTCAAATGCCGAACAGTATAAATGTCAACTACACTTAGGCCGGTTACTTTATAAATCATATGTTTTCTGAATCTGGAACTGTAATCACCACCAGGCGGGCTCTTTGAGACGGTCAGCGATGACGGTCTTCGAAGGCAACGATTCGAAGCTCATTTTTATATCTTTGAAATCTTTAGATTCTTATCGCTTGTACACAATTGCTTGCACTAGTTCACACACCACGTGGAGGGAAAACTCGTGTTGCTAATTCTAACGTTCAACGTTTTTTAAGTATAGTTTTCTCAAGCACTTAGCCAGGTTCGTTATTTATTGGGGATGTCGAGAAAATCTAGCTCTACCACCATATCCGACAGGCCTGGGCCGTCATCAAGGCAAGGAGCCGCTGATACTTCTAATCCGTCGACTTCTCCTGCTCATAACTTGGCACCTGATGCTCTGGAGGCAACCATCCTACTAGACAATCCGATCGATTCACAAGCCTCGAAGATCAACGAAGCTGCTCTGCGACGGATATGCTCCATTCATGGGATTCCTTTTGCCGACGTGTTAGTTCCTTCGAGACACGATCGTCCTCATCTGCCCCCAGTCGGGTACACTACCTGCAACAAGTTCATGTGTTGGATGGGCAGCGTGCCTCCATTCAATTTATTTCTCCGGGATGTACTACAGTATATAGACATAGCTCCGTCGCAGCTGCTCCCGAACGGCCATGCATTTCTATATGGGACTTACTTACTTTTCATGGCCGTCTTCTCCAGACCTCCAACCGCCGGTGATATCAGATACATTTATATGTTCAAGAGACGGAAAGACAGTCCTTCCTTTATGTTCCTCAAGCCATACCACAAATGCCAGATCTTGACAGGGGCATGTAGTAAATTCGCCCTGTACAAACAGGAATGGTTCTATGTGCGCTGCCCTTCTGGTTTCGCTAGGAGATGGGTTGAAGGCAGTAAGTCTCTCTGCTGAGTCACTATTCGTATTTAATCGGAGTCATGCTTTTCCTAACTCTTCATTTCATCTTTTCAGGTATCAACCCACGTCCGGAAGGCCGAGGATATTCTGAGGCCGTTGAAGCCATTAGAGCTCTTCCTGCTGAGGATCGAGACATCCGGACTATCCTTTCAAATGAATCACTGTCGGGGTTTGGCTTGCTAGCCCCTGGTCGTCGGATCAGCCTTCCAGAAGGTGTCACCATTCCCAAACCTCCGTCCGGTAAAGGGAAAAAACAGGCCGGATCGTCGTCGCGCCGCACTCCCGATACGCACGGAGAAGGTGAGCGCAGAGAAGATGATGTCCCTGAGACTCAAGGCGAGAACGTGGGTCCCGCTTGGAATCCGGCAATCGAAGTTCAGGATATTGAGACGTCATCCTCCCTTTCGAAGGGAAAGAAGAAGTTAAAATATACAGTTCAAAAAGAGAAAGTTGGTGGCACTTCAAAAGTTACGCCTATCCCGCCTGAGAAAGAGGCTTCCTCACATCATCTGGAAAGTTCTCTGAGGGGTCTGTCCAACCTGTCCATTCCCGATGATTTACTTAATTACGGGTTCGATGATCCTGAAGCTCTCAAATTTTCTTCGCCCGCGAGAGGCAATGCAGGAGTTCAACTCCCGGCCCAAGGAGACACCACTCCGATTAGCAAAGATAAACGAACGGGTTCGTCGGGGGGAACACTAGGACACACACGCACATGCGCATTCCATAATATACTTCAAGTCTTTTTTCTTATCTCGTGAATTTTCCTTAACTCGTTGTTATCTCCATTCTTTGCAGGTGATATGGGGCGTTCTCACGGTCTCGATCGCCTTCAGGGCTCTTCTGTATTTCATCACTCTAGACGGGATTCTGGTTCAGGCAGACGCAGGGACAAAGGCGATTATGAAGATAGGGACAATCGTCCTCGCGAGTCGTCTCACCGCAAGAAGGCACACTCTCAATCTTCCCAGCCCCGCGACCTTCCTCCTCCAACTGAGCCGGATAGAGAGAAGTCTTTACAAAAGGGTTATCAATCTGATGCTCCACGAGAACAACACTCCAGTTCATCGAGTACAAGGCAAATTCGAGAGCAACGGAAAAGAGCGGAATTCTCAAAGCCTCCTCCTCCTACTCCTGCGGTGGACCCAACTGTTGCGGAAAAGATGGTCGATCTTAAGGCCAAGTTTCCAAAAATTTGCTTCGATGGTCTGAAGTTCCTCCCGGCCATTCATCATATTCCCGGGCATGTGAAGCAGAGTGCCATTGCCTGCAATAACGACGTTTATGTTCAACATGACGCGTTTGTGCACTTAGTGGAGAAGATCTCGGAAGTATCCGTTGAGCGTCAACATGAGATTGATCGTCTGAATCTGGAGGCTGGCAGCGATAAGAAAATCATCAAACTCCAAGACAAAGAGCTTGCTTTGTATAAGTCGAAGCTGGAAGACGCTGAACAAAGCGCAAAAGATACTGTTGAGGCAGTTACTCGTTTAGAGGAGGCTCACAAAAAAGAGCTTGACGAAGCAGTCCAGCGCAGCGGTGCCCTCGCCCTAGAAAAAGACTCTGTCCAAAAGGAAAGGGACGCGCTCGCCACCCAAGTCAAAGAGCTGAAAGAATTACTCTCCAAGGAGAAGGAGGATAAGGTAGCTGCTCAAGAAGAATCACAACGATACTGTGATGAGATCGTTGCTACCCGACTCCTGAAAACAAAGCTCGATGACGAACTCGTTGGGGTTGAGAAAATGAAGGATGAGGCCCGTGAGGAGAGCAAAAGAGAGGCTGCGGAGGAGATTGATTCTCGCCTCGAGGCGGCCGTGGAAGCCGGCAGGGAAGAGGTCAAAAACATGTTTGACCCGTTGATTGCTGAATATGGAGCCCGCGTCCTTATGCATCGCGACTTAACATTCTTGGGCGACGGCTACCTTGAGTCCCTAGCTGAGGCCTGGGAAACTTTGATAAGGATCAGGAAGATCGAGTCGGGCTCCGAAGAGGTTGATGAGGAGGCCTTGGTGAAAGAGTTCCTTAGGGGGAATGAGCCATCGGATTTATCCGTAGCATTGGCACTTTACAGCAAAGGCTCTCCCCTTCTGAAAGAGAAAAATGATGAAGCTGGCCCGTCTGAGGCCAATATTACTGCTCTTCATACTACTGCTCAATCCGCTGCTCAATCGGCCGGTCGGCCGACACTTGATCCATTCGAGCAGCATGTTGGTTATGACCCCGAAGCCCCCGGGCTCGGTGCTCATGTGCTATCACCTATCCTGGAGGGTGAAACCCCACGCGCCACCGATAGCCAACCGGAACCTGGTAGGAAATTCTTCTTTCTCTAGAAGTTGAAATACCCTGTCTTTTTTCAGCAGTGGCTACTCATTCTAACGCTCATTCTTTATGTTTTTGTGCAGGTTGTTCTGACGCCGAGCAAACTACGAGGAGCGATGACGCCAAGGAGGAGGCAGGGAAAACAAGCGATGTTGTCCACGCGGGAGTACTCCCTGGTCCCGATGCTCAGGTGATCGGGGCGTTGGATGATGATAAGCTCGACACTTCATCTCCTGTCGAAGGGGATGATGAAATTGAAATCACCGGCGCCTCTGAGCATACTTCACAGACAAGCATGAAGGACCGCCTCGCCGCAGAGGAGAAGAAAAAGGTCAAGGTCAAGATTGAACCTGAAATCCTGGAACTCACCGATCCTCGGAACAGACCTTTGAAAATCATTCTCCCGGGCAAGTCTAAACCACTGGAAGTTCCGTCTCCTACTCCTGACTCCGGTTCCTTAGTAAGCAAGAAGTCCAAGAAAAAGCGTGAGGGAGAGGAATCATCGGAAACAGCAAAAGAAGACAAGAAGAAGAAATCGAAGAAATAATCGATACACTCGTTCAACGAGTTTCTTGCTTAAGTCTCGTAATTGCTTTTATCTTCCATAGCTTGTAGTTTGTATAGACAGGTCTGAATTTTGTAGGAGTGATCATGTAACCCCATTTTGGACTTATCGAATAAAGTTTTTAGTTTCTTTTTTATTTGAATGATTCTCTTGTCTTTCTTTGATTTGCTGGCTAATTGTAGCCATAACTCGAGTTCTTATGAGTTGCATTATCTCCCGGTCCATTCTCGTGTTGTTCAGACATTTTTAGACATGGCGTGCTTCTCGTACCACATCCCTCGAGTACTTGGACTTTTCGTTGACTCTATGCTCCGGGAACTCGGAGATTCGGAATCGTTTATACTCTAGTCCGCGCTCCGGGGACTTAGAGTACTCCGCTCCGCGCCCTGGGGATTTGGAGATTTGGAATCGTTTATACTCCAGTCCGCTATCTGGGGACTTAGAGTACTCCGCTCCGCACTCTGGGGATTCGGAGATTTGAAGTTGTTTATACTCTAGTCCGCGCTTTGGGGACTTAGAGTACTCCGATCCGCGCTCTGGGGATTCGGAGATTTGAAATCGTTTATACTCTAGTCCGCGCTTTGGGGACTTAGATTACTCCGATCCGCGCTCTGGGGATTCGGAGGTTCGAAATCGTTTATACTCTAGTCCGTGCTCTGGGGACTTAGAGTACTCCGATCCGCGCTCTGGGGATTCGGAGATTTGAAATCGTTTATACTCTAGTCCGCGCTCTGGGGACTTAGAGTACTCCGATCTGCGCTCTGGGGATTCGGAGATTTGAAATCGTTTATACTCTAGTCCGTGCTCTGGGGACTTAGAGTACTCCGCTCCGCACTCTGGGGATTCGGAGATTCAGAATCGTTTATACTCTAGTCCGCGCTCCGGGGACTTAGAGTACTCCGCTCCGCGCCCTGGGGATTCGGAGATTTGGAATCGTTTATACTCCAGTCCGCTATCTGGGGACTTAGAGTACTCCGCTCCGCACTCTGGGGATTCGGAGATTGGAAGTCGTTTATACTCTAGTCCGCGCTCTAGGGACTTAGAGTACTCCGATCCGCGCTCTGGGGATTCGGAGATTTGAAATCGTTTATACTCTAGTCCGCACTCTGGGGATTCGGAGATTTGGAATCGTTTATACTCCAGTCCGCTATCTGGGGACTTAGAGTACTCCGCTCCGCACTCTGGGGATTCGGAGATTTGAAGTCGTTTATACTCTAGTCCGCGCTCTGGGGACTTAGAGTACTCCGATCCGCGCTCTGGGGATTCGGAGATTTGAAATCGTTTATACTCTAGTCCGCGATCTGGGGACTTAGAGTACTCCGATCCGCGCTCTGGGGATTCGGAGATTTGAGATTTGAAATTATTTATACGAGTCCGTACGTCGTACAAGATAATGTAGTTCGTCATTCAACTGTGAGATACAGAAACGTTAGTGATTCATGGAAAATACGGCTTCAAGCCTTTATTAATGAAAATCAACTAAACTTCTTGATTACAACTTTAAAAAGAAACTATGTTATGACTGAACGGAAACATGTAGGAAATAACAGTGTCTAAAATAAGAAAGGAAACATGCTAAATGTAATAGTGCCACAGATGTTCACTGTTCCATGCTCGGGGGAGTGTCGTGCCATCAACGGTCGCTAGCTTGAATGTTCCCTCTCCAAGCTTCCATTCAATGGCGTACGGACCTTCCCAGCTGGGATTCATACGTGATGGTACCGGGAAAACTCGTTTCAGAACGAGATCACCCACATCAAAAATCCTTGGACGGACTCTGCCGTCGTAGTAACGCTTGACTCGATGCCTATGCGCTGCCGCCCTTAGTTCGGCTTCTTCACGTTTTTCATCGATGCAGTCCAGTGATTCCAGCAAGAGGTTCTGGTTCGTCTTGGGATCATAGTATGTCACTCGGTGCGATGGAACTTCAAGCTCCACGGGTATAACGGCTTCAGAGTCGTATGCCAAGGCGAATGGAGTGTGGCCGGTCGCGGACTTGTGGGTAGTTCTATATGCCCATAATGTTGTCGGGAGTTCATCTACCCACTTGCCTCCAACCTTCTCCAGACGCTTCTTCAGTATGGACTTGATTATTTTGTTGACGGCCTCGACTTGCCCGTTAGCTTTTGGGTGTGCCACGGCGGCAAACTTCTTCTCGATGCCATACTTTAAACAGAACTCTTTGAACTCTCTGCTTTCAAATTGCGTCCCATTGTCTGTAATGATGGTGCGTGGAAGGCCAAAGCGACATATAATGTTTCGTACAACGAAGTTAATGACCTTCTTAGAGGTGATTGTGGCCAAAGGTTCCGCCTCAGCCCATTTTGTGAAATAGTCGACTGCAACTATCGCATATTTCGCGCCACCTTTGGATATAGGCAAAGAGCCGATTATGTCGATTCCCCAGATCGCAAATGGCCAGGGACTAATCATTTGTGTGAGTTCCGTTGATGGAGCCCTCGGGATTTTCGCATATCTTTGACACTTGTCGCATTTTCTTGCGTAATCCGCGGCGTCCCGGTTTACGGTGGGCCAGTAATATCCATAGCGGAGGATCTTCTTTGCTAGAGTTTGCCCCCCCAGTATGGTCGCCACACTCCCCTTCGTGAACCTCTCTTAAGACCCGCTTTGTCTCATCATGAGCGATGCATCGCAATAATGGGACTGAGAATCCTTTTCGATATATTGATCCATCCTGCATTACGTATCGTGTGGCCTTTCGAAGGACCTGCCGTCTTTCGCTCCTTTTTTCTGGTAAAGCCCCGATCGTTAGGTACAGTTTGAATGGGGTTATCCACGATTCCTTCTCGATCTCTGTTTCCAACACGCGATCGACTTTCATCCCGTCTATGCTCGGGGCATGCAAGACTTCGACGGGATACAATCCCATTTGCTGCGCATTGCCGGTACTTGCAAACTTAGCCAATAAGTCGGCTTCTTTGTTTTGTTCGCGCGGGATATGTGAAATGTCATAATGCTCAAGATTTGATAGTAGTTCTTGGACCTGAACGAGGTACGGAGCGAGCTTTCGTCCCTTTGCTTGGTAGTCTCCCCGTACTTGGTAAACCACCAACTGTGAGTCGCAAAAGATTTCGATTGATTTGATCCCGAGTTCCCTGATGAGCTTCAAGCCAGCGATCAGTGCCTCATATTCTGCTTCGTTATTTGTAGCCGGGAAATCAAGCTTCACGGCATAACAGATTGATCGGTTTTCCTGAGTTATGAGAACTATGCCCGCGCCGGAGCAATGGTCGTTTGATGCACCGTCAGTGTATAATTTCCATCGAACAGGGTGAATGATGTCATGATCATCCGGTTTGATGGGTATGGTAAACTCAGCGATGAAATCTGCTAACGCTTGCCCTCGGACGGCTCTCCGTGGTAAGTAGGCGATATCAAATTGGCTCAACTCGATGTTCCATTTTAGCAACCTTCCAGAGGTTTCCGGCCGTTGGAGTACTTGCCTCAGGGGTTGATCGGTATAAACGCCGATTGAATGTGCTTGAAAGTATGGGCGCAGCTTACGTGATGCAATCACCAAGCAATAAGCCAATTTCTCGATCTTAGGGTAATTCCTCTCTGCCCCTGTTAAACGCTTGCTAACATAGTACACCGGCTTCTGGACTCGATCCTCCTCACGAACCAAAGCCGCACTTATCGCATGTGGGGATACAGCCAAGTATACATATAACATTTCGTGGTCAACTGGTTTTGACAGCATTGGTGGACTCTCCAGATGCCTCACCAGATTCTGGAATGCTTCCTCACAACTAGCCGTCCATTCAAAATTTCTCTTCCCTTTCTTTATTATACCAAAGAACGGGATGCACTTGTCAGTTGCCCTGGATATAAATCGACTCAGCGCAGCTACTTTTCCATTCAAGCTCTGTACTTGTTTTATAGTCCTGGGCGCTTGCACATCTCGAATAGCTTGAATCTTTTCTGGGTTGGCTTCAATTCCCATAGCATTGACGATGAATCCCAAAAACTTTCCTGATGCAACGCCGAAGGAACACTTCAGAGGGTTGATCTTCATCCCATAAAACCTGAGTATGTCGAACATTTCAGCCAAGTCTCGAATGTGGTCGTTTGACCGTCGTGACTTCACGAGCATGTCATCCACGTAGACTTCCATCATTCTACCCAGCTGGTCCTTGAACATTCGATTCACTAAACGCTAGTAAGTAGCTCCTGCATTCTTCAATCCGAAGGGCATCACTACATAGCAATAAAGCCCGACATTCGTAACGAAACTGGTGTGTTCTTGGTCTGGAACATGCATCGGGATTTGGTTGTACCCGGAGTATGCATCCATGAATGATAACAGCTCGTGTCCTGCGGTGGAATCGACCAACTGATCGATCCTAGGCAACGGAAAACTGTCCTTAGGGCATGCTTTGTTCAAGTCAGAATAATCTACACAAGTCCTCCATTTCCCATTCGCCTTTTTTACCAGCACGGGGTTGGATACCCATTCCAGGTAGAGGGCGTCGCGGACGAACCCATTTGCTTTGAGTTTGTCCACCTCCTCTCTAAGAGCGGCGGACCTCTCCGGATCCATTCCTCTCCTTTTCTGTTTAACTGGAACGTATTTCGAGTCTATGTTCAACATATGACTCGTGATGGCGGGGGAAATCCCACACATATCAGAATGTGTCTAGGCGAAAACATCAAGATTCGCCCAGAGGAAGTCGCTAAGGTCTTCAGTCATCGCGGGACCAAGCTGTGATCCGATTTTCAGAATTCGCGAAGGGTCGTCACGGCTAACTGAGATGTCAATTGTTAATTCAGCCGGTGCCGCCTTCTCTTCCTTGGGTTTCTCATCGTCGTCTCTCGGATCTATATCTCCGAAGATCCGAGAACTATGCCCGAGCCAGGGCTTGGGCACTACTTGTCAATTATTCGCATTAAGGATGCGGACGGGATTGTCCGCAACCTTTCCCTTCTCCCTCCGATGGGCTTCTCGGAGCTCAGCCACACAACAGGAACGACCAGCTGCTTGATCGCCATGAACAATACCTACTCCTTTGTCAGTCGGGAACTTCAAAGTTAAACACCAAGGGGCTAACGCTGCCCTAAACTCAGCCAGGGCCGGCCGGCCCAAGAAAACGTTATATGGAGAATCCACATCCAAAACTACGAAGGGTAGAATCCGCACCCTCCGACGCTCGCCTTGTCCCAGTTCAACTGGTAACTCAACGTACCCCACGACGTCGGTTGCCGCGCCGTTAAAGCCGTGTATACGAGCCTTGGACGGTTTCAGGTCTTTTGTTTCCAGTTTCATTTGGTCGTAAGCCTTCTTGAAGATGATGTTGACTGAACTTCCGCAATCAATCAGAATTCTCTTTACATAAGCTGGTCCGATCGTTGCAGATATGACCATCGGGTCGATGGTCGGAGCCTCTACCTGATCAGCGTCCCTGTTTCTGAACACAATATCGTCTGTCATTACGCGCTGCTGCTTAGCAGGGGTCCCGTCCTCCGCGTTCGAACAACACTCAAAATCGGCATGCTTCAGGGAACTTGCATATCGCTCCATCTCTTGCCAATTCTTATCCGCGGGGTGAGGTCCGCCGATAATTGTATTTATGACTAGTCTACCTACGGTTCGGGCAGGCTCCTCGGGATGACGCGGAGCTGGTGCACGACCTGGGTTGGACGTTCCTTGTCCTCCTTCTTGGGGATCCTTCACAAATTCTTGCAATTTCTTCTGCCTGATCAACTTCTCAATAGCGTCGTGTAGGTGTCTGCACTCCTCCGTATTGTGCCCATAAGTCTCATGGAAGCGACAATATTTCCCGGTCCGCTTCTGTTCCTCGGTTGATTCTTTCGGACGTGGCTTTCTGTATTGAAATGTATTGCAGGTGGATAAGTAAATGTTCTCAAGCGGTGCGTTCAGCGGAGTATACTCGCTGTAGCTTGGGATTCTCGACTTCCACTTCCCCGCTTCTCTCCTTTTCCCTTGACTCCTTCCGCCGGACTCCTTGGGTTGCCCAGGCTTGTTCTGGACATTGACTTGGACCTTTCCCGAGCTGTCTCCAGACTGCTTCACAGCAATGTTGCTCTTTATTGACTCTTGGACCGGTCCTGGCGCCTTATCTCGTCGTACCCACCTAGCTTCCTCTCTTCTTATGAACTGGTGTGCCTTTGAGTAGAAACGCTCTAGTGTAGCCAGTGGTTTTCCTGCCAGCCAGTCTCCAAACTCAGAGTCTGGATCCACACCTCTCATTACAACCATCAGAATTGCATGATCATTGGGATTACTGACTTCAGTTGCTGCTACGTGGAATCTTTGTAAATATTCCTTCAACGACTCCCCGGGATTTTGGATTACACTTGACAGAGACATCACGTCCTTTGGGCGCGTAGTGTGTATCCTGAACTACTCAATAAACTTCTTTGCCAACTCCTCAAAATTTGATACGGATCGCGGAGGAAGTCGGGTGAACCACATAGTAGCGATCCCAGATAGAGTAATCGGAAAGCACCTACACTTGGTGGCATCATTCGCTCTAGCTGAATCCATCATCCATTCGTACCTCATGACGTGCTGTCTGGGGTCAGTCCTCCCTTCATACGCAGGGATAGTAGGCATACTAAACTTCCTGGGGTACGCCGCTTGCAACACAACATCCGTGAACGGAGTATGACTTCTTGACACTCCCCAATCATCATTCGATAGCCCCTGATTTTCCTTCATCAACTGCCTGATCATGGCTGTTAGATTTGGTGTCTGTATGGAAGGTGGAAGGTTAGTGTCTGTTCTACGCGCCTGTCCATGCTGATGCCTCCTCTCCTGGCGGTCTGCCAATCGTGCGTCTTGAGGTTCGACATCGTTAGCATTTTGATGATCCGGGCCTCTATCCTCCGTCTGTACCCCGGTCCTGAAGTTTCCAGCTCTTGCCTGGTCACGGTCTCTAGTTGTTTGAACAGCAGCTTCTGCTCGTGCAGCGTCAGTCTTGCGGCGTCTGCGCCTGGGAGGTTCATCAGAGGAAGTTGAGCTGTCAGATGAAGAGTAAGGAGCGGGATTGCCCCCATCATTCTGTTGCTGCTGTTGGGTGAGTTGTGCCATCAGGTTGGCGTTAGCTTGCATCTGCTCTCCTAGTTGTCTCCTGCTTTCCCTGAGTTCTCTCATCAAGTCATTGAACTCTATTCTGGTGACAACTGGAGTCTGTTCTTGAGCGGCAATTCCTGCACTCGGAATCGCTGGTTGATTGCTAGGTCCTGCTTGTTGCACACTAGCAGTTTCGTGGGCATCCGCATTATGAGAAGCTGACCTGGTACGTGGTCTTGCCATTGTAGAGTTATCGGTATGAACTCTGAGTAGAATCAACGGATGTCCTATCAGTGAGTCGGATCTTCTTTGGGGGATTTGTTCAATCCAGTAGCTTCAAAGCAGATCCTTGAGGTCTGAGAATTCAATTCTCAGTGAAAGCACCAAAGTGTTAGCACCAAAATTGGTCACTAACCTCGTAGAGAAAGATTGTGTAGAGATATAAGTGATGAAAGTAAATTAAACAGAGAAGACAATGCTAATCTAACTGCAGAAAGTAAGAACACCAAATTTATAGTGGTTTAGCGTAATTGCCTACGTCCACTTTGAGGTTAAACTTTATTGATCTTCTTTATAGTTGATTACAAATACAATTCGTGAATCAAATGCTTGCATGAAGTTGTTTAAGTAGAGAATATGAGTCTCGAAAATGGCAGAGTCTCCCCAGTGTTCTCTCCCAAGAAAGGATCCCTTTCACTGTGACCCTGCCCCTCTATTTATAGGCAAATATGGGCTGGACTTCCCAAATGGGCTGGATGGCCGAACACTCTAGCCCCAGTACAGTGGTCGCTGCATGCCGATCCTGGTATGCCGAACGCTCTGATGTCGAACAGTCCTTCTATGCCGAACGATACGCTGGATGCGTGGGAAGTGCAGGATGATTGTCAGTTGAGGACGAACGTGTCTCTATCCGAAGCTCTTGAATGAAAAGTGCATGCTGGCCGAACGACATTGTCACCTTGAGTAGTTGTGCATACTGAATGTCTTCTGGATGCCAAGTACTCTCGTTGCCGAGTACTACGCCGAGTACCTTGGAGTGCCGAGTACTCCTGTTGCCGAGTACTACGCCGAGTACCAAGGAATGCCGAACGCTCTTGTTGCCGAGTTCTCCTATCACCGAGTTCTAATGATGCCGAACGCTAGGGATGCTGAGCATTGGTTATCGCAGAGTGCCAGTTGACGCCGAACACTACTTGACGCCGAGTCTCCTGGTCGCCGAGCATTACGGATGCCGAACGCTATGGATGCCGAGTCCCACTGGATGTCGTGTGCTTCGCCGAACACTCCTGGATGCCAAGTGCTTCGCCGACCACTCCTGGATGCCAAGTGCTTCGCCGAACACTCCTGGATGCCAAGTGCTTCGCCGACCACTCCTGGATGCCGGACACTTTCTTGTTGCCGGGTGCTACCTGATGCCGAGCACTAGTTGCCTGGTCAAATCTCCAGGAAACAATTTTGAAAAGGTTTTCAAATATAGAAATCAACCTGGTTTGATTTGTTTTGAGTTTTTCTCATGCCGTTTTTACCAGACTGACTCGGGTGTTGTTTTCTTATAATGTTTAGGTCAGACCGAGCATATTTTCAAATTAGCTATGGATGCTTTGGAGCCTAGGAGTCGAGTTGAATGCCTAAGATGTACTTTTGTATTTTCTTTTATTTTCCTTTATTTGTTATTGTTGTAGATATCAGCAATTATGAGGGCAGGTCATTATAACTATCCAAGTTGATAATGGGTTAGTGTATTCTGATATTTTATGAATATTAAAGTTCTTTCTTTTTGAAAAGACCTGATTTTTATATTATTTGTTACTTGTCATGTTTTTGTGAGATTATGTTCTGTCTTTTCTTTCTTCCACACCTAATGACCTATCTTTCCGACTACT
Organism: Allium fistulosum; assembly: GCA_030737815.1. NCBI lineage: Eukaryota > Viridiplantae > Streptophyta > Magnoliopsida > Asparagales > Amaryllidaceae > Allium > Allium fistulosum. Next base: position 1,243,874,156 of record CM060902.1, on the reverse strand, counting down.
AAATGATTGGCACATAAATACCGAAGATGTATTAAGTGTCTTCTTTAATGATAAGAAAGGCAGATCGTTACAATCTAAATTAGAGAACTTTATTAAAATCTCCTTATTTTCCTTAGAGATGAAAGCTTTGTTCTTTAGTTTTGACTTCCTCTTCTTTCTCTTAAAAATGGTGTCTAACCTTAGCTTTGGGTTTTACTTCAATATTGTGAAATAAGAGCGAATGAAGAGAAGAGTATGGTTAAGGGTTTATGTATTAATAAATTTGGCTTGGGTTAAAATACCTCCTTTCCTAATATTATTAATTTATTTTCCTTAATATAAAATCCTATTCAATTAAATACTCAAAAAAATTCATATTTATCTTCATAATCGAATTTAAGTGCTAATTACCCTTGGTCCAGTCAATTAATCATATTTAAGTGTCCCACACATAATTAATCGAATATCCCTTAAGTAATTCTTTCAATTAAATTATCTTAATTATCATTTAATAAATTATTTTTATTAATTTATTCTCGTATTATAGTACTCCAAGTTATGAGGTGTTACAGTTTCCTCTCCTTATAGGAATTTCATCCTCGAAATTTAGATAAGGTAGAGTAATGTCCCCCAATCGAATTTTAAACTAACACCCTGATAGTGTGAAGTCGTCATCATACGAAGTACACATAAGTACAAAAGTTACACTAGCACACTACCAATATAAGTCATCAATCATAATGCATTAGTTCAACTACCAACACATAATTTTATCATAACATAAATACACTAGTACCAATACAAGTACATACAATAGGCAAACTAAGCACACTGCTACGAACATGAATGTTTAAACAATTTGGGATAGATAATCTTATCCTCTACCCCTAGCTACAACATCCTTATCATCACTCCACTGGACTTGAAAAAGTCTGATAACTTTGTTCCTTAACTCCGTATCCTGACCTACTATCCCATTCGGTGTTCTAACATATGTTAAATCTAGTTATGCTGATAAATCCTCGATTACCCTTGGTTCCACTACCATGCTATGATCCTGCACAAATTTTCTCAAATGCGATATATGAAAAACATTACACATGCTCCCAAACTAAGAGAGTTAGGGGTATATCCTAGGGGTAATTATGTAATTTGTTACATATATCTAACTTTATGTCCAATTTTGTTCGTAGTAAAGATGTTTTAAGTTATGTTATATACATTGTTATATTATGATATAATTAATTTAAATTATATAGTAAGAAAAAAATCCTTAAATAAAATGTTATGTGATTTAGTTGCAAATAGCTGCAATCATGAGTAATTAATCATAATATAAATAATATATTTTTTAAATATTCTTGGTCAAAATATTTCGAAAAAGGTTCGATAAATTCATTAAGACCAAAGTACGTAGAACTCTCCAAATGTTCAAATGTTGGACTCATGGCTATTAGGGGCACCATTGGATTATGTACTCTTAGTTATTGGATAACTATGTAATGACTCATTCGAGGGTTCTAGTTGGTCGATAACAACTAGGTCAAACATGAAATATCAATGTGATGATGTTACACAGTTCCCTCGGTTTGAGAATACTGTGGAAATTCAATGTGGATACGCCACTTTGATTATAATTAAATCATGGCATAATAATCCGTCAAGCGACCATAGTTGGGTCTAAGTTGAAACACTAGAAGGGAAGCACAATTCAATAGAAAATTCACCTCCTTAATTGTATGAGATTAGTTGTATGAGATTAGTATCACTATCAACTGTGGAAATATAAATTTTGATTTTATCAACATGGTCTATAAGCGAGAAATTCGACTAAACTATCACACTACTAGCTAAGGTGATATGCAAATGTTAATATTTGAATTGTTCTATATTAATCGCTGACTAAATCCACACCCCTGAGTCACACAACAACATTTGTGAATTCTCTAAACAACTACGTGGTTTAATTAGTTTATAAAGTGTTATAAATTAATTAAATTACTTTGTATTAAAGAGATATTAACTATTAATTTATTTTATGTTTTTGGGTATTATCAGTAATTATTTGGATCTATCTATAAAAGTTATATATGATAGAATTAGCGGTATGCCTTATAGGCAATTATGCAATTTGTTACATTTATTTAACTCGATGACCAATCTTGCTCAAAATAAAAGGTGTTTTCTATCTATTATATACTTGATATAATGTGTTATATTAATTAACTAATTTAATCAAAAGTATATATAATAGAAAATCCATAAATGGTATGTTTTGTTACAGTAATTACAAAATGTTGTAACCGTGAGTAATTTTCATATTCAGACTAAATATACCATTTTAAATTTTCCAAGTCAAGATGCATCAAGATTGGATATCAATGTATCCATTAAGACTAGAGTACGTAACATTCTCTAAATGTTGGGCATTGTATTACTTATGACTACTGGGGCACCTAAGGGTTGCATACTGATAGTTACTGGGTAACTATGGAACGATTCACTTGGTAGTTTTCTGTTGGTTAATATAATTAAGGTCAAATATAAAATATCGATATGACTGATTTCCGCAGTTCACTCGAATTGAGAATGCTGTGGATCTTTAATATGAAAGCTCCACTTTGATTAGAGCCAAATCATGGCACGACATCTATCAAGTGACAATAGTTGGGTTTAGTGAAAGTATTGAAAGTGAAGCACAATTTAAGAGAGGATTCGTCTCCTCAGTTATATGGTTAGTATCATGTTCAACTCAAGTCAACTGAAAGTCAAAGTCTGTGTAACAACTCATATCTTAATAGATCCAAATTTCGGAAAAAAAATTGGAACTCAAGTCCACCAAAGCATGAATCGTCGAATTTGGTACCTGCAATCAATATAAGCATATCAAAGATCGATCAAACTAAACTCACAGTGGAAGAATTAATATTAGGATATAAATATTGACAGTGGCTACTACCTCGGAATTTATAGAATTCCTAGGACACTAATTTCCTTATCAATATCGAGCATGGGAGAGAGAAGACTACACCATCAACCGATCATATCTAGCTCCATTGACATGTTCCTCTAATCTATCCTATGGGTGAGGAGGGGGTCAGAACAACGTTCTGGTGACTGGAAAATCTATACGTTGTCCATAACATAAATTTATACCGATAAGTTCCTATTTAATTGTTATGTCTATTATTAAAGGGAAACCCAGTTTGTTTACCATGAGCGTATGATAGGTTATCTACCCAAAATATACCTAACCTTTTCCAAAGGTATGACCTATGCTATTTAGGCACTTAATACTTTCTAAAATAAAGCGGACCACCTAGTATAATCAACGTTGGTTTATTAGTCTTAGCTCTGAGAACTTCAACCTCTATACATGCCTTTTTAATATATAATTGCCATTCTACTAATGCATTTATCGCCCCTAAAGTATAGCGATATGAGAGAAAGTACCCAAGCCACTTAATACCTTTATAACAAGGAAGAGGCAGAATTTTGACCATTAATACTTCGAGAGAGGTGGATCCTCGAACAACCACTTAATACCTTTAAAACTCCCAAAGTAGGCCCCCATCATTTAATACCTATCCTCAAGCGGACCCCTCAAAGGTATAATCTATCAGACATTGCTTGGAATCTTTCTTAGTCACTTAATACTTTTGTTACAGGCAAAGGCAAACCCTATAACAGTCACTTAAGATCTCAAACTCGAAGTGGACTATTCCCAAGATATCCTCTACAGCTCTTAACCACAAATATTGACCATATAATACTTAAGGAATGAGGCAGGCCCAAGTGAAGGGCATTCATCCATACAAGTTGTCTAGATGAAGGACAAATCGAAGGCACTCCTTCTACTCAATCCTATTTGGGACTTATCCCTAGGATTAGTAGCAAGTAGTCCTTGCAAGTCGAATATTTTCAGTATGAAGGCACTACTGCCACCATATATATAATATAGGAATTACCCCAGAGGTTAGTGGAAAGCAGCCCTACAATATGAAGATCTCCATCTTCAAAAATCATCATCTTCAACATGTCTTCACTTTCGAACGCATATGTTGGTTCGAAGTGGTTTTTAGATAGGAATCGTCTAAATTCAATCCCTGTCTCTTCAAACCAATCAACGTTAAAAAGATATCAAGTATATAGGTGATTATCAAACAACAACCACTCAATTTATCTTTTTATCAAATCAAATATCTTTCAGAGATATATTCATTTAAATTATTCTTTTATCTTTTCAAGAGTATATGGAATCATTAAGTCTCTTTTATCAAAACCTTTGGTAAATTAAAACCCCTTTTTCATCTTTGGAAATACCAAATCAATTTTCTTTAACTACTTAGGAAAATATTTCCATATTATATTATTAGTATAATTCAAATCTTAATGAAGATTTCACATTTCAAAAACATATCTTTAATAGGTCAAAAAAATGTTATTTAAGACATCGTTTACTGTAAACCCAAATCAATTACTATTGAGTAAAAAGGGATCCGTAGAAATTAGACTAATTATACTCAATACTAATTTTGGTATTCAACCCTTTCTATTCGTCGAACGGTGAAATCATCTTTTAAATTCACATGGGTAATACGAGTTTCCTCCTCGGAATTTAACACTGGCTTTAACCAGAATGTTTCTATGCTTCCAAAATCTTTATTATTCTAAAATCTTGTTTCTCCTTTGGAAACCTACAAATCTCTTTTTCTCTTATCTTAGTAAGATTCGGTCTGAGTAAATCAAATTAGCTATCCCCTCCATCGGCCAAATCAAATTAGCTATCCCCTCCATCGGCCAATTCAGATAGCCTAGAGACTGTCTCTCTATCACCTATAAGGCGGTCAAGTTGTTTGATCGACTCTAACGTTAATATTTTTCAAACTTCTTAATTGCCTTGACAATAGTAGATTAATTATTTGAAAAACATTTACAAAATATCTGGAAAGAAAAACCCAAGTTTTATAAATAATTTCCTTTTAACCATTTATTTTAAAACTCCTTCAAATAGTTGTATAGCGTCCAAATAACCTTCAAAATGCTTAATTATTCATTTAAAAAGATTATTAAAATGATTGAGGAAGAATAATTAAGCTAAAATCCTGATTTTCAAAAGTTACCAAAACCGTCGCAAAAACCGCTGTGAATGGAGTTTTTAAAGCTTCTTTAATTAAAACACTTTTTCCATTTCATATAAGTCTATTTTTATAACTTAAATCCCTTTTAAAATATTTTAACATATTTATGGAACTTATTTCATATTTTTAAAGAATAAAAATATTAATTTTTAAGAATTTACCACTTGGTTTTTGAATTGCCAAAACGCGATGTTTTTGAAAACTTGATTTGGACATATCTCAAAGTCTAGTAAATGAATTCTCGATTTTCCTTTTTCATTTGAAAACTATAGCACCAAGGGTCGAAAAATTCTTATTTTAAAGAATTCCGACTTAAAATTGTAACGACCCGTAAATTTTAACTGTTTTAATAACGTAATTAGTTAAAATTTTGTGAAATTTTAAATGATAAAATATTGAAATTAAAATTTGATATTTGGAATGCGTCTAATTAATCATAGAAACTAGTAAATTTTCATCAGATAATTTGGAAGTTATTTTCTAGTGTAATTTTATTCCAATTATATCGGTTAAAATTGTTGATAATAAAATGTTTTCAAAACCTGAATATTTTTATATAGAAAAATTGTAAATCATCTTCTGAGCAAGACGTCATTTTTCGTTTTTCCAAATTCGGACTACTTTAGCTCCGTCGATCTTATTTTTCTGCATTTTTCGCCAGTAGAAAATTCGAATTTTTATAATTCAATTGTACCACTGATATTCGTATACCATTTTGATCGTCTCGTCGCACTGACCTTACGGTATATTTGTTTGTGTATTTCGGAGTCCGAGAGATGGCGAAATCTACGGAACGATTCCCGTATCGGTTACATATATTTGGCTTTCCGAGGTGACCATTCATTTCTCATCCGAGACAACCAATAACCAGATGTTTTATTCCTTCAATTCTTGTGCACATCTGTTGTCATTCCCTCAGTTCCAACTTGTTTTGGGTTTCATGAAATCAATTTAATTAAAGTGTTCGTTTTCTGGTTCGTTTCCTTGCTTCTCTTCCCATTTCAATATTTTAACAATCGTTCTGCTCTTCTTCTTCTTTTGAAAATTAGTAATAATATATTAATATAAAATTAAAACTTGCCTGGAGCCACTTCATTTTTCACATGAACTTATTTTCTCGACCATATCCATCTTCAATCTAGTGCCGTGACCACCAAGCCTCAGCCACCTCACCCATAGCCTGAAGTTACCCAGCCGAACAACCTCTGACAGCTTGCAAGGCCTCCGCTTCTCTCCTTTAACAGCCACCTTCTTCTATTCCCTCCTTCAACTCCGGCCGTTCTCCCCACACGTAGCCGCTTCCACCCATTGAAACTCCTCCCCAAGTCGAACAGCCACTACCTGCCTACCCTTTCCTGTGGAATGCTCGTCTTCAACTTTTGCAAGCGCTCGTGTACTGGTATAATTATGGTGTTATGTAAGGATATATAAGTATATATATATGTCAAATTTTTATAAATTTTATATATGCTAGTTAAACTTTCTATCAGTTGTATTATATATATGTTCTTGTTTGCAGATTCTCTAATATGTTGCAATATATATATATATATACAATGGTTTATGAACGTCAATTCCATATGATACCTATTGCGTGGTTATATATATGTAAGTTATTATATATTAATACTTACTAAGTAATATTGTATAAGCTGTTTTATATATATACAGTGAATTTACATTGTAAGTTATGTTTTATATGTTTATTTTAATGTATAAAGATTACAAATATAAACTGAATCTGATCTTGTATAATGTACAAGCTTGTATTTGTATTATATTACCTGTTGTTGTAGCTTATATTTACAGTTTGTTGTAAGAATAGCCTGCATCTTTGATTTTTTTAGCTTATTATATATAAGTATATGAAGTTACAATCTCGGTTTATATTTTTCTCTTACAGTTTAAAAGTATGTGTTAAGAAAATTATGATTTCGACTTATATCATACAAACGTCTTATTTGATTTTAAATAAAATATTAGTTCAGTATGTAAGTTATAGATTGGTTTATATATATATACACCTAATAAGTATTCGTTATATATGTCTCATTGCATTGTTTTAGTCTGCATGTATACATGAGTCTGGGTTTTAAATAAAGTACTTTTATAAAACCAGTTTCTGTAAATATATATATTGTTTATAAGCATGTATATAAATTATGTTTGGATATATGTGGCTATTAATAAGGTATATATATAAGTATTGGTTTTAAATATAATATAATATATATCTTTGATTCTTAGCATCTATTTTCAGTTTATATCAAAACTGATTCTGATTTGTTCTCATCGATTTCCCATTTATCAGCTTTGTCGTCAATTCGTACCAATCTTGCTTTGCTTCAAAATTAGTGCTTGGATTTGTAACTCATCACACTTCGGTCATCTCTCTAGCCTCGAAAGATGAGTAGTCACTCACGATTAATGTTCTTTTATTTATTAAATTTGATTTCAATTGAAACGACAATTGAAATATGTTGCTGTTAGTTATTTACACTGTTATATATGTTATTACCTGTATCAGTTCACCTGTGACATTTGACACCATTATCTGTTATTTATACAATGATAATCTAGTTTGGTTGATTAATGATTAATTGTTTGATGTTGACATTGGATGTTAAATTGTAAATGTTGTAATTGATAAATAATTTGAAATTGAAATTGATGTAGGATAGTTAGATTTGATATAGGTGATAAATTTGATTTGATGACATTTGCATAATATGACCCCTTTAAATGTTTAATTACTTGACACGTAGTAATATGGTTAATTACACCTTGAACCATTTGAATGTATGTTGTATAAATTGATGTAGTATGAATTGAATAATAGATACCAAGTGAAGAACTGCATAAAATATTAGTGCGGTAATCTTTAATCTACATGAAATGATAGTGTAGATTCTAGAAATAATTATATTAATTTGCACAAACAACAATGTAAATTAATACGATTATTTCGGGATTATTTGAATAAATTATTGGATTGTATTAATGGTTGCTATTGCTTGTTTATTTACTTTGACACCATCCCTGTTATCACACTGCAAGTTCCCTTTGCTATGCTTTGATTTGTGAATTGAAATGGAATCGGGTTGAAATGATAAATACCCAAATTAAACTTTGACTTAGGATAGAGAATTAAATAAAACCCGATTGGTCAATAATTTGATTTAAAAATAAAATAAAGATTTTATTTGAATAAATAATGAGGTTTTGAAATGAAGTTGGAATTTGAACTTTAATGAAAGGAAAATGTTAATATTTAATAATCTGAATCAAAATATTAACATAGTAGTTGCTGAAAGAACATTGTTTTAAAATTTGGAATTATTAATAATTAAGTTTGAAATTATTTAATAATTAAGTTTTGAAATTATTTAATAATTAAATAAGATTGAATTATATAAAATTAAATAAAATCGAATTATTTAATAGTTAAATAAAATTGAACCTCTAGAATTAGTGAAATTTAGTCCTTTATTAATTGAGCTCTGAAATTGTAACTAAGTAAATAAATAAGTGAATTGAATTTTCTTTAACAAGAAATAAAAATGAGATTTATTGAAATTTATGTAAGACCTGTAATTTAAAGAATTTGATTTGATGAATCTAATTTAATCAAATTTGTAAGTTGTGATATATTGGAGTTGAACTTAAGTAATTGATTTATTGAATTGGAAATTTAATAGAAGTTGTTTTGAATGATAAATTAACTTAACGAATATTGAATGAAATCGATAAATGAATTTAAATTGATTTGAATGTTAAATTAAATTGATTTAAATGATTTCGGAATGAAACTTATATACGAACTTGAATCAATATTTGAATTGTTTTAAATAAAAAGTGAAATTGTATTATAAGATTTTGAAATGGTAATTTTGGATGTTTTGAAACGTAAATTTTTGGAAATTGGTTGTAGAAGACAAATGGAATAATGGTTTACGAATTCTAATTGAAATTTTAATTGATTTGGTTTTGAAATATATAAAGGACCAATCGGTGTAACAATCATGAAAGTTATTAAAGAGACCGGAATTGGTTAGGGACATACTCACTGTCTAAACCGAAAACCACTTTAATAACTATACGCGGAGTGTGATCCAGAATGAAGTGGTTGGAATGATGTACGTGATGACTGAAGAAAGAGAACGATAATGGATAGCCTTGGCACTTGTGTCAAATTGGAAATGACTAAAACAGGAGCCGTGCCGGGCCAAATGGGGTTAGCTACCTCGAGCAAACACACTTCTTCGTAAACTACTCATTACTTGTTATCGATTGGTGCACCCTCGAAATTTTGGGAGTGTTGTTTCGCGGTGTTGCGATCGTTGCGGCGATGCGTTCTCACCAGTCCGGATCAGGCAAACGGTAGTTTCACTACCTTGTGTATTGCCTCATGTGCCTTGTCATACTTGTATCCCTATACGCGACCACTACGATTTGTTTTGTGTTATACCTATGGGGTACTCCCTGATATCCCACTAGTTTACGGTGGAGTTTACAGTGCTGTATAGACTATAATGTTTATAAAAAAATATGTTAAGGGGGATAATGGTAACGCCTTAACACTATTTTAATACTTTATATTACTGTTAGGCATTATCTACTTAGCGTACACTACTACATAGTAGATAGTTTAACGGCCTTAGAGGATGGTTATTCCAAACATCCTTTAAGTTACTTGTATTTCAGTTGCTATTTCACTTGAGTTGGATTTATTGATATAAGAATGTTAATCCTGACTCGAGTGTTTTGTGTTTTGCTTTACGCTCGGGTTAGACTGAGTGTACCAGTACTCGAGACTCACCTTTGGAGTCAGAGCTTCGCTTGGAGATCCAGCTATCTATCCAGCTTTTAGATATCCAGTTGATTCCAGTGATTGTATTCTGATTTTTGTATTTGACTATTGTATTCGAGACATCTGCTGTACCTTATTTAACTCTGATATGTATGTAGTAGCTTCATGAACTACTATCTTTTATTTCCGCTGCATTTATTACTCTATGTCTGTGATCTGTGTTCTATTTATTTACTGTATATGCTCAGTTTTTCCAATTTAAATTAACTATTCGGTATTTTGAATTATTCAAGTCCGACATGTGCGGATGCGAATAGTCCAAAATAGCGGGATGTTATAGTTGGTATCAGAGCTTTGGTAGCTCTAGGCAAAACTCAGCATATAGGGTAAATGTATTTACAGAATCACTTTCATTCGAGTTGAATCTCTTCCTTTTGACTTGATTCCTTTGAATTTTGGAACGTTCCCTGCGGTTCCAAAATCCATTCGTGTCCCTCACTATTCGTCTTCTAATTCCGGAGTATCCCATAACTCCACCTTGAATGATCTTTATAATGAATTGGCGGTCCCGCCAATCTCAAATTGATTTGTAAAGGGGTGAAACTCTTTTACGATAGAATCGATTCACCGGAGATTTATATATCCTCGGTTTAGATGCTAACATCTTTGGTTATGCCAAATTCTATTTCTTGAGATCAAATGTCGATTTACCTCGAAATTCTACATTGATCTTATTCTTGAAGTCACGGTCGACCTGGTTAAGGTTGCCCGCGATTTATATAAACTTATCAATCTTCATACTTTGTTATTTAATCATCATATCTTTGTTTCAAACTTATCTTCAAATCAAAATTCTCTTTGATTTGAGTCCATCAAATTTGAAACCCTATCCTTATTTTGAAAATTAATTCCTGTATCGTCGAGAAAAGAAATGTATTTGTAAACTAATATATAAATGTTTTAATATATGCTGTGTCGTTTGAGTTGTTGATGTTGATTTGGGTTTCTGATCGATTCGTCTGATCAACGCTATTGATAGGATTTCCAAAACACTTGAGCAGAGCAAGCTGACACAATATTGTTTTCAAATTTGGAAAATAAAATAAAGTTTGTTTGATTTTACTATATATATAAGTATGAATTTTCTTTAACCAAACTGTCAATAAATTGATTGTTGGAATGATAATATTTGATTATCATTTATTGTTTTGTAAACAATTGACTATTACAATATCAATAAATGAATTTATAAACTTAGCTATAATTTGAATTGAAATTTGAAATGTATTTAAATCAAGAATTTGAGAATTTAAATTTTTGATGATTTCAACTTGGTTTTTTTAAGTTTTAGAAGGCATATTATTTTCGAATAGAAATCATTTCAAAGAAATTTTAAAGTTTTAAACCAGTTCTCTCTTGTTTTGTTGCTGGAAAATAATTTCGGTGATGACGGCCGCATTATCGACATTTATTTTCGAGTTTCGAAGAGGAGAGACCATTAGTAGCCTACTATACTTTTGTTTGAAATGAATTTAATTTGAATTTCTAAAGTATGACTTGATTTAAAATATAATATATATATATATATATATATTAGTATTTGATCTAGATTTGACTTGTATATATAGTATATACATAATTATCTCTAAAGGGTTTGAAATTAAATGGAAATTTAATTCTGAAAATTATGATTAAAGGTGATTTTAATTATTAAATGAAGCCAAAATTTTGAATAAATATTTAAATTTGAAATAATTGAATTGGAAAATTTTATTTGTATAGTACTAAATTGCATTTCAATATAACTTACCTAAATTATTCAGAAGTTAAAATGTAATTGGATAATATACAATATAAAATGATTTTATAAATAAAATATGAGTGTTTATAATAAATGTTATACACTTAGATTTTAATTATAAAAAAAATGCTAATAAAGATGATAGAATAATAAGTTAATTGAATGAGATGAATATAATAAATTTTGTTCTGAAAGAATTAACAAACTGAAATTAGATCAACTTATGGAAATACCTTAAATTTAAACCAATTATTGAATATAAATTAATTTAAATTGAAATTTATATGGTTTAAATTAATTTATATGGTTTAAATATATGTAATAAGATATATTAAGTGGAATAAACTTAATAATAATTTGGAATAAAAGAATTAAATTTGTTGAATAAAATATGAGTACAATAAATGATTATACAAATTGATGATTTAGAAATTGTTAATTGAGGATGACTAGATAATAAGATAATGAATTTAGAAATAGATAGATTAATTTAACTTAAGTGAATTCAAAGGGATTTAACCAAATTGTTAAATATTAATTAATTTAAATTGAAATTTATATGGTTTAAATTAATTGTTTTACTTGTATTCCAATCTATTTTCTTTCTGGTTGTTTCTATTCTCCTACCTCCTTCCTTTTCGAGGACGAAAAGTTTTGAGTGGGGGAGAGTGTAACGACCCGTAAATTTTAACTATTTTAATAACGTAATTAGTTGAAATTTTGTGAAATTTTAAATGATAAAATATTAAAATTAAAATTTGATATTTGGAATGCGTCTAATTAATCATAGAAACTGGTAAGTTTTCATCAGATAATTTGGAAGTTTATTTTCTAGTGTAATTTTATTCCAATTTATATCGGTTAAAATTGTTGATGATAAAATGTTTTCAAAACCTGAATATTTTTATGTAGAAAAATTGTAAATCATCTTCTGAGCAAGACATCATTTTTCATTTTTCCAAATTCGGACTTCTTTAGCTCCGTCGATCTTATTTTTCTGCGTTTTTGCTGCATTTTTCGCCAGTAGGAAATTCAAATTTTTATAATTCAATCGTACCACTGATATTCGTATACCATTTTGATTGTCTCGTCGCATTGACCTTTATGGTATATTTGTTTGTGTATTTCGGAGTCCGGGAGGCGGCGAAATCTACGGAACGATTCCCGTATCGGTTCCGTATATTTGGCTTTCCGAGGTGACCATTCATTTCTCATCCGAGACAACCAATAACCAGATGTTTTATTCCTTCAATTCTTGTGCACGTCTGTTGTCATTCCCACAGTTCCAACTTGTTTTGGGTTTCATGAAATCAATTTAATTAAAGTGTTCATTTTCCGGTTCGTCTCCTTGCTTCTCTTCCCATTTCAATATTTTAACAATCGTTCTGCTCTTCGTCTTCTTTTGAAAATTAGTAATAATATATTAATATAAAATTAAAACTTGCTTGGAGCCGCTTCATTTTTCACATGAACTTATTTTCTCGACCATATCCATCTTCAATCTAGTGCCATGACCACCAAGCCTCAGCCACCTCACCTATATCCTGAAGTTACCCAGCCGAACAACCTCTGACAGCTCGCAAGGCCTCCGCTTCTCTCCTCTAACAGCCACCTTCTTCTCTTCCCTCCTTCAACTCCGACCGCTCTCCCCACACGTAGCCGCTTCCACCCACTGAAACTCCTCCCCAAGTCGAACAGCCACCACCTGCCTACCCTTTCCTGTGGCATGCTCGTCTTTAACTTTTGCAAGCGCTCGTGTACTGGTATAATTATGGTGTTATGTAAGTATATATAAGTATATATATATATGTCAAATTTTATAAATTTTATATATGCTAGTTAAACTATCTGTGAGTTGTATTATATATATGTTCTTGTTTGCAGATTCTCTAATAGGTTGCAATATATATATATACAATGGTTTATGAACGTCAATTTCATATGATACCTATTGTGTGGTTATATATATTTAAGTTATTATATATTAATACTTACTAAGTAATATTGTATAAGCTGTTTTATATATATACAGTGAATTTACATTGTAAGTTATGTTTTATATGTTTATTTTAATGTATAAAGATTACAAATATAAACTGAATCTGATCTTGTATAATGTACAAGCTTGTATTTGTATTATATTACCTGTTGTTGTAGCTTATATTTACAGTTTGTTGTAAGAATAGCCTGCATCTTTGATTTTTTTAGCTTATTATATATAAGTATATGAAGTTACAATCTCGGTTTATATTTTTCTCTTACAGTTTAAAAGTATGTGTTAAGAAAATTATGATTTCGACTTATATCATACAAACGTCTTATTTGATTTTAAATAAAATATTAGTTCAGTATGTAAGTTATAGATTGGTTTATATATATATACACCTAATAAGTATTCGTTATATATGTCTCATTGCATTGTATTTCAGTCTGCATGTATACATGAGTCTGGGTTTTAAATAAAGTACTTTTATAAAACCAGTTTCTGTAATATATATATATATATTGTTTATAAGCATGTATATAAATTATGCCTGGATATATGTGGCTATTAATAAGGTATATATATAAGTATTGGTTTTAAATATAATATAATATATATCTTTGATTCTTAGCATCTATTTTCAGTTTATATCAAAACTGATTCTGATTTGTTCTTATCGATTTCCCATTTATCAGCTTTGTCGTCAATTCGTACCAATCTTGCTTTGCTTCAAAATTCGTGCTTGGATCCGTAACTCATCCCACTCCACTCATCTCTCTAGCCTCGAAAGGTGAGCAATCACTTACGATTAATGTTCTTTTATTTATTAAATTTGATTTCAATTGAAACGACAATTGAAATATGCTGCTGTTAGTTATTTACAATGTTATATATGTTATTACCTGTATCAGTTCACCTGTGACATCTGACACCATTATCTGTTATTTACACAATGATAATCCAGTTTGGTTGATAAATGATTAATTGTTTGATGTTGACATTGGATGTTAAATTGTAAATGTTGTAATTGATAAATAATTTGAAATTGAAATTGATGTAGGATAGTTAGATTTGATATATGTGATAAATTTGATTTGATGACATTTGCATAATATGACCCCTTTAAATGTTTAATTACTTGACACGTAGTAATATGGTTAATTACACCTTGAACCATTTGAATGTATGTTGTATAAATTGATGTAGTATGAATTGAATAATAGATACCAAGTATAGAACCGCATAAAATATTAGTGCAGTAATCTTTAATCTACATGAAATGATAGTGTAGATTCTAGAAATAATTATATTAATTTGCGCAAACAACAATGTAAATTAATACGATTATTTCGGGATTATTTGAATAAATTATTGGATTGTATTAATGGTTGCTATTGCTTGTTTATTTACTTTGACACCATCCCTGTTATCACACTGCAAGTTCCCTTTGCTATGCTTTGATTTGTGAATTGAAATGGAATCGGGTTGAAATGATAAATACCCAAATTAAACTTTGACTTAGGATAGAGAATTAAATAAAACCCGATTGGTCAATAATTTGATTTAAAAATAAAATAAAGATTTTATTTGAATAAATAATGAGGTTTTGAAATGAAGTTGGAATTTGAACTTTAATGAAAGGAAAATGTTAATATTTAATAATTTGAATCAAAATATTAACATAGTAGTTGATGAAAGAACATTGTTTTAAAATTTGGAATTATTAATATTAAGTTTGAAATTATTTAATAATTAAGTTTTGAAATTATTTAATAATTAAATAAGATTAAATTATATAAAATTAAATAAAATCGAATTATTTAATAGTTAAATAAAATTGAACCTCTAGAATTAGTGAAATTTAGTTCTTTATTAATTGAGCTCTGAAATTGTAACTAAGTAAATAAATAAGTGAATTGAATTTTCTTTAACAAGAAATAAAAATGGGATTTATTGAAATTTATGTAAGACCTGTAATTTAAAGAATTTGATTTGACGAATCTAATTTAATCAAATTTGTAAGTTGTGATATATTGGAGTTGAACTTAAGTAATTGATTTATTGAATTGGAAATTTAATAGAAGTTGTTTTGAATGATAAATTAACTTAACGAATATTGAATGAAATCGATAAATGAATTTAAATTGATTTGAATGTTAAATTAAATTGATTTAAATGATTTCGGAATGAAACTTATATACGAACTTGAATCAATATTTGAATTGTTTTAAATAAAAAGTGAAATTGTATTATAAGATTTTGAAATGGTAATTTTGGATGTTTTGAAACGTAAATTTTTGGAAATTGGTTGTAGAAGACAAATGGAATAATGGTTTACGAATTCTAATTGAAATTTTAATTGATTTGGTTTTGAAATATATAAAGGACCAATCGGTGTAACAATCATGAAAGTTATTAAAGAGACCGGAATTGGTTAGGGACATACTCACTGTCTAAACCGAAAACCACTTTAATAACTATACGCGGAGTGTGATCCAGAATGAAGTGGTTGGAATGATGTACGTGATGACTGAAGAAAGAGAACGATAATGGATAGCCTTGGCACTTGTGTCAAATTGGAAATGACTAAAACAGGAGCCGTGCCGGGCCAAATGGGGTTAGCTACCTCGAGCAAACACACTTCTTCGTAAACTACTCATTACTTGTTATCGATTGGTGCACCCTCGAAATTTTGGGAGTGTTGTTTCGCGGTGTTGCGATCGTTGCGGCGATGCGTTCTCACCAGTCCGGATCAGGCAAACGGTAGTTTCACTACCTTGTGTATTGCCTCATGTGCCTTGTCATACTTGTATCCCTATACGCGACCACTACGATTTGTTTTGTGTTATACCTATGGGGTACTCCCTGATATCCCACTAGTTTACGGTGGAGTTTACAGTGCTGTATAGACTATAATGTTTATAAAAAAATATGTTAAGGGGGATAATGGTAACGCCTTAACACTATTTTAATACTTTATATTACTGTTAGGCATTATCTACTTAGCGTACACTACTACATAGTAGATAGTTTAACGGCCTTAGAGGATGGTTATTCCAAACATCCTTTAAGTTACTTGTATTTCAGTTGCTATTTCACTTGAGTTGGATTTATTGATATAAGAATGTTAATCCTGACTCGAGTGTTTTGTGTTTTTCTTTACGCTCGGGTCAGACTGAGTGTACCAGTATTCGAGACTCACCTTTGGAGTTGGAGCTTCACTTGGAGATCCAGCTATCTATCCAGCTTTCAAATATCCAGTTGATTCCAGTAATTGTATTCTGATTTTTGTATTTGACTATTGTATTCGAGACATCTGTTGTACCTTATTTAACTCTGATATGTATATAGTAGCTTCATGAACTACTATCTTTTATTTCCGCTGCATTTATTACTCTGTGTCTGTGATCTGTGTTCTATTTATTTACTGTATATGCTCAGTTTTGCCAATTTAAATTAACTATTCGGTATTTTGAATTATTCAAGTCCGACGTGTGCGGATGCGAATAGTCCAAAATAGCGGGATGTTATAAAAATCCACCCTACACATTCGTTTAATTTTTGGGGTCACGGAATCGCACACTACCGAAACGGATGGATTATTTTTACCATTTTAGTCAAATTTTATGAAACTTGTTTGAAACACTTTAAAACTATTTTAAAATCATAATAAATCATTTTAAACTATTTTTGGACAATATTTTTTATATTAAAACTCATATTCACTGTTATTCCATATTATAATATTATATTATTATAGTATTCAATTCACTATCTTTTTATTTGAAAATCCATTTATAAAATTCTCATATGATATTTATATGAAATTTCAACTTTTCAAATTCTAATTTTCCAAGTCAAACATTTATTTTTCCAAAATAAATCAAAACTCCACTATTTATATAAATTTCAAAGTGATATCTTTTCTATTTTAAACCATCCAAATAACTTTTCTTTTAAATTCAAAACCATAAAGAGGGTTAATAAACTCCATACACATATTGATATGGATTTATTTTCCATGAATTAATTATGGTTAATTAGTTAACTATTTTTATTTTGATAAATATGATTTTCTCATAATTTGTTATGTTTATCACAGCCAACTTATCAACCAATATTCAAACGTATTAATCATCCAAGCATATTAATTTACTAATTAAACATGAATATCATTATTTTCTAAACATTTTAAGGAGTATGTAAATCAAGTACCCACGATTGTAACATTCCTCCGTAACTTCTCTGAATTACTCCGGTGGCATTCCGACAATACTTCTCTCTGTTTTCTTCACTTCAGAGCTTTTGGATCTCCCTCCTTCCTTCTTGCATGCTCAGCCATGACCCTCTTGAGGGTGTAAGCTCGGCAAAGGATGAATGGTGGTGCTGGCCGTGGGTTTGAGGAGGGTAGAGGAGTGTTTTGGTCGTAGCTATGAGGTGAAAGAACTTTGTGTGTATATATATAACTTTATTTTATTTTTTATTTTTTTGCCATAACTTTGCATTATTTTTGCATAACTTCTTCTTGAATTTTTTTTGGAAGCCATTAAAGAGCTTCAAGAAGAGGAGGAATATGAAGAGAATTGTTGTGAAAAATAGTGAAGGGGTAGGGTGCTATTTGTAGCATTTTGGAACCTTAACACTTAAGTAAAGTATAAAATATCTCCAACATCATCATCACAACCTCTCCCATCACTTATAGTCATTCTCCCCCCTTACATCACCAACATCACATCTTGGCATGTGCTTTGAGATATGTCATGATTTGGTTTGATTTTTTTTTGAAAATATCTTGATATTTGTATTTTTTGCTTAAAGTAAATGTGTAATGCACATGGTAACTTCTTATATGTTTGTACATGTTATGTGCATGTATATATACACATATATGTCTCATTTGATAAACAATGGTACACCATTCGATTATAACTTCTGTTTGATAAACCGTTGAAAATCCGTAATCCGAATACCGGTCATATTTTTATTTTTTAGTTAAATTATATATATATATATGTAAACAAATCTTGAAAATATATTTATTATCATTTTTAAATAATTAAAACAAGATTATTTAAGTTATAAAACCATATTAATCAATATTGAAATCTAATTGTAAAGATACGACGTCGATTTGCGAAAATGCGACGAGGTTTGTTATAATTATAAAACAAGTTAATATATTTATGAAACTATTATAAATCAATTATTGTCATTATATAACACTTAAAATGAATTACTAATCATTTAAAACAATTATTTTGAATATTTAAGTACCCAAAATACCAAAACTTTCCTTATATGCTCATTTATGAAAATGATGACATCATCGATGACATCATAATTATTTTATTTTCAAAAATGGAAAATTATCTTTATTACATTTTAAATCGTTAAATAAGTATATGTAAAAAAAATCGGGCGTGACTTTTAATGGTTAAAAAGCTATTTATCGATAAAATAATTTTTCAGTCACTTTATCGATATTTTTCCAACGAATATATTTTTTGTAAAACATTTTCCAAACCAAGATCACCATTATTATTTATCACATAAAGCATGATTATTTATGTTTTAAAATCTATATTTGAATATTTAGAATTAATTGAATTTCCAGGTTAAAGTGACAAAATTACGGGTTGTTGCATACTTCCCTCCTTAAAAGAATTTCGTCACCGAAATTTCATCACAACCCAAAATCGAAAAGAGTTTGCCCAAAACATTATTTGTGAACTTGAACCTATATGATGTATACATATCATCTGTAAGCAATATCTGATTCGATCTCCTATTCAAATACACAATTTTACTTCCAAATTAGTATCGATCCTTCGATTCTCTAGTGCGGACTCTAATCAGGCTTCTTGATCAGAAACCTTTATTTCCCTTACATAGCTCTTAATTATGATAGAAAATGCAAGTACCCAACTACAAACCCTCATTAATGTTCACCATCAAGAGTCGAGTGATAAATTCTTATTCGAACTGGTGTAAATACCTCAAAGTTTCATACTCGAATCTTAGATCAGAATCGTGCGACAAAATGATCCACGTACCTTGTACGTACTTATTAATCTTCTCCAAAAATATATGAAAACATTTCATAAAACTTTTGTCTTTTATTCAAACATTTTTATAAAGATGCTTCTTTATATATAATTACCTTAAAAAAATTTATTCACCAAAATTTCTATCTTCTTTGCAAAGAAACCATTTCAATTTTGACACTTAGAAAATACCTCTATATACTTTATCCGTAAAAACCTTTAAGGAAAGCTCCATATTTTCCAAAACATATTTTATTTGGTCAAAATGAATGTTCCGTAAAACATCCTTATGACAACCCAAAAACACTAGTACATGGATCTGACCGACTATACTTAATATTAATTTTCAATGTCGAACTTAAGCTATTGATTAGTTAATAATAAAGCCGATCAAGTTGGGGTATCATTACCTCTCGGACCTTGAATGGACATTATTCTTAATTTAAATATATATATAAATTTCCCACCTCGAATCTTAACATCAAATATAGGATATGTATAAATCCCGTATACTATATAAAATATCTCCTTTCGGAAATCACTTACTATAACAACGGTGTTATAGTCTATGTGTTTCTCACTTTCTCGAAAACATTTATTTATGATAATGATGTCGAAATTTATGTCTTCTTCCACTTAAGCCCTTTTTAAATCACTTTTAAAAATATAGTTTAAATCTCATATTAAATACTACTTTCAAATCATTTCTCTTAAAACATATTTTAACTTTATAAAAACTCTTTTATAAATATAAACTTTCCATTTTGCAAACTCTACCCCTAAAATTATAACTCCTACCTAATCATTTTAAATTTTTTAAAGCTTTCCCAAAATAGAAGGATTTAAATTCTCAAAATCTCTTTTTATAAAACATATCTTCTAAATCCATCTTTTGCAAAATCATTTTATTTTTGTAAAACATACTTTTATACAACATGCTCATTTATTATCTTATATAAATTCATTATCCTTAACCCAACATCATTATCAAACACCTTCTGGTCAAATCATGACACTTGATTCACAAGGTGTTCATTCAATCAATAAATGATAATAACTGAATGTTATTACTTCCTTAACCACAAACTAACATACATAATATCTATATTTTTTTGAAAGATATTCTTTTATATATAAAATATAGTCCTTTCAAAAATAGTATGTCGGTTTGCCTTGTTAAGTATTTAGGAATCCCTATCGAATAAATGTGGCCATTATGCATCGACCAGAATTCATAAACCACTCAACAGATCAATCAACACAAAATATTTTATTAGTCACTAACAAATACACGCTCATAAATATAATACACTCAAACTCATTCTACGGTGTCTCTTACCTTATCTCTATTGAGTTACTCGTCTTAGGCCATTACTAACCCTATCTCTAATGAGTCTTACCCCTACCAGGCTCAGGTGTTCGCTTAACCTAAGCTCTGATACCAAATGTAACGAATGAGATTTTCGACCCTCGAAAATCGATACTAATACGTCCACTGTATTGCATGCCGAGTGTCCAAGTGTCGGAAAAGTCTTTGTTAAGGGTAAAAGGAAATAAAGGCAGAACAAAATCTCACATGAATGGAATAATTTATAGTATCAATAATCTTTACAGCGAAAAATCTGAAAATACAAATATTAGAGTCTAACCTAAGCTTAGCCTGGACAGTTATAAACACCTGTCCTTACAAATGCTGAAAAACAACAAATATAGTGGGAAAGTAAACTACGTCCATACGTTGATGAAGATCTCCAGCTCTCTTTTGGAAACTCGAAGCATCTTTAGCTAATCCTGAAACTACTCTGATCTGACCCGAGTATTAAGAATACCCGGATCAGGCTTGGCAAACAACGTGAGAAACATGAATTATAAATATATATGACAGTGTCATAGATCAGAATGATGCCAAAACAAAACCTTTTTGAAAAGAAAGGGTATCTCGTAAGACCACGCCGCACAAAAACACAAACGGGTTTTTATCTTATGATAATCAAAATACTTTATGCCGAAACATTTTGATATTATCTTTAGTGACATGGATTTGAAAACACTTTTCAAATTAATATATAAAGAAGGTTCACAGGGTATATGATACTAAGGGATAGCCAAAATGTTTGCAAAGAATTACAGCTATTTTGGGAATACAACCAAAACCGTAAAGCTTGTATTATAATTGAATTTCCAACATGATAGGGAACTAGTGGCCATTTCCTCCCATGCAGAATCCACGCATAACAATCCTTATCCTCGGTGATTATTCACTTGTCTCAAGCAAGCCTTCATACTTCATTGTTATACTACTGTGGAATAGCGTATCTTGATGGCTTAGCTCTATCTCAGTCAAACCTCCAATACCTGTTCCTCTATCCATAATAAAACTGATAGCCCAAAATATGTTGTAACGACCCGCTATTTTGGACCATTCGCATCCGCACATGTCGGACTTGAATTGCTCAAAATATCACGTTGTAAATAACAATTTGGCAAACTCATCATATATAGTAAATAAATAATCACAGATCACAGACACAGAGTAATATAATGCAGCGGAAGTAAAAGAGATAGTAGTTCATGAAGCTACTATATAAATACATCAGAGTTAATTAAGATACAATAGGAATACCAAGATACAACAGGAGTAACAGTATGATAATCAGGTACAACTCAGAATACAACTGGAATCAACTGGATAACAAAATGAATAGATATCTGGATCTTCAAAGCAAAACTCTAGTTCCAAAGGTGAGCCTCAAATGCTGTATCACTCAGTTTGACCCGAGCGTCAAGCAAAACACAAAACACTCGAGTCAGGACATGCATACTTATACAAATGTAAACCAACTCAAGTGAACTGTAATAAAGGTATAAGTAACTCAAAGGGTGCTTGGGATCGCCTATCCTCTAAGGATCCGTTAAACTATTTACTATGTAGTAATATTCGCTATTATAATAATGTCTAATATAAAATAAACATACTTTTAAATAGCATTAAGGCTTTACATTTTCCACCTTAACATGTAATAGTCCCAGTAGTCTATCCAGTATTAGCATACTCCCAAAATGGGGGCTACCCTCGATACTCCACAGGCTACGGGAGAAATCATAACTCGTAGTAAAGCTCGATATGGTAAGTGACACGGCACAACTAGGCAATGCCATGGTAGATATACCAATTACGCATCCGGACTGGTGGTGACGCATAGCAGCCACTACCGCCCACCTTGAACAACACTCCCAAATCAAAGGGTGCACCTAATCAATCACAAAGTAATAGAATGGCATCGAAGAAGTGTGTCCGATCAGAGGTG
The DNA here is from genome assembly GCA_030737815.1 of Allium fistulosum. Lineage (NCBI taxonomy): Eukaryota > Viridiplantae > Streptophyta > Magnoliopsida > Asparagales > Amaryllidaceae > Allium > Allium fistulosum. The sequence continues at coordinate 1,243,851,089 of CM060902.1, read as the reverse complement.
CTACCTCATTAGCCCGTCAATCGCTCCTGTTTTAGCCACTTTATGCCAACTCACGGGAGTTGGATCCACGCATATACCTTTAGGATCGTCGCCACCATCCTACTTCATTCTGGAAACTCCATCGCGTACACAGTTTTTAAAGTGGTTTTCGGTATCGACAGAGAGTATGTCCATATCCGATCCCGGTCTCTTTAACAACCAATCGTTATTATAACCCGTGGTTATAATTTAAAAATAGTTTATACTTCAAAATAGAATATCATTTCAAATCCAAATCTTTATCAAAATAAAGATTAAATCAATTCCAAACCATTTCAATATATTTAAAATATCATATCATTTAAAACTTCATTTCAAATCATTTTAATATATCAAAATATCATATCCTTTCAAAAACTTCATTTCAAATCATTTTAATATATCAAAACATCATATCCTTTCAAAAACTTCATTTCAAATCATTTATTTGAGTTCAAATCCAAATATTCAGCTTTAAATACCTTTTAAATTCAAAGATATCATTCATTTATTATCATTTCAAGTCACCTTTTAAATAGTTTATATTTCAATCAAAATAATTCATCTAAACCATTTAAAAGTGTAGTTATCATACTTTCAAAACAAGTATTCAATTTCCAAAGTTTTAAACTATTCTGAGTTCATTTACTAAGTTAAAAACCATAAACATTGAAAATTTCAACCTTTCACAGCATTCAGAAAAAGCTGTTATATGTTATTCTTGAAAACATTTTTAATTTAGCAAAGACAACATTTTAAAATTGCTGTTAAATCTCAGTTTAGTTGCAATTTAGTTTAAAACAGCAAAGACAGCATTTTCAGAAATGCTGTAATAGCTCAGGTTTCAAATTAAAGGTTTTAATTAAATTCAGCAAAGACAGCAGACCACTACAGCATTTACAGAACTACTATAATAGGCTTTTATTAAGTTTTTAGCCTTTTAATTTACTACAGCAACTACAGCATTTTAGAACTGCTGTAATAGCCTCTTTATAAAGCTTTTAGTTTATTTACAGAAACCATAGCATTTCTGAATGCTATTAAAAGTATTTTTCAAATTTTAGTGTATTTCCAGCAAATACTAAACTTCAATTTAAACCATTTAAACATTATAAAAATCATATTTTTAACATTCAAAAATGTTCGTTAAAAATAATCTTTTAACTTATAATTTTTATAAAGTAATTTTTACAATAAAATCCAACTTCTAATAAATCACTCATTAAATTCAAGTGTATAATTTTCCAAATTTTGCATTTGAAATTTATTGACACTTACATTTAAATTACCATTTCACACATTAAACTAAACTTCCAATTTATTTAATTAATTTAAACCTTTAATTAAAACCAAATTTCACATTTCCAAGTTAAGTTAAAATTTAAAATTTCACATTTAAGCCTTCATTCATTTAACCATTTTAGTTCATAGAAAAATCAATAATACTTTATCAAGTCATTTAAATTCAAATTTAAATCAAATTATCATATTTCCCATTTTCCAAATAAAATTAACTTTCCCTTTTATTCATAACTTAACTTCATTTTTACAAAAATCCAAATTTCCAAACTTAAGTTATATTTCAAAATTTTCAATTTAACCATTTATTTATTTGCATTTTTAGCTTATAGAAAAATCATAATTTCATTATTTAAACAATTTAAAAATCTATTTAAATCAAATTTCCATAAAATTTTCACTTTTAGAATACTTAAAAATAATTCAAAACACTTTAAAAATTAACCATGGGTCTGTATATAGTTTTCTAACCTAGGTCAAGTAATACGGATATATATCATTTCAATCCGCAGTTTACAAAGAAAAATCCAGGTTCTATCAATTCAAACCCGCAATCTCAAGTCAAAATAAATTAAATAAAAACCGTTCAAGCCTATCATTTCAGCCCATAACGATTTTTTTCCTATTCTAAAGTCCGTTCGGGTATGTATCATTTCAACCCATAGTGAATCTAATCTACAGGGAACTTGCAGTGTGATAAACAAGTATAAATGAACAGTTTAACAATAAATAACAGTAACAGATAATATGACAGGTAAAATAACAGGTTTAACATCATATAATTAATAATAATAGGCAGTTATAACATCATATATAATATTCTACACATTCAATTGTTGTCAATTCACATTTGCATAAGTATAAATGTCAGGTGAGATTTACTCACCTTTTTACGATGGAGTTAGCGATCAAAACACACAGAATAGATTCCAGAAAGCAAGACAAGCACGATATAGCATAACTTTTGATTTGAATGAATAGAGAGCCTTGATATTTATCTTGTAAACAATAACCAAAACAAGACAATATACACATAAATATTCGACACAAAACAATGTTAAAACAATGAAGATAAGAAGCAACAAAGGAATAGATTACTTGACCATGCTTTAACCATTCAAATGCTTGGCCTAGGAGATTCTTGGGCTCAGCCATGATCAGGTCTAGACCTGAAATGCTCGGCTATGGTCAGGTTAGTGGAAGACAAAGCAAGGGTAGGTGAAAAGGTAGGAGTTTGTGAAGGCAAAGAGGCATGGAAATGAGTTTGGTTCACCATCTAGGCTAGGTCTATGGGTCAATTGGCTCGACTCATGCTTGCTTCAGATCTGGAAAGAGGTTAGTAGTGGTGGTAGCAAGGTGGTGGCGGCGGATAGGGTGATGGCCGAAGCTACAAATGAAGGGGGTGTGAAATATAGGCTTAGCTATGCAATGTTTCAAGGTGTTTGCAATATTTTTGTGGTGCTATCTTCATGTGGAGGCCATGGCCACTTCAGGTCAGAGGAGATGGATTATAGGTCGTGGAAGATGAGGGGAAGGAAGTGGTGAAGGAGATGGTGGAGGGTGTGGAGGTGTATGGCCGAACCAAGCAAGAGAAGCCAAGGCAAAAACATTGAAAAATCAATGAGAAAATGAAGAAAAAGTGAAAAAAGGAAGAAGAAGCCATTACCAAACTTCTTTGGCCGTGACTTTGCTGAAATGAGAAGCTTTCCTCATGTGAAAAACAATTAAAACTCACGGCTACAGCTGAATGAAAGAACGACCAAGGTTAGACAATGAAAAGGCAAGCAGCTGAAGAGACTAGAAAAGGAAGAGTCACAAGTTACAAGCACAAAGTCTTTTTGAATTTCCAAATTCTTTTAATTAAATAAAAACAAATAAAATTCAGTAAATGAATTTAAAAACTGAAAAAAAGTAAAATAAAATGGAAATAAATAATTAAATTTAAAGAAAATAGAAAAAGAATTAAAGAAATTGCTTAAAAATTGGAAACAGGCTCAAAGATTACAAATAAATTATCACTAGCTTTGGAAAATTATTACTATACTTCTAAACTTTTAAAAGTCAAGTAAGATAAAATAAATGCTGAACAAAATAAAGAAAAATGAAAATAAATAATTATCTTTAGGAAAAATAGAAAAATAAATAAAGAATTACTTTAATTAATTGAAACTAGAAATTAAAATTTGTAAATAAATTGCAGCTGACTTGAAATATTCCAATTGTTCTTTTAAAAATGTTTTAAAACCAAAATATATACATAACATGTTATTTTACCCATATAAATATAAATTAGAACATTACATGACCAAATAAAATATTATTTATATAATTTAAAATAAACAATTTTGTTAAATACAGCAAATTACACACAATATTTAAAAGGGCATAACTTTCACATTATAAATCAGATTTCAACGAAACGAAAAGCAGTATTCTTGAAATTTTATTTACTTTCATAATAAAAGATAAAATTCAAAAATTTCAAACAATAACCAAAACAAGACAATATACACATAAATATTCGACACAAAACAATGTTGAAACAATGAAGATAAGAAGTAACAAAGGAATAGATTACTTGACCATGCTTTAACCATTCAAATGCTTGGCCTAGGAGATTCTTGGGCTCAGCCATGATCAGATCTAGACCTGAAATGCTCGGATATGGTTAGGTTAGTGGAAGACAAAGCAAGGGTAGGTGAAAAGGTAGGAGTTTGTGAAGGCAAAGAGGCATGGAAATGAGTTTGGTTCACCATCTAGGCTAGGTCTATGGGTCAATTGGCTCGGCTCATGCTTGCTTCAGATCTGGACAGAGGTCAGTAGTGGTGGTAGCAAGGTGGTGGCTAGGGTGATGGCCGAAGCTACAAATGAAGGGGATGTGAAATATAGGCTTAGCTATGCAATGTTTCAAGGTGTTTGCAATATTTTTGTGGTGCTATCTTCATGTGGAGGTCATGGCCACTTCAGGTCAGAGGAGATGGATTATAGGTCGTGGAAGATGAGGGGAAGGAAGTTGTGAAGGAGATGGTGGAGGGTGTGGAGGTGTATGGCCGAACCAAGCAAGAGAAGCCAAGGCAAAAACATTGAAAAATCAATGAGAAAATGAAGAAAAGGTGAAAAAAGGAAGAAGAAGCCATTACCAAACTTCTTTGGCCGTGACTTTGCTGAAATGAGAAGCTTTTCTCATGTGAAAAACAATTAAAACTCACGGCTACAGCTGAAGGAAAGAACGACCAAGGTTAGACAATGAAAAGGCAAGCAGTTGAAGAGACTAGAAAAGGAAGAGTCACAAGTTACAAGCACAAAGTCTTTTTGAATTTCCGATTTCTTTTAATTAAATAAAAACAAATAAAATTCAGTAAATGAATTTAAAAACTGAAACAAAGTAAAAAAAATGGAAATAAATAATTAAATTTAAAGAAAATAGAAAAAGAATTAAAAAAATTGCTTATAAATTGGAAACAGGCTCAAAAATTACAAATAAATTATCACTAGCTTTGGAAAATTATTACTATATTTCTAAACCAATAAAAGTCAAGTAAGATAAAATAAATGCTGAAAAAAATAAAGAAAAATGAAAATAAATAATTATCTTTAGGAAAAATAGAAAAATAAATAAAGAATTACTTTAATTAATTGAAACTAGAAATTAAATTTGTAAATAAATTGCAGCTGACTTGAAAAATTCCAATTGTTCTTTTAAAAATGTTTTAAAACCAAAATATATACATAACATGTTATTTTACCCATATAAATATAAATTAGAACATTACATGACCAAATAAAATATTATTTATATAATTTAAAATAAACAATTTTGTTAAATACAGCAAATTACACACAATATTTAAAAGGGCATAACTTTCACATTATAAATCAGATTTCAACGAAACGAAAAGCAGTATTCTTGAAATTTTATTTACTTTCATAACAAAAGATAAAATTCAAAAATTTCAAACTTTTAAAATTTTAAATTAAAAGTCAAAGTTTGACCATATTGACCAAAATTCACAGTTCTGGAAAATACTCTATTTATTCATGTTTGAGATTATAATTCACATACAAAACATAATTAATATTTTAAATAACAAAATTTCCCATTAAATAAATAAAATAATTTTTTAAATTAGGAAATTCAATTTAAAATAATTACAAAATACAGGGTTGTTACACTCTCCCCCACTCAAAAATTTTCGTCCCCGAAAAGGAATGAGGTACGGGAAAACACAGAAAAAGATAGAATGAAATAGGATTAAGACAAGATGACAAGAAGATTGAAATTATACCTAATAACTGTTGTTATAGGTAAGTTTAACAAGGTGGAGATGATCTTCCCAAGATCCTCCAGAATCAAGAACACAAGCACCAAAAAGATCATCGAGAATCTGATTCACCCTTTCCGTTTGACCGTCGGTCTGTGGATGGTAAGCAGTGCTCAGATTCAAAATGAGTAACAAAGATTATCAAAGATTATGGAAAGATTTCTAAACATACTAGTATAAGCAATAGCCTTTCCATTTTGAAGCAAGATACGGGAAAATAAGGACATCCAAAAGATAGTTTGAAAACAAAAGAAGATAATAAGTTAGAAACCATGGAAATTTCAACTTAAATTGATGATTAATTTTACATAAGTTAAATAAATCTTAACTATCTCTAATTTCATTATCTTATCATCCAATTTTCTTAATTTAACAATCTCTAAAATCATGGATTTGAAAAACCATTTATTATACTTATAATGTATTCAATAAATTTAATTCTTCTTTATTCCTAATTAAAATTAAATTTATTCTTCAATATATTTTATCACCTATGTTAAATATGTTTACACTTATTATAACTGCTTTAATTTATTCTTAGTTCCTTTGACATCATTTTTTGTGTAAATTATTCCATTACTCTTTTACTCTATTTACCTCTGTTAATCTTTTTATAACTAAAATTTAAGTGTATAACATTTATTATAACCACTCAAATTCTATTTATAAAATCTTTTTATATTGTACATTATCCAATTACATTGTTAACTTCTAAATAATTAAGGTAAGTTATATTGGAATGTAATAGAATATTATACAAATAAATTCTCCAATTTTAATTATTCAAGTTTACATATTTATTCAAACCTTGATTTCCTTTTATAATTAAAATTATCCTTTAAGATAAAATTTAAGAATTAAATTTCTGATTAACTTCAAACTATTTAGAAATAAATATATATATACATACACAATATATCAAATCAATTTTAAATCATATATCTATATAATATAAGTCAAGTCGTATTTAGAAATTCAAATCAATTAAATTTCAAAGCAAAACTGTAGCAAAGCTACAGAATGGTCTCTTCACTTCGAAACTCGAAAATGAATGTCGATGATGCTGTAGTCATTACCGAAATTATTTTCCAACGACAGAGAGAAGAGCACTGCCTTGAAACTTAAAATTCTTTAAAAACAATTTCTATTAGAAATACTTTAAAATAATATATTCTTTTAAAACTTCCAAAACAAAGTTCGAAATCATCAGAAATTAAATTCTCACATTCTTGATTTAAATTCATTTAAATTTCCAAATTAATTTATAACCATGTTTAATTATTTAGATATGAGGCTAAAGCCAATGGTTACAGATTACATGCAAAGTTAAATATTATTTCTTAACACCCAATTCCATTAATTATCAAAATTCAGAAAATTAACCTTATACATATTACAATTATACAAAATTTATCCATCTACTAAATTTAAAACTCGTATTATGTCAGTTTGCTCTGTTCAAGTGTTTTGGAGATCCTATCGATAGCGTTGATCAGACGAACCGATCGGAAACCCAAATCAACATCAACAACTCAAACAACACAATATATAAAACATCTTTAAAATAAAATAAAATAAATTTCAAATACAAGATTAATTTTCAAAATAAGGATAGGGATTCAAATTTGATGCACTCAAATCAAAGAGAACTCTGATTTGAATATAAGTTGGAGACAAAAGATAAGATGATTAAACAACAGAATAGGGAGTATGGATAAGCTTAAATAAATTGCGGGCAACCTTAACCAGGTCAACCGTGACTTAACGAATAAGAGCAATGCAGGATTCTGAAGCAAATCTACCTTCGTTCTCAAGATATGGAATTCAGGCATAGCAAGAGATAGTAGCATAGTAAACCGAGGATATAGGAGTCTTCGGTGAATCAATGCTTTTTGTAAAGAAGTTTCGCCCCTTTACAAGTCATTAGAATATTGGCGGGACTGTCAATTCATTAGAAAGATTATTCGGAGTGGAGTTATGGGACACTCCAGAATCAAGAAGACATGAATAGGGGAGGACAAGAATGGAATTTGGAACCGAAGGGAACGTTCCAAAATTCAAAGGAAACCAAATCGAAGAAGAAGGAATTCAAGTTCGAACGAAAGTGATTCTGTAATTAAATTTACCCTATATGCTGAGTTTGCCTAAAACCAGACCTTTGATACCAACTGTAATGACCCGCTATTTTGGACCATTCGCATCCGCACATGCCGAACTTGAATTGCTCAAAATATCATGTTGTAAATATAAATTTGGCAAACTCATCATATACAGTAAATAAATAATCACAGATCACAGACACAGAGTAATATAATGCAGCGGAAGTAAAAGAGATAGTAGTTCATGAAGCTACTATATAAATACATCAGAGTTAATTAAGATACAATAGGAATACCAAGATACAATAGGAGTAACAGTATGATAATCAGGTACAACTCAGAATACAACTGGAATCAACTGGATAACAAAATGAATAGATATCTGGATCTTCAAAGCAAAACTCCAGCTCCAAAGGTGAGCCTCAAATGCTGTATCACTCAGTCTGACCCGAGCGTAAAGCAAAACACAAAACACTTGAGTCAGGACATGCATACTTATACAAATGTAAACCAACTCAAGTGAACTGTAATAAAGGTACAAGTAACTCAAAGGGTGCTTGGGATCGCCCATCCTCTAAGGATCCGTTAAACTATTTACTATGTAGTAATATTCGCTATTATAATAATGTCTAATATAAAATAAACATACTTTTAAATAGCATTAAAGCTTTACATTTTCCACCTTAACACGTAATAGTCCCAGTAGTCTATCCAGTATTAGCATACTCCCAAAATGGGGGCTACCCTCGATACTCCACAGGCTACGGGAGAAATTATAACTCGTAGTAAAGCTCGATATGGTAAGTGACACGGCACAACTAGGCAATGCCAGGGTAGATATACCAATTACGCATCCGGACTGGTGGTGACGCATAGCAGCCACTACCGCCCACCTCGAACAACACTCCCAAATCAAGGGGTGCACCCAATCAATCACAAAGTAATAGAATGGTATCGAAGAAGTGTGTCCGATCAGAGGTGCTACCTCATTGGCCCGTCAATCGCTCATGTTTTAGCCACTTTATGCCAACCCATGGGAGTTGGGTCCACGCATATACCTTTAGGATCGTCGCCACCATCCTACTTCATTCTGGAAACTCCACCGCGTACACAGTTGTTAAAGTGGTTTTCGGTATCGACAGAGAGTATGTCCATATCCGATCCCGGTCTCTTTAACAACCAATCGTTATTATAACCTGTGGTTATAATTTAAAAACAGTTTATACTTCAAATTAGAATATCATTTCAAATCTAAATCTTTATCAAAATAAAGATTAAATCAATTCCAAACCATTTAATATATTTAAAATATCATATCATTTCAAATCATTTTAATATATCAAAATATCATATCCTTTCAAAAACTTAATTTCAAATCATTTTAATATATCAAAACATCATACCCTTTCAAAAACTTCATTTCAAATCATTTATTTGAGTTCAAATCCAAATATTCAGCTTTAAATACATTTTAAATTCAAAGATATCATTCATTTATTATCATTTCAAGTCACCTTTTAAATAGTTTATATTTCAATCAAAATAATTCATCTAAACCATTTAAAAGTGTAGTTATTATACTTTCAAAACAAGTATTCAATTTCCAAAGTTTTAAACTATTCTGAGTTCATTTACTAAGTTAAAAACCATAAACATTGAAAATTTCAGCCTTTCACAGCATTCAGAAAAAGCTGTTATAAGTTATTCTTGAAAATATTTTTAATTTAGCAAAGACAGCATTTTAAAACTGCTGTTCAATCACAGTTTAGTTGCAATTTAGTTTAAAACAGCAAAGACAGCATTTTCAGAAATGTTGTAATAGCTCAGGTTTCAAATTAAAGGTTTTAATTAAATTCAGCAAAGACAGCAGACCACTACAGCATTTACAGAACTGTTGTAATAGGCTTTTATTAAGTTTTTAGCCTTTTAATTTACTACGGCAACTACAGCATTTCAGAACTGCTGTAATAGCCTCTTTATAAAGCTTTTAGTTTATTTACAGAAACCATAGCATTTCTGAATGCTATTAAAAGTATTTTTCAGATTTTAGTGTATTTCCAACAAATACTAAACTTCAATTTAAACCATTTTAACATTATAAAAATCATATTTTTAACATTCAAAAATGTTCGTTAAAAATACTCTTTTAACTTATAATTTTTATAAAGTAATTTTTACAATAAAATCTAACTTCCAATAAATCACTCATTAAATTCAAGTGTTGTTAACCCGCCTTTTGGCAAGGCCGTGGACAGACGGGTTTAACTTAATCAACTACATGTTCGTCTGGCATTCACTATTCACGTTCGAATAGCATTCAAGAGTACTCGGCATGCACAGAGCGTTCGGCATCCAGGAGCGCTCGGCATTTAGAGGGATCGTTCGGCATTGAACGAGTGTTCGGCATTAGAAGGATCGTTCGGCATAAAGGAATGTTCGGCACTGGACGAGCGTTCGGCATAGAGAGTTCGTCGTTCGGCATTGGATGGAGCGCTCGGCATTAACCAACGTTCGGCATCTGGAGACGTTCGGCATTGGATGGAGCGCTCGGCATTAACCAACGTTCGGCATCTGGAGACGTTCGGCATTGGATGGATCGTTCGGCATCAAGGAGCATTCGGCATTGGATGGGTCGTTCGGCATAGAGGAATGTTCGGCACTGGACGAGCGTTCGGCATAGAGAGTTCGTCGTTCGGCATTGGATGGAGCGCTCGGCATTAACCAACGTTCGGCATCTGGAGACGTTCGGCATTGGATGGAGCGCTCGGCATTAACCAACGTTCGGCATCTGGAGACGTTCGGCATTGGATGGATCGCTCGGCATCAAGGAGCATTCGGCATTGGATGGGTCGTTCGGCGTACCTCACCTCGCTCGACATTGCATCTCGCACCTCCATACTCCGCACCTCCATATCTCGCACCTCCATACTCCGCACCTCCATACCTCGCACCTCCATATCTCGCACCTCCATACTCTACACCTCCATACCTCGCACCTCCATACCTCGCACCTCCATATCTCGGTACCTCGCACCTCGCACCTCGCACCTCGATACCTCTGTACCTCGCACCTCCTAACGTTCGGCATGAGGAGATCGTTCGGCATTCACGCCCTGTTCGGCATTCAGCGTTCGGCATCTATGGTTCGGCATATGGAGACCATTCCATTTGGGCTGAGGTACTCTGCTACAAGGCCCACCAGGGAAGTCCAACCCATCTTTGTCTATAAATAGAGAGGCAGGGGCACAGTAAAAGGGGATCTTCTTTCTACTCTCTTACTTTCTCTTTTCTAAGGCTAAGGCAACTCTGCCATTTTGTAACTGTAATCGATTATTACAGCAATAAAAAGCAAACTTCTAGAGTGGACGTAGGCCGGAGTTAGCCGAACCACTATAAAATCTGTTGTTCTTTACTGCTTTCATTTCAGTTTTAACTGTTCTTCACATTATTACTCTCTACATACAATCTATCTCTGAGCTGTGATTGGTATTTGGTGCTTTCATCTGGATTTGGGGGTTAGTGACCAATTTTGGCGCTAACACTTTGGTGCTTCCACTGAGAAATTGAAACAATCAGGAATTTTGGAGTTAGGAACTTGGATCTTAGAAAGCAATGGCAAGACCACCAACGAAGAGGCAAGCAGTGGAAAGGAGCAATCAGGAAGGAAGTCAAGCGGCATCTTCTGGAGCTGGAGAGGGTCATGCATCCATCTACATAACTCGGGACGAGATGCAAGTGATGATGAATTCTATGCAAGAGCAGATGATGAAACGGCAAGAGGAGATGATGCAGGCTCTTCTTAGGCAATTTGGACAACCAGGAACTACAGGTGCTCAAGATCATGGAGCTGGACCAGAGGAACTCAACCAACGGACAGATGGAGTGAATCAACAGGGGGCATCTCCCAATCAACAAACAGTTAACAATCTGGATGGACCTAGACTCGGGGGCACGCCACCAGGAGTACGTGATGAAGAATATGTGCCAGAATTTCCTCGGGGACTTGGGGGGCAGTCTGGATTAGTTGGAAACACTAGATTGGCTGACATTATCAAGCGGACTATTCACGGAGGTCTGACGAACAGGGATTCAGAGGGAGTTAACAAAAGTCCGTTTACCCGGAACATCAGGACAGCTAGGAATCCGTCCGATTTCAAACTACCCACTCTGGAAGTATACAACGGGAAGACGGATCCCACCGACCACTTGATGAGGTACACTAGGCATATGGAAGTGCTGGGGGCAACGGAGGAGGTTATGGCCCGATGTTTCCCCCTGTACTTGACTGAAATTGCTGCTATGTGGTTCAGACAGCTGGAGGATGGATCCATTGGAACATGGACAGAACTGGTGGACAAGTTCTCAAGTCAATTTCGAGTTCACATAAAAAGGCCAAAGAACGTGATGACACTAACATCAGTCAAACAGGGGGCAGATGAATCGCTCAGGACATTCTTAACTCGATTTAATGCAGCAGTTGCTTCGGTGGATCGGCTAGATCCATCAATGGTTCTGATGGCTGCGGTATCAGGAGTTAGAGATAATTCGGAGTTCAAAGTATCGTTGGTACGGGACCCACCGTTGGATATTGGGGAATTCTTTCATGAAGCTGAAAGATTTCTTCGACAAGAGGATGCATGTTTGGACATGAGGTCACAAGAAGTAAACATGACTAAGGATGGAAGATTACTCGGCGAAAGCTCAGGTGGGGACAAGGATAAAGGGAAAAGGAAGCGCTGGGGAGAACCAAAGTTCTCCACTTACACAGGATTGAACACAACGTAGGAGCGGATTTTCTTAGATACTCGAGATCGTCTTCCCTATCGAAGGCCATCAAGGAGGGAACCCACCGAATGTGAAAGGGCATCAGGAAGGCACTGTCTCTTTCATGACCTGGACGGGCATGATACTAACAGTTGCCGACATCTAAAGGATATAATCGAGGAGCATATAAGGAATGGTCAGTTGCGACAGTATGTCGAAACTCGGAATGCGGCGGTGGAACTTGAACAGCCTCCGCCTACCTTGAACGACGAGGGCGCGAGGCCCAGGAATGGTGACCGATTGGTCATCAACTAATCTTGATGGTTTGGAATAAGTAACAAACTCCGGGCAAACGGTTAAAACACTTACTCATGTACGGGGTCGGAGATAACCCTCAGGCATGCTCTGAGATGATGGCTTACCGAAACGCCCGAGTTTGTGAAATCTGTTTTTTCCTTTGACTTGGACATTTGCTTTTTTCTGGTTTGGTTTTGGAGTTTGGTTTGAACTCCCTGTTTTTCTCGTTTTTCTGGTTTGAATTCTGGTTTGAATGTTTGTTTTTCGGATTGGATTTTGATTGGATTTTCTCTGAATTTTGGCTTAAAGGTCGTCGAGTATGGACTATGCTCAACAAGGGTCCGGAGCGACCAGGATTCGGCTTAGGACTTAAGCCACGGCATTACTTGCGTCCAAGGACACTGGACCACGGTCGTCAAGTGTGGATTGCGCTTGGCAAGAACCCGGAGAGGTTAGCTCAATGCCCAGGGACACTGGGCCATGGTCGTCAAGTGTGGATTGCGCTTGGCAAGAACCCGGAGAGGTTAGCTCAACGCCCAGGGACACTGGGCCACGGTCGTCAAGTGTGGATGGCGCTTGGCAAGAACCCGGAGAGGTTATCTCAATGTCCAAGGACACAGGACTACGGTTATCAGGTGTGGATTGCGCTTGGCAAGATCCCGGAGAGGTTATGGATTTGGATATCGACCCGAAGAGGTCCTAAAGTCCCCTATTGGTTATTGGATATGGATGAAACATGGACTTTGGATACTGGATTTGAGGCTATTCAAAACACACCTTTCAAAGCAAGGCATGTTTTGGGGGGCAAGTGTTAACCCGCCTTTTGGCAAGGCCGCGGACAGACGGGTTTAACTTAATCAACTACATGTTCGTCTGGCATTCACTATTCACGTTCGAATAGCATTCAAGAGTACTCGGCATGCACAGAGCATTCGGCATCCAGGAGCGCTCGGCATTTAGAGGGATCGTTCGGCATTGAACGAGTGTTCGGCATTAGAAGGATCGTTCGGCATAGAGGAATGTTCGGCACTGGACGAGCGTTCGGCATAGAGAGTTCGTCGTTCGGCATTGGATGGAGCGCTCGGCATTAACCAACGTTCGGCATCTGGAGACGTTCGGCATTGGATGGAGCGCTCGGCATTAACCAACGTTCGGCATCTGGAGACGTTCGGCATTGGATGGATCGTTCGGCATCAAGGAGCATTCGGCATTGGATGGGTCGTTCGGCATAGAGGAATGTTCGGCACTGGACGAGCGTTCGGCATAGAGAGTTCGTCGTTCGGCATTGGATGGAGCGCTCGGCATTAACCAACGTTCGGCATCTGGAGACGTTCGGCATTGGATGGAGCGCTCGGCATTAACCAACGTTCGGCATCTGGAGACGTTCGGCATTGGATGGATCGCTCGGCATCAAGGAGCATTCGGCATTGGATGGGTCGTTCGGCGTACCTCACCTCGCTCGACATTGCATCTCGCACCTCCATACTCCGCACCTCCATATCTCGCACCTCCATACTCCGCACCTCCATACCTCGCACCTCCATATCTCGCACCTCCATACTCTACACCTCCATACCTCGCACCTCCATACCTCGCACCTCCATATCTCGGTACCTCGCACCTCGCACCTCGATACCTCTGTACCTCGCACCTCCTAACGTTCGGCATGAGGAGATCGTTCGGCATTCACGCCCTGTTCGGCATTCAGCGTTCGGCATCTATGGTTTGGCATATGGAGACCATTCCATTTGGGCTGAGGTACTCTGCTACAAGGCCCACCAGGGAAGTCCAACCCATCTTTGTCTATAAATAGAGAGGCAGGGGCACAGTAAAAGGGGATCTTCTTTCTACTCTCTTACTTTCTCTTTTCTAAGGCTAAGGCAACTCTGCCATTTTGTAACTGTAATCGATTATTACAGCAATAAAAAGCAAACTTCTAGAGTGGACGTAGGCCGGAGTTAGCCGAACCACTATAAAATCTGTTGTTCTTTACTGCTTTCATTTCAGTTTTAACTGTTCTTCACATTATTACTCTCTACATACAATCTATCTCTGAGCTGTGATTGGTATTTGGTGCTTTCATCTGGATTTGGGGGTTAGTGACCAATTTTGGCGCTAACAAGTGTATAATTTTCCAAATTTTGCATTTGACAATTTATTAACACTTACATTTAAATTACCATTTCACACATTAAACTAAACTTCCAATTTATTTAATTAATTTAAACCTTTAATTAAAACCAAATTTCACATTTCCAAGTCAAGTTAAAATTTAAAATTTCACATTTAAGCCTTCATTCATTTAACCATTTTAGTTCATAGAAAAATCAATAATACTTTATCAAGTCATTTAAATTCAAATTTAAATCAAATTATCATATTCCCATTTTCCAAATAAATTAAATTTCCCTTTTATTCATAAGTTAAATTCATTTTTACCAAAATCCAAATTTCCAAACTTAAGTTATATATCAAAATTTTCAATTTAACCATATATTTATTTACATTTTTAGCTTATAGAAAAATCATAATTTCTTTATTTAAACAATTTAAAAATCTATTTAAATCAAATTTCCATAAAATTTTCACTTTTAGAATACTTAAAAATAATTCAAAACACTTTAAAAATTAACCACGGGTCTGTATATAGTTTTCTAACCTAGGTCAAGTAATACGGATATATATCATTTCAATCCGCAGTTTACAAAGAAAAATCCGGGTTCTATCAATTCAAACCCGCAATCCCAAGTCAAAATAAATTAAATAAAAATCGTTCAGACCTATCATTTCTGCCCATAACGATTTTTTTCCTATTCTAAAGTCCGTTCGGGTATGTATCATTTCAACCCATAGTGAATCTAATCTACAGGGAACTTGCAGTGTGATAAACAGGTATAAATGAACAGTTTAACAATAAATAATAGTAACAGATAATATGATAGGTAAAATAACAGGTTTAACATCATATAATTAATAATCATAGGCAGTTATAACATCATATATAATATTCTACACATTCAATTGTTGTCAATTCACATTTGCATAAGTATAAATGTCAGGTGAGATTTACTCACCTTTTTACGATGGAGTTAGCGATCAAAACACACAGAATAGATTCCAGAAAGCAAGACAAGCACGATATAGCATGACTTTTGATTTGAATGAATAGAGAGCCTTGATATTTATCTTGTAAACAATAACCAAAACAAGACAATATACACATAAATATTCGACACAAAACAATGTTGAAACAATGAAGATAAGAAGCAACAAAGGAATAGATTACTTGACCATGCTTTAACCATTCAAATGCTTGGCCTAGGAGATTCTTGGGCTCAGCCATGATCAGATCTAGACCTGAAATGCTCGGCTATGGTCAGGTTAGTGGAAGACAAAGCAAGGGTAGGTGAAAAGGTAGGAGTTTGTGAAGGAAAAGAGGCATGGAAATGAGTTTGGTTCACCATCTAGGCTAGGTCTATGGGTCAATTGGCTCGGCTCATGCATGCTTCAGATCTGGACAGAGGTCAGTAGTGGTGGTAGCAAGGTGGTGGTGGCGGCTAGGGTGATGGCCGAAGCTACAAATGAAGGGGGTGTGAAATATAGGCTTAGCTATGCAATGTTTCAAGGTATTTGCAATATTTTTGTGGTGCTATCTTCATGTGGAGGCCATGGCCACTTTAGGTCAGAGGAGATGGATTATAGGTCGTGGAAGATGAGGGGAAGGAAGTTGTGAAGGAGATGGTGGAGGGTGTGGAGGTGTATGGCCGAACCAAGCAAGAGAAGCCAAGGCAAAAACTTTGAAAAATCAATGAGAAAATGAAGAAAAGGTGAAAAAAGGAAGAAGAAGCCATTACCAAACTTCTTTGGCCGTGACTTTGCTGAAATGAGAAGCTTTTCTCACGTGAAAAACAATTAAAACTCACGGCTACAGCTGAAGGAAAGAACGACCAAGGTTAGACAATGAAAAGGCAAGCAGTTGAAGAGACTAGAAAAGGAAGAGTCACAAGTTACAAGCACAAAGTCTTTTTGAATTTCCGATTTCTTTTAATTAAATAAAAACAAATAAAATTCAGTAAATGAATTTAAAAACTGAAACAAAGTAAAAAAATGGAAATAAATAATTAAATTTAAAGAAAATAGAAAAAGAATTAAAAAAATTGCTTATAAATTGGAAACAGGCTCAAAAATTACAAATAAATTATCACTAGCTTTGGAAAATTATTACTATATTTCTAAACCAATAAAAGTCAAGTAAGATAAAATAAATGCTGAACAAAATAAAAAAAAATGAAAATAAATAATTATCTTTAGGAAAAATAAATAAAGAATTACTTTAATTAATTGAAACTAGAAATTAAATTTGTAAATAAATTGCAGCTGACTTGAAAAATTCCAATTGTTCTTTTAAAAATGTTTTAAAACCAAAATATATACATAACATGTTATTTTACCCATATAAATATAAATTAGAACATTACATGACCAAATAAAATATTATTTATATAATTTAAAATACACAATTTTGTTAAATACAGCAAATTACACACAATATTTAAAAGGGCATAACTTTCACATTATAAATCAGATTTCAACGAAACGAAAAGCAGTATTCTTGAAATTTTATTTACTTTCATAATAAAAGATAAAATTCAAAATTTTCAAACTTTTAAAATTTTAAATTAAAAGTCAAAGTTTGATCATATTGACCAAAATTCACAGTTCTGGAAAATACTCTATTTATTCATGTTTGGGATTATAATTCACATACAAAACATAAATAATATTTAAAATAACAAAATTTCCCATTAAATAATAAAATAAAGTTTTTAAATCAGGAAATTCAATTTAAAATAATTACAAAATACAGGGTTGTTACATATGTCCTGCAGACCACATAATTACCCATATCATCTCCGGGATGTGAGGCTCGTGAGGCTACACTCTATTTTCCACAAAGCCACGCTTTGCTTTCCACAAAACCATGCTTTACTTTTCGCAAAGAAAATTCCACTTAGAATGCTATATTGCCATTTCTAACAACATACTATTGATTTCCCAAAAGTACAACCCCCGAGTTCATATGCCTTAGGAAGGGTGTTAAGTATAAGAGGGATTACCTCCTACACCACCAAACAGATGTACGTTTGTAAAAAAACGTAGGTGGTCTAAGAAATGCAATGTCAGATATTCGTCCATATAAGTTGTCCAGGTGAAGGACAAACCGAAGGACCCGTCTACTCAATCCTACTTGGGAATTACCATTAGGTTTAGTAGCAAGTAATCCTTGCAAATCGAAGATTTTTAGAACGAAGGCATTATAGCCACTATATATATAATATTGAAATTAACCCAGAGGTTAGTGGCAAGCAGCCCTACATTATGAAGATATCCGTCTTCAAAAATCATCGTATTCAACATGTCTTCACTTTCGAACACATATGTTGATTTAAAGTGGTTTTCGGGTAGGAATCATCCAAATCTGATCTTGGTCTCTTCGAACAAATCAACGATAAAAAGATATCAAGTATATAGGTGACTATCAAACAACGTCCAATCAGTTTATCTTTTTATTAAATCAAATATCTTTCAGAGGTATATTTTTTAAGTTATTCCTTTATCTTTTCAAGAGTATATGGAATCATTAAGTCTCTTTTATCAAATCCTTTGGTAAATTAAAACCCCTTTTTCATCTTTGGAAATACCAAATCATTTTTCTTTAATTATTTAGGAAAATATTTCCATATTCTATTATTAGTATAATTCAAATCTTAATAAAGATTTCACATTTCCAAAACATATCTTTAATGGGACAAAAACAATGTTATCTAAGACACCGTTTATTATTAACCCAATCCAGTTAGTATTGAGTAAAAGGGGGTCCACAGAAATTAGAATAATTATACTCAATACTAATTTCCGTATTCAACCTATATTATTCGTCGAATAATGGTGAAATCACCTTTTAAATTCACATGGGTAGTACGAGTTCCCTCCTTGGAATTTAACACAGGGTTTAACTAGAATGTTTTCTATACTTCCAAAATCTTTATTATTTTAAAATCGTGTTTATCCTTTGGGAAAGTCCATATCTCTTTTTCTCTTATCTTAGGAAGATGCGGTCTAAGTAAATCAAATTAGCTATCCCCTCCATCGGGCCAATCCGGATAGCTAGGGAGAGCAAGAAATTGGTTTTCCAAACTCAAGCCTTTATACTATCTCTCTGTCACCCATAAGGCAGTCATGTCATTTAATCGACTCTAACCTTAATATTTTTCAAACTTCGCAATTGCCTTTACAATACTTGATTAATTGCTTGAAAAACATTCAAAAGAAATTTGGAAAGAAAAAACCAAGTTTTGTAAACAATTTCCTTTTAACCATTTATTTTTAAACTCCTTCAAAATAATTGTATAACTTCCAAATCACCTTCAAATACGTAATTATTCATTTGAAAAGATTATTAAAAAGATTAGGGAAGAATAATTAAGCTAAAATTCTGATTTTCGAAAGTTACCAAAACCGTCGCAAAACCGCTGTGAATAGTGTTTTTAAAGCTTCTTTGATCAAATCACTTTTCGCATTTCACATAAGTCTATTTTTATCATTAAATCCCTTCTAAAATAATTTAACATATTTATGGAATTTATTTGAATGTTTTTAAAGAATAAAAATATCCATTTTTAAAGAATTTACCACTTTGGTTTCTTAACTGCAAAAAGGAGACGTTTTTGAAAACTTGATTTGGACATATCTTAAAGTCTTCTAAATGAAATCTCGAATTTTATTTTTCATGTAAAAACTATAACCCCAAGCGTCTGGAAAATTCTTATTTCAAAGAATTTCGACTTATAATCTATCCTACACATTCGTTTAACTTTTCGGGTCGTGAAATCATGAGCTGCCGAAACGATGGCTTATTTTTACCACTTTAGTCAAATGTTATGAAACTTGTCCGAAACACTTTCAAACTATTTCGAAATCGCAATATATCATTTTAAACAATTTTAAATTATTTTTGGACAATATTTTTCGTATTATAACTCATATTCACTTTATTCCATATTATAATATTATATTATTATAATAATCAATTTACTATCCTTTTATTTGAAAATCCATTTATAAAATTATCATATGATATCTTATCTGAAATTTCAACTTTTTAAGTTCTTATTTTTCACATAAAACATTGCAATTTATTTTTCCAAAATAAATAAAAATCCTCTTTTTAAATAGATTTCAAAGTGATATCGTTTTTATTTTAAACCATCCAAATAACTTTTCTTTTTAAATTTAATACCATAAAGAGGCTTAATAAACTCCATGCACATGTTAATAAGGATTTATTTTCCATGAATTAACTTTGGTTAATTAGTTAACCATTTTTATTTTGATAAATATGATTTTCTCAAAATTTGTTGTGTTTGTCACAACCAAGTTATCAACCATATAATCAATCAGTATTCAAACATATTAATCATCCACATATTAATTTACTAATTAAACATGCATATCATTATTTTCTAAATAGTTTAAGATGTATGTAAATCAAGTACTCACGATTGTAGCATTCCCTCCATAACTTCCCCGAATTACCCCAACGGCATTCCGACAGCACTTCTCTTCGCTTTCTTCACTCCGGAGCTTCTGGATCTCCCTCCTTCGTACTTGCATGCTCAGTCATGACCCTCTTGAGGGTGTTAGCTCGGCCAAGGGTGAATGGTGGTGGTCATTGGTTTGAGGAGGGTAGAGGAGTGTTTTGTTCGTAGCTTTGAGGTGTTTGTGTGTGTGTGTATAACTTTGTTTTATTTTTTATTTTTTTTGCCATAACTTTGCATTATATTTGCATAACTTCCTCATGACTTTAGGATGCCATTAAAGAGCTTCAAGAAGAGGTGGAAGAAGAAGAGAATTGGTGTGAGAATAAGTTAGAGGGTAGGGTGCTATTTATAGCATTTTGGAAGCTTAACACTTAAGTAAAATGTAAAATATCTCCAACATCATCATAACAAGCTCTCTCATCACTCATAGATATGCTTTCCCTCTTACATCACCACCATCACATCTAGGCATGTGCTTTGAGATATATCATGATTTGGTTTGATTTTGTTTTGAAAATATCTTAATATTTGTATTTTTTTACTGAACGTAAATGTGTAAATGCACATGGTAACTTCTTATATGTTTGTACATGTTATGTGCATGTATATATACCCATATATGTCTCATTGACAAACCATGGTGCAACATACGATTATAACTTCTGTTTGATAAACTATTGAAATCTGGAATTTGAATTCTGATTATATTTTTACTTTTTAGTTAAACTATATATAAACAAATATTGAAAATATATTTATTATCATGTTTAAATAATTAAAACAAGATTATTTAAGTTATAAAACCATATTAATCGATATTAAAATCCAATTGTAAAGGTACGACGTCGATCTGCGAAAATGCAACGAAGTTTGTTTTATTTATAAAACAAGTTAATATATTTATAAAACTATTATAAATCAATTATTATCATTATATAGCACTTAAAATGAATTACTAATCATTTAAACAACTATTTTGAATATTTAAATACCCAAAATACCAAAATTTTCCTTATATGCTCATTTATGAAAATGATGACATCATAATTATTTTATTTCCAAAAATGAAAAATAATTTTTACTACTTATTTTTGTTTAAATAGTTGAATAAGTGTATGTAAAATAATCGCGTACAATTTTTGATGGCTAAAAGTTGTTTATCGATAAAATGATTTTTCGGTCACTTTATCGATATTTTTCCAACAAATATATTTTTATAAAGATTTTCCAAAATAAGATCATCATTATTATTTATCATATAAAACATAATTATTTATGTTTAGTAAACCTATATTTGAATATTTAACATTAATTAAACATTCCAGGTTAAAGTAACAAAATTACGAGTCGTTACAACTTAATACCATCAAACTCCCGATGTAGGTTCTTCGCTTTATGACCTATACTCATAATGACATCTCACATTAGTCCGACTATTCGTAGGAACTGGTAGCTAAATTAGTTGGGTGGATTTACCCTACAGAATTTAGGACTAACCTCACGTCATCACCAAGTACTTGTCATAGGAGATATCCCTATGACTTAGCCATATTTGCCACACTCTTATACACACACACACACATCTCACCGTGTCTGTTGATTAGGCTATATAAGAATTCCTTCCTATTTTCCTCAACAGTCATTTATTCGAATTCTATAGTTGAAAATATCTCACATCAGTAATAAGTGCACAACTACAGATAGCTTCTGAGTGAAGTGCAGACTTCTGTTGTGAAACCCTACTGACCTCACATTTCCAACCCACTAAGTCCAATTAATTAGCTTAAGCTTATTATTATTTAATTTTTAAGCCGTATTATCCTAGGCTTATTATTCTCAAATTTATTTATTATTCCAAGTTGAACATTGGACTTAGCTTACTAATCCTCTTTTGTTACTTAAGGCTATACATCTACCTTAAATATTCCATTACTAACCAATTCCTTTTTTAATTACATATCCATAAATGTCAACTTATCCAAGATAAATGAATATCATCCTAAGGACATTTCCTAAGACATTTATATGTTTACTAATATCCAATTGGTAATCTTTTTAACTGTTCCTTAGTTATTAATTCAACTTCTTTATTTATCAATCTCATTAATCTATTTACTCTATCAAATTATTGCAACTCCTATATTTATTTCCATTCATTTCCCATTTATTTGAGTTACGACCTTTTAAATCCATTTCCATTAGTTATCCTAAATGCGAATATTACATGTAAGCGTCATTATTTAGTTAAGTTTTATTTTAATTATTACAAGCGCATTAAATTACGTACAAATATCTACTTTTATCAAATATATTATACTTATACATCTTCACTAGAATATTCTTTTCCATGTTCAATTGTCGAAATCATATATAAAGGAGTATCCGCTATAATTTTCAACAATTAATCCAAAACAAAAGATTTAACTTTAAAATATAAAAGTTTACATCGCTAGAAAGTACAAGGAATGATCATTTCTTTTTATTATTGTAATAGACAGTGTAAACCATAATGATTTCATATTTTACACATCTCTTTCCCTTTTTTATTTTCATCTATTTCTTGTTAGATCAAACGTTGTATTTTTCTAAAAGGGAAAGAAATCAAACTAATTTACAAATATTAAAGGGATCTAAATTCCAACAATTCAAATGTAGAAATGTTTGCATACCAACAAGATTAGGGTAATAATCCAAATTCATAACATTATTATACAATCTATTTTTAGATCTAGAATAAATTTCATTCAAATCATCATTCTAAATTCATACTTTTGGGACTGATTTCCAAATCAGGTTGTAACAATTTGAAATCAATTCATAAACAAGATTATGTAGGCGATATTTATTATGTTCGGATTATATTCAATTTGTTGCCTACAACTCATATAAAATTATCCAGTTAGGCATAATAATTAGATAAACACTAAAGGAATAATTTTCACATTATAATAATATATAAACTTTCCCACTCACCTGTAAAAAGTGCTCCAAATCTCCAGATCTGAAGTAGAACCTTTCATTCAACTCCATCTTCTTTTAAATCCATGAAATATGTATAAAAAAGTAATATACATATATTAGGATTTCGGGTCCGAGAAGAGATTTGGCTTGCAAGGGAATAAAAATATAAATGTGAAAATACGAATGTAGATTTACCTCAAATACACATATTATAGGTTGATTCTCTTTCTTTTCTTTCTAATTTCTATTATTCTCCAATTTGTATACGTATATATAAATATTTTATAATTTTAAAAAAGTAGTGGGGAAGAGAAATGGCAAAGCTTTGCTGCTTTTTCTAAGAAAATATTAGAAGAAAGGAGAGGGCTAGGCCTGAATTTATAGGTGCTAGAATCAACCACAGCCATATGATTAAATATATTAAATCCAGGCCATTGCAGCCTAGGCATACCCTAGCCAGCACACGCTCAACGGTCGACCGCCTATGGGTCACCGGTCGACCGCTAGTTGTCGACAGGCCCCAATAATAGGTCGGCCTATGGGATCGAGCAATTAATTATAAACTTTAATTAATTATATTTAATTATTTTCGTTTCGATTTTCGTCCGTAACATCTTCGTTTTAGCTTCAATCGTGAAACTCTAAATACGAAAATTGCTTAGAATTTTTCCACAAACGTAATGGTGCAAGTTTTGTGGTCAAATTCCATCATTTGCGTAGATTCTATTTTTGGAAACTAACTAACTTTAATAATTTTCTAACGTAAAATTTGCGGGGTGTTACATTCTTCCCCCTTACAAGAATTTCGTCCCCGAAATTTATACCAATGACTATTTCATGGTTATTATCAGCGCTTACTCTAATTTGTGTACATCTAATTTTGCAACCAAACGAGCACAAGAGCATTGTGCATTACGGTATCATCATATAGAAATCATGTATGTAGAATGATTCTAAATCGGGCCCTACTATATGAATGCATTTTTTAAAAAACATTTTTAAAAATATGATGCAAATAATCTAAATAAACTTGCAGTTCTACATGTATGCAAATTTTGAAAATCCTTTTTCATCCAAAAATCCCTATACTTCTACTAATAGAAGAATGGTGTAACCAATTTTGCATCCAATACCTACCATCCAAAAATCTAATGCATCAAAAAAATCGCTTCCTGATTGTTACTTCTTTGCCGGGAAAAACGAATTTAAGTGGAGAATTTAACATCCCTACCATTCTATAAGCTTCCCATTCCCGTAGTACATTGGCACATTCCCCACTGCCTCAGATTTACTCTAAATTTTCCACGTACAAAATGCATAAAGAGGCTTTTTTCTAAGCTCTAAAATGAAATTGAGTCTAAAAATAGACTCGTGCTCATCGTCAACAAGGTATGTAAATTCTAAGGTTAAAACAGCTTTTCCCTTGTTATCGCTTGTATTTTATTATATAGTCGATCCTAATGCATCGCTAAATCTGCAAATTCTAGCTCAATTTCCCTTCCTTACGCCTAACATGTGGCCTTCAAATTAAAGATTTCACATAAATCTTTCTCACTTTTCAAATTTGTACATCATTTGAAAAATAAATTCAAAAATATTTAGAGGTACATTTTCCCTTGAAATCAAATTTTGGACAAAAACACCAAAAAATATTTAAGAGCAAAAATAACTCGAATCCAAAACTTTTTAAATTAAGGGAAGCATTTCAAAATATTTTTCTCCTCAAAAGTTGTGATAAATCAAGCTATAATTCAGCATAGTTGGAAGTTAGTTATGCGCGAAACGCATGAACAAAATTCCACAAATAACCTTACCTATAAACTTGATATTTTATACAAAAAAAATGTAAACACATCTATTATTCAAAAAAATAGCTTTTAAAGAACAGGAGCAATGACCTGTGATACAAAACAACTTTACCATGTCCTTTGCTAAAATTTTCCAACTATTCTAAACTCCCAGTCTTATATTGCATTTACTGTTAGCTAAGCGTCTTTATGAGATTTCCATATTTATATGGTTTCTTCACTATGCATGTATAAGAGCGGCTCACATATCCAGAAACAGTAGTACAGCAAATAAATAGGAATATTCTCATAATATTGTACGTGCCTTTTTACAAGAGAAAACTAACAGTTACAACCAAAATAACCTAAAAGAAAAGAACAAATGCTGGAAGGGAAAAGACAACAATCCTATAAATCCTAAAACACTACCTACAGACTTCGAGACGTCTTCCGCAGCTAGGGCTCGAGCCATTGCCTCGACCATTGAATGGTCATAGCATGGTGGCTATACACCCAATCTTGTGCCACCGGCACTGCTGGTGTTGCTAGCGGCTTCAGAATCGCCATCTTCCTAAGGGAGGATCTATCGATGGTAGAAGGAACCTTCCTCTAAACTACCACTTGATGGAGATTCACCTATATTGTCTAAAGCCGAGAATGAATAGGAGACAATACGAAAAGTAACTCCGTGGAGTGTTGAATCCATGATTGACAAAATGAATCATGAGGTTGCCAAACCAATTGATGGCTATGTCACCAATAACTGTATTGGTGGCCTTTAACACCATAGGATAAATCTGATCGTAACTTCCCATCTTTGGAATGATATTATGCTGAATGATGCGCACAACCAAACGGGCAATCAGACATATATTATCAGTCTTTGAAACAATGACGTCTTGGGAAAAGATCCGCTGCAAAAAATCTAGGTCGGTCATCTCTAAATCATCCTAATCCACGTCCTCTGCGGAAACCTCCAAACCTCAGCGAGATCATCAGTAGTCAACAGGGCATCGAAACTATCGCCTTCATCGAAACTCTGCACCAACAGGGCATCAAAAAGGCGGATGATGTAGCGTGGGTAACATTTCCGTCCAAAGGTCTAGAAAGGAGGATCAATGCAAGTTCAATCGCGATGAATAACTCCTCTAGACCAAAAGCAGTGAAATCTTCTGCTCATTTTAGTCCAACCAAGCGGCCTCTTAAGGGGTGAGGCAAGGATGGCGCGAGAAAGAACCGGCAGAGCAGGAAGGTGACAAAAGCTAAGAATTGGTCAGAGGTAAGAAATAGGGTTTAGATCTGGAGTGGTAGTGGGGCGAGATCTGATGCGCAAAAACTAGCACGAGGAAGAGGTGAGACTGCTGCTTATAGGAAAGAAAGAAAAACGACGTCGCCTGGTGGTGGAACGGAGGAGAGAGGCTGCTACTTGGAGGAGGAGGATGGAGATTGGATTTAGTTGGTTGAGGGAGGAGGAATGAAAGAATGCAACTGGGGAAATTCGGATGCGACTTTTATACTCGCGTTCCAGGTTTAGGTTGTGCCAAAACTGATTGACTAGTAGACCGCTCCAGATTTTCTGCTAGGTGGTCAATCGTTGGACGGGCTTCGGACATTGGTTGGACCTGGACCCAATTTGGGTCAGATTAAATAATAATAATCGTTTCGTGCTGTCTCCTTTGAATCGACATGATCCAAAAATTTCCTGTCCTCATCACAGTAGTGTCAATGCCAACCATCTAGTTCTGAACCATTCTCCAGCAATTCATAGTAGTCCTACCAAAAACTGCTGTGAATGACAACACTACCCGAAACCCAAAAATATTCCAACTATTATTCCGCATTATACAGAAATATTCCTTCTAATAGCTGGTAGGTAGAACATCACTTCAACAACCAATAGAATTAAATGGCATCCCTATTTTGTCCATCACTTGGAAGAGAGAAAACTTTTAAAACCTCGATTTTATAAACCAAAAAATCATCGAGCTAAATATACGCTCCTTTATCTAAATAATAGAAACTATTTCATACCAAAACTTCCTTTACAAATCAAACTTTTATAGATAAATATTATGTATATAAATATTCTAGGGTTTCATAAACCTTTTTAAAACACAAACTTCCCAAATAAATCTAGAAGCAAAATCCTTTGAAACCCATTTTCCATACTCAAAAGCAATTCCATATATATATATATATATAATTAAATTTCTCTCATAAGTTTGGACTAAGGAATTGACTAAATTTCTCCACAACAAAAGATCTAGTCTGCCATCAAAGAGGTGATCGATGAATGCACCCTTGCAAGATCTTGCTTTCGGACAGTTGCAATATACAGACTTCAATTTCCTGCCTTTTGGAGCAAATTCTTATCTTCGACTGGAACTCATCATCGAAATCCAAGATCACAAGGTAGCTAGATCTCAGCCATCAAGTCAAACACTTCCAATTTTCGAGATTCTGCCATATGTCGTATTTATTCTCTTCCAAACTATCGCCTAACGCAACGAGGGGTAATTCAGGGTTGGTATGAGAGTCTTGAACTCTAAAATATTTCCAACTCATGGTTGCTTTGCCTATTCCTACGAGGTAGGACTACAACTATGCTATAGTCGGAATTCTTAGGGTCAAGTGCAAAGATTATAATGATAGATAGAGAATACGAATACGTTCTCTCATTTTTATCCTAATTCCTTTGATCGACTAACCTAGGCTCTAATACTAAATGTGACAACCCATACCTCAATGGGCCTATATTTTGACAAAAGTTGAAACTCAAGTCCACCAAAGCACGAATCGTTGAATTTGGTACCTGCAATCAGTATAAATATATCAGAGATTGATCAAACTAAACTCATAGTAGAAGAATTAATGTTAGGATATAAATATTGGCAGTGGCTACTACTTCAGAATTTATAGAATTCCTAGGATACTAATCGCCTTGTCCATACCGAGCATGAGAAGGAGAAGACTACACCATCAACTGATCATATCCAGCTCCATTGACCTGTCCCTCCAATCTATCTTGTGGGTTGTAATGAGGAGGGAGTCAGAACAACAATCTGGTGACTGGAAAATATATACACTATCCATAACAAACATCTATCCCAATAGGTTCCCATTTAATTATTATGTCTATTGTTTAAGGTAAACCCAATTTGTTTACCATGCACATACGGTATTTTATCTACCCAAAATCTACCTAACCTTTTCCAAAGGTATGAATTATGCTATTTAGCCACTTAATATTTCCTAAAATAAAGCAGACCCCCTAGCATCGTCAACATTGGTTTATTGGTCCTAGCTACCAAGACCTTCAACCTCTATACATGGCTTTTAATATATAATTGCCATTCTACTAATGTGTCTATCACCCCTAAAAGTCTAGCTATATGAGAGAAAGTACCCAAGCCACTTAATACCTTTATAAAAAGGACTAGGTAGACTTTCAACCATTTAATACTTCGAGAGAGGCAGGTCCTCAAACAACCACTTAAAACATTCAAAACTCCTAAAGCAGGTCCCATCATTTAATACATATCCTCAAGCAGACCCCCAAAGGTACAATCTAGCTGACATTTCTTGTAATTTCGCTTAGTCACTTAATACTTTTGTTATAGGCAGAGGCGAACCCTATAATGGTAACTTAAGACCTCAAACCCGAAGCGGACTATTCCCGAGATATCCTATACTGCTCTTAACCACATATGATGACCATTTAATACTTAAGGAAAGAGGTAGGCCCTCAAACAACCACTTTATACCTCAAATCCTTCAAGCAGGACCTTCATTTATTTTCATGGGTTGACCATTAATACTTCGAGAGAGGCAAGTCCTCAAACAACCAATTAATACCCTCAAACTCCCAAAGCAGGTTCTTCACTTTATGCCTATACTCATAATGACATCTCACATTAATATGACTATTCGTAGGAACTGGTATCCAGATTAGCTAGGCAGATTTATCCTACAGAATTTGGGACTAACCTCGCATCATCGCCAAGTACTTACCATAGGAAATATCCCTTTTGACTTAGCTATATTTACCACACTCTTATATAAAAACACACATCTCACTGTGTCAATTGATTAGGCTATATAAAACTTCCTTCCTATTTTACCTCAACGGTCATTTATTCGGATTCTATAGTTAGAAATATCTCACATCAGTAATAAGTGTGCACAACTGCTTATAGCCTCTGAGTGAAGGGCAGACTTCTGTTGTGAAACTTTACTATCCTCACATTTTCAACCCACTAAGTCCAATTAATTAACCTAAGCTTATTATTGTTTTATTTTTAAGACATGTTTCCAAGGCTTATTATTCTTAAATTTATTTATTTATTATTCCAAGTTGAACATTGGACTTAGCTTACTATTCCCTTTTGTTATTTAAGGTTATATCTACCTTAAATATTCCATTACTAACCAATTGCCTTTCTAATTACATATCCATAAATGTCAACTTATCCAAGATAAATGAATATCATCCTAAGGACATTTCCTAAGACACTTATATGTTTACTAATATCCAATTAGTAATCTTTTTAATTATTCCATACTTATTAATTCAACTTCTTTATTTATCAGTCCCATTAATCTATTTACCCTACCAATTATTGCAACTCCTATATTTATTTCAATTTATTTCCTATTTATTTAAGGTTCAACCTTTTAAATCCCTTTCCCATTAATTAATTGTCCTAAACACGAATATTACATGTAAGTGTAATTATTAATTAAGTTATATTTTAATTATTACAAGCGTAGTAAATTACGTACAAATATCTACTGTTATCAAATATATCTAGTTATACATCTTCACTAGAATATTCTTTTCCCTATTTAATTATTGGAATCATATCTAAAAGGAGTATCCGCTATAATTGCGAAAAATTAGTCCAAAATAAAAGATTTAATTTTAAAATTTAAAAGATTACATTTCTTGAAATTACAAGGAATAATCATTTCTTTTTATTATTGTAATAGACGCTGTAAACCATAATGAATTCATACTTTACACATCTCTTTTTATTTGCATCTATTCCTTGTTAGATGAAACGCTATAATTTTATAAAAGGAAATTCAAACTATTTTACAAATATTAAACGGATCAAAATTCCAAGAATCCAAACATAGAAAAGTTTACATTCCAACAAGATTAGGGTAATAATCCAAATTCATAACATTATTATATAAACTATTTTTAGATCTGGAATAAATTTCATTCAAAACAACATTCTAAATTCATACTTTTGGGATTGATTTCCAGATCAGATTGTAAACAATTCTAAATCAATTCATAAATAGGAATATGTAGATGATATTATTATATTCAGATTATATTTAATTTGTTGCCTAAAACTCATATATAATTATCCATAAACTTGGAGGCTGGGTTCGAGTGGTAGAGTCTCATACGAGCCCTTTTTGACATTAACCGTATTGATTACTAGGAGATCCTTTCATTCAAGGCAAAAAGGGATGCTCGTGATAGAGCAATTAAGGATCGTAACAATGAAATAGCTCAGTTGAAGATTGAGAGAGACACAGCCTTGAAAGGAAAAATTGCTAATGAAAAGCCTCTAACTGAACCAAGCCGGGCTCACAATAGAGCACTTCTCATGATCAATGATCAGCTCAAAAAAACTTACAAGGAGTTCGGAAAATTGAAAGACCAAGTCACTAAAAGAGAGCGGGCTGTCAAGGCCCGGGACCAAACCATTGCTAAACAAGCTGCCACCATTGTTGAGCAGGCCACTGAACTCGCTCGACTCCATGAGGAAAATGCAAGATAGGCCAAGGAGATAGAATGGATTGTATCCAATAAACTGGCTGCTAAGATTGACCATTTGGTCAAATGATCAGAGCTCTTGGACCTTCAAGAGGAGCGTGATAAAATGATGAGCTAGATGGATGCTAGTGTGCTCCGTCTCTATACTTGTATTGTTATTAACAAGGGCAGTTTGAAGTGGCTCGGAAACGATTATCCCCGGACCCTTGCTACAGTTTGGGAAGAAGAATTAGTTAGATCAGAGCGAGCCAGGGATATGCGATCTGAAGAAGAGTTAATGGCAACTTATCTTAATTCTTAGGACATAGACTTCCTAGTAGCTGGTAGGGAGATTCTATAAGAAGAGAGAAGGAAGGACATTGAGGATGCCACCGCTAAAACTCTTGCTGGCCTAAGCTCTTCGAGTTAGGGTGAAATATATGTTCCTAAATCTCAAGGGAAAGCAACAACCGTCCAACGTCCACAACTGTTAGCTCCGAAGCCGCCCAAACGCATCCATCTTCCGAAGCTTTGCATGTACCAAACTTTCCTCCAATCGTTAAGCGACCCACTAAAATGGGGACCGGAGCAGGGGACTTTAAAGTTCAAGTTCACGAACGAACTCCCCGTTTAGGTATTTCCCTTATTTCTCCAGTACTCCAAATGCTTCCGTTCACTCTGGAGTCCTTTACTAAACTATACAACTTTGTTTCCCAATTTCTAGGTCAACTGTCTCTCTCGCCTCCTATTCCAACTATGCAAGGCTTGGAGCCCCTACTATTTTTACTGCTTCCACTGCTGTCTATACAGTGGCTTTAGGTACAATTCCTATCTTAATCTCTAGGCCTGGGCCCGACTCTGAGAAAATAGCAGCACTGTAGAACCTGGAGAACATCTCTGTGTCTCTAGAAGAAGAAGTGGTAGTGACTGGCGAGTCAGGACCAATTAACAAGGAGACAATGGCAGGGAGACTTGAGAAGGAAAAGAAGGGTCTGTAGGTGAAGAAGGAGAAGGAGGAAGAAAAGTACAAGACTCTGACTACAATCAAGCTCCAGGTGTCAAAGGATGGAGACGCCGCTATAGGAGGTTCTGAGGATCTAGACCTGCCATGCGATGAGAGTCTGTGTCCTTGGAGGGTGTTGTTTCCCTTAGCAAGAAGAGCAAGAGGAAGAAGATTTTGACTTATCCGAGCAAGGACGGTAAAGGTGGCCATTGCGGGAAGAAGTGATAATGTGACTCAGTTCTAGTGGAGGGTAGCATTTCTAATTTTTTTTTCTTCTTTTAAGTCGATCAAGTCTATACAAGTACAGAGTCTTGCTTTCTATTTTGTTTGGTTTTTAATTATGTGATGTGTGAAACTGGCCAACATTGCGCGAAAGCATCCCCTGCTGTTTGTTATGTCTGTACATAAAATGATATTAGTAATGAAAGACTATCATTTCTATTGTAATCTCTCATGTGTACTTTTCCTGCATTCTATGTACTATGCTTGTTTGTGAATAACTGCCTATGTATATAATACGATTACCTGTATTGCAATTTCCTATATCATATACTCCTGTGTTTGTGCCATAAATTTATTTACCAAAACTTTGTGCATGCAAATGGTATTCCTATAGATATTTAGCATGTTATATTACCTAGCTCAGTTATGATTTGCCAAAATACTCCGTTCGGCGTAACAGAACTGTGGTGTATCTCAGTTTAGCCCATGCCGACTATATGCCCTCAACTCCACAAGTTTGTTTACTCCGACCTCAGGGTTTGAGCAATTGTTTAGAGATCACTTGTTCTGGGTAACTCATTTTGTTGCCCCTAGTCTAGGTTGCGCAGTAGGCTCCTGTCTCCATAAACCCATGGTCCTGGTGCTTGACTTTGAGCATTCCATTCCTTAATTGTGATCAGATTCTTCCAAGTTTAGTATTGAGATCCCCTTCGCACATCAGTTTCTATTTTTGAAAACTTTCGACCAACTTAAGTACATGGTTCCATCTATTCCATAAGCAATGTGCGGCTTATTGCTAGCACACAAGGAGTTTTGCGTACTTGGATGCGGTTCCATTGGTCCAAGCAGCGGGGTGTGGCTTATTACTAGCGCATAAGGTGTATTGCATACTTGAACACAGATCCATCGGTTCAAGCAGCGTCGTATGGTTTATTGGTGGTGCATAGAGATTATTGCATACTTGAACACAGTTCCATCGGCTCAAGCAGCGTCATGCAGCTTATTGGTAATGCACGGGGAGAGGTGCTTGTTAGAACATAGTTCCATCGGTCCCAGAAGCAATCTTCAGGAAAGAGTAAGTTTTTCGATGTTGCTGAAGCAATGCCAAGTCTTTAGAAAATAGTGAGTTTCCTGATGTTGATGAAGTAACACCGAGGCTTTAAAAGTTATGGGCCTTCCTGATATCACCGGAGCAACGTCGGTTTTCAAAAGGCATGGATCGATTTTCTCCATCGATCTTGTAGTTTGACCCAGTTTTCCTCATCGACCTGACGGTTTGCTTACAAGAACGCAGTTCCATTGGTTTGAGAAGAAAGATATACCATGTAACACCCTTAATTTTTGATAACATTATTCAGGAGATTTAATTAGATAAATTAAATAGAATAATGTAAATGTTAAGTGATAAGGGGATTGAGATTTGAATAATGAAGTGGCCGCACTTAAATAAACTAAATGGGCTTAAGAATGGGTCATAAGTTAATTAGTTTGCATAATGTTATATTGGGAATTTGCCACACATAAACCTTACCCTAATATATATTCTCGTTCCTCATTTTCATTTCTCATTCACATCATTTTGAAAACAAAACGCAAATGTTAATGGGGAGTCGGCCATTAACAAGGTAAAGAGAAGAGAAATCAAAGTAAAGCTAGGGGAATAAATCCTAATCTCAATCCAATCTCCTTATCTTAATCAAGGTGAATAATAATTTATTCCATCTCTATTTTGTTTTATAATCATATGTTTTTGGATTTAAGGGTAAATTCGTTTTTATGATGATTTGGATGATGGTATGCTTGAATTATAATTTGTTTGATTTAAACAAAAATGTTTAAATAAGATTATAGGCG
Source organism: Allium fistulosum (assembly GCA_030737815.1). Taxonomy (NCBI): domain Eukaryota; kingdom Viridiplantae; phylum Streptophyta; class Magnoliopsida; order Asparagales; family Amaryllidaceae; genus Allium; species Allium fistulosum. The sequence continues at coordinate 1,243,817,089 of CM060902.1, read as the reverse complement.
ATTTTGGGGCAAAACCGATTGATATTTATGTTTAAATGCTATGGAAAATTTTTATGTTGTGTAAAACATGATTTTGGAGTTGAGTTTTAATTTTGATAATTTTTCAAGTTATGGAAAAATTACTATGAATTTTCAAAGGAAAATATGGTTAATTGGGTTTATAAAGTTATTTCAGAAATTATATTGAGAATTTGGGTCTAAAATTTGATATGTTAGATAACATAATTAAAGTGAATTTTTGGAATTTTTGGGGATTTTACCTAAGTTTTTTGCTATGTAAATTAAAATATTTTAAAAGAATGACTTATTTGCAATATTGGTTTTGTTTAATGGAAGGGCTTATTTGCTAACTTAACCATGGTTTAGATCTGAAATTAGGGGCAGTTATTTTAGTAAAGAATTTGAAAAGTTAAGGCAATCAATCTTATGTTTACACGTGGTAGGTTAGTTAGAAAGTATATGCTTTAATTGGCACTAATCAGTTTTTACCCAGAAAAGTTGGTTCCGCCTTCTTTAGAAGTACCTTTCGACTCAGAGCTTCCGCCTTCAACCAAGTCAAAACCCCACTAAGCCGAAACCAACACACAAGGTATCACTTAGATGGTATGTAGTGGATCGGAGAAAGGCGGAAGGCATGGTGTCGAAAGCATAGGTTCCGATGGGGTCGATACCTTTTTGTTTGTTTTAAAAGTGAAGCACCTGTTTTTTAATTAAAGCCTTCGAAGGAGTCAAAACATATAGTTTCAAAAAATGTTTTCTAAATGCTTTCGAAGGGTTTCCCATCAACTTATGTTTTAAAGAACAAGCTTTCGAATGGATCCTTTACTTATAAAATAATGCTTTCGAAAGAAGGGTTCCGACCTGTCGAAGCTCTGCTGCCGTTCTTTAGCCTTTCGAGTGTATTGAAGTCATCAATGCTTTCGAAAGGTAGTGCTTGTTTTAAATATGTTTTAAGCCACTTCGTAAATGCTTTCGAAAGGGACTAAGGGTTTCGAAGGCAATGTCTTCGAAAGGGGGTTTCGATGCTGTCCTTTAGTGTTTTGCTTAAATGCTTTGAAGCTTTCGAAAGGGATGGTCCCGACGCCATCAAGTTTTCCCCGATATTTTAATATGATAAAGGATGGTTTCAAAAGAGATACTTTCCTCTATATTCACTTTGACCCAAATAATATTTTAAGTATAAACCCAATGGTTTTGAAAGGGGGACTTTCAATGGTTTCGGAAGGGATGCTTCCAATGGTTTCGAAAGGAGGACTTTCAATGATTTCAGAAGGGATACTTCCAAAGGTTTCGAAAGGGGTACTTTCAATGGTTACGAAGCTATGCTTCCAAAAGATAATAAGTAATACTTTATCACATCCGAAAGGTTTCGAAAGAGAAGTTTTAAAGTGTTTTGAAAGGCAGTGGCCTAATGTTTTGAAAAGAGATTTATATGCTTTCGAAGGAGGTTATCCAGTGAGGTCGAAAGCAAGGTTTTGAAGGTTTGTACAGCCTTGGTTTTCAAAATAAGTAACCCAATCTCATATTAAAAGAAAACCATGGCATAAATAAATAAAGTGTTTTGAAAAGGAGTTTTTGAAGAAGTTTTCTTCGATTAAAGGGTTAAAGGGATTAACCAAGTTATTGTGTTTGCTTCTTCATATATGTGTATATTCATATTGTAATGGACCCGTAACTGTATTTTAGGGAAGGGCGGAATAACCAACTAGGTTGACCTAGTAGTGAAAATAAATTAAGTTAACTCCTGAATGAGTAGAATTGCATCCAGGAGGTCAGGAAGACCATAATATAGGATGCTAAAATGTTAAAGGAAGATATTGGCAGGGGCCAATAGGTTCATAGTTAACCCATGAAAACTATGTAAAATGAAGATGTCAAATAGATAGGTTCATAGTTAGCCCATGAAAACCATGGTTTGGTACTTGCAGGGGCCAGTAGGTTTGTAGTTAGCCCATGAAAACTATATCCGGATTGTGATATTGACAGATGTCAATAGGTTCCTAATCAGCAGATGAAAACTAGGATAAGCAGAGAAGATATTGGAGTTACCAATAGGTTCCTAGTCAACCCAGGATAGAGTAAAGGTATTGGAGTTACCAATAGGTTTATAGTGATCCTATGAAAACTACGTAATTGGATAGGGAGTCCTTAAACATTTTACTGGTTATTAGTAAGCCAATGAAAATTATTAGGTTAATAGTAATCCTAGAAACTATAACTGAGACAGAGAGTCAAAATGAATGGGATGGATAATCCAGAATTGATTCATGTATGTTGCATATCATCATATCATATTGTCTTGAATTATTTTAACCATTGTGAATGCAGGAATACAGTATACGGTTTTATAAAGATTTTAAGATACTAGTGAGGAGGAAAACCGTTTCACTAAGCGGCGTAGTCTTGCTAGATATCTAAATGGTTTGAGATGGTGGATTATTATTCATACCAGGCTTTATGTCTGACTCGAAGTTTATGTTTTCCCCTTAAACTCTTGGGTACTCAATTGATTCTGAGTAGTTTGAGAGTTGAGGTTTTCAGGTACCTCATTAGATGAATAAAGCTTCCGGTGACTCGTAGGGGGCATGATAGCTACCTAGAGTTCTCTTTTACTTTGATTTCACTGTGTTGTTTGTAATGGCAAAGTTGTTATATTTCCTATATATACTCTGATCATCCAATAGGCATCTTCATATGTCGCTCTTGGCGTATGTTGTAATAAATATATTTTTGTTGAACATGGTTGATGATTGTGGGATTATGTAATGAATTGGAAATGTTTGGAAATGGAATGTGATTTTGTTTAGCATTTTAAATTTTTTCCATATTCATGTGTTTCTGTGTATCAATGAATCTAACACCGCCATATTTGGTTGCCAAGGATTAATCGATATGACGACTGCAGCATTCATCGTCGTTAGTTTTGGGCCTCTAAGTAGGGGGGATGTTACAAGTTGGTGTCAAAGCATAGGTTTATGAAGCTTTAAAAGGAAAATTAAACCTAAAATCTTTTTTTTGAAACATAATCCAATGAATCAGAAATATGATCAGAGTTTGGGATAACGCTATAGTAATGTACTTGTATTTGATATATATATATATACATATACATACATATATATATATATATAAGTACATATTCCCTTCTCTCTTAGACCGTTCTTCTATATCTTACTAAGGGTTATATGCAGATTTACAAGAAAGAAGATATGGAAGCAGGAAACGGAAGAAGAAATCTTGGTGGAGGAAACACCACAACTAATGGAAATGCTCGACCTAATACTAGGAGAAACCAAGGTCGGTAGGCTAATGCTAACCAAAATGCTGAAGCCAATGTGGGTGCTGGAAATCCATCCATAGATATGGGGGCGATGTATCAATTCTTCGTTAATGTAATGAAGCTGGAGTTGCTGGTAATGTTGGAGGAGCTAATCCGGTGGCTCCAGTTGGGAATAACTATGCTAAATTGAGCAGAGATTACACCAGTCTTGGTGGGAAGCCATTTATGGGAACGGAAGATGTCGTAGAAGTGGAGAATTGGCTGTTGCATTGTGAGCGTATCTTTGCTGATCTGCAATTAGATGATGAGCAGAAAAGAAGGTTGGCCTCTAGACAGTGCAGGGGTCAACACTTCATTGGTGGAACAGTGTTACCGCCGGAGTTCTGGAGGAAGAATTGACATGGGCTGAATTCAGAAGGAGATTTGAACAGAGGTTTTTATCTAAGGTTGCTTAGTCAGCATTGATGAGAAAGTTTATGGATCTAGTTCAGGGAGAGATGTCGGTTATCGAGTATGCCGCTAGGTTTGATGAGCTGTCTCGATATGGGTATGCTATTGTAGACACTGACATTAGAAGAAATGAGAGGTTTATTCAGGGTTTGAGACCTGAGCTTGCTAGGGTGACCATGACACATATCCTTGATCCTTGTAATGTGGTTGTGGAGATGGCAATTCGCCATGAGGAAATGCTTACTGTTTGTGCTAGAGAGAAGCCAGTTGAAACCCAGGGTTCTCAGGGAAAGAAAAGAAAGTTCTTCAAGAAGAAGGGAGCCCAGAAGGGAGATGCTGACAAGAAGGAAAATGCTGATTTAGTTTGCTACAAATGTGACAAGAAGCATCATCTGGAATAGTTTGCCACATCTTGGTTTATTGTTAACCAGAAGTATCCATAGGGGAGAGCCTTTTTTGCTAATGTTTGCGACCCGGTATGGTCACCGCAACTGCATTCGTGAAATTCCATGAGGATTTTCTTGGCTTCATTCTTAGTCACACACCCGAGTAAGGGAGTGAAGGACCCTCTCCAGTACAATACTCCATCTTGCATTATCCTTTTGAAGGATCTTATTTCATTCATTCCAGTCCCTTAGGAATATTCCTCTGAGTAGGCAGTCCTTGATCGGCGTCATTTACGACTCTTCTTCTTCTATGGTTCCCAAAATCCAATCAACATCCATCTGATCTACATTGGAAGCCGATAATACTTTTACTGGAACCAGTCGTAGAGGTTGTGCATCTCTAAAACTGGCCAGCTTTGCTAAGCGATCAGCCTTCACATTACGCTCCCTGGGAATATGGTTGCCGTGTAGTGTTCGATATCATTGAGCAATTCCCATGCCTTTAACTGGTAAGGAGCGAGATTTGCACCCTTAGCATGATACTCTTGTTTCACTTGATAGACAACTAACTAAGATTCATTGTATATATGGAGTGCTTTAATTCCGACTTCCTTCACAATCTTTTGCCCCGCTAGTAATGTTTTGTATTCCATCTCATTGTCAGTGGTAGGGAATTCTAACCTTAGAGCATAAGAGATCGACCGTCCTTTGGGAGTTTCAAGCACAACTCCCACTCCTGAGAAGAATTCATTTAATGCACCATCGACAAACAATTTCCATTGTGATGCCACAACCTTTGTGTCCTCCTCCTCATCATCTCGAATTGTGAACTCGACAATAAAGTCTGTCAATGCCTATTTGTTAATCGCTCTCCGGGGATGATAAGTCACATCATATTGGCTTAACTAAATATTCCACTTCAGAAGCTGTCATGAGCTCTCAGGTCGGTAAAGCACCTACTTCAAGGGTTAATCCGTTAACACCTTGATGGGGTGAGCTTGGAAATACGGCCATAGCTTCCTCGATGCTATCAACAGGCAGTAGACTAACTTTTCCAACTTCGGGTAGTTTCGTTCGGCTTCGATGAACTATTTGTTGATGTAATAGATGGGTCATTGAATCCTACCTTCCTCACGCACAAGTACTGCACTAAGCGCATGGCCGACACTGTTATGTAGATGAATAAATCTTCCCCATCTGCTGGTTTATTTAGGACCGACGGTGTCTCCATGTGTCGAACTAATTCCTCAAATGTTGTCTGGCATTTTTGATTCCATTTGAAGTTCTTCTTACCCTTCTTCAATACATCGAAGGATGGTATCCACTTATTCGTTGCTTTGGATATAAAGCGACTCAATGTTGTGATCTTCCCATTCAGACTCTACAACACCTTTTTTGTCGACGAAGCTATGACATTTTGTAATGCAGCAATCTGTTCTGGATTGGCCTCAATTCCCCTCGCGTTTACTACAAATCCGTGAAATTTTCTTAATGAAACAACAAACGAGCACTTTAGGGGGTTCAATTTCATCCCATACTTCCAAAGGATTTCAAACATCTCAGAGATATTATCTAGATACATAAGCATGGCACCAACATATACCTCAATCGTTCATTCGATCTGATTCTTGAACATTGCGTTTAATAATTTTTAGTAACAAATACCAGCATTCTTTAAGACAACATTACACGATGACAATATAGTTATAAGTCGGTAATGAAGCTAGTGTTCTCTTGATCGGGTTCATGCATCATAATTTGATTGTATCCTGAGTAGGCATCCATGAACGAGAGTAGCACATATCTCGCGATTCCATCAACTAGCTGGTCGATTCTAGGTTGGGAAAGCTATCCTTTGAACAAGCTTTATTCAAGTCCGAGTAGTCAACACAAGTTCGCCATTTGCCATTAAATTTCTTAACAAGTATAGGTTTTGACACCTATTCAGGATTTGTTGCATCACAGATAAAGCCATTGGCCAACAGCTTATCCACTTCTTCCTTCAATGTAGCGGACCGCTCCAAACCCAGATTGCATCTCTTTTGCCTTACTGGTGTGAATTTAGGTTCGATATTAAGTATGTGACATGCTATCTCCAACGATATCCCACACATACTGGAATGCATCCAAGTGATCATATCCAGATTGACACGAAGAAAATTTATCAGTTCATTTTGCATCTTGACTCCAAGCAATGAACCTATCTTCTAGAACCAAGTTAGGTCATCCATGTTGACAAGGATAACAACCGTAAACTCCACCAGTGTTGCCCGTTTATCCTCTACACTCTTCTTCCTAGGGTCCATAGTCTTGTCCTAAAGACTTTGGTCCCGGAGCCAAGGGTCATTCTATAATTGCTATGATTGCGGGTCATGAATGTGGATATTCTTCCCCACATTTGTCCCTTTCTCATGTCGTCCGTCTTTGTGCAATTTAATGACGTAACATTCTCTTACCGCGCCTTGGTCTCTACTTACGACTTCAACTCCATTTTTCATTTGAAACTTCATTATAAGGCACCATAGAGCCAAAGCTATTCTGAAATCAGCAAGGGTCGATCGGCCCACGAAAGCATTGTAAGCAGAGAATTCATCAATTATCATGAAGGTCTGAATAAGAACCACCCTTCGTTCCCCTTCTCCAAGTTCTACATGCAAGTCAATCGTCCCAACTAGCTATTTTCGTTCACCCATAAATCCTTAAATCTTCATCCTACAAGCAGTCACACCTTCATGTTGATCTTCATCTTATTGAACATTTGTCAAAAAAGGATGTTAACCTAACTTCCACTATCAACCAACACTCTATGCACAACTTCCGACCCGATTCCAATTGTTACCACCATTGGATCAAGAGTTAGAGCCTCTATACCTTTAGTATCCCAGTTCCAAAATACGATATCATTAGTTATCAACTTCTGTTGTTTGGTCGGGGCTTCATCTTCAATGCATAATAGGTTTCCTTAGAGATGTTCTTCAAAGAACTAGCGTATCGCTCCATCTCACCCAAACTCTTCTACGCTGGGTGAGGTCCTCCAGTGATATTGCTTATGACGAGTCTCTGATCAGTCCAATGAGTCCCTTCCCGCTAGGTCTACCATAATTTCCTTGATTGCTTGGAACTTGGGGTCCAGCAGGTTGGTCAGAATTCTGTGGTTTTTTCATGTACTGTTGGAGCTTGTTATTCCTTATTAGTTCCTCGATTAAGTCCTTTAGATGCCGATATTCATTTGTGTTATGCCCATAAGTCTCTTTAAAGCAACAAAACTTCACCGGTTTCTTTTACTCTTCAGACGCTTCCCATTTGGGTAGTTTGTTGTGTCGCTCGGTTCCCTGAGTAGCAAGGTCGATAGTTTCCAAGCTATCGTTCAATGGTGTATAATCCTCGAGTTTGAGATTCCTTAAATGTTTCCCTTTCCTGTCGTGCCTACCAGAGTTCCGGTTCCTATTTTTCTAATTCAAATTATTTCCTGTGGTAGCTCTAAAACTGTTTCCATCTTGCTTAACCGCGACATTGCTCTGAACCATTTCCTTTGGTTTCTCGTCGTCAGTGTTGCCTTTGACCAAACTTGCCTCTTCTAGTCTTAGAAATAGGTTTGCCTTACGCTGGAATTCCTCCATGGTAGTGGGTTGTTTCATTTTAATCCATCTACCAAAATGCGTATCTAGGTGAATGGCTCGGACCAAAGCCATAAAAATCATATCTTCCTTTGGATTGCTTACTTCAGTAATTACGATGTGGAACCAGTTCATGAAAGATTTCGGTGACTCACTGGGTCCTTGGAAAAACCAGATAACGACATCACATCTTTTGGTCGTGCGGTATGGAGTCTAAATTGCTCTAGAAACTTTTTTGTAATTCATCGGAAGTGGAAATAGATCTCTGTGCAAGTCTAGTAAACCACATGGAAGCAACTCCTTCCAAGAAGATAGGGAAACATCTATAGCACACATGATCCATCACACTAGCTCCATCCATATGCCACTCATATTTATACAAGTGTTGTTTAGGATCTGTCGTTCCATCAACCATTTGACCAGGTCACCGATGTACTCTTTGCTAGCACCGTGGTCAATAGGTCGGCTGTCAGGGCTACGCCGAATGTTTGACTCCACAAACGATCTCGGTTTGCCAGTTGAAGCTAGGTTCTCCTTTCTGTAAGAGAACCACTCCTGCAGGGCCTCATTGGCACTTGGCACACGGTTGGTCTTACTAGGGCGGTCTGACCTTCATTTCCAACACTTTGCATGTTTACATCAGTGTTCAGTTTCAATCTATCATCATCAAGTTGTATGTCATTTTGGAGTCAGAAATAAGCATTGCGTTGTTCACTTGAGGAGTGTTCACTCCATGGTTTAGGTTTGTAGCAAGCTGTTTTCCAATGGGATGAGGACATCCATTGCCTTCTACTATGATTCCTACAGCTTCACCAATAAATTCCTTCTGCTTTTTTTAAATTCCTCATGTTCAAGCCTAAAATAGAGGAATTCTCTTGTTCCGTAGCAGCTGAAGTTTCTTGTCTAACTCTCGAAACACCTAGTGGCTGCAGCGCTAGCAAAGCATCGATATTATCCATGAGAACCTCTTGGCTATCAGACATTCTCTGGCTAAGTTCGTTAACCATCTAGTTAAGCTCTTCTTTAGTCACAACATCTTGTTGGGCGGAGGAACCTGGTGCTAGATTTCTGGCATTAACCTCTGTTCGATGATTCTTAGCATTGTTTACTTCAATTTCTTAGGGGTTTGCGTCATCACCACCAATTGTTTCTCATGTGGATCTTCTAGAAGTGGTCATCTATTTTCTAGGTGTTATTGATCTCCGATGGCAAGTCTACGAATCTTCAAAGCAAATTCCATAGGTCTAACATTGGATCTCTTCTAATCCAAAATAGCAAGCTAGATCTAAGGCTGGGTTCAGATTTTCTTAGTGAAATTACCAAATTATTAACCAAAACATGGATCGATGCCCTAAAGTATCATGTGAAAGTACCAGCCCTATTAGAATAGGTCAAAGATAATAGAGAATAGTGATAAAGTAAAAGAATAAGAAAGAGGGACACAAGATTTTATAGTAGTTCAGAAACATATGGCCTACATCCACTTTATAGCTTTGTTGCTTATAGATTTGATCTTGTCTGCATGAGATTACAAGGGGTTTGAGAGAGAGAATCATAAGTATAGGGCTTAGACAAGTTCTAAGTCCAAGAATTGCCTAGAGGAGCTGCCATGGTGACTATTGTGAAGATGCAAGAGGTGAAGAAGAGGTAGAGTTCTTACGTGGTGATAGCAGAATCCCAATCCCATTTTAGTTGCTCTATGATTTGTATTTATAGTGGTAGCAATCGTATTAGGCCAGAATGAGAGTTTGAGAAAAGTCTAGAAGTCGACCCAAAACTGTGTGAGAAGTCGTGAGACCAATCGAGTTGATGTGGCATGTCAGTACCGTCATGTGTGCTTAACTCTAATTGGTTCGGTATCTTTGCATCTTTCATCCTACTCCATTTTGAAGTGTCCCATGTTGTTCTAGTAGGTAGTTGGTTGATATTCATATTCATGATGGTTCCTTCATCATTCAGTTTGTTTTGCTGTTCTGACAACAAACTCTTCAACTCTTGCACTAGGTTGTTCAAAACCCTTGGAAATCTCTTGAGCAAGCATAGAAAAGGTAGTGAATGACTTCTACAAAGTTTAAGTGGAAAACATGGAGCTATGAGAGGTCAACCACGACATAAGAGGTTGTTGCTGACTTCTTTAGTATGCCCCTTTTTAGTTGAGTTTTCTTCCAGATGTTTCTACCACTTATCTAAACGTGCCTACAAGATTTCGAGTTCTTGCACCTTCGTCTTGATGTTGTAACTCCTATTGATTTTTGCTTAGTCAAAACCCAGTTAACAAATATGCTTATATATATATTACTTCAACTTTTTTATATATAATTTGTGTGTGTATATATATTATTTCAATATTTACTATAGTAATGCATATATACATATAAATATTAGTAATATAAATACATTACATATACATATATATATATGTTTAAATATTTTCATTCTCATAAAATTATTTAAATAAAATTAATATACATATTTGTATACATATATGTAGATTTATAATATTTATATAAATAATAAGTCTAAATACATACATATATTTAGACAACATAAAATGCATATCATATGAGGTAACATGTCTGTTACGATATAAATCCCAACATCTATACATGATCTGTTATACCATACATGGATTATCATGTTACACATGCATACACATACATATATGTATATGATATATATATGTACATTTATATGTATAAAATATAAATCAAATAAAATTGTGTATAATTTATAGATTTAAATAAATAAGAGATTTTATTTAAATAAAATTTAAAGATGTTCTAAATAAATTAGACTTCATAGGTCCAATTTAGATCCAATAAAGGATATTTTTTCTGAAATTTAAGCATAACTTCCACTACAGGCTGGCCTAGTTTCAAATATGGTATCAGAGCCCAATAGCATATGCAGTCTAAATTAGTCGTGTTAGAGTTAACTAATTAAAGCCTACTCGTATAGTATGGTGTCTAGAAAAGCAGTGTCTAAGGTTGGGTTTGGGTAATCAAGTAGTACTCTCATCTACTGGGATATTAGCCTTGCACGAAATGATGAGGTAAGCCCAAAAGGTTATTCCTAATAGAAAAGGCCCAAATTTCAAATTTGGGCCTTGGGCTAATTTCAAAATTGTTTCCAAATTAAAATAAAAGTTTTAAATTAAAAAACTAAATTTAAAATAAGAAAAATATTATGAATGTTATAATATAGATTTTCAAATTGTTTTAAAAATTAAAATTAAAATTTTAAGTTTTAAAGTTAGATTTAAAATAAACACATATTATAAAAGTCATAATATAATTTTTTTTAAATGTTTGAAAATCAATATAAGTTAATTTCAAAATTTAAAATTTATTAATAATATTAATATAATATATTAATTAAATAAGTTAATTAATTAATACATATATATACATGTATTGTATATTATGATATATGTTATGTTGTTTTAAAATGTTAAATTAACATAAGTATACATGTATGTATTTAAATGAATTTTGAAATTAATATAATTTAATTCAAATTGTTTAATTAAATAAAATTAATCAAAGGTTTATTAATTATATAAATAAATAAAAGGTTAATTAAATAAATAAATTAATTAAAGGTTAATTGGTTAAATGAATATACACATATATAAAATAAATGTATAATCACGATAATTAATGAATATAAATGTTATATTAATATGAAATTAATTAAAGGGCTAACTAATTAAAATTAATTAAATAAGATTTAATTAATATAATGTTATAAATAAGATTATTATATAAGTAATATAAAATATAAAAGCTATATAAAATAAAACTTATATAATATGAATGTATAAATTAAAGGTGGAACATTAAAGAAACCCTAAATAGACTTAACGAAATACATATATAAATGTACGTATATCGTGACTTCCAATGTGTTGGACACTTGAATCACAAGAGTAATTCATAAGAATTATTGTAACAGTCGCATTTTAAAGCCCCGAATGTCAACACTAAATATATCAACGGTATTCGTGTATTGAGCATCCAAGGGCCGAAAAGACAGAAAGTTAGGGCAAAATAAAAGAAAAAGAAACAAAACAAGAAAGAAGAACACAATATCAAAATCTCACATGTGGAACGATGATATATGATATCTCAAAAATGTAATACAAAGTGTTACTCTAACATACATAAATCTCAGGGTTACAAAATGACTAAGTACTACAATCAGCTTGGACGGTTATAACTACCTATCCTCACAATGCTGAATACATACATACATAATAGTAAACGGAAATGAAAATACATAGTTAAATTGATATGTGGAAGCATCCAGCTCGTCTTCATAAGCTTGAAGCATCCAACTCTAAGACCTGCTTTACTTAAACTACTCAAAAGGGTACATAAGGAATTGAGGAAAATAAATACTGCGTGCTGGTATGAGAAACTCGGAAATGTGTATACACATAATAGTACTTCCGAGACCAACTGAATCACCAGATTTGTTTCCACTCGAAAGGACCTCACTGAATTGATATTTAATTAGGTGTTATAATAGATAACGTCTAAGGTATGTAATATATATAAGAAAATAGCCGTGATGCCCACAAATTTTAGAGTACATTTAAAACCGTTAAGGCATGTTCATATATATGGATTTTCCACGAAGACCTCCTTAGTAAATTGAGATCGATCTCTTATGACAATGATCAAAAACTACCTTCCGAGCATCGTATATCTCTAGATAAATATACCATAAGGTAAACATAATTGGCCCAACATCTGAATACTTTCGTAAACAACTTGAACCAAATATCAACAATTCCCATTAGCAACATCTATAAGCATACTCTACATAATGGAGTTGATATACCCCAAAGGGTTAACTAAACTTATCCTACCATTTCTTTAGTCATTTTTCCAATGTCAAGGTTATCGGCATCTTTCACAAGAATCTTCATTACTCGAACTGAATAGCCTGTTTGACAAATGCTAATGCTGACTTTTACCTTGAACTTAACCTTAGGATATGACAGCGTAATCTATAGCATTTATCCGAAGTGTCAACACTGACTTCTCCTTCGAACTTAACCTTAGGATATGACAATGCATTTCTATAACACTTCACTTCAATGACCTCTTCCAAAACTGGCTTGTATACATGTTTTGGAGCGGTATTAGGTAAGTAGAACACTTACCGATCTCGGATTCTCTAAAACAAATTGATGAATTTACGGCTAACTCAACTCCGGTTCTTTTAAAAGTAAGTGAAAGCTAGAGACATTTCATATGAATGCTCTTCCCTAGGGGTTCTCAAAGCATATGAAGCCGTGAAGCTTTTTGTTACTTCTCAAGTTATATTAGATCAAGTTCGATAGTCGACTAATCGACTATCGCGTTCAAAGCAGTTGCTTATGGAAATCAAGTTTCGTACACTTAACACATCTATGATATTCCAACTTAACTATTCTTGGATCAAGAAGGAAATCAAAAGGTTAGAGCACTATCACTCCATCCTTACTCAAACATCAATCTTGACACTCATAAATAGAGAAGTCTACCTCGCTTGGCTTTTAGTGTTAACCATAGTAATACTAACATTCTATAAACAAATTTAACTACACGTTCATTTTTAAACTGCAACTTCTTATCCCTTCTTCCAAATAGTTTTTCAAAGATATTGGTATATAAGTTAGAAATGGTTTTGAAATGATATAGATTTGTCTAATAGTTGATTTATAAAAGCTACTATATTTATTAGAATTAGAATTTAAAATAAACTTGAAAGAGAGAATAAAAATAAGGACTCATTACACTTTATTAAAATAAGAATCTAGTTTTCTAAAGTTATATATATATAATACCTTTTAAAATACTTAGAAATAAATTATCAATAGTTGTATAAAAAGTTACTTTAAAAATAATTATTTGAGAACTTTTCCTACTTAAAAAAATAAACAAGTTTTGTATAATAAGAAAACCTTTACTTTAATAATTCAAAATAAATTCTTTCTTAAATATATTCAAATTTCAAAATTCCTTTAAAATACTTGTATATTTTTTATAAAACACTTTTGAAAAGATTTCATAAAAATATCCAAATTAACAACATTTTAAACTTTACTAAAAACTTGTTTTTCCAAAGTGCATCCATAGCGACTATCGATATATGGACCATAACTTTTGAAACCTTATTTTATAAACAAAATAATTTTTAAACTCAGATACTTACTACTTTTTATACTACTATAAGTAGAGAAAACATATTATTTGAAAATATTCAAAAGATAGAGTTTAAAAAGTAAAATAGAAGAGGAGGGATTCAAAGCACATTTATAGCGATCACCGATGTACGGACAATTCCATAATACCTTCAAATTTAAACATCATTCAACCATATATACATATATGATTCTCAAGTTCAAATCTCATCACAAGGAAGCATGGAGTAATATATACCACATATATAAGCAAAAGAAGCAAGTAAATGTAATAACATCAAAAGTGCTTCTATAGCGATTATCGCTATAAAGGCAATACAAATCTACTTATTACATATGCTCTTTCAATATTCAAGTCCAATTCCCATATGCCATTACATATGCATAATATTACAAGTCCAAGTCCAATGTCCTAAGTCCATTACATATGCATAAATAATAAGTCCAAAGTCCAAGTCCAAAAGTCCTTTATATATGCCATTACATGTGCTTAAATAATCAACACAATCACATGCTTTTCAAAGCACATAAATATGAGTTTATAACTTTAAGTAGTTAGGGAATATTATTATAGTTCATAACAAGAAAAATTGTCAAGTTATTATTTTCATTCAATGAGTCTGATAACACACTTTTCTACCAAACCCAAACTAGCTCTCCCTACCCCAATCTTGCGACAACAGAACAACTTCTTACCATTAACCCTTAAGCAAACGAACAAGAGGACAGGAAGCCTAGAAGAGTACAACCAAGAGAATAATACCCTATATTGGGTATGAACTTGGTGTTATCCAAGGGAAACAGTCCCAAAAATTTGAGTTCCAAGATGATGAAAGTTGATGATATGCTGTTTAATGATGATAACAAGAGTTTGGAGGAGTTTTAGCTTATTTGGAGTTACGTTGTTTTATGAAAATTGTGATGAGATTAGAATGAAAGAGTGGTGGCTTTTGATTTGTGAATTAGTAAACAAATGAAAGGAGCCTTGTCCACTTACTTATAGCCTTGAAATGAAGTGCCAAATGACCCTTACACCCCCTATGGCTGGACCTAAAGGAGATCCGCCTTACCAAGCCCATGCCTCCACTCACTTCATACCACACTTTGAAAAATTCCCACCTTAACTCAGTCCTTTATGTCCTTCTTCTAGAAGCTATTAGTTTAATTAGTTTTATCTTTGGAAGATAGGAGATTTTATTTGTTGTTATTATGTCTTATGTTATTGTTCAAGTGTATAAGAATTTTATTTGAATTAAAAGTTGATTTTTAAGAAAACGTTTTTTTTTTCACATTTTCAATATTTATTCAAAGTATGTATTTTTGTAAACACGTTTCAAAAATAATTTTTCTATCATTAGTTATTAATTAAAAATTGTTTAATAAGGTTATAAAATCACAGTTTTAGTACTTAACCATTTTTTTAAAAGTTTAGATATTTGAAGATGAAGTGTTCGAAATTACGGGTCTTTACAATTATATTATTCCATAAGTCGATATCACTCAATATTAAATATTAATGATTGTGAATCTTTAATATACTGTTGTCCTCTATCATATATATATTATATTAATAAATTACTTGCATACTCCTTAGTTGTTGAGCAGCTCAAGCTGGGGATGTTATGTGTAGTATTATTAATATATTGAATAGGCGAGGTATGACAACTATATGTATTTGTTCAGCGGACTCAAGGTACATATATTTACTTAGGCCATCGCAATATAGTAGGTACAAGTGAATAATTTCGTTTTAATTTGTTGAGCAGACTCAAGGTTGAAGCGGAATTATGACAAGGTACCAAAGGGTTAGGAGTTGTATAGGATACAACTGATAAGGAGTTATCCATCGTCTTTAAAGCTATGACTTGTTGAGCAGACTCAAGGTCAGAATTCCAAGACCGATGAGTCCTAACACGTGCTAGTGAAGTCGAAAGACTTCTATGTTTTGGCTTAGGATTTGGTGAAACATAAATGACTAGTGGCAGCCTTATTAGAAAAATGAAATGATAACATTTAAACTTTCTAATATTGTAAGAACATATGCCATATAATGTTATAATAATCTACATTGATAAATTTATGCATTTAATACGATTGGTAAAATGTTTATCAATTAAGGTAGAAAATGAACTGAATTGAAGACTGACAAATGGAAATATAATATATATACTTACTATAAATACTTCTTGCATGTTAATGTTTTCTATAACCATTCAAGTACCTAATTTTAAAACTACTTAATACATTCGTAATTTGGTCGAGACCTGTATTGCAATCAATGAGTTCTGAACTTAAAAGCAACACAAGAGTATGGATATTTGATCCATATACTATCACATATAAGTGTTATATAGGGAACAGTCATAGTTTGTAATGTACGATACTTCGGTGAAGTTAGTTCATTTGAAATAAGCCAATAAATAGTATTGTGAGATCGAGTATTCAATTTGATTGATAGTGAAAAGGATCATATTGTATTAAATGTAACACTAGACCAAAACTACAAGAAAGATCTAAAAATTCGATCACCGAAATGTCAACTTGATCAGTTTACAAAAAGTGCAACATATTTGATATCCTTAAATATTAAGGAATGGTAAAGAGTTCGTTACGATGTTATAGTAAGGATTTTCTTTTGAATGGTTTGAACCATTTAGAAAGAAAATGAATGTATAAGAGTAGATGTGATTAAAGGTATAGTTGGGATGGAGAGAGTGAATGGACTTCTGCTTCATGAAGAAACATCGAAAATGTGAATAGTAAAATAATAATTGACACTTAATATTGGAATAAGAAATATGATTTCTATTCCGAAATGTATTTTCATATAGAAAATTGTTTTCTATGAGATTTATTTCTTTGACTTCAAGATAGTTGATCAACAAACTCTCTACTGTAAATAGTTATAGTGTATAAAATAAATAATCTATATTAAGTAAATGATGGACCTCCGAAGTTAGTACGTTGTTATAGTAATGGCAGAAATAGTGGGAGCATGCCATATATCACTTACTAATGACATCAAATTAAAAAAATGGTTTCGGAAAGCATGCTGAACATTATTTAAAAAATAATGACTACTTTTTGGTGTCGACCGAAAAATAGACGTAATTATATTTCAATTTGAATTTTATGAATATTCATTATGAAATAAAATTATAATGTGGTATTTGTTTTCACAACTAAAGCGATGTATTAAAAATACTAAAGTATCTAAATTTATTTACAATTATTTTGGAATTATAGACTAAACCGTAGTTCTGAGAAATAATTTTTATTATATGATTATGAATCATATGATATGGTTAATTATATCTCAAACAATTAAGGGCTATGTACCCATCTAGTGGGAGCATCATAAGAGTTAATGAACTCTTAGGATTGATACATATAGTTGTATGCAATCGTAAGTCTATTAATACCAAAACGTTTCCACATACTTCGTCATATTCACCGATAAGTTATCATAAATATGAACATGTGTATTTGATACACAAGTATAAGTCTATTATATGCTCATAGAATATAAAAGAAGTAAATAATATAACATGCAGAAGAATTAAGTCATTTGATAGTGTGTGTAAGTATATTGGAAAGAGTTCCAAACATACCTAAAACGAATAAAGATTCATTCTTAGCAGTAACTTCTCCCTATAATACATAATGATGTATTGATAAGGAGTGGTCAAACTTTGTTGGACAAAGCATGATTAATGATAGGTGCAGTTGAATTAAACTGTTTCTATAAGGTGTGTCTTAAGAGTAGTACATAAGGTTAAATTTAATATTATCGAAAGAATAGTTTACCAAATCATACAAGATATAGGTTTATAAGAAACCCCATCATGTCCTAGGCCAAAGAGTCGGTGGGTTGTGTGAGTCAAAAGACTGCATGTAATAATTATACGTAATTGATCTTGTATGACTCACCGAAAAGAAGTTTGAGCACGATAATCATTGGATGACTAATTTATGTTGTGAACATAAGTATTGTAAACTAAAATCAAATCAGTTTTATATATAAGGCAATTTATAAAGTGTTTATGAATACCTGTTCCATTGCACTAAGAAATAGTTATTGTTTTAAAAAATACCAACTTCATAGCAAAGGAATTTATTAAAGAAATTATTGGAATTAGAATGGATTTTGATATGATCTAAAGATGAAACTGATTACGTGGGAAGGAATGAAATTGACCTAACCTAAATGAACACATCATATTAGAGTGTCTAATAAGTATTCTCACACATCGAAGAGAAATTATGAGTTTCTTATCCTTGGTAAGAACATATAATCCTCAGTTCTCAATTAAACCATTAAGAATATTGACTCTATGATATAGTATGATGAGAAAATCCAAATAGATTCGAAGTACATTATCAAAATATGATTTTGATGGTGTACTCAAAGAGATATGATTAATTGGCTGCAAGTATATTTTAAGAGAAAGAAAAATGCGGTTGGAATATAGTGAGCCACATTGATTAGAATAATACAGTAAATTTCAATTGTTGATATTAAAGTAATAGATTCACAATTTGATGTGCTTAAGTTGGTTTGGGTTTACTCACAAAATTATTGCTTATGTGTTGAAAGAAAAATCAAAATAATTATTTAGAATAGACTATTTTCACATAACAACCAAAGTACCTTGAAGTAAGTAGGAGCGATATTTGGGTTTGTAAGTTTTTGGATATTATAGAAGAACAGATATGAAAGTGTTTTTCAGCAAGCATCAAAATCGAACAAGTGTTTTGATAGAAATATCAAATAGTTTGATTATCAATAAAAATGAAAAGGAAGTGTGTGCTCATAATTAAAAGGTACAGAGATATTTCTAAACCATAAGTAAACAATACACTACTGTTTAACGATGTACCTATGCTAAAATCAATTTTAGTTGTTTTGATACTCAATGTTAGATTTTTAAATAATGTCGTAAGTATAAAAGATATTGGGAATGTCCCAAAATGATATGCAAGGATACCTTATTAAAATGTTTAATATAGAATATGTAAGATGGATTAATTATGCGTTGGCAATAGGAATTATCATACATGTTATATTGTATGTGATATCATGATTTGTTTATGTATTTGATACATGAAGCAAATATCAAATCCAAATTAATATCATTAAATGGTATTGTGGAGTTTTCTTGTATATTTATGCAATACTAGAGAATTTTTTACAAAAACAATGAACTTCTTATGAAGGAGTGTTCGGACTCAATCTTTCATAAGTGATATTTAGTATAATATGTCAATAATAGATACATGTTAAGAATCTTTAAGTTAGAAATGTTCCAAATAAAAGACTATGGTTGATTCCATGAAAAAGGGCTAAGTACATCGCCTTGAATAGTGCTGTAATAGAAACGATGCATATATAATAAATGCAAAAATATAAATGAGCCGAGAGTGATTCCAAATGTTGAGAATCCCATAACATTATTATATGATAACAATGTCATGATATAACCCGTAACAGAACTTAAAGCCCACTCGAAGTCGAAAGACATACTTTGAATTGTTCCACATGGTAAAGGTAATTTATCAGTATCGGAGAGAGTTGATTGACAAAGTAGATAATTGAAACAAAATAGTAAACCCATTTATTGAGGGACTGACCCGATTGGTTTTAAGGAAACCAATTGAAGAATTTGGAATACGATTCCATAATTGACCCCAAGTGCAAGTGGGAGATTGATAGAGTTAGGGGTTTGCCCTAGGGGCAATTATGTAATTTGTTACATATATCTAACTCAATAACCAATCTTGTTCGAAATAAGTTGTGTTTTCTTTCTATTATATACTTGATATAATGTGTTA
Organism: Allium fistulosum; assembly: GCA_030737815.1. NCBI lineage: Eukaryota > Viridiplantae > Streptophyta > Magnoliopsida > Asparagales > Amaryllidaceae > Allium > Allium fistulosum. The sequence continues at coordinate 1,243,797,331 of CM060902.1, read as the reverse complement.
TATCGAAAATTTTATTTAATTAAAAGTATATTTAATAGAAAAAATCCATGAATGGTGTATTCTATGATAGTAGTTGCAAAGTGCTGTAACCGTGAGTAGTTTATCACAATGAGAACAAATATACCATTTTAAATCTTCCTAATCAAGATGTATTGAGATTGGATACCAATGTATCCGTTGAGACTAGAGTACCTAACACTCTCTAAATGTTGGGCAGTGTATTATTCATGACTGTTAGGGGCACCTAGGGGTTACATACTGAAAATTATTGGATATCTATGGAACGACTCACTCGATAGTTTTCTGTTAGTTAATATAACTAAAGTCAAACAGAAAATATCGATGTAACTGATTTACATAGTTCTCTCGACTTGAGAATACCATGGATCTTCAATATGAAAGCTCCACATTGATTATAGTCAAATCATGGCATGACGTCCATCGAGTGATTATAGTTGGGTAGAGTGGAAGTATTGAAAGTGAAACACTACTCAAAAGAGAATTCGCCTCCTCGGTCATATAAGGTTAGTATTACAGTCAACTCAAAGCCAAAGTCTCTGCCCAGAGTAGTTCGGTTAATAATAATTGTTATTATTGAACCAAGGACTTTATGTCTGGATTATAAAGTTGAATATGGACGATATTGGAATTTTGACCATTACCAAATTCCATAGGTCTAAAGCGATAAAGTTTGACGAAGAGAATTGGTGTAAATAAAAGTCACAATTTGGTAATGCTTAACAAAGTAAAATTGGATTTTACCAAAACCAAGTAAGAAATAAATTTGGATAAAATGTCTCACCACCTTCTAAGTGACATGGGAACGTTAATATTCGAATAGTTCAATATTAATCGTTGACCATATTTACACCTGACGAGTCATACAACTGAAATGATGAATTCTTTTTTGTCCAAACAATTTAATTAGTTTATAGTTATTATAAACTAATAAATATTTATGAAATATTAATTATAAAATTTTGAATATGATTTAAGGAATAAATAATATTGAATATGTTTATAATAGTGGAAATTAGCCATAAGGGCCTCTTTACCAAGTGCAATTAGTTTCTAGGACACACAACTGAAATAATTACTTTTAAGGAAAAATGCAAAATAATTAGTTTCTAAGGCCTAAAAACCAATGAAATTATGTCCTTGAAAGTAATTGGACTGCTGACTTTGTCCTTAAAAGTAATTATTCTACTGACTTTGGCCTTGAAATTAATTTATGTGGATGTGTGTCCTAGAAACTAATTGGACTGCAAAGTTTGTCCTTCTAGTGAAATGCCCCTTTATAATAATTATAAATATATCGATCGATATACGATATCAATAAGCAATTAAATTAGATTTAACTAAATGATATTTCTTTAGGCTAAAATGGGATATTAACCCATGATGATGGGTTGGTATTTTCGGCTGTAATGAGGGCTATAGGGGGGTGGCTCAAATAGGTTAGAAATGTCATAATTGGATGACTTACGTTTAGTGAGAATTGGTATGAGATATGATCCATTATTTTCTCTCTTTCATCCACTATTTAAACACCTCTAACCCTAATTGAATGTTGACGTCGAAAATGGCCGCCAACATCCAAACAGTATGAAAGCACCACCAATCCAATCACAATTTCCTAACAAAGAATTAAATGCATAGATCACAGATTTAATAGCAAAAAAGTAAATGAACACACAAATTTTATAGTGGTTTGGCAAACTCTGACCTACGTCCGCTCCAATAATCTTTTTATTATATTGTAGGATTACAAATAAACTTTGTTTTAGCCTTAGAAAATTAACAGAGACAGGAAAGAGAAACAACAAAGAAGAGATCAAAGAAGACCCCCTGCAATGAGCCAATTATCCTATATTTATAGGAGAAGAGTCGAAATATCCAACTGAAAATCCATGTGCAAAAGCCAAAGACCAAGACGAACCAACCTAGAAAGTTTGGGACCCACCTGGGCCTTCTATTGTAATCGGCACCGACCAGTGGTTGGGGCCATGAAACGCCATGTGATCGGTGGTGGTCCCCCTCCACTTCCTCTTCGTTTTTCCATAGTTGTTTGCCTCGTTCCACCAGTGTTTATTGAGATATTGAGTGATCATCGTTGAGTTGAATTGCCAATCTAAGTTATCCATAGCCATAGTGATCCGATCCGATCTGATCCATTCCTAACCATATTGATCCGATCCGCCTAAGAGAAGTGCAAATCCATACTTAGCCATTTTTGGGATGCCATTCGCCTAAATCCACTTGACTATCATCCATAGCCTTGCTTATAACTGATCTTCGAACCTGATAATCATCTCTCCAGGCTTCTTGCCTCGATGACCACGAAATCCATTTAGCCAAATCCATGGTATTATGGCCTTACCAAAAGGCGGGATAGCATTTGCCCCTCAAAACATGCCTTGCGATAGGAAGGTATGTTTTGAATTGCCATAAGTCTGAAGTCCATAATCCATTGATAACTGAATCTTCCAATCTAGAATCCAATCTTTTGCCAGATTGAGTGTTATAATCCACGACTGCTTTGAGTTGATAGCCAATTCTGAAACCATTCCAAATCCTTAGCCGGATCTATATCGATCCAAAGCTAGTAACCGAAGCCATGATCTCACTAGATCGTTTTCCAATTCCAAGGTCTCACCGGACCAATAGCCTGGTTCATAGTCTCTCTGGACCAATCATAGCCTCTGCGAGCTCTTGCTGGAACCCATCTAGTCACTCTCCGACGAAAAGGGGAATAACGATAAGTAAGCCGATCATGTCGCTCTCCGGTGAAGCTGCGTTACTTCCTGCACTCCGGTTCAGTGTCCTTGAACATAAAGCAATGTCACGGCCTTCCTACCCTGATCATGGTCTCTTTGGACACTTGCTGGACCCCACTCGCTCTTTGGTGAGAAGGGCACAATGCTAGGCAGGCGATCCTATCACTCTTCGGCAAAGCGGCCTATATCTTGCTTCTCCGGTTCTGCCTCTTCGGTCGGAACATAATGCGATTGATTGGGTATTATTCTCCAGTCTTGATCACCTAGTCGAGGACTTAATCCATGTACGAGTCCATCCTGTCGCTCCGGCAAAGGAACCTGCACCTTGTGGTTATTGCCATGTCTCTCAGATTGAGATATTCGCGACCTGTTTCATTTATTACTTTTAAAAGCAGATTTGAGCATTCCAAAGTCCATTCATTAAATTATTAAATTTAAATTTTTACAACCAAAAAAATTAGAAAACAAAAAAAACCAAATACTGCCTCTCGGGGCATGCTGGTTTGTCATCATCTTAGAGCATGCCTAAGGACCAACCTTGATCCCATACATGTGTAAGTGACTTAGCCATTTTATTATGGAATTTACTATTTATTTAGTTGCTGTCACCCCGATCAAGAGATGACGATCTATGACCTCGATTCAAGGCCATTTCCATTCGATGCAGACGGTGGTTGCTCCTGTTCCACCATCGCAGTTCGAGTCCTTATATATTGTGGTAGCCCGCCATCCCCGACATGTTCCTCAACCATATCCTTCAAGTACCTGCAATCGTTGGTAATGTGCCCATCCAGCTTATGTAATTGGCAGTATTTTCCTGATATTCACTCACGCTCAGTGGGCTCTCTCCTTACTGGCCTTCGGTATGGAAGGCGTCCTCGATTATCCAAATAAATCCTTTTCAAAGTCTCGTTCAAATCGGTATAAGAAGAGAATTTAAGTTCCATCCTTTGTTGCTTCGATCTATTGAAGCTATCATCCACTTTTTGCTTTCCTTTGTCTTTGCTTGAACCTTCCCCAAACGATCCATTGTCCCTGACTGCATTTACCTCTTCACTACTTGCCTTAGCATCCTCCTGCCGTAAGAACCTCGTGGCTTCATGAAAAAATTCCCCAAGATCCATTGGTGGATCTGCTCCAATGAAATCTTAAAGTATGTGTTGTCTGTAATCCCAAATACCACTGCCATTAAGACCATCGATGGATCCGACCGATCCAATGAAGTAATTGCTGCATTAAACCATGTCAAGAAACTCCTCAAGGACTCCCCTGCCCTTTGCTTTAGTGTTGCCAATGATATTATGCTCTTAAGTCTCGTATGTAGACCTGAAATTGCATCATGAATTTATCAACCAACTCCGTCTAAGTACTAATAAAACTGTTCTCCAATTTCCTAAACCATGTTGCACCTATATCCGCCAAGTACAAGGGAAAAAATTGTGTCATCACTTCCTTCGATGCCCCCAGCACCTCCATATGCCTCATGTACCTCATCAGATGAACAGTAGGATCAAATTTTCTATCTTATGTTTCCAGTGTTGGTTATTTAAACTCCGATGGATTCCTAGCATGCCTGATATTAGGAGTGAATGGACTCCAATTCACATCTTCCAAATCCCTATTCACCAATCCTCCACTTATAGCTTGTCTGATCATCTCCACAAACATGCCATTGCCATCCAAAGGTAGCCTCCAATCATCATTTCTAGCCTGCCCCCGTCTCTACGAGGGAATCCCGGAACATACTCCTATAGACACGCATCCGCATTCTGATCCACACGAAACCGCACAACATCGACCACTGGCCTACCATGAACTGATCCATCTTGACCCAGAGGCATGCCCACTTACCATGGGCGATTAGTGTCGGTCTATATGCGGGGATTGGTGTTGATCCCTCCTTGTTGGTCGGGGACTGCCCCGGCTGCTCCGTTCCGTTCTCACACCTACTAGCTTCGACTCCACTTTCTTTGTTTTGATTTGTTATAGCTCTTGCTATTCTAACTCCTTGATCTAGATTGCTATCTGCTCAAAATCCTTGGTTTTGTGCTCCAACTTGTCCAATTTGCCTGAGGAAATTCTACATCATCTCATGTTGTCTCCTCATCATCCGCTCCTGCATAGCATCCATCATAGTCTCCGTCTCGTTTCTAGTGATGTAGACAGAGGGTTAATTAGTTCTAGCTCTAGAGGATGCCTCCTGACTTCCTCTATGGTGACTTCTATCTACCAGTGGTCTCCTTGCTGATTGCCTTACTATTGATTCCAAGGTCCAAGTATCCAAGCTTCCAAACCAGAGATCCAAACTTCCAAATCCGTAGGTGCAAGTCCTTCTCAGTGAAAGCACCAAAATGTTAAAGTCAAAAATGACCGCCAACACCCAAACTTTAGCCTACGTCCACTCCAATAATCATTTTATTATACTATAGGATTACAAATATAGTTTGTTTTAGCCTTATAAAATTAATAGAGGAAGGAAAGAGAAACAACGAAGAAGAACTCAAAGAAGATCCCCTGCAATGAGCCAATGATCCTATATTTATATGAGAAGACACTGAAATATCCAACTGAAAATCCACGTGCAGAAGCACAAGACCAAGATGAATCAGTCTAGAAAGTTTGGGGCCCACCTAGGCCTTCTATGGCGATCAACACTGATTGGTGGTGGGGGCCATGTGGTACCATGCGGTTGGTGGTGGCGATCCCCTCCACTTCCTCTTCATGTTTCCATAGTTATTTTCCTGGTTCCCTCGGTGTTTGTTGAGATATTGAGCATTCATCGTTGAGTTAAACTGCCAATCTGAGTGATCAATAACTATAGTGATCCAATCTGATCCGTTCCTAACCATATTGATCTGATCTAATCCCCTGCCTAGAGGAAGTGCAAATCCATACTTTGTCATTTCGGGATACCATTCGCCTGAATCTGCTTAACTATCATCCATAGCCTTGTTTATAACTGATCTTCGAACCTGATAATCATCTCTCCGGACATCCTATCTCGATGACCACGCAATCCATTTATCCAAATCCATGGTATTATGGCCTTGCCAAAAGGTGGGATAACATCGAGAAAAATCTTTTTGGCTACCATTGTTCCCATCCATTGCTGGCCGACTTCATCCCCTAAGAGCCTAAGCAAATAAAACTCAAATGATTTCAAAAGATGAGTGTTATTTGATAGTCAAAAGTCTACGGTTCAAGGATTATTAGTCTGCCAAATCAAAAGACTTGCAAAGGAGAGAGAGTTTATCATTATAAGGTGTGCTTCAAGACATTGGTTATATGTTTTTACTATGTTATATAGCTTAAATTTTCAAGAAAGTATTTTATTATTCATATATATTATTATTGTATTGTCACTTAGGTGACGATTCTTATATGTATTGATGTTGTCACATACTAGATTGGTTGTATATATGAAATAATTTAAAAAAACAATTTTTACATACAGATCAAATATGCACCGCCGAATATTTTAATTATAATAATTATTATTTTATTAAATAATATATACATATAATATATCATTTAATTATACTTATATGGTTTGTATTTAATTATAACATCATTTTATGCTAAAAATTGAACATGTATATTTTATAAATGTATATTTATAGTAATTATAATTTTCGACAGCTGTAAAATATTTTTGATAATTAGTTACTATTATTTAATATTATTTAAATCAATATACTATCTAGTTAATTCATATAAAATAAAATATATTTCAAAAATTATTTTATCATGAAATAAGCTTTCGACCATAAAATGAGAACTGAAAAAACTTTTTCTATTTTTAAAAATTATTACAATATACAAACAAAAATCAATTAATTAGTAAAAACCAAAATTTGACAAAGAAAAATTATGAAATTTTTTTAAAGCCTCAAAATATCAAATTAGATTTTATGAAAATTTATAATTTGAATAAAATGCTTCGAAAATATTTTTATTAATTTTCAACTAATAAATTAATATATATATATCAATATAATACAATTTTATTATTTTACGAATATGATCAAGATATGATAAATATACTTATAAATAAATAAATATATGTGTTAGTTGAAATTTTTTAAAATATATTATGCATATATATATATATATGTGTGTGTGTGTACATATATATTATTTTAATATTTACTACAATAATACATACTTACATATATACACACATAGATATATATATATATATATATATAAATTATTAATATTTTACATACATACATATATACATATATATAGGTTTTATATATGCAATATAGATGTTTAAATATTTTCATTCTCATAAAATTGTTTAAATAAAATTAACATATATATATATATTTACATACATATATGTGATTTATAATATTTACATAAATAATAAGTTTAAATACATACATATATTTGGAAAACATGCAATACATATCTGTATGAGCTAACGTGTATGTTGTAATGTAAATCCCAACGTCTATATACAGGCATGTTATACCTTGCACGAATTATCATGTTACACATGCATACACATACATATATGTATATGATACATATGTGTACATGTATATGTATAAAATATAAATAAAAAAATTGTATATGATTTATAGATTTAAATAAATTAGACTTCATAAGCCTAATATAGATCCATGAGGGAAATCTTTTTGAAATTCACCCATAACTTCTGCTGCAAGTTGACCCAGTTCCTACAATATATATGCATATCGATATATGATATCAATAAATGTTTAGACAAGCTTAAAATATATTTACCCAAATAGGCCTTGGGATTTTTTGGTCACATGTGACAAGATCATAAGAAAGGAAGAAATGGTCTGAATATTTATTTAGATTCAATTGAGGAATTAAAGAGAAAGGTTATAAAAGAGGGAATAGGAAAAGATCTCATTCTCTTTATAAAACAAATCTTCCGCATTAATCCATTCATTCAATCTTTTCTCTTTCTTCTTACTCTTTCGCGTCCATCACTTTTTCTTCATTTTCTCCCATGGGCAAAAAAATTTCACCCTAAATAACATCAAGCAAAATAAAATAAAATTGACTCATTTGGTTTAAGTAAGATCGGGCGGTGATCCAAGGATTCTTGGAGTTGATTTACAATTCAATGTGTTTCCTGGAGATTTGACCAGGCAACTAGTACTCGGCATCCAGTTCAACTCGGCATCAGAGAGTGACCGGCATCAGAGAGTGTCCGGCATCAGAGAGTGACCAGCATCCAGGAGTGTTCGGCGAAGCGCTTGACATCCAGGAGTACTCGGCGTCAACTGGCACCCGGCGACAACCAATGCTCGGCACTAGCATTCGGCATACAAGGGTGCTCGGCATCAAGGCTGCTTGGCATACAAGAGCGCTCGGCATCGAGACTGCTCGGCATACAAGAGCACTCGGCATGCAAGAGCACTCGGCATCGAGACTACTCGGCATACAAGAGCACTCGGCATCGAGACTACTCGGCATCGAGAGCGTTCGGCATACAGGAGTACTCGGCGTAGTACTCGGCAACAAGAGTACTCGGCGTCTAGCAGAGCGTTCGGCTTCGACTGTCTAACATCCTGCACTCCCCAAACCTCAAACCACATCGTTCGGTATCAGAGCGTTCGGCGTACCTGGTTCGGCATACAGTGACCACTGTACTGGGGCTAGAGCGTTCGGCTATCCAGCCCACTTGGGAAGTCCAGCCCATATTTGCCTATAAATAGAGGGGCAGGGTCACAGTGAAATGGATCCTTTTTTTGGAGAGAAAACACCGGGGAGACTCTGCCATTTTCAAGACTCATATTCTCTACTTAACAACTTCACTCAAGCATTTGATTCACGAATTGTATTTGTAATCAACTATAAAGGAAATCAATAAAGTTGAACAAAGTGGACGTAGGCAATTACGCTGAACCACTATAAATTTGGTGTTCTTACATTCTGCATTTAAATTAGCATTGTCTTCTCTGTTTAATTTACTTTCATCACTTATATCTCTACACAATCTTTTTGAACGAGGTTAGTGACCAATTTTGGTGCTAACACTTTGGTGCTTTCACTGAGAAATGAACTCAGGGATCTGCTTTGAAGCTACTGGATTGAACAAATCCCCCACAGAAGATCCGACTCACTGATAGGACATCCGTTGATTCTACTCAGAGTTTATACCAATAACTCTACAATGGCAAGACCACGTACCAGGTCAGCTTCTCACAATACGGATGCCCACGAGACTGCTAGCGTGCAACAAGCAGGGCCTAGCAATCAACCATCAATTCCAAATACAGGAGTTGCCACTCAGGACCAAACTCCAGTTGTCACCAGAATAGAGTTCAACGACTTGATGAGAGAGCTCAGGGAAAGTAGGAGACAACTAGGAGAGCAGATGCAAGCCAATGCCAACCTGATGGCACAACTTACTCAACAGCAGCAACAGAATGCTGGGGGCAATCCCGCTGCTTACTCCTCATCTGACAGCTCTACTTCCTCTGATGAACCTCCCAGGCGCAGACGCCGTAAGACTGATGCTGCGCGAGCAGATGCTGCTGTTCGAACAGCTGGAGACCGCGACCAAGCAAGAGCTGGAAGCTTCAGGACCGGGATACAGATGGAAGATAGAGGCCCAGATCATCAAAATGCTAACGATGTCGAACCTCAAGACGCACGATTGGCAGATCGCCAAGAGAGGAGGCATCAGCATGGACAGGTGCGTAGAACAGACTCCAACCTTCCGCCTTCCATACAAACACCCGATCTGACAGCCATGATCAGGCAACTGATGAAAGAGAATCAGGGCTTATCAAATGATGACTGGGGAGTGTCAAGAAGTCATACTCCGTTCACAGATGTTGTGTTGCAAGCGGCGTACCCCAGGAAGTTTAGTATGCCTACTATTCCTACATATGAAGGAAATACTGACCCTAGACAACATGTCATGAGGTACGAATGGATGATGGATTCAGCCAGAGCGAATGATGCCACCAAGTGTAGGTGCTTTCCGATTACTCTATCTGGGATCGCTACTATGTGGGTCACCCGACTTCCTCCGCGATCCGTATCAAATTTCGAGGAGTTGGCAAAGAAGTTTATTGAGCAGTTCAGGATACACACTACGCGCCCAAAGGACGTGATGTCTCTGTCAAGCGTAATCCAAAATCCTGGGGAATCGTTGAAGGAATATTTGCAAAGATTCCACGTAGCAGCAACAGAAGTCAGTAATCCCAATGACCATGCAATTCTGATGGCTGTAATGAGAGGTGTGGATCCAGACTCTGAGTTTGGAGACTGGCTGGCAGGAAAACCTCCAGCTATGCTAGAGCGTTTCTACTCTAAGGCACACCAGTTCATAAGAAGAGAGGAAGCTAGGTGGGTACGACGAGATAAGGCGCCAGGGCCTGTCCAAGAGTCAATAAAGAGCAACATCGCTGTGAAGCAATCTGGAGATAACTCGGGAAAGGTCCAAGTCAATGTCCAGAACAAGCCTGGGCAACCCAAGGAGTCCGGAGGAAGGAGTCAAGGGAAAAGAAAAGAAGCAGGAAAGTGGAAGTCGAGAATTCCAAGCTACAGCGAGTACACTCTGCTAAACGCCCCACTTGAAAACATTTACCTATCCACCTGCAATACTTTTCAGTACAGAAAACCACGTCGAAAAGAATCAACCGAAGAACAGAAGCGGACAGGGAAATATTGTCGCTTCCATGAGACTTATGGACACAATATGGAAGAATGTAGACACTTGCACGACGCTATCGAGAAGTTAATCAGGCAGAAGAAATTGCAAGAATTTGTGAAGGATCCACAAGAAGGAGGACAGGGAACGTCCAACCCAGGTCATGCACTAGCTCCACGTCATCCCGAGGAGCCTGCCCGGACCGTTGGTAGAATGGTCATAAATACAATTATCGGCGGGCCTCACCCCGCGGATAAGAATTGGCAGGAGATGGAGCGATATGCAAGTTCCTTGAAGCATGCAGATTTTGAGTGTTGTTCGAACGTGGAGGACGGAGCCCCTGCTAAGCAGCAGCGCGTAATGACAGACAATATTGTGTTTAGAAGCAGAGACGCTGATCAGGTAGAGGCTCCGACCATCGACCCCATGGTCATATCTGCAACGATCGGACCAGCATATGTAAAAAGAATTCTGATTGATTCTGGAAGTTCAGTCAACATCATCTTCAAGAAGGCCTACGATCAAATGAAGCTAGAAACAAAAGACTTGAAACCATCCAAAGCTCATATTCACGGCTTTAACGGCGCTGCAACTGATACAGTGGGATATGTCGAGTTACCAGTTGAACTGGGACAAGGCGAGCGTCGGAGAGTGCGAATTATACCCTTTGTAGTTTTGGATGTGGACTCTCCGTATAACGTTTTCTTGGGTCGGCCGGCCCTGGCAGCGTTTAGGGCAGCGTTAGCCCCGTGGTGTTTAACTTTGAAGTTCCCGACTGACAAAGGAGTAGGCATTGTTCACGGCGACCAAGCAGCTGGTCGTTCCTGTTATGTGGCCGAGCTCCGAGAGGCCCACCGGAGGGAGAAGGGAAAGGTTGCGGACAATCCCGTCCGCATCCTCAATGCGGATAATTGACAAGTAGTGCCCGAGCCCTGGCTCGGGCATAGTTCTCGGATCTACGGAGATATAGATCCGAGAGACGACGATGAGAAACCCAGGGAAGAGAAGGCGGCACCGGCTGAATTAACAATTGACATTTCAGTTAGCCGTGACGACCCTTCGCGAATACTGAAGATCGGATCACAGCTAGGCCCCGCAATGACTGAAGACCTTAGCGACTTCCTCCGGGCGAACCTTGATGTTTTCGCCTGGACGCATTCTGATATGTGTGGGATTTCTCCCGCCATCACGAGTCATATGTTGAACATAGACCCGAAATACGTCCCAGTCAAGCAAAAAAGGAGAGGAATGGATCCGGAGAGATCCGCCGCTCTTGGAGAGGAGGTGGACAAACTCAAAGCAAATGGGTTCATCCGCGACGCCCTCTACCCTGAATGGGTCTCCAACCCCGTGCTAGTAAAGAAGGCGAATGGGAAATGGAGGACTTGCGTAGATTATTCTGACTTGAACAAAGCATGCCCTAAGGACAGTTTCCCGTTGCCTAGGATCGATCAGTTGGTCGATTCCACCGCAGGACACGAGTTACTGTCATTCATGGATGCGTACTCAGGATACAACCAAATCCCAATGCATATTCCGGACCAAGAACACACCAGCTTTGTTACAAATGTCGGACTGTATTGCTATGTAGTGATGCCCTTTGGATTGAAGAATGCTGGAGCAACTTACCAACGTCTGGTGAATCGAATGTTCAAGGACCAGCTGGGTAAAACCATGGAAGTCTATGTGGATGACATGCTCGTGAAGTCACGACGGTCAAATGACCACATTCAAGACTTGGCTGAAATGTTCGACATACTCAGGTTTTATGGCATGAAGATCAACCCGTTGAAGTGTTCTTTCGGCGTTGCATCAGGGAAGTTTTTGGGATTCATCGTCAACGCTAGGGGAATTAAGGCCAACCCAGAAAAGATCCAAGCTATTTGAGATGTACAAGCGCCCAGGACTATAAAGCAGGTACAGAGCTTGAACGGAAAAGTAGCTGCGCTGAGTCGATTTATATCCAAGGCAACTGACAAGTGCATCCCGTTTTTTGACATAATAAAGAAAGGAAAGAGAAATTTTGAATGGACGTCTAGCTGTGAGGAAGCATTCCGGAATCTGGTGAGGCATCTGGAGAGCCCACCAATGCTATTAAAACCAATTGACCATGAGATGTTGTACGTATACTTGGCTGTATCCCCACATGCGATAAGTGCGGCTTTGGTTCGAGAGGAGGATCGAGTCCAAAAGCCGGTGTATTATGTTAGCAAACGCTTAACAGGGGCCGAGAGGAATTACCCTAAAATAGAGAAATTGGCTTATTGCTTGGTGATTGCATCACGAAAGCTTCGCCCGTACTTTCAAGCACATTCAATCGGTGTTTATTCCGATCAACCCCTGAGGCAGGTACTCCAACGGCCGGAAACTTCTGGAAGATTGCTAAGATGGAACATCGAGTTGAGCCAATTCGATATCGCGTACTTACCACGGAGAGCCATCCGAGGGCAAGCGTTAGCAGACTTCATCGCTGAATTTACCATACCCATCAAACCGGACGATCACGACATCATTCCCCCCGTTCGATGGAAATTATACACTGACGGTGCATCAAACGACCGTTGCTCCGGCGCGGGCGTAGTTCTTGTAACTCCGGAAAACCGATCGATCTGTTATGCCCTGAAGCTCGATTTCCCGGCTACAAATAACGAAGCCGAATATGAAGCACTGATCGCTGGCTTGAAGCTCATCAGGGAACTCGAGATCGAATCAGTCGAAATCTTTTGTGACTCGCAGTTGGTGGTTTACCAAGTACGGGGAGACTACCAAGCAAAGGGACGAAAGCTTGCTCCGTACCTCATTCAAGTCCAATAACTACTATCAAATCTTGAGCGTTATGACATCTCACATATCCCGCACGAACAAAACAAAGAAGCCGACTTATTGGCTAAGTTCGCGAGTACCGATGATGCGCAACAAATGGGATTGTATCCCGTCGAAGTCTTGCATGCCCCGAGCATAGACAAAATGAAAGTCGATCGCGTGTTGGGAACAGAAATCGAGAAGGAATCGTGGATAACCCCATTCAAACTATACCTGACGACCAGGGCTTTACCAGGAAAAAGAAGCGAAAGACGGCAGGTCCTTCGAAAGGCCGCGCGATACATAATGCAGGATGGATCAATGTATCGAAAGGGATTCTCAGTCCCGTTATTACGATGCATCGCTCATGATGAGACAAAGCGAGTCTTGAGAGAGGTTCATGAAGGGGAATGTGGCGACCATACTGGGGGGCAAACGCTAGCAAAGAAGATCCTCCGCTATGGATATTACTGGCCCACCGTAAACCGGGATGCCGCGGACTACGCAAGAAAATGCGACAAGTGTCAAAGATATGCGAAAATCCCGAGGGCTCCATCAACGGAACTCACACAAATGATCAGTCCCTGCCCATTTGCGATCTGGGGAATCGACATAATCGGCTCTTTGCCTCTATCCAAAGGTGGTGCGAAATATGCAATAGTTGCAGTCGACTATTTCACGAAATGGGCTGAGGCAGAACCTTTGGCCACTATCACCTCTAAGAAGGTCATTAACTTCGTTGTACGAAACATTATATGCCGCTTTGGCCTTCCACGCACCATCATTACAGACAACGGAACTCAATTTGAAAGTAGAGAGTTCAAAGAGTTCTGTTTAAAGTACGGCATCGAGAAAAAGTTCGCCGCCGTTGCACACCCAAAAGCTAACAGACAAGTCGAGGCCGTTAATAAAATAATCAAGTCCATACTGAAGAAGCGTCTGGAGAAGGATGGAGGCAAGTGGGTAGATGAACTCCCGACAGCATTATGGGCGTATAGAACTACCCACAAGTCCACGACCGGCCACACTCCGTTCGCCTTGGCATACGGCTCTGAAGCCGTTATACCCGTGGAACTTGAAGTTCCATCGCACCGAGTGACATACTATGACCCCAAGACGAACCAAAACCTCTTGCTGGAATCACTGGACTGCATCGACGAAAAGCATGAAGAAGCTGAATTAAGGGCGGCGGCGCACAGACATCGAGTCAAGCGTTACTACGACGGCAGAGTCCGCCCAAGAATCTTTGATGTGGGTGATCTCGTTCTGAAACGAGTTTTCCCGGTACCATCATGCATGAATCCCAGCTGGGAAGGTCCATATGCCATTGAACGGAAGCTTGGAGAAGGAACATTCAAGCTAGCGACCGTTGATGGCGCGACACTCCCCCGAGCATGGAACAGTGAACATTTGCGGCACTATTACATTTAGCATGTTTTCCTTTCTTGTTGTAGGCACTGTTATTTCCTGCATGTTTCCATTCAATAATGACTTAGTTTCCTTTTAAAAGTTGTAATCAAGCAATTTAGTTGATTTTCATTAATAAAGGCTTGAAGCCATATTTTCTATGAAGTTTCTATATCTCTTAATTGGATGATAAATTACATTATCCTGCACGACATACAGACTCGTACGAACGATTCCAAATCTCCGAAGCCCCAGAGCGCGGATCGGAGTACTCTAAGTCCCCAGAGTGCGGACTAGAGTATAAAACGATTACAAATCTCCGAATCCCCAAAGTGCGGAGCGGAGTACTCTAAGTCCCCAGAGCGCGGACTAAAGTATAAACGACTTCAAATCTCCGAATCCCCAGAGTGCGGAGCGGAGTACTCTAAGTCCCCAGAGCGCGGACTAGAGTATAAACGACTCAAATCTCCGAATCCCCAGAGTGCGGAGCGGAGTACTCTAAGTCCCCAGAGAGCGGACTAGAGTATAAACGAATACAAATCTCTGAATCCCCAGAGTGCGGAGCGGAGTACTCTAAGTCCCCAGAGCGCGGACTAGAGTATAAACGACTTCAAATCTCCGAATCCCCAGAGTGCGGAGCGGAGTACTCTAAGTCCCCAGAGCGCGGACTAGAGTATAAATGACTTCAAATCTCCGAATCCCCAGAGTGCGGAGCGGAGTACTCTAAGTTCCCAGAGAGCGGACTAGAGTATAAACGAATACGAATCTCTGAATCCCCAGAGTGCGGAGCGGAGTACTCTAAGTCCCCAGAGCGCGGACTAGAGTATAAACGATTTCAAATCTCCGAATCCCCAAAGCGCGGATCGGAGTACTCCAAGCCCCCGGAGCGCGGACTAGAGTATAAACAGTCTCAAGTCTCCAAGTCCCCGGAGCACAGTGTCAGCAAACCAAATAAAGACAAGAGAATCATTCAAACAAAAAGAAACTAAATTTTATTCGATAAGTCCAAAATGGGGATACATGATCACTCCTACAAAATTCAGACCTCTCTATACAAACTGCAAGTTGTGGAAGATAAAAGCAATTACAAGACTTAAGCAAAAAACTCGTTGAACGAGTGTATCGATTATTTCTTCGACTTCTTCTTTTTGTCTTCCTTCGTTGTTTCCGACGAATCCTCTCCCTCACGCTTTTTCTTGGACTTTTTGCTTGCTAGAGAAACGGAGTCGGGAGTAGGAGACGGAACATCTAGTGGTTTGGACCTGCCCGGGAGAATGATTTTCAAAGGTCTGTTCCGCAGGTCAGTGAGTTCTAGTATTTCAGACTCAACTTTGACTTTGACTTTTTTCTTCTCCTCGTCGGCAAGACGGTCCTTCATGCTCATCTCTGAAGTACGCTCAGAGGCGCCAGTGATTTCAATTTCATCGCTTCCTTCGGCAGGAGACGAAGTATCAAGTTTGTCATCATCTAGCGCCCCGATCACTTGAGCGTCTGGACCGGGAGTTACTCCTGCGTGAGCAACGTCGCTTGTTTTCTCTGCTTCCTCCTTGGCGTCATCGCTCCTCGGAGTTGGCTCGGCGTCAGAGCAACCTGCACGAAAACATAAGGAATGAGCATTAGAACGAGTAGCCACTGCTGAAAAATGACGGGATCTCTTCAATTTCTAGAGAAAGAAGAATTTCCTACCAGGGTCCGGTTGGCTATCGGTGGCACGAGGGGTTTCACCCTCCAGGATAGGTGACAGCACATGAACACCAAGCCCGGGATCTTCGGGATCATAACTAGCATGCTGCTCGAATGGATCAAGTGTTGGCCGACCGGCCGATTGAGCAGCGTAAGGAGCGGCAATGTGAGGAGTAGTAGCATCGGCCCCGGACGGGTCAGCTTCGTCATTCTTCTCTTTTGGAGGGGAAGAGCCTTTGCCATAAAGTGCCAATGCTGCGGATAAGTCCGATGGCTCATTCCCCCTTAGGAACTCCTTCACCAAGACATCCTCATCGACCTCGCTGGAGCCCGACTCGACCTTCCTGATCCTTATTAGAGTTTTCCACGCCTCAGCCAGGGATTCGAGGTAGCCGTCACCCAGAAATGTTAAGTCGCGGTGCATAAGGACGCGGGCTCCATACTCGGCGATCAACGGGTCAAACATACTTTTGACCTCTTCCCTGCCGGCTTCTGCGGCCGCCTCGAGGCGAGAATCAAGCTCTTCCACAGCCATTCTTTTGCCCTCCTCACGGGCCTCGTCCTTCATTTTCTCGACCCCGGCGAGTTCGTCGTCGAGCTTTGTCTTCAGGAGTCGGGTAGCAACAATCTCATCACAGTATCGCTGCGATTCTTCTTGAGCGGCTACTTTGTCTTCCTTCTCCTTGGAAAGTAATTCCTTCAGCTCCTTGACTTGAGTAGCAAGTGCGTCCCTTTCCTTTTGGACAGAGTCTTTTTCTAGGGCGAGGGCACCGCTGCGCTGGACTGCTTCGTCAAGCTCCTTTTTGTGAGCCGCCTCTAAATGAGTAACTGCCTCGGCAGTATTTTTTGTGCTTTGTTCAGTGGCTTCTAGCTTTGACTTATACGAAGCGAGCTCTTCGTCTTGGAGTTTGATGATTTTCTTATCGCTGTCAGCCTCCAGATTCAGACGGTCAATCTCGTGTTGACGCTCAACAGATACTTCCGAGACCTTCTCCACCAAGTGCACAAACGCGTCATGTTGAACATAGACGTCGTTATTGCAGGCAATGGCACTCTGCTTCACATGCCCGGGAATATGATGAATGGCCAGGAGGAACTTCAGACCACCGAAGAAAATTTTTGGAAACTTGGCCTTAAGATCGACCATCTTTTCCGCAACAGTTGGGTCCACCGCAGGAGTAGGAGGAGGAGGCTTTGAAAACTCCGTTCTTTTACGTTGCTCTCGAACTTGCCTTGTACTCGATGAACTGGAATGTTGTTCTCGAGGAGCATCAGACTGATAACCCTTCTGTAAGGATTTCTCTCTATCCGGCTCAGTTGGAGGAGGAAGATCACGGGACTGGGAAGATTGAGAATGTGCTTTCTTGCGGTGAGACGACTCGCGAGGACGATTGTCCCTATCTTCATAATCACCTCGGTCCCTGCGTCTGCCTGAACCGGAATCCCGTCCAGAGTGATGGAATATAGAAGACCCCTAAAGGCGATCAAGTCCGTGAGAGCGGCCCATATCACCTGCAAAGAATGGAGATAACAACGAGTTAAGGAGAATTCACGAGCTAAAAAGACTTGAAGTATATTATGGAATGCGCATGTGCGTGTGTGTCCTAGTGTTCCCCCCGACGGACCCGTTCGTTTATCTTTGCTAATCGGAGTGTTGTCTCTTTGAGCCGGGAGTTGAACTCCTACATTGCCTCTAGCGGGCGAAGAGAATTTGAGAGCTTCAGGATCATCGAACCCGTAATTAAGTAAATCATCGGGGATGGACAGGTTGGACAGACCCCTCAGAGAACTTTCTAGATGCTGCGAAGAAGCCTCTTTCTCAGGAGGGATAGGCGTAACTTTTGAGGTGCCACCAACTTTCTCCTTTTGAACCGTATATTTCAACTTCTTCTTTCCCTTCGAAGGGGAGGATGATGTCTCAATATCCTGAACTTCGATTGCCGGATTCCAAGCGGGACCCACGTTCTCGCCCTGAGTCTCGGGAGCATCATCCTCTCTACGCTCGCTTTCTCCGTGCGTATCGGGAGTGCGGCGCGACGACGGTCCGGCCTGTTTTTTCCCTTTACCGGACGAAGGCTTGGGAATGGTGACACCTTCTGGAAGGCTGATCCGACGACCAGGGGCTAGCAAGCCAAACCCCGACAGCGATTCATTTGAAATGATAGTCCGGATGTCTCGATCCTCAACAGGAAGAGCTCTAATGGCTTCAAAAGCCTCAGAATATCCTCGGCCTTCCGGACGCGGGTTGATACCTGAAAAGATGAAATGAAGAGTTAGGAAAAGCATGACTCCGATTAAATACGAATAGTGATTCAGCAGAGAGACTTACTGCCTTCAACCCATCTCCTAGCGAAACCAGAAGGGCAGCGCACATAGAAGCATTCCTGTTTGTACAGGGTGAATTTGCTATAGGCCCCTATCAAGATCTGGCATTTGCGGTATGGCTCGAGGAACATAAAAGAAGGACTATCTTTCCGTCTCTTGAACATGTAAATATATCTGATATCACCGGCGGTTGGAGGTCTGGAGAAGACAGCCATGAAAAGTAGATAAGTCCCATATAGAAATGCATGGCCATTCGGGTGCAGCTGCGACGGAGCTATGTCTATGTACTGCAGTACATCCCGGAGAAATAAGTTGAATGGAGGCACGCTGCCCATCCAACACATGAACTTGTTGCAGGTAGTGTACCCGACTGGGGGCAGATGAGGGTCGTGTCTTGAAGGAACTAACACGTCGGCAAAAGGAATCCCATGAATGGAGCATATCCGTCGCAGAGCAGCTTCGTTGATCTTCGAGGCTTGAGAATCGATCGGATTGTCTAGTAAGATGGTTGCCTCCAGAGCATCAGGCGCCAAGTTATGAGCAGGAGAAGTCGATGGGTTAGAAGTATCAGCAGCTCCTTGCCTTGATGACGGCCCAGGCCTGTCGGATATAGTGGCGGAGCTAGATTTTCTCGACATCCCAAATAAATAACGAACCTGGCTAAGTGCTTGAGAAAACTATACTTAAAAAACGTTGAACGTTAGAATTAGCAACACGAGTTTTCCCCCCACGTGGTGTGTGAACTAGTGCAAGCAATTGTGTACAAGCAATAAGATTTCAAGGATATAAAAATGAGTTTCGAATCGTGGCCTTCAAAGACCGTCATCGCTGACCGTCTCGAAGAGCCCGCCTGGTAGTGATTACAGTTCCAGATTCAGAAGACATATGATTTCTAAAGTAACCGGCCTAAGTGTAGTTTGACATTTATACTGTTCGGCATTTAAGTAGTGATCGGCAATTGTATTGTTCGTCCTAAGAATAGGTCAGCAGGCATTCCGTTCGGCATTCAAGATTGTTCGGCCTAAGTATAATGTTTGGCTGTGTTTTGCTCGGTCTAAGGAATGTTCGGCTAAGTCTATGTTCGGCTAAAGGCCTCGTTCGGTTAAGTCATCGTCTAGTTAAAAGTTCTGTTCGGCATGTGTGTGTTCGTTCGGCATGTCTAAGTTCTGTTCAGCAGGTATGTAACTGTTCGGCATGACAGTTGTTCGGCAATTATGTTGTTCGGTCTAGATGCTATTCGGCGTATATGTCTATTCGGCATAAGGGTAGTGTTCGGCCTTAGTTCGTTCGGCTAAAGTAGCGCTCCGCCCTCGATCATAACTCCGCCCTGCTCTTTCTCCATTTACGCCGAACGACAGAGACAGATCGCCCGGCAAAGGTTACGCCGTTCGGCACCCCATCTTCCTTTTTCTTCCAATCTTGATCAGCACAAAGGAGCTAGGTCTAACTACCATGCACCGTTCGGCGACTCCGAACGTGCAAACCACTTCTACTAGCCACACATTGTACAACCATAGAAATACCCCGTTCCCATGTGATGAACCTAAAGTTGAAGTAATGTAATCGTGGAGGGAATGATACCTAGTTCGACGATCGAAGTTGAGGAAGGATCAACTAGACTTTATATCTGATAGGGTGGCAAGAATTGCAAGTCTCTCGGAATGACAGAGAAGAAAGCGTAAAGGGAAAATGGTGGAAGGGCGCCTGGTTATATAGAGGGAGGTAGAAGTCGAAAAGGCCATGACCGGTAGAACCGGTCAAGGTCAT
The DNA here is from genome assembly GCA_030737815.1 of Allium fistulosum. NCBI lineage: Eukaryota > Viridiplantae > Streptophyta > Magnoliopsida > Asparagales > Amaryllidaceae > Allium > Allium fistulosum. The sequence continues at coordinate 1,243,776,922 of CM060902.1, read as the reverse complement.
AGCGTTCGGCCTCGGCGCATAACGGTTCGGCACTGAAGCATCGTTCGGCAAGGAAGCACCGTTCGAACGCGAATGTCTCGTTCGGCATTTGGAACACGTCCGGCACACATCGGTCCCACAAAAGGGGCGTCTCCGTTCGAGGTTAGCCAAGGGTTTAAGACGTGACGAAAAGGTTGCACGGCTCAAAGCGTACCACGTTCGGCCACGCGATACACTTTGGGGGGCAAGTGTTTCCTGGAGATTTGACCAGGCAACTAGTACTCGGCATCCAGTTCAACTCGGCATCAGAGAGTGACCGGCATCAGAGAGTGTCCGGCATCAGAGAGTGACCGGCATCCAGGAGTGTTTGGCGAAGCGCTTGACATCCAGGAGTACTCGGCGTCAACTGGCACCCGGCGACAACCAATGCTCGGCGCTAGCGTTCGGCATACAAGGGTGCTCGGCATCAAGGCTGCTCGGCATACAAGAGCGCTCGGCATCGAGACTGCTCGGCATACAAGAGCACTCAGCATGCAAGAGCACTCGGCATCGAGACTACTCGGCATACAAGAGCACTCGGCATCGAGACTACTCGGCATCGAGAGCGTTCGGCATACAGGAGTACTCGGCATAGTACTCGACAACAAGAGTACTCGGCGTCTAGCAGAGCGTTCGGCTTCGACTGTCTAACATCCTGCACTCCCCAAACCTCAAACCACATCGTTCGGCATCAGAGCGTTTGGCGTACCTGGTTCGGCATACAGCGACCACTGTACTGGGGCTAGAGCGTTCGGCTATCCAGCCCACTTGGGAAGTCCAGCCCATATTTGCCTATAAATAGAGGGGCAAGGTCACAGTGAAATGGATCCTTTTTTTGGAGAGAAAACACCGGGGAGACTCTGCCATTTTCAAGACTCATCTTCTCTACTTAACAACTTCACTCAAGCATTTGATTCACGAATTGTATTTGTAATCAACTATAAAGGAAATCAATAAAGTTGAACAAAGTGGACGTAGGCAATTATGCTGAACCACTATAAATTTGGTGTTCTTACTTTCTGCATTTAAATTAGCATTGTCTTCTCTGTTTAATTTACTTTCATCACTTATATCTCTACACAATCTTTCTGAACGAGGTTAGTGACCAATTTTGGTGCTAACACAATGTGTCACAAAGGGCTAGATTTAGTAAGGTAAAAAAATTCCCTTAATTTTAATATGTCACCTAATGTAATACACATACATACATACATATACATACATATATATATATATATATTTAATGCTTATTTATATGATTTTTAATTACTGGATTTTTTGTAACATTTTAGATATTTTAAACTATAAATTACCGCAAGTACAAATGAACAAGATATATACATGTATACTAATGATGTTTAGATTTGGTCGTAATTTTGTAATACTGGTTTCACTTTTATTAAATGTAGTTCAAAAGAAAATTTTGTTTTGTCAATATTATATATATATATATAATACGTATAAAAAATTATATACATTTAATATTATATGTTGTGTTAAGTTATGCTAAAATTAATATTTTTACATATACAAATATGCACATGTTCAGATCTAAAATATTTCACATTTAATTCAATTTCTTATCCTATTTTGAAATCATTTGTTATTTAGTTTAATACAGCGAAGGTTGATATTTTAAATGTTTAAATAATCTTAGTTGTAACATTGTTTAAAAGGTGATTTGATTTACAAATATTTATGCAATATTTTCAATCTGAGAATTTAATGTTAAACAATTTTGTTTATGAATATTTAAGGAATCATATTGCGTTTCATTTAAAAGATTAGATTCTATTTTAATCAGAAGATTGCAAAAAAAGAAGATGGTAGACACATTCCCTTTTCTATTTTAGTGCTAAATCTTCACACATATTTGAAGATATCTAATTTAATGTATAGATTTATTTTCAAACCATGTACATAAAAAAATTGATGGCAATACATTATATATATATATATATATGTATGTGTGTGTAAACCATATAAATATATAGCACTATAAATATATCTATACAAATAATATATTTAAACATACATACATACATATACATACATACATATATATACACATAAATACATATATACACACACACACACATATATACATATATATACAGAAACACTTAGGCATTCATATTCTTGATATTCACATGAAATTATCATATGCATATTTAAATATAATATATATGTACATATAATAGATATAATTTCGTTCACTAAAGGACTAGCTCGATCAGTCTTGAGAAAATTGATCGGAAGAATGGGATTAATTTCCATAATTAACCCCCAAGTGCAAGTGGGAGATTAAGAGAGTTAGGGTATGCCCTAGGGGCAATTATGTTAGTTGTTATATATGTGTGTGTGTGTATGTGTGTAAAACTCCATGAACAACCTTGTTCGGAATAAAGATGTTTTAATTTCTATTATATACTTTGTTATATTATGACATAATTAATTAAGCAATTAATTTAAAGTTTATAATAGGAAAATTCTTAAATAAAATGTTATGTGGTTGTAGTTGCAAATAGTTGTAATCATGAGTAATCAATCACAATATAAAATAACATTTTGTTTTAAATATTCTAGGTCAAGATGTCTCGAGAAAGGATATCGATACATCCATTGATACTAGAGTACATAACGCTCTCCAAATGTTGGATGGGGTACCAAGGAGTTACGTACTCGTAGTCATTGGATAACCATGGAATTACTCATCTGAGATTTCCTGCTGGTTGATAAAAATAGGTCAAACCTGAAATCTAAGTATGACGATGTCACGCGGTTCCCTCAACTTGAGAATACTGTGGTGATAAAGTTAGGGTTATGCCCTAGGGACAGTTCTTTAATTTATTATATATTATTAACTCTATAATAAAATCTCGTTAGAAACAAAAGATTTTTCTTTATATTTAATTAATTTAAGTATATTTAATAGAAAATCCATAAATGGTATATTTGTGATAGTAGTTATAATGTATTGCAATTATGAGCAATTTATCACAGTAAAATAAACATACCGTTTTAAATATTCCTAGCTGAGATGTATTGAGATTTGATATTGATACATCCATTGAGACTATAGTACGTAACGATCTCCAAATGTTGAGAAGTGAATTTCTCATGATTGCTGGGGGCACCAAGCGGTTACGTACTGATAATTATTATATAACTATGGAATGACTCTCCCTATAGTTTTCTGTTGGTTAATATAACTAAGGTCAAATAGAAAATATCGATGTGACAATATTACATAATTCCCTCGACTTAAGGATATCGTCCAGCTTCAATGTGGAAACTCCACTTTGATTATTATTCAATATGGCATGGCGTCCATCGAACTACTATAGTTGGATCGAGTGCAAGCAATAGAAGTTAGACACTATTCGATAGAGAATTTGTCTCCTCGGTTATATGAATACGCATCAATTTTGTACAAAATAACATATTCATGTACATGTACAAAATTGAATTATTATATGAATATGCATCAATTTTGAATATGCATCAATTTTGAATATGCATGAAGTACGGCGTCCCTTCAATTTTGTACAATAATAGTAATATAAATTATTATTATTATTATTTTCATACATATTTATTTTTATTTTATATTAAATATAAATCATTAACAAAATCAAATTTGAAAATTTAATTTGATAAATATTTTCAAATCTAGATATAGATTCAAAATTTGAATTTCAACATTTTATTTTGAGTCTAAAATATATATTCATATATTTATAAATATCATTTTATGTAAACACACGTTTACTTTTATACACACACACATACACACATACGCATATATATGTATATGTATTTTCAAATACGTATATTATATTGTAATTATATGTATACACACACAAACCCTATACAATATATATGTTATCCCAACTTTTGGCAAAGTCGAGATACCCAAAGATTAACTGAAAATCAATGATTATTAGTCATGAACATCGATTGTGCATCATAGGCTCACCGCGGATATCGATGAATTTTGTCCGAGTCCGGATCGGGCTGCAATTGATAAGACATGTCAAGCAAGGTCAGATGAAGCAACGTTCCAAGTTTCGAGTCAATCCGAGTTCGTACGCTCAAGATATCACCAATGGAAAATGGAGGAGACAGCCCTGTGTTCGAATCCATAAAAGACCCTATGTTCGAATCGATGAGGTAGGAATTCTATTCGAATCCATCAAGGTCGACTCCATCATCTTCGTATCCATCAATCAAGCCTTTGCCTCGAATCGATCACGACGAGCCTTGCCTCGAATCCATCGAAATACGCCTTGCTTCGACTCCATTGAGCAAGCATTAGTTCGACTCCGATAGTTCGAGTCCACCCTCACATTCCCACCTTCGAATCCGTTAATGAGAAACTCTTCGAATCCATATAGTTAAAAAGCTTCGACTCCATCCCGCGAGCATCTTCGAATCCATTCAAGCAAGAAGTCTTCGTATCGATTAATCTGCCTCGATCGATTCGAGGAGAACGTTCATCCAATCGATTCGATGAAGTCATAGCCTCGAATCCATTACATCGAATCCACCAAGTTATAACAGCTGGAACCACGGAGTCGACCCAGTCAACTCGGCATAGAAGTAGGATCGATACGAAGAAGGCGCTCCACATCATCGCAGAAGTGTGCGCTGGATCGATTCGAACGAATCGATTCGAACTAGATCGATTCGAACCAGGCTAGTCAACCAGAAATGCAACCTTGAATCGATCATAACTTGAGATCTACACATCCAAATGCTATGAAATTTTCACAGAAGCTTGAGCACATGTTGAAGAATGTTCACACCAAATTTCAGCTCGATTGGACAATTTCTTGATCGATTCGAACCAAGGGTCGAATCGATCCCAAAGTGGGCCCGGGACTCCAGATTTCGGCCATGTGGGCCTCCTCACGTGCCAGAACTGGTCTTCCCTCATTTTAGGCGAAATATCAGCCTTCTACACCTATAAATAGAGCCCCTGGTCATTCAGAAAAGAGGCCGGACCATTTCAAGAGCAAAAGATCGCCGAGATTCTGCCAGATTTACTCCAGATCACCATTGCTGCCTTAGATTCATACTTGATTCAGCAAATCAGTTGTAATACAACATACGAAATTGTAATCTTCAAGCATCGAGCAATAAAATCATAAAAACCTTGAAGTGGACGTAGGCCGGAGATAGCCGAACCACTATAAATTGTGTGTCCCTGTTCATTATTTCTTAATTGCTGCTTGTTACTTGCTTAGATCTGTGATTTGTGTGTGAATACTGTTGATTCGTATTCATACGCTGGTGCTTTCACTACACTTGGGGTTTGTGACCATTTTTGGTGCAAACACTTTGGTGCTTTCACTAAGAAGAACTAGCACCCGCTACACCAGATTCAAAGTTTAGACTTGAAATTTTAAGGATTCGGACCTGACTGTACAATGACTCGACAAACTAGACAAAGAACTGAGAGGAGCCAACAGGCAGGAAGTCAAGAGGCATCCTCTGGCGCTGGAGAAGGACAAGCTTCGATCTACATTACTAGAGATGAGATGGAGGCTATGAATAACCTAATGCAGGAGAGAATGATGAAAAGCCAACAAGAGATGCTGCAGAATTTCTTCGAGCAGATGAGAGCTGCAGGGACGCAGAACCCTGGACCAGCTACAACGGCTGTGAATGTGGAACAAGGAGCTAGGGCTATGGGACCCGATGAAGGACAGAATACAGAACTAGAAGGCAATCAACAAGGGCTTGGGGGCAGGCCCGCAAGATCCGACGCAGAAGGACCTTTGGAAGGAGCTCAACCGGCTAGGGCCAACATAAATGCTAACGAGCCACCCGAAGAGTACGTGCCAGAATTCCCTACAAGACTCGGAGGGCAAGACAGAGACATGACAAGGGGGCAGCCCCTGGATGGAGATGAAAGAATGATCGGCCTAGTGAGACGACTCATGAGAGGAGGGTTTTCAGGAGGAGGATTGGAAGAAGTTAGTCGGAGTCCGTTCGCTCCGAATATCAGGAATGCAATGAACCCTCCGAAGTTCAAACTACCAACGCTGAATCCTTATGATGGAAAGTCAGACCCGACTATGCATATCACCAGATATATCAGACACATGGAAGTGCTGGGAGCATCCGAGGAAGTGATGGCACGATGTTTCCCTTTATTCCTATCAGATTTGGCTGCGCTTTGGTTTAGGCAGCTAGAAACCGGATCAATCAGGACATGGGGTGAGCTTGTGGATTGCTTCATGAAGCAGTTTAGGGTTCACGTGACGCGACCTAAGAGCGTGATGACTTTGGCATCAATAAAACAAAGGACCGGAGAGTCCATAAAAGATTTTTTGTTACGATTTAATGCGACGGTGACTTCTGTAGATCGCCCGGACCCATCGATGATTTTGATGGCGGCGGTGGCAGGAGTTGGAGAAGGCACCGAATTCAAAGACTCTTTGACTAAAGATCCACCGCAAGATCTTGGAGAATTCTTCCATGAAGCTGAAAAGTTCATTCGATTAGAGGAATCGCGAGCCGAGAGGCAGGAAATAAATGTTGCACAAGGCGAAGGAACCGCTAGGGAACAGCCCAGGGCTGACAAAGGAAAGAGGAAGCAGGATGACGCACATGATGGTCCTGATAAACGGAAGAAATTCCGAGAACCCAGATTCAGGCAATACACAGACTTGGTGGCAGGACTGGAACGCATTTACACTGAAACTCGGGGGCAACTCCCCTATCGAAAGCCACCAAGGAGGGATCCCACAGAGCGGGAACGTAGAACCGGAAAATACTGCCTATTCCATGAACTGGATGGGCACACTACCGATGAATGCCGCCACCTGAAGGATGAGGTGGAAGAACATGCCAGGAGTGGTAGATTGCCACAATATGTCAGAGAACGAACGGCGGCGGTTAGACCCGAACAACTACCGCATCAACCCAACAGGAATGATCCCGGATCGGGATCACGACTCGTCATCAACTGATTGTGATGGCAAGGGCCAAGTCCAAGATTTGGACTCTGATCGATTAGTTTTCTTAGATTTGATTTCCCAAATAAAACGGCTATCCCACTTACTCATGTACGGGAACCGGAGAGATCCCTAGGCATGCTCTGAGATGGAAATAGACCCCTCCGCCCAGAGAGGCATTATCTTGTTTTCCTGGTGTTTGAGATTGAACATCTAAGATTTGAATTTAATAAAGAAACATTTATTAAAATAAACCTTTGACCGGAGAGTTAAAGGATAAACATTAAATATCAATATAAACATGATCGCTTTATGATCCTACCCGGAGAGGCAGGGTCCGGAGTGCAAGAAGTGAGTTGCTTCGCCAGAGAGCGACAGGATCAACTCACTTAAGCGTTGTTTCCCCTTCACCGGAGAGTGACAGGATGGGATCCAGCATGAGCCCGGAGAGGCTATGATCGACCGACGATTCAGGTCACGACATCGCTTAATGTTCAGATACACTGAACCGGAGTGCAGGAGGTGAGTCGCTTCGCCGGAGAGCGACAGGATTGACTCACTTAACGTTGTTTCCCCTTCACCGGAGAGTGACAGGATGGGATCCAGCATGAGCCCGGAGAGGCTATGATCGACCGACGATTCAGGTCAAGACATCGCTTAATGTTCAGATACACTGAACCGGAGTGCAGGAGGTGAGTCGCTTCGCCGGAGAGCGACAGGATTGACTCACTTAACGTTGTTTCCCCTTCACCGGAGAGTGACAGGATGGGATCCAGCATGAGCCCGGGGAGGCTATGATCGACCGACGATTCAGGTCATGACATCGCTTAATGCTCAGATACACTGAACCAGAATGCATGAGGTGAGTCGCTTCGCCGGAGAGCGACAGGATTGACTCACTTAAACGTTGTTTCCCCTTCACCGGAGAGTGACAGGATGGGATCCAACATGAGCCCGGAGAGGCTATGATCGGTCGAGAATGACCAAGACATCGCTATGCGCCCGAGCTGGGGCCAGAGTGCAAGGGATAGAAAGCAGCGCCGGAGTGCAATAGGATCTTTCTATTCAATCGCTAAATCTATAACAATTCGGCTTCGAACAGCCATGAACTTGATTGAAAATGCTATAAGCTATGAGTAAAACATGAACTCACTGCATCCAACAAAAGACTGATCAAAACACGCCTTTTACCAAAAAGGCATGTTTTGGGGGGCAAAATGTTATCCCAACTTTTGGCAAAGTCGAGATACCCAAAGATTAACTGAAAATCAATGATTATTAGTCATGAACATCGATTGTGCATCATAGGCTCACCGCGGATATCGATGAATTTTGTCCGAGTCCGGATCGGGCTGCAATTGATAAGACATGTCAAGCAAGGTCAGATGAAGCAACGTTCCAAGTTTCGAGTCAATCCGAGTTCGTACGCTCAAGATATCACCAATGGAAAATGGAGGAGACAGCCCTGTGTTCGAATCCATAAAAGACCCTATGTTCGAATCGATGAGGTAGGAATTCTATTCGAATCCATCAAGGTCGACTCCATCATCTTCGTATCCATCAATCAAGCCTTTGCCTCGAATCGATCACGACGAGCCTTGCCTCGAATCCATCGAAATACGCCTTGCTTCGACTCCATTGAGCAAGCATTAGTTCGACTCCGATAGTTCGAGTCCACCCTCACATTCCCACCTTCGAATCCGTTAATGAGAAACTCTTCGAATCCATATAGTTAAAAAGCTTCGACTCCATCCCGCGAGCATCTTCGAATCCATTCAAGCAAGAAGTCTTCGTATCGATTAATCTGCCTCGATCGATTCGAGGAGAACGTTCATCCAATCGATTCGATGAAGTCATAGCCTCGAATCCATTACATCGAATCCACCAAGTTATAACAGCTGGAACCACGGAGTCGACCCAGTCAACTCGGCATAGAAGTAGGATCGATACGAAGAAGGCGCTCCACATCATCGCAGAAGTGTGCGCTGGATCGATTCGAACGAATCGATTCGAACTAGATCGATTCGAACCAGGCTAGTCAACCAGAAATGCAACCTTGAATCGATCATAACTTGAGATCTACACATCCAAATGCTATGAAATTTTCACAGAAGCTTGAGCACATGTTGAAGAATGTTCACACCAAATTTCAGCTCGATTGGACAATTTCTTGATCGATTCGAACCAAGGGTCGAATCGATCCCAAAGTGGGCCCGGGACTCCAGATTTCGGCCATGTGGGCCTCCTCACGTGCCAGAACTGGTCTTCCCTCATTTTAGGCGAAATATCAGCCTTCTACACCTATAAATAGAGCCCCTGGTCATTCAGAAAAGAGGCCGGACCATTTCAAGAGCAAAAGATCGCCGAGATTCTGCCAGATTTACTCCAGATCACCATTGCTGCCTTAGATTCATACTTGATTCAGCAAATCAGTTGTAATACAACATACGAAATTGTAATCTTCAAGCATCGAGCAATAAAATCATAAAAACCTTGAAGTGGACGTAGGCCGGAGATAGCCGAACCACTATAAATTGTGTGTCCCTGTTCATTATTTCTTAATTGCTGCTTGTTACTTGCTTAGATCTGTGATTTGTGTGTGAATACTGTTGATTCGTATTCATACGCTGGTGCTTTCACTACACTTGGGGTTTGTGACCATTTTTGGTGCAAACAATATATATATATATATATATCTTTGTGTGTATGCGCATGTGCGTGTGTGTGGAGGGGATAACGTGTCTTTGTAGTGTAAATTCTAGCATGTAGATATGAATATGTTAAACCATGCATACTATACAAGTTACACGTGCACGTGCATGTGCATGTGTATTTGATACACATGTAAATACTATATATACATTATGCAACATTAAATACATTCCTTTTATTAATGAATTTAATAAAATAGTAATTTTATTTAAAAATAATTTAGACTAGATCTAAATAAATTTAGGCTTCATAGGCCTAATAAGATCCAAATGGCTTTTTTTAAAACATACCCATTTAACCTGCTATATGCTAGCCTAGTTTCAAAAATGGTATCATAACCCAATAGCCTATGCATTCTAAATTAGAAGTATTAGGATAACATATTGAAGCCTACCTATATAGTAGGGTGTTTGGAAAAGTAGCGTCTAAGGTTGAGTATGGGTAATCAAGTACTTCATCCTACTTAGCTACTAGCTTGGTCTGAAAGGATGAGATACGCCCAAAGGTTATTCCTAATATAAAGGCTTAAATTGATTTGGGGCATTGGGCCGATTTTCAAAATCTTTTTTAAAATTTAAAACAAAATTTAAAATGTTAAATTCAAAATAAATAATAAAATTATATTTTAAATTTAAAAGGTTAAATTTAAAATAAGTAATGTTTTTATAATTGTTAAAAAATAATTCTCAAAATTATTTTAAAATAAAATAATTACTTTGAAAATTATTAATAACTAGTCAATTAAAAGTTAAATGATTAAATTAAATAACATATATATTGATGTATGTAACATTATCTTAACATGTTAAGTTAATATATATATAATTTTGAAAATTAATTATAATTAACTAAAATTATTTTAATTAAATAAATTAATTAAATGTTAATTAATTAATAATAGAATACATGCACATACACACGCACATATGTGTGTGTATATACTATAAATTTTATAGTATACATATTCAATATAAAATGCTTAACTGAATAATATAAAAATTAATTAAAATGTTATTAGTTAAATTAGTTAAATAAGATTTAATTAATATAATGGCATACATAAGACTGTTATATAAGCTAATTAAATTGTAAAAGTTATATAATAATTAAGACTTACACAATATGAAACCCTAAATAGACTTAAGGGATGAATACATACGTATAGTACATATACGATTTCTGATGTGTCTAACACATGAATCACGAGGGCATTTCATAAGATATACATTATTTTATAAGTCGATATCACTTAATATATTAAGGATTATGAATCTTTAATATAAGTGTTGTCCTCTACCATTTAAATATTAATAAATTATTTTCATACACTTTGGTTGTTGAGCAAACTCAAGTTATGGATGTTATATATAGTATTATTAATATATAGACCAGACGAAGTAAGATATGTATTTGTTGAGCACACTCAAGATACATATACTGTACTTAGGCCATCACGAAATGGTAGGTACGAGTGAATACTTTCTTTTAATTTGTTGAGCAAATTGAAGGTCAAATTAAGATTAGGACAAAGACCATGGGTTAGGAGTTGTATATGATGCAATCAATAAAGTGTTATCCACCGCTACTGAGCCTATGACTTGTAAAGCAAACTCAAGATCAGAATCCCAAGGAAAGTGAGTCCTAACACCTACTAAATAAACCGAAAGATTTATACGTTTCTTTTAGGATTTTAAGAATCATAAAAGTCTAATGGGAACCTTTTTAGAAAAATGAAATGGTAACATTTAGCCTTATTGTAAGAACATTTACTATGTATAAATTAAATTAATCTGCATCGATAAATTTGTGCATTAAATATAATTGATAATTTTTTTATCAATAAAATATATAAGTAGACTGAATTAATATCGACGAATAGAAATATAAAATATACTTACTAAAATTTTTGCATGTTGTCAATTCAAGACCCATGCAAGTGCCTAATAATATAACTACCAAGTACATTCATATCTTGGTCACTTCCGTGTTTACTATCCAAAACTATGTATTGTCTTCAATTAGTTTCGAACTCTAAAAGCAATTCAATGATATGAATATTTGATCCATTTCCAACCACATATAAATGTTATACAGTGAACGGTCGTAACTTTTAATGTACAAAATCTCGTTTGAACTTAGTTCATTCGAAATATGTAAGTAAACTATAGTGTGAGATCATGTATTTAATATAACTGATTACAATCTTGATCTTGCCGTGTTAAATGCAACATTAGACTAAGAGATATAAGATAAATCTAAGAATTTGATCGCTGAAATATCGGTTTGATCAGCTTACGTAAAATGCAACTTATTTAATATCCTTAAATGTTAAGGATGACAGAATGCATTTTTGTAAAGAATTCGTTACAATATCATAGCAAGATTTTCCTCTGAATGGTTCAATTTAAAAAGAAAACGAATGTATAAAATTGGATGTAACATAAGGCACGGTTGGGATAAAGAGAGTGAATGGTCACTTCTACTTCATGAAAAAACATTGTAAAAAATAATTATAAAATAATAATAGATACTTAACAAGGAATGATAAATATGATCTTGTTTCCAAAATGTATTTCATATAGAAAATTGTTTTCTATGTGATATATTTCTTTGAGTTCAAGATATTTGATCTGAAAGCTGTCCACTATAAACTGGTTACAGTAGATGTAATAAATAACAAACGATTGAATGGAGCTCTATATTTCATATGCTATTATAGTAATGATGGAAATAGTGGAAGCATGCCATAAAGCACTTATTGGTCGCATCAAGTTAAGAAAATTGTTTTCATAAAACATACCAAATATTATTCATGAAATAATAATTGTTTTTTACTATTAACTGAAAGGAGATATAGTTTTATTCCAATATGAATATTATGAATATTCATTATAAAATAACTATATCAGTGGTAATTGTTTTCATAACAAAAGTGATGCATTAGAAAATGCAAAAGTATCTAAAATTATTTCAATTATTTTGGAATTATAAGTTAAGCCACGGTTTTGAGAATAATTCTTTGATTATATGATTATGAATCATATGGTACCAGTGAATTATATCTTAGAAAATTAAGAGCAAAACACCCATTTAGTATGAGCAATAAAAGAGTTGATAAACTCTTCGAATCGATATATATATATATAGAAGTATGTAATCTTAAGTCTAATAATGTCAAAACATTTCCACATACTTTGTTGTACTCATCGATGGATTATCACAAACATGAATATGTGTATATGCACATGTAGCATGTCTATGATAATTTTATAGAATATAAAATGGAAGTAAATGAAATTACGTGCAATAGAAAATAAAATGATTCGATTTGATCAAATAGGTGAGTATATCAGAAAGAGTTCACCTAAAATGAATAAAGATTCAATCTTAAAAGTCACTCCTCCCTATGATACATAATGATGTATCGATAAAGAGTAATTGAACTTTGTTAAACAAAGTACGATAGTTGATGAGTGAAGTCGAGTTATCTTCTTTATGTAAGGTAGTGTGCTTAAGAGTTATACATAAGGCTAAAATTAATTTTATCTAAAGAATAGTTTACAAAATCGTACAATATAAGAGTTTATAAGAAACCCTAACTTATCGTAAGTCGAGGAGTTGATAGGTTGTGCAAATTGAAAGACTATATGAAATAATTGTATGTAAGGGACCTTATGTGGATCACCTCAAAGGAGTTTGGGAACTGTTGAATCAAAACTTGGCATAACACCCAAAATCTTCGAGATAGATTTAATTCAAACAGTAGAAAACAGTAAAAACACAAAGAATTTTATAGTGGTTTGGCATATTATATGACCTACATTCACTTTAATCTTATTAGAGATTGCTTGTCATGAGAATAAGAGCTTTGCAATTTGCTTTTTAGGTCTAAAATAACAAAAGTATGCTCTAACATGATTAGGTTGGGTGGGGAGTAGAATACAAAGCAGATGGAGGCCAAAGTCCTCTTTCAATAGACATAGGTTTCCTATGTATAGAAAAATTGCCTGGTAGAGTCATTAGATCATGAAATACGAAGTCAAACATTAGATCCATGAAGTTAGGAAGGAAAACAGAGTCTTTCTGTATGAAAAATCATATCGGTACCAATCATAACTATGATCAGCACCGATCATGTTGGCCTAGAACCGAATGGCCACTTATCATATACAACTTCTCTACTGTCTTCTAGCATGTCCATATTTCAAGAAAGATCTCGTACTCATATGATTTGCCATGTGTGGTACTTGTCTTCTTCTGCACAACCCTATTGATCAACTATTCTTAGAGAATTAGCCCCTTCATTAGAAATCAACTTGCTATCAATACGATTGCTATAGCACTTCACTCTTCAACCATATGACATATCTCCACCGAAAGACAAAATTTGGTGAAATGGATCATATCGGTACCAATCAAACTTTGATCGGTACTGATCAAACTCGTTTTTGAGTTAGGTTTCCATACTCCCAAGGCTTCACTCCCATGTCACTCCAAGCATGCCTCAACGATCTTGATTCGTTTCGTCTTTAACCTGACGTTCATATTCCTTAAAAGCTACTCGGTTCGGATACCGGATAACACTATTCTCCCAAAGTATGCTTCAATTGAAAACAATGCATGTTTTGGATCAAGACAAGTGGCATAGAATCGTCTAACTTCATTGTTTAACCAACCATTACTTTAAACTATCACCGTACATTCTAAGAACATTTGTTCGATCACTTTACGTAGTAGATGTGCCACTATTTGTGCCATGATCTAGATCTATATCACTTTGAAGATTTTTCCTCGCCCGGTCCAAGTTAGCACTCTTCTCTTGTTTTTGTACAAATCATCTCGGTACTGATCATGTTTGATCAGTACCAATATGATTACCGAGTATAATTTAGCCTCGTATAAATATTTGGGACATGGAAAATTTTCCACTCACTTTCATTTGCTTACCATCGAGCTATTTTCTTCCTTGCGAACACAAGTCTTCAACCTTCAACTGCGGTTGATCTTTTGACCTCAACACCATAGCGTTGCCGCTCCTAATGCCGATATTAACAATTCCAACATCACCATAGCTGATCTAACCGCCACTTCAACTAATTCGAACCTGACCTCTTTGATCTCGACTCTCAAATCTAAACCTATCTAAGGTTGGTTCTTGAAGTTCGCCGCAACGATGGTTGCTGGTGGTGATGTCACCGCCATGCCTTCATTCATCATCATCCAACTATTGCCAAGGGGATGGTTACTACTTCAATTCATGGTCGATCACTCTTCCATGCCCCTACTATCTCAAGATTTAATTTGCCTAAAAAATACTGGGTTGATTTCGAAGTTAACATCACAGAACCTCGGGTCTGCATCGATGGGCACACTACATGGTGTAGCTTCGTGCTATGACCACTTATACCTTGGGTTTTCTATGGTCAATTTTTTATTTTTGTAAATGCACTATGCTTTGTTTGGTATCGGTCGGATATGAATTGAAGATTAAGCCCTGATAAGACGGTTCTGTAGAACAGTTGCATTGAACATGCTCCGACAACTGAACGAATCATGCAAGTCAATATCATAATATTGCCTGGTGACCTTGTAATGAATACTCCATGTCGCTTTGGATAACGGTTCTATTATTGTTTACTCTATGATAATGGGTAAGATTCGAAACACAGTTCCACCGTGCAATGGAGTTTGTTTGCTAGCATGAGCGATCTATCTACACAAAGTGTTACGTACACCATGCTCTGGACACACGATGCATACTGCATATATTGACACTTTTCACTACCCTGGTCAATGTTCAAACCCCGATTGGTTAACACATCAACATCCATTAGATTCTACACATCAGTTACATGGGTTCTAATTAAAATAAAACATACCTGACTACATTAGTTATTAGGATTTCAACCTAGAATGACTAGGCAATCGCCCCATTTCAAAGTCGGTTATGATCCTTCAACCCCTCTTGAGGTCTTTTCTTCTACCGCTCAATCTTCCATGTCTACCCCGTCTGGAGCGAGATGTTCTATTACGACCAAAATCCAATGTAATGCTACAGCTTACCCATACCATAAGAGGGAGGTCACTGTTCGAAAGCATAGAGTAAAGGAAACAAAAGGAACGATCTCTCGTATATACTCCCTTATGCCAACACAACTACATGATATCATATACCTAAACCTTTGCCAAACATGTATCTCGTCTTGGCACAAACAATATACATAAGTTTCCCAAGGTGAATAATATAGAGACAAGATTACGTAAAATAAAACGTCAACTACAATGTTAGTATGGCCAACAATTCACACACACGCACACATATATAGATCATATCCTTATATACAATAGATGCCAATATCCAGTTACAAACACCATCAAAATTATATGCACACAACTATGCACATGGTCACCATCCCTATTAAATACTAGAGTACTATCCTAAAGTCTCGAATGATCTGGTTGAAGATCACCTCATCTTCTATGGCTAGTACAACAAAATATGAGAAATGTAATACTATATTCAGACCATATGCATTCCTCTCCAAAAATCATAAGATAGAAATGATATAATGAAAGTACATCCTGAAATACGACCTCAACCTAACCCAAGGTGCTAAAAAAATAACAACCCAGGTCAGGCTAGAAACTAGCTATGAGTAAACTCGGTATCAAATAATAAAAGCGAATAGAACAAAATCAACATATTAATATGTCAATTACCCAACCTTCATATAGGTATCATATATAAATTGTAATGACCCGTATTTTTACGCATCGGAGGATCATATAATATTATTTTTAAATCCATATGAGGTCATATGACTCTATAACTTTGGGAAATGCCTATTAGTGACATTTCCTATCTTTATAATTTTTCCGAACAATTTTACCCCTGGAACTTATATCGTCCATAATTTTTGATAGGATCCAAATCAACATTCGAGACCGCTTACATTGGAAAGATATGATGGTTTTCCTTTCTGTAGAGTGGTCATAATAGTGATTTCTTCATGGCTATGAGATATGGCTATTTGAACATTGGCAGTTTTTAGAGCAGCTTAGTGGGTGATCAGTGAATTTGGGGGCAAGCTCACTAACCCATTTCAGGTTTGAAGATCTTATACAGTTGAACCATCATCCCTAAATCACTTTTACACCTTCTTCCATAGATCTAAGCCTCCATTAACTCATTCTCTACCCAAAACCTTCTTTTTTCTCCTCCAAATCAAGTCTAAAACATAGGTTAGTGTTAAACTAGCAATGAGATTCATTAGAGATCATCAAATCTACACATTTAGGGAAGAAAAATCACAACTTTGATATTGATTCTTGGATTTGCCTCGACTTGCATGCAAATCTTCACTTTTTGGGATTTTGGTGAGTGATTTATCATCCCTCACCTTATTATATATGTATTACTAGGTTTTGGCATGTTTTAAACTCATTTTTAAAGTAAAAATCATGTTTGGAACTATTTTCTAAGTCAAACCTAAAGTAAAATGAATTTAAAATATTTAAAAGTGTTCTAATCATGTCAATTTGATGTTTGATTGCCTTGATGTACAATAGGCTATATTAGAAACATATTATAGGATAATTTTGCAATGGATTGTTGTATGTTTCCATGCTTGAACATTTGAATGTTGATTGTTGCATGTATGGTGTTTGTGTGAATGCTTGTATGGTTGAAACACTCATCGAAGTGACTTAGAGTTAGGAATCGTGAAACCGGATTTCGATGGGTTTACTTGAGGTTGTTAAGAGTTGTATCGCTGTATATGAATTGCATAAGGGTCAAAGAAAGTAGCACAACGGTGAAATTGGTGGGACATCGACATATAGGAATACTATAGGAGTTTGGTTTGGTGGTAGGATGTCTGGTGGTAAGCTTGCTCGATGATTGGTTGACTTGGAGAGCGAATGGTACGGTGGCCGAGCGTTAAGGTTGGTTCGGCAGTGGTGGAAGACCAGATAGGAGTTTATGTCATGTGGGTGTAACATCCCCCACTTGGAAGCCCAAAACTAACGGCTACAGATGCTGTAGTCATCCATAGTTATTAATCCTCAACGACCAAATACGGTAACGTTAGGTACATTGATACACAGAAACACATGAATATGGAAAATTTTAAAACATCAAACAAGTTCCAATTTCCATTTCAAAACAATTTAATTTTCATTACATAATCCCATAAACGTAACCACGTTTAGAGAAAATATACTTATTACAACATACGCCAAGAGTGACATATGAAGATGCCCCCTTGGATGATCAGAGTATATATATAGGTAATTAAACAACTTTGCCTTATAATAACAACATAGCGGAATCAAAATAAAAGAGTACTCTAAGTAGCTATCATGCCTCCTGCACATCTCCAAAAGCTTATTCATCTAATGAGGTACCTGAAAACCTCAACTCTCAGACAACTCAAAATAAATTGAGCACCCGAGAGTTTAAGGGGAAAACATAAACTTCGAGTCGGAATAAAGCCTGGTATGAATAATAATCTACCGTCTCAAACCATTTAGATATCTAGTGAGACGATGCCGCTTGGCGAAATGGGTTTCCCCTCGCTGGTACCTTTCAAAACTTTTATAAAACCATATACTGTGCTCCTGCATCCACAATGGTTAAAACATTGCAATTTAAAATATTATGATGATATGAAAACAAGTAAATCAATTCTGGATTTTCCATCCCCATTTGTTCTGACTACCTATCTTGGTTATAGTTTTTAGGGCCACTATTAACCTATCAATTTTCATGGGCTGACTAATAACCTGATAGTTTTCATGGTATTAACCTGTTTAACACTTATGGACTCCCTGTCCAGTTTCATAGTTTTCATGGGATAACTAAGAACCTATTGGCCCCTGCCAATAACTTTACTATTTCATGGGTTCTCCCTGAACCTATTGATAACTCCAATAACTTCCTTCTTATCCTAATTTTCATGGGTTGACTATGAACATACTGACATCTGTCAATAACTTAATCCGGATATAGTTTTCATGGGTTCACTACAAACCTATTGGCCCTTTCCAATAACTCAATCTAATCATAGTTTTCATGGGATTACCATGAAACTATTGGCCCCTTCCAATAACTTTTCCTAAACATAGTTTTTATGGGTTTACTATGAACCTGTCTATCTGACAACTTCAATATTTAAGCATCCTACATTCTGGTCTACCTGACCTCTTAGATGCAATTCTACTCATTCAGGAGTTAATTCAAATTATATTCACTACTGGGTCAACCTAGCTGGTATCCTGCCCTTTCTTCCCAAAATTAAATTATGGGTCCATTATAATGTGAATATATATTAGAAGAAGCAAACATAATAACATAATAATACCAACACATGTGGTTTAATATCCTTGAAAATTACTTTCATATAAAGCATGGTTTATTCCTTTAACCTATTATTTTATCAAGGAAAAGCTTCTTCAAAACTTCATACTTAAAACCATTTCAAAACTCCTTTATCTTTGCCATGGGTTTTTCTTTAATGAGATTGGGTTATTTGTTTTGAAAACCAAGGTATTCGAAACCTTTAAACCTTTACTTTCGAGACCATTGGAAAAACTTCCTTTCGAAAGCATTAAAATCTTCTTTTCAAAACTCTAGGCACCTGCCTTTCGAAACACTTTAAAACCTTTCTTTCAAAACCTTTCAAATGTATTAAAGTGAAACCATTTAATTATAGAAGCATAGCTTCGAAACCATATAAAATATCCCTTTCAGAATCATTGAAAGTACCCCTTTCAAAACCATTGGGTTTATCTTTAAAATGTCTTTTAGGTCAAAGTGAATATAAACAAAAGTATCTCTTTCGAAACCATTCTTTATTATATAAAAGTGTTTGGGGAAAAACTTGATAGCTTCAGAACCATCCTTTCAAAAGCACTAATCATTTAGGTAAAACACTTGAAGGTTAGCTTCAGAACCCCTTTCGAAGCCATTGCCTTCGAAACCATTATCCCCTTTCGAAAGATTTAGGAAGTGGCTCATATTTACAAAACAAATGCTACCTTTTGAAAACATTAATGTCTTCAATTCTTTCGAAAGGCATAAGGTCAGCAGAAGGGTTTCGTCTAGGTCGAAACTACCTCTTTTTAAAATCATTAGTTGGAAACTAAGCAACTTATTCGAAAGCTATACTTTAAACAATAAAGCGGAAACCCCCTTTCGAAAGCTATTCAAAAGACCCCTTCGAAAGCTTATATTTCGACACCTTCGAAAGCATTTAGTAAAACAGGCAAGCGCATTTCTTGTAGAAAACAAAACAAAGGTTTCGGCCCCTATCGAAAGCAATGATTTCGACACCATGCCTTCTGCCCTTTTTCCAATCCACTACATACCATACTTGTGATACCTTGTGTATCGGTTTTGACTCAGCTGGTAGGTTTTGACTTGATTGAAGGCAGAAGCTATGAGTCGAAAGGTGCTTCTAAAAGAGGCGGAATCCACTTTTCCGGGTAAAAGCTGATTAATGCCAATAAAAGCAATAACTTTGTAACTAACTTGCCTACTTGTAAACATATGATTGGTTGCCTCAACTTTTCGAATTATTATCCAAATACAACTACCGCATAATTTCAGATCTAAACCAAGGTTAATTCAAAAAATAAGCCTTTCAAAAAAATTCACTTTTAATATGTTCTCCTTTCAAAAAAATTAGATCGTTTAGGTCCTCCTTTCAAAAAAAATAGATCGTTTAGGTCCTCCTTTCAAAAAAATTTAGTTCTCATAGTAAATCACTTAGGAAAATCCCCAAAAATCATAGAAATTCACTTTTAATATGTTATCTAACATTCTAAATTTCAGATCCAAATTCTCAATATAATTTCCAAAATAAATTTCTAAACCCAATTAACTATATTTTCCTTTGAAAATTCATAATAAATTCTCCATAGCTTGGAAAATTACAAAAATTGAAACCCGTCTCCAAAATCATATTTTGCATAACATATAATTTTCCCATGGCATTCGAAATCACAAATAATCGGTTTTTCCCTAAAACCGTATGAATCCATATTTAAACAATTTTATTTAAATCTAACATGTTATAAATCCAAGCATATCATCATCCAAAACATCATAAAATGGATTTAATCTTAAAGACGAAAACATATTATTAAAACAAAATAGAGATGATCTAGATTATTATTTACCTTGATTATGATAAGGAATTTGAGATTTGTTAGAGATTTATTTCCCCTAACTTTAATCCTTAGCTTTGATGTATTTTTCTTCTTCTTTTCCCCTGGTAATGGCCGGCTCCTTTTTCTTCTGATATGCATTTTTGGAAAATGGACATGCTATTGAAGGGATATGTGAGTTATAAGATGTGACTATTCCCTAATAAGGCCTTGTTTTAATTTATCAACATATAAGCCATTTTAAGTCCATTTAATTAATTTATGCATGGCCTCTAATTGTTTTATTCAAATATCAATCTTCTTATCATTATAATTCTTACATTATTCTATTTGATTTATCTAATTAAATATCCTGATTAATGTTATCAAAAATTAGGGATGTTACAGTGGACACCTTGGTTCTGTAGAAGGAGGGACTGGATAGGATTTCCTTTCCAGTGATGCCTTGGTTTGGATTTGAAGGGACTGAACAACATTTGCTATTCGATAGTAGGATGAAGGACCAAACAACAATTGTTGTTCAGCAATGCAATAGGAGATCGGACGACTTCTTTGTCTGGTGGAGCTACACCCAAAACCTGAACAAGGAAGGGCACTTAGGGTTGCATAGTATTAGGCTGGACATGACCTAAGCCGAAAAAAGTGAAGTCTGAGGGTCTTTGATGAGTTGATGGGGAGGAAGGATGGATGGCTTGGGGACAACTTAAGATGACCTTAGACTTCGTGCATCGACTGGAGAAGCAGTGGCATGGTGCTTCAATGTCGATGATGATGATGACTTCGGAACCTTGGTATGATGGCTCTACGACTTACAATGGGGGTCTAGAGGTGTTCCAAAGATGACGACTTAATAATGGGAGTCGTGGCAGTGATCCACAAGGGCAAGTTCAATGATGGAGGCTTGCAAGTGGGATTTGAGATTGTGTCCTCCTGTGGAGATAACCGTGATCGAATAAGATTGAGTTCCATTTTGGAGACACGTGTAAAGGGATTGTTGATAACTCGAAGGCTTCAAATGTGCTCGTAAAGAAGGGGTATATGGGGATGCCCACTTGGATTTGCGATTGTGTCTGAATCTTGCAATCGTATATTATCCTGGGCTTTTGTGATTGTCAGCCTAGTTCTTGGCCTTTCGAAGTGGAATGGATTCGATCACAAATGAAGCCGAGATTACGATTGGGTCCCTGGTTTGTGATTGTGCCATATGAGTTATCGTATATCCAACGCACATGAGTGAGGATGAGGAATGTTTGATGGGTGCTATGTTTGCCATGGTTGTTTATCTCTCTAGGGTGTCGCACGATGTAGGTATTTCGACCGTATACCTACGCATTTGACATTGTACTTCGATTGTAGTACACTTATATGGCTTTGATAGTAGATTAGCATATATTGACTATTATATGCTAGCTCTTTGGATGTAGGGACAGGTCGGGTACGGTTCTATATACCCTATGTCCACGATTTTTATAGCATTTTTGGGATGATGTATTGCTCACATCAGACTATTGTCTGGCTCAAGGTTTTATGCTTTGCTTCTTACTACCTTGGGTACTCTTAAATGAGTGGATTAGGAATAACAGGTCTGGATAGCGCATGGAGCTGTATGGAGTACGAGCAGGAGGCTACGCTTTCATATATCTATATTTGGAATGTTTCTTATATTCCATTGTGCAGTACTGTGGAGCTATTTTAGTACTTATATTACTAGAGACAGTTATAGAGTTTATTATGAAGACTTGAGATGCATAAACTCATTATTTTAGTTTTTGTACAGTCTGTAAACATAATGCACTCTAATGTTCTTATTTATAGTTCCTTGATTATATCACTGTCTCACCTATTTTGCATCTATGTTGTTATATTATATTTTATTTATGCATTGTGAGATGTTCTACAGGTTCTGTGTTTGGATTTTTCTCTAATTTTTCACCCTTGGCTATCGTCTTGCATCGGCCGGTACCTCCACAACACATCTTACTAATATACTAAGTACCGAAGGTGTGGGGTGGTCATCACATTTGGTATCAGAGCTTAGGTTGCATGGATGACCTAAGTTGATACTAGGATCCATTAGAGATAAAGAAGGAGCTATCAACGATATATGAGAGAGCATACTTGTTATATTATGGTTTTCAAAACTATATAGTAGTATATATATAGTATATAAATCGCACTGCATTCATGAACAACACTTATTCCTTTTATAGAGACTGTTCATTCTTACTACAACTTATAAGGATGAGCCGTCTACCAAGAAACGCTGCTCGGAACTCCATTTCTAGAGTTAAGAAGGCGGCATGATATCGAGGGCTGCTAACTTCGACTTACAGAACATGTTCATTGAGATAATGTGAAACATGGTTCTGAATGCCCAAGTTGCTCCTACCGCAGCAATTGGTGGTGGTGCTATAGTGCAAGTGTCGATGGCTGACTTCGCCAAATTAAGCAAAGATTTCTTTACTCTGGGTGGTAAACCGTTTCTTGGAACGGAATCAGCCATCAAAGTGCAAGATTGGTTGGACACCTGTGAATGCATCTTTGAGGATATGGAATTAGAGGTTGTGATGAAGAGGAAGTTGGCCTCTAGATAGCTTCAGGGAAGTTCTATGGGGTGGTGTAATGCCATAAAGATTACTATTCCTGAGGACTAGATTACTTGGGAGCAATTCAAGGAGAGATTTGAAGAGAAGCATACACCGGTCGCTCAGAAGTCGGTACTCTTCCAAAAGTTTGCTAACTTGATACAAGGGATGCGTCCATAATGGAGTACGTAGCCGAGTTCGACATGCCACCGAAGTACGATCTATCTTTTATCGATACTCCACTCAAGAAGAATAAGAAGTTTATGATGGGCTTGGATGATTATCTTGGAGAGAAGCTTGTGAGTTATATCGATGAGACCTTCGAAAGGCTGGTGGAGATGGCTCTTCGACAAGAGAATTTGTATCGTAAGCTAAGTCGGTTTTTGTTCCTAAGGATGAGCCAAATTCGCAAGCTGGTGGGGGAGGCAAGAGGAAATGGGACAAGAAGAAGAAGAAGCAGTTTCAGAAGGGTGGTCAAAAAAAGTGCAAGTGAAAGCTTACTTGCTATGTTTGTGGGGAGAAGGGCCACCTTGTTGGAGACAGTAAGGCGAAGTGCATGAAGTGCTATAACTGCAACAAGCCCGGGCATATCAAGAAGGATTGTCTAGAACCATCGAGGAATAAGCAAGTTGTGTCTGCTTACACATTGAACGCATTTCCAGCTTTGTCAAGCGCTCTATCAACGAAGGAGAAGGGGAAAAGCATCATTATATAGGGTATGCTTTTCTATTTCTAATACACCTATATGTGTTTTATTTGATACCGGTGCTTCATATTCCTTTATATCTAGTGATTTGGTAGATAGATTGGGAATTAAAACCCGAAATTGTTAACCGATCCTTGATTGTGATAGACCCAGTTGGAGGTTCTACTAGCCTTTGCATGGGTTGTCGAGACTTAGCCTTATCGAGCTATGGATGTTTGTTTGCTTACGATTGCTTTATTATGAGTTTTGTGGAGTTCAGTATTATTCTGGAGATGGAGTGGCTATAAAAGTATAGAATAATGGTGGACTATAAGAGGTTGTTGGTGATGATAAGGATGGATGATGGGTGTAGGTTGGAGATAGGTTGCCTGCCTAACGATGGGGTAATGGTTAGCTTTCTGTACTCGCATGAGACCCTGAATGACGAGTTATCATCTATGCCTATAATGAGGGAGTATCCAGACATATTCGAGGAGGTGATCGAATCACCACCACATAGGGAGATAGAGTTCTTTATAGATTTGATGAAGAATGTTAGACTGATAGTTAAGCCTTTAAGGTGTTTGGCACCGAGGTAGCAGAAGGAGTTGGAGGTGCAAGTGGATGACCTATTGCGGTGACAGTTCATTCGTAGGAGCATATCTGAGTGGGGCATACCTGTAGTGTTTGCCACTAAGGCGGATGACTCTCAGAGGTTGTATGCAGATTACTGTGAGTTGAATAAGGTGATGAGGAAGAACAAATATCCACTCCCAGATATTAGTGACTTGTTCGATCAGGTCCATGTCCTAGGGTGTTCTCTCAGTTGAACCTTGCAATGAGGTTTCATCAATTGAGAGTGGCGAAGGAGAGTTTGCCGATTACAGCATTTCGTACACCATCTGGATTCTATGAGTGTTTGGTTATACGTTGTTAGAGTTAACCAATGCGTTGACATACTTTGTTAATCTTATGAACCATGTTTTTAGGGATTAGCTAAATAAGTTTTTATTTGTGTTCGTGGACGATATCCTTGTTTAATCGAGGACGGAGGAAGAACACAAGGACCATTTGAGGATTGTGTTCAAGGTGTTGAGGAAGCACCGATTAAAGGTGAAGTTTTCAAAGTGTCACTTCTGAAGGAGGGAAGTGTGATTCTTGGGTCACGTTGTTTCTATACAGGGTTACTGTAGATCCTACGAAGGTGGCGTTAGTACAGGACTGGGATCAGCCTAAAACTGCTACAGACGTAAGAAGCTTCCTTGGACTGGTGGGATACTATAGACGCTTTACCTACGACTTTTCTAAGGTAGCAGCACGGTTAACTAAGAAAAGTCAGACTTTTATTTGTGACGCAAGGTGCGAGCACGTGTTCGTGAGTCTGAAGGAGAGGTTAACGAGCGCACTGGTGTTAGTTATTCTAAGCGAGAATGAGAAGCTGATAATATACATAAACGCATGTGGTATTGGACTTAGTGCGGTGTTGATGTAGGAAGGAAAGGCTATCGCATACACTAGTCAATAACTGAAACCGCATGCGAAGAAGTATTCGACTCATTATTTGGAGTTGGCGGCAATAGTATTTTCTTTGAAGATATGGATGTATTATTTGCTTGGAGAAAGGTTCGAGTTGTATATGGACCACAAGTCGTTGAAGTACCTATTCACCCAGAAGGACCTCAACCATCGTCGGCAGCAATGGTTAGAGTTCCTAACCTCCTATGACTTTGACATTTCCTATATGCCTAGTAAGGGAAATGCAGTCACTGATGCATTGAATATAAGAAATGATAGTTTGGGAGTGATGTTCCTTGAGTGGAAGTAGTTGGAGTTCATTGTTGGCTATGATTTTAGACCTTGATATGGGCTAGAGCTAGAAGTATTGACTAGTTTGACGGTCAGACCTACCTTGATTGAGCGGATCGGGGCTAGTTAGAGGCGAGACTCTAGACTAGCAGATATTATGGTGAAGATAGAGGGAGGGTAGAGTCTAAGGAGATGAAGCAGTACGGGATCAAATGTGACGGTTGGCTCTGTAAGGAAGGGAGATTGTTTGTTTCGGATTTGGATGGGTTAAGGGATAAGGTGCTACATGAGTGCCATCATTTGAGATTGAATATTTATCCCGGTGGCAATAAAATGTACCACAATATGAGCCGGACATTTTATTAGGAAGGGAAGAAGAAGGATGTTGGAGCATTCATCTCAAAGTGCATGAATTATCAGTTGGTAAAGGTAGAGCAGAAGAAGCCGAGTGGTTTGCTATAATTGCTGGAGATTACCAAGGGGAAATGGGAATAATTTTTGACGGACTTCATCGAGGGGTCGTGAGGACCAGAGGAGGATATGATAGCATTTGGATCATAGTCGATAGATTAACAAAGAGTGCCTGATTCATACCCGTCAAGTCAAGTAGAACGGTATCCAAATTAGCCGAGTTGTATGTGAAATGGGTTGTCTGATTTCATGGTGTGCCGAGGTTCATTGTAAGCGACCGAGACCCTTTGTTCACTAGAGGGTTTTGTAAGATCTTACAAGAGGCGCCGGGGACAAAATTGCATCTAAGTACGGCTTATCACCCATAAACTGATGGGCAGATCGAGAGGGTGAATAGTATTCTGGAGGATCTCTTACGAGCTTGCATTCTCGATTTCGGTGGCTCATGGGATGATCTCTACACTTAGTAGAGTTCGTACACAACAACAGTTATCAGTCCAGCATCGGTATGGCACCATTTGAGATGTTATATGGCTGACCATGTAACGCTCCATTATGTTAATGGGAAGCAGATGAGAAACATATACTTGGGCCATAGATGGTTAGAGATACTTCGAAGAAGATCGAGATCATTCGGCAACAAATGAAAGCTGCCTAGGACAGATAGAAGAGTTACTCTGATAGAAGGAGACATGATTTAGAGTTCTCCATCAGTGATATGGTACTCGTCAAGATCTCTCCGCTAAAGAATGTTGTTCGATTCGGTACTAAAGGGAAGTTGGCACCGAGATTCATTGGTCCTATTCTGATGCTTGAGAGGATATGGAATCTAGCATATAGAGTCGACTTACCTCAGAAGATGGTGGACGTGCACAATGTGTTCCACGTATCCCAATTGCAAAAATTTGTGCACGACTCAGGTGTGATTGTTTAACCGGATTAGCTTGATGATATCGAGATTGAACTAGAAGCATCGAGACCTTGTAGGCCCATTCGTATCGTCGGACGTGATACGAAGCAGCTTAGGAGGAAAATGGTAGAGCCGGTGAAGGTTTAGTGGAGTGAGAGCGAAGGCGATTGTACTTAAAAGACCAAGGAGAGCATGAGGATCACTTATCTAGAGCTCTTTACTTGGTGAGATTTCTGTTTATCACATTTACTTTCATTTTCGATATGATATAGGATAGTTTAGTATCCTGCATGTTATGGTAAGCTTAGATATCATTTATTGCATTTTTGTGCATGTTTGATGTTTGACAAGTTTGCTCGTGGATGATAGGCATGCGGAGTAGTTATGTTTGACTTTATCTTGTTTGGATTGAGGATTTCGAGAGCAAAATTCCTAAAGAGGAGAGTGTAACGACCCGTATTTTTACGTATATGAGGATCGTAAAATATTATTTTTAAATCCATATGAGGTCATATGATTCTTTAACTTTGGGAAATGCCTATTAGTGATATTTCCTATCTTTATAATTTTTGGATAATTTTACCCCTGGAAACTTGTGTCATCCAGAACTTTTGATAAGAGCCGAACTAGCACTCGAGACCACTTCCATTGGAAAGATATGATTTCGTGGCTAGGAGGTATGGCTGTTTGAACATTGGTAGTTTTTGGAGCAGCTTAGCGGGTGATTAGTGAATTTGGAAGCAAGCTCACTCACTTATTTTGGGTTTAAAAACCTTATATGGCTGAACCATCATCCCCGAATCACTTTTACACCTTCTCTCATAAATCTAAGCCTCCATTAACTCATTTTCTATCCAAAACCTTCTCTTTTCTCCTCTAAATCAAGTCTAAATCACAGATTAGGATTAGATTATCAAGGAGATTCATTAGAGATCATCATATTTATATTTTTAGGGAAGAAAAATCATATCTTTGTTGTTGATTCTTGTATTTGCCTCGATTTGTGTTCAAATCTAAACTTTTTGGAGTTTTGGTGAGTGATTTATCATATCTCGCCTTATTATATATGCATCAATAAGTTTTGGCATGTTTGAAACTAATTTTCAAAGTCAAAATCATGTTTTTGAACTATTTTCTAAGTCAACATGAAGTAAAATGAATTTAAAATATTTAAAAGTGTTCTAATCATGTCAATTTGATGTTTGATTACCTTGATGTACGATAGGCTATATTAGAAACATATTATAGGATGATTTTGCAATGGATTGTTGTATGTTTCCATGCTTGAACGTTTGAATGTTGATCGTTGCATGTATGGTGTTTGTGTGAATGCTTGTATGGTTGAAACACTCATCGGAGCAACTTTGAGTTAGAACCGTGATACTGGGTTTTAATGGGTTGACTCGAGGTTTTTGAGAGTTGTATCGTTGCATACAGATTGCACAAGGGTCGAAGAATGGAGCATAACAGTGAAATTGTACGAAATCAAGAAGTGGGAATACTATGGGAGTTTGGTTCGGTGTTAGGCTTGCTCGGTGATTGGTTGACTTGGAGTGGGAATGGTTCGACGATCGAGCGATTTGGTTGATTTAGCAGTGATGGAAGACTGAACAAGAGTTTCTATCCGGTGGGCATCTTGGTTCTGTAGAAGGAGGGACCGGGTAGGATTTCCTGTTCGGTGATGCCTTGTTCAGTACTAAAGGGACCAGACGGCATTTGATGTCCAGTAGTAGGATGAAGGACCGAATAGCAATTTTTGTTCGACAATGCAATAGGAGACCGGTCAAACTTCTCTAACCGATGGAGCTACACCCAAGTACCAAACAAGGAAGGGCACTTGGGGTTGCATAGTGGTAGGTCGGACAGGACTTGGGCTGAACAGAAGTGAAGTATGAGGGTCTTTGATGAGTTGATGGGGAGCAGGGATAGATGGCTTGGGGACAACTTAGGATGACCTTGGACTTCATGCACAACTAGAGAAGCAGTGGCATGTTGCTTTGGTGTCAATGATGATGATGACTATAGAACCTTGGTACGATGGCTCTACGACATGCGATGGGGGTCTAGAGGCATTCCAAAGATGACAACTTAACGATGGGAGTTCATGGTGGTGATCCACAAGGGCAAGTTCAACGATGGAGGCTTGCGAGTGGGAATTTTTGATTGTGTCCTACTATGGAGATAGTCGTGATGAATTAACGATTGAGTTCCATTTTGAAGATGCATGTAAAGGAATTGTTGATAACTTGGAGACTTCTAGTGTTCTCATAAAAAAGGGGATGTGGGGATGCCCACTTGGATTTGCGATTATGTTCGAATCTTGCGATGGTAGATTACCTTGGGCTTTTGTGATTGTGAGCCCGGTTCCTAGCCTTTCGGAGTGGCATGGATTCAAGCACAAATGATTTCGGGATTACGATTGGGTCCTTGGTTTGCGATTGTGCCATATGAGTTATCATATATCCAACGTACACGAGCGATAGTAAGGAATGTTTGATTGGTGGTATGTTTGGCATGGTTGTTTATCACTCTAGGGTGTCCTACGATGTAAGTATTTCGACTGTATACCTAGGCACTGAACATAGTACTTCGATTGTAGTACACTTATATGAATTTAATAGTAGATTAGCATATATTGACTATTATGTGCTAACTCTTTGGATGCAGGGACAGGTCGGGTATGGTTCTACATACCCTATATTAACGCCAAAAATGGATCAACACCCAAGAACAGGTTGTAGGAAACCTACGAGACCTAGATCTAGTAGATAGTAGTAATAGTAAAAGAAAATAAATAAGAATAAGAAAGAGAGACATGATTTTATAGTGGTTTGACAATCTTTGGCCTACGTGCACTTTATAGCTTTGTTGCTTATAGATTTGGTAGACTTTGCTTAAGATTACAAGGGGCTTGAGAGAGAATGAGTCACAAGTACAGGGGTTAGACTGATTCTATGTCTAGAATTTCCTAAAGTAGCTGCCTTGGTGACTATTGTGTAGAGGAAGAAGGTGAAGAAACTATAGAGCTTCCGCGTAGTGATGGCAAAAACCCAATCTTGTTTTCTTTGCTCTATGGTTTGTACTTATTGGGTAGCAGTCATATTAAGCCATATGAGAAGGTGGAGTAGAGTCCAGATGAAGGTCCAAGAGAGTGTAAGTATTCGCAAACTTACCCGAATAAACCAAACCTGTCGGTACCGACCACTCATGTCGGTACCAATATCTATGGTTTAGTATAATTGTGTCACGCTCTCTTACAATCTTCATAAGACTTGATTTTGGATCGTTCCATGATGTCTTAGTAGATATATGATTGATGTTGATAATAGTTCTTTCATTACTTGATTTGTTCTACTGTTTTGATTGCTAACTCTCCAATTCTGGTAATTGGTTGTTTGGAATCCTTTGATACCCATTAGGAACACATGAAATAAGCAAAGAAGGACACGTGCAAAGTTTGAGTGAGAAGCATAAATGCATGGGAAATCACCACCGACTTCTAGAGATAGGTACTGACATTAGGTGCTGGCTCTATCTTAGTTGAAATTTCCCTAAGGTGTTTCTCTATCTTATCTAGGCATGCTGCCAAGATTTCAAGTCGTTTCGCCTTCATCCCAACGTTCTAACTCCTGTGGATTTCTGCTTAGATAAAAAGCTAGTTAACATTTGCGTCCCAGAGTATGCTTTCGTTGAAAACAAAGTGTGCTCTTGATCAAAACTAGGTACGGGTTGGTATCTCATGAATTCTAGCGATCATTTGAACATTGTCTTGAGATGTTGTTTTTATCTGGTTTTAATTGATCGATTTTATTCGCTGTCTGCTCTAATTCAGACTGAACTTTTCTTCTCGATGTTGACGATATAACTTACAATCTAAAACTTATCGGCATCCTCTTGGTGTTTAGTAGGTTCATCACGATGTGTTGGACAACATCGGATGAAGCATAACATGTTGGTACCGACATACCTACTAAATTGGTGACCAGAGTAGGAGAGTTTGAAGTTCAAGTTCACCAACAAACTCCCGGTTCAGGTATTTCCCTTATTTCACCAGTAATACAAATGCTCCAGTTCAGTCCGGCGTCCTTTAATAAATTATACAGTTGTGTTTCCCAACTTGCAGGTCAGCAGCCTCTCTTGCCTCCTCCTCTAGCTATACAAGGCTTGCGAGCCTCTGTCGTCTTTACCGTTTCCACCACTGCCTTTGCAGTGGCTTCGGGTACAATTCATGTCTCAATCCTGGTCCTGGGCCCGATTATGAGAAAATAGCAGCACTGCAAAACCTAGAGGATGTCTCCGTGTCTTTGGAAGAAGAAGTGGTAGTAACCGATGGGTCAGACCTAACTGATAAGGAGACGTTGGAAGAGAGACTTGAGAAGGAATAGAAAGGGCTGCAGGCGAAGAAGGAGAAGGATGAAGCAAATCACAAGACTTTGACTACTATCAAGCTCCAGATGTCAAAGGATGGAAACGCCACTACAAGAGGTTCTGAGGGATCTGGTCCTCCCATGGGAGGAGAGTACGCACCCTTGGAGGGTGTGATTGGCCTTAGCAAGGAGACCAAGATGGAGAAGGTTCCGATTCGCCTGGGCAAGGACGGTAAAGATGGCCACGGTGGGAAGAAATGATGAAGTGACCGAGTTCCAGTCCTGGGGAGCATATATGATATTTGTATATTTTTTGAGTCGATCTAGTATGTACAAGTACAGAGTCTAGACTTTCTGTTTTGTTTGGTTTTTTTGTTGTGTGACGTCTGAAACTTGCGACGTTGTGCAGGAGTGGCCCCCGCTGTTGGTTGATTCTATACATAAAATGATAAAAGTAATGAAAGATTATCATTTCTATTGTAATCACTCCTGTGTACTTTTCCAGCATTTTATGTATTATGCTTGTTTAAAAATAACTACCTGTGTATATAATACGATTGCCTGTACTACAATTTCCTATATCATATACTTTTATGTCTCTATCATATCTTTATTTACCGTAACTCTATGCATGTAAATGGTATTCCGACAATTATTTAGCATATTATATTACTTAGCTCCATTATGATTTTCCAAAACAATCCACTCGGCGTTACAAAACTATGGTGTATCTTGGTTTAGCATATGTCGACCATGCATGGCTGTATGTATGTCCCCTACTCCATAGGGCTGGTTACTCCAAACTCAGAGCTCAAGCAATTAGTTAGAGAACGGTCGTTCTGGGCAACTTGTTCGATTGCCCCCAGTCTGGGTCGTGCAGTAGGCTCCTGTCTCCAGAAACCTATGGTCCTAATGCTTGATTCCTGGCATTTCGTTCCTAAACTGTGACCGGATTCTTCTAAGATCAATGTTGAGATCCTGTTCGCACATCAGTATTAGTCTCCGAAAATTTTCTCCATCAATCCGATAGTTTGAGTCGATTTTTCCCATTGACTCAACGGTTTTCTTACAAGAGTGAGGGTTCAAAAAGCAGGATATATTATTAATAAAAGGAGAGGCAAGTCCTGCCTATATACAATGTCTCCAGTGTCCATGGATGGCTTATTTGCAAAAATAGAAAATACATAGATATGTATTAAATATAGTGGTGCCGCAGCGAGTCACTGTTCCAAGCACGGGGAGTTAGAATTCCATTGACGTCGTCAGCTTGAATGTTCCGTCTCCAAGTTTCTGGCCGATCATGTAGGGTCCTACCCAGTTTGGGCCAAGTACTCCCGTACTCAGGAAGTCTGTTTCAGGATGAGATCTCCCACCTCGAAGGTACGATTTCGAACCTTGGTGTTGAAATGTCGTGCCACTCTTTTCTAGGTGAGCAGCAGTTCTAAGCTCAGCTTCCTCCCTCTTCTCATCAACCTAGTCAAGTGATTCGAGCAGTAGTTGCTTGTTTTCTCTTTAATTGAAATGCCATCTGCGATAAGAGGAGACTTCTAGTTCCATTGGTATTATAACTTCTGAACCATAAGCTAACGAGAACGGGGAGTATCTAGTCACAGATTTATGTGTCGTCCTATAAGCAAATAGTGCAAGCTTAAAGCTCATCAACCCAGTTCCCTTTAGCTTTTGTTAGTTGTTTCTTTATAGTGGATTTGACGATTTTTTTCACTGCCTCCACTTGCCCTTTGCCTGCGGGTGCACTAAAACGGAAAATCTCTTCTCGACCTGGTAACACTTATAGAGGTCTTTGAGTTCAGGAACTGAGTTCTATTATTCATGATGATTTTCTATGGTGGTCCAAACCTACAAATAATGCTTTTAGTTACAAAGTTAATTACTTCGTTTGTAATTATCGTGGTAAGCGGTTTCACTTCGGCCCACTTTGCAAAGTAATCGACTGCTATTGGTAACACATCGATTAGATTAATTCCCCATATTGCAAACGGCTACGGACCGACCATTTGCGTAAGTCTCGTAGATGGGGTTCATGGAATCTTTGGAAGCCCTTGGCATCGATCGCGTCGTCTGGAATAGTTTTTCGTATCTTGGTTTATTATTGGCTAGAAGTATCTATAGTGGAGAGCCTTTTCCCCAATGTTTGGCCCTCAATGTTGTCACCGCAACTGCCTTCATTAATTTCCTTAAGGATCTTCTTGGCTTCATTTTTGGTCACACGCCTGAGTAAAGAAGTGGAGAACCATCTCCGATACAATACTCCATCTTGCATTACGAATCGTGGTGCCTTCTGAAGGAGCTTCTTTCGTTCATTCTGGTCCATTGGGAGTATTCCTTTGAGTAGGTAGTCCTTAATTGGTGTCATCCACGACTCCTCCTATTCTGCTATTTCCAGAATCCAATCGACAGCCATTTGATATATGCTGGGAGCCGATAATACTTCCACTAGAACCATTCCTAGCAACTGTGCGTCTTCGGAACTGGCTAGCTTTGCCAAGTGATCGGCCTGTACATTCTGCTCGCTAGAAATATGAGTTATCATGTAGCGTTCGATATCAACTCCCATGCCTTTGACAAGTAAGGGGCGAGGTTCGCTCTCTTAACCTGATACTATCGTTTCATTTGATAGATGACTAATTGAGAGTCGATGTATATATAGACAGCTTTAATTCCGAGTTCCTTCACAATCTTCAGCCCCACTATTAACGCTTCGTACTCTACCTCATTGTTAGAGGATAACAATATGGTAGAGAATTCTAACCTTAGGGCATAACAGATTGACCGTCCTTCGGGAGTTTCAAGCATGACTCCCACTTCTGAGCAAAATTCGTTTGATTCACCATCGACAAACAATTCCACTATGATGCTACAACCATTTTGTCCTCCTCTTCGTTATTCCAAATCGTGGACTCGACGATGAAGCCAGCCAATGCTTGTCCGTTAATCGCTTTTCATGGATGATAAGTCACATTGGACTGGCTTAACTCAATATTCCATTTCAAAAGTCATCTTGAAGTCTCGGGTCGGTAAAGTATCTATTTCAAGAGTTGATCCATCAATACTTTGATGGGGTGAGCCTGGAAATACGGTCATAGCTTCCTTGATGCTATTAGCATGTAGTACGTGAACTTTTCTAACTTTGGATAGTTTCGTTCAGCTCCGGTGAACCGTTTGCTGATGTAGTAGACGGGTCATTGAATCCTAGCCTCTTCACACATAAGTGCTACACTTAGCACATGGGCTGACACTACAAAGTAGATGAATAGATCTTCCCCATCTGCTGGTTTAGATAGAACCGACAGTGTCTCTGTGTGTCAAAGTAATTCCTCAAATGTTGTTTAGCAGTCTTGATTCCATTCAAAGTTATTTTTACCCTTCTTCAATACCTTAAAGAATGGTATGCACTTATCCATCGCTTTGGATATGAAGTGACTCAATGCTGCGATCTTTTGTTTAGACTTTGCAACTCCTTTTTCGTCGACGGGCTCTGATATCCCATAATCCGACGATCTGTTCTGGATTAGCCTCAATACCCCTCACGTTTACTACGAATCTAAGAAACTTTCCTGATGAAACATCGAATGAGCACTTCAAGGGGTTCAACTTCTGAAGGATTTCAAACATTTCCAAGAGATTATCCAGATGTTTCCCAAATACTCGTGATTTCACAAGCATGTCGTCCACATATACCTCCATCATCCGTCTAATCCGATTCTTGAACATTGCATTCACTAATCTTTGGTAAGTAGCACTAGCATTCTTTAAGCCAAACGGCATCATGTGATAATAGTACAGTCTCAAATCGGTAATGAAGCTGGTGTTCTCCTGATCGGGCTCATGCATCATAATCTGATTGTATCCTGAGTAGGCGTCTATGAATGAGAGCAACTCATGTCCAGCGATTCCGTCAACCAGCTGGTCGATTGTAGGTAGTAGAAAGCTATCCTTTAGGCAAGCTTTTTCAAGTTCAAGTAGTCGACACAAGTCTGCCAGTTCCCATTCGATTTCTTGACTAGTACAGGGATTGACACCCATTTAGGATATGTTGCATCACGGATCCAATAGCTTATCCACTTCTTCCTTCAATGCAGCTGATCGCTCCAGACCCAGACTGCGTCTCTTCTGCCTTACTAGTATGAATTTGGGGTCAATATTAAGTGTGTGACATGCTATCTCCAGCGATACTCCACACATGTCAGAATGTGTCTAAGCAAACACATCTAGATTGGCATGGAGAAATTTCATCAGTTCGTATTGCATCTTGACTCTAACCTGTGAACCTATCTTCAAGACTCGAGTTGGATCATCCATGTTGACAGGGACAACAACCGTAAAATCTACCCATGCTGCCCATTCATCCACTGCACTCTTCTTCCTAGGGTCCATAGTCTTGTCGAAGCGACTATGGCCCTCAAGCTAGGGGTCATTCTATAATTGCTATGCTTGCGGGTC
Source organism: Allium fistulosum (assembly GCA_030737815.1). Taxonomy (NCBI): domain Eukaryota; kingdom Viridiplantae; phylum Streptophyta; class Magnoliopsida; order Asparagales; family Amaryllidaceae; genus Allium; species Allium fistulosum. Next base: position 1,243,740,833 of record CM060902.1, on the reverse strand, counting down.
ACGAATGCGGAGAGTCTTCCCCACATTCTTCCCCTTCTCACATCGTCTGGCTTCACGCAATTCGATGACATAGCATTCTCCTATCGTGCTTTGGTCTCTTCTTACCACTCCAACCCCATTTTCCATTGGAAACTTCATTATAAGGCACCATGGAGCCAAAGCTATTCTGAAATTAGCAAGGGTCAATCGTCCAAGAAAGCGTTGTAAGCTGAGAATTCACCAATTATCGTGAAGGTCTGAATAAGAACCACCCTTCGTTCTCCTTCTCCCAGTTCTACAGGCAAGTCAATCATCGTGACTGGCTATTTTGGTTCACCCGTAAATCACTGGATCTTCATCCTTCAAGCGATCACATCCTTCATGTTAATCTTTATCTGATCGAATGTTTACTGAAAAAGGATGCTAACTGAACTTCCACTATCAACCAACACTCTATGCATAACTACCGACCTGATCCCAACCGTTACCACCATTGAGTCGAGAGTTGGCACCTCTATACCTTAGCATCCCAGTTTTGAAATACGATATCATCGGCTATTAACTTCTGTTATTTGATCGAGGCTTCATTTCTAATGGCATAACAGGTTTCCTTAGGGGCGTGCTTCAAACAACTAGCATATCGCTCCATCTCTTCCTAACTCTTTTGCGCTGGGTAAGGTCCTCCTGTGATGGTACTTATAGCAAGTCTCTGGTCAGTTCGACAAGCCACTTCCTCGCTGGGTCCGGCTTGATTTCCTTGATAGCTCGAAACTTAGGGTCCATCAGGTTGTTCAGATGTCTGCGATTTCTTCACGTACTATTGAAGCCTGTTATTCCTTATCGGTTACTTAGTTAAATCCTTCAGATGCCAATATTCATTTGTTTTACGCCCGTGAGTCTTGTAAAACCGACAAAACTTCCTCAATTTTTTTAGTTTAGATGCTTCCCGCTTGGGCGATTTGTTGTATCGCTCGGTTCCCTGAGCAGCAAGGTAGATGGTTTCCAAGCTATCGTTCAATGATGTATAATACTCGAACCTGAGATTCCTTATACATTTCCCTTTCCCCTCTTGCCTACTAGAGTTCTGGTTCCTCTTCTTTTAATTCGCAATCATTCCTATTGTAGCTCTAGAATCGTTTCCATCCTGCTTAACCACGACATTGCTCTGGACCATTTCCTTTGGTTGCCCACCAAAAGTTTTGCCTTCAACTATACTTGCCTCTTCCAGTCTTAGAAACTGATTTTCTTTTTGATAGTATTCCTCCATGGTTGTGGGTTCTTTCATTTTAATCCATCTGCCGAAATCTTGGGTGAATGGCTCGGACCAAAGCCATAGAAATCATATTCACATTTGGATTGCTTACCTCAGTGACTACGATTTTGAACCGGTTCATGAAAGATTTTAGTGACTCATTGGGTCCTTGGAAAAATCCAAATAAGGACATCACGTCTTTTGGTCATGTAGTACAGAGTCTAAACTGCTCTAGAAATTTTTCCCTTATTCATCGAAAGTGGAGATAGATTTCGGTGCAAGTCTAGTGAACCACATGGAAGCAACTACTGCCAAGAAGATAGGGGAACATCTGTAGTGGATAGCATCCATCGCCCTAGCTTCTTCCATATGCGACTTATATTTGTACAAGTGGTGTTTAGGGTCCGTCATTCCATTATATAATGGCATAGTCGGCATAGTGAACTTCTTAGGACATTCTTCTCTTAGACCGTTTTCAGTGAATAGAGTTTAGCTTGCCATGAAATCCCGGTCATCATTCTTTCATCCCCCACTCTCCTCCATTAACCATTTGACCATGTCTTCGATGTACTCCTCACTAGAATGGTGGTCTACATGTCGGCTGTTAGGGGCTACACCGGGTGTTTAACTGCACAAACAGTCTCAGTTTTCCAGCTAAAGTCTAGGTTCTCAATTCTCTAGGAGAACCACTCCTGTAGGGTCCGTTGGAGCATAGTTGGTCTTACTAGGGCAGTTTGAACTTTGTTTCCGACATTTTTCCTGTTTACATCAGCGTTCAATTCCAATCCATCACCATCAAGCTACATGTCATCTTCAGAGTCAGAGATAAGCATTGTGTTGTTCACTCCAAGATTTAGATTTGCAGCATGCTACTTTCCAGTAGGAGGAGTGCTTCCATTACTTTATATTACAATTCCTACAGCTCCACCAACAACCTACTTCTGCTTTTGTTTACAGTTTCTGTTGTTCAAGCACAATACAGAGGAATTCTCTTATTCCATAGCAGCTGTCGTTTCTTGTCTAGCTCTTGGAGCGTTTGGTACCGCTAGCAAAGCATCGATCTTATCCATGAGAGCCTTTTGGCTATCGGCCATTTTCTGGTTAAGTTTTTCAACCATCTGATTAAGCTCTCCTTTAGTCACATAAGGGGAGGAACTTGGTGCTAGATTTCCAGTATTAACCTCTATTTGATGTTTGTTAGCATTGTTTACTTCAGTTTGTTAGGGGTTTGTGTCATCGCCACCGATTGTTGTTTTGGGGATCTTCCAGAAGTGGTCCTTTGTTTTCTAGGTGCCACTGATCTCCGACGGCGAGCCTATGAATCTTCCAAACAAATTTCTTAGATCCAACCGTTGGATCTCTTCTAATCTAAAATAGCAAACTAGATCTAAGCTTGGGTTCAGATTTTCTCAGTGAAAGCACAAAAATGTTAACGCCAAAAATGGATCAACACCCAAGAACAGGTTGTAGGAAACTCGTGAGACCTAGATCTAGTGGATAGTAGTAATAATAAAAGAAAATAAACAATAATAAGAAAGAGAGACAAAGATTTTATAGTGGTTCGGCAATCTTTGGCCTACGTCCACTTTATAGCTTTATTTCTTATAGATTTGATAGAGTTTGCTTGAGATTACAAAGGGTCTAAGAGAGTATGAGCCATAAGTATAGGGGATAGACTGATTCTAAGTCCTAGAATTGCCTGAAGTAGCTGCCTTGGTGACTATTGTGTAAAGGAAGAAGGTGAAGAAAAGATAGAGCTTCCCCATAGTGATGGCAGAAACCCGATCCTGTTTTCGTTGTTCCATGGTTCGTAGGGTAGCAGTTGTATTGGGCCATATGAGAACGTGGAGTAGAGTCGAGATGAAGGTCCAAGTGAGTGTAAGAATTTGCAAGCTTACCTGAATAAATCACACATGTTGGTACTGACCTCTCATGTCGGTAACGACATCTATGGTTTAGTCCAATTGTGTCATGCCCTATTGCAATCTTCATAATACTTGATTTTGGACTGTTCCTTGATGTCTTAGTAAATAGATAATCGATGTTGACAATAGTTCCTTCATTACTTGACTTTTTCTACTAACTGTTAATTCTATAATTCTGATAATTGGTTGTTCAGAATCATTTGATACCCCTTGGGCACATATGAAATAGGCAAAGAAGGACTCGTGCAAGTTTTGAGTGAGAAGCATGAAAGTATGAGAAGTCACCACCGACTTCTAGAGATCGGTACCAACATCAGGTGTTTCCTCCATCTTATTTGAAATTTCCCTAAGGTGTTTCTCTACCCAATCTAGTTGTGCTTCCAAGATTTCAAGTCGTTTCATCTTTGTCTCGACGTTCAAACTCCTGTTGATTTCTACTCGTATAAAACCCAGTTAACACCCTATGTCCATGGTTTTTATAGTATTTTTGAGATGATGAATCGCCCATACCAGACTGTTGTCTGACTCGAGGTTTTATACTTTGCTTCTTATTACCTTGGTACTCTTAAATGCGTAGACTTAGGATAACGGGTCTGGATAGCTCATGGAGCTATACAGAGTACGAGCAGGAGGCTACGCTTTCATATATCTATAATTGGAACTTACTATCGCTTATATTCCATTGTGCGGACTGTGGAGCTATGTCGGTACTTGCATTATTAGAGACAGTTATAGAGTTCATTATGGAGACTTAGGATGTATAAACTCTTTAGTTCAGTTTTTGTATAGTCTGTGAACCTAATGCGCTATGATGTTCTTATTTATGGTTTATTTCATTATATCATTGTCTTGCCTGTTTTACATCTATGTTTTTATATTATATTTTATCTGTGGGCTGTGAGATGTACTACAGGTTTTGTGTTTGGATTTTTCTCTATTATTCACCCTTGGCTATCGTCCTACATCAGTTGGGATCTCCACAGCGCATCATTCCTATATACTGAGTAACAAAGATGTAAGGCGGTCATCACATAAATCATGTTACAGATGTTCTATTTCTATTTAATCTGATCATAATCACAAATTTGCTCAGTTGTGATTCTCTCTAATCACAAGTTACTAATACTAAATCATATAATCATATAACAATGATAAATTTGATCAACTATCAAAGATTGAATCGACACCTAGTGATATCTAGTACCACCTACGACTCAAATATACCAAAAACCGAATCAACACCTAGTGATGCCGAGTATCATCTATGAATTAGCATTGTGGGTGCACCCACATGATCTACAATGCTGTACATGACCCTCCCTAGTCAACTCTGGCCTACATGACAACATTCATCTATCCATCACCTTATCTAAGTCATATAGCCACATCAATTAATACCCGTACAATAGATTGTCGTACTAGTGACATTAGGGTAAGGATGCCACACTTAGGGTGTTACCCTAAATTAATCCAGCTAGGATGGATACTTGCTCTATTTGGTATATCAATCATTGATCAATTTGCAATATTTAACATGTTTCATAGGTTTATATATGACAGTAATCCCACCTAACTATCATTAACCTGATATCACTAAGGGGTTTTATATACTCAAATTACAATATAACAGTAACCCCGCCTAACTTTCATTAACCCGAAGTCACTAAGGGGTTTATCACATTTCACATTTTTATTTTTCGATAGTAATTCCCACCTAACAGTCATGTACCAATGTCACTAAGGGTTACAAGTTTGAACAATATTCTTACTTTACGCAAATAACATACATGATCAACCATTCATTTAAATATATGCAATAATTAAACATCTCATAGCATGTTTAAATACTAAATCTCCTGTAGAATTGCCTAAAGTAGCTACCTTGGTGACTACTGCATAGACGAAGAAAGTGAAGAAACGATAGAGCTTCCACATAGTGATGGCATAAATCTGATCCTGTTTTCCTTGCCCTATGGTTGTATTTATAAGGGTAGCAGTCGTATTAGCCATATGAGAAGGTGGAGCAGAGTCTAGATGAAGTTCCAAGTGAGTGTAAGAACTCGCAAGCATACCCGAATAAACCACACATGTCGGTATCGACCTCTCATGTCAATACCGACATCTATGGTTTAGTCCAATTATGCCATGCTCTCTTGCAATCTTCATAATACATGATATTGGATCATTCCATGATGTCTTAGTAAATAGATTATTGATGTTGACAATAATTCCTTCATTACTTGACTTGTTCTACTATTTTGACTGCTAACTATCCAATTCTTATAATTGGTTGTTCAAATCATTTGATACCCCTTGGGCGCATATGAAATATGCAAAGAACTCGTGCAAAGTTTGAGTAAGAAGCATGAAAGTATGGGAAGTCACCACCGACTTCTAGAGATCGGTAACAACATCAGGTGTTGGCTCCATCTTAGTTGAAATTTCCCTAAGGTGTTTCTCTATCTTATCTAGGTGTGCTTCCAAGATTTCAAGTCGTCTTTGTCTCGAAGTTCTAACTCCCATTAATTCATTCTTGGCTAAAAACCCGATTAACACCCTAGATCCGTGATATTTAAAGTATTTTTAAGATGATGTATTGCTCACACCACACTGTTGCCTGACTCGAGGTTTTATGTCATGATCCAAATTTCAGCGTTCGAAAATCGATACCCGTACTTCACTTGTACTCGAATGCCGCAGATTCAATCTTTGAAATTCGACTCGTGCCGGAGCTTATAACATGTTAAGTATAACAACACAGTGGAAGAAAGAAATGAATGATATCATATACATCACAAATGATACAATATCCAGAATATGATATACAACAATGATATCTATATGATACAAGAATATCAGAGACAAATAATAATGTCACAGCGGAAACAACAGAAGTGATAACTCCAAACGAACTTTAAAAGAGAATGAGTCCAACAACTCCAACATCAGGCTCGAACCACCATCACGTTTCACAAAGATAATCAAGTGTAGTCCGTGAACTTCAAAAACTGAACTAGCTCCCGATAATCTACTAAACCTGACTATCTGAAAACCCCAACTCTAGACTGCCCGTGTGGAAAATTGTGGGCACCCAGAGTTTAGGAAAGGAACAATAAACTCCGAGTCAGTCATGGAACTGGTATGAGCAAACAAAAACAGTTATTTTCACAAAGAAAATAAAAGAATTTCGCAATGATTTTGGAAAATGAAACAACCATAAGGCCAGGTTACCTCTGTAACTAGGTAACTACTACACGAGTATGCCACCCGCCGGTCGTTTGCGACCTTTATCCGAGGGCCCTCGATCACAAAGCAACAATCACATAGTAAATGAGATTGGAGCAACCACACAAGTAAAATATCTGGGCTCCATACCATGATATCACCTTTTTCCAGAAGGAAATGACATACCCTAAAGGGTGCGACCCTCATAACCTTGCCGCATCTTCCTGTGAGGTCTGATGAGGTCTAATGAGGTTTCGTCCACAAAGCTACGCTTTACACGAAAGCCATGCTTTGATCAACAAATGATCAGCAACACACAGCAACACTTAGCATGCCACACTACCAAATTGGGAGTATATCATTGATAACCTTCAACTACATAACCTTTGAGCTCGTACGTCTCAGAGAAGGGTGTTAAGCTAAGACAATAAATCTCCGCCACCAAACAAAAATGTATTTGAAAGAAATCTGCTTTATATCTCAAAGTGTAATGTCAGACATACAACCATACAAGTCTATTCCGGGTTCGAACAGAACCGAAGGCACTTCCAAAGAAGCCCTTGCAATCCGGGTATTCACAATCCCGATCGGACTTCCCATCACTTAGGGAATCTCTATACTGGAGCCACTCAGTGCAGATACAATCGATAGGTTATCTTATCGTTCTCACAGATACCCAGTCTTCAACACCGGTCTTCAAATGCTATCCATTTACGTCGTATCACTATTCGGAATGGGTTATATGACACAAAGTCCTCTCCCAGCTAAACCGAATAATGAGCGTAATATTTTAAAAACATATGGATATTGGAATTTCAGTTAATTCACAACTTATTACCCAAAACTTCTCTTTCAAATGGTTTAAACAAATTACCATTTTAATCTTTTACACAAAAAGATTCATCTCATAAGGTTCACCCAGTTTCACAAAGATCTATTCATAGATTTTCAAATCGGTTTCCATTTCAATTGTATTAACTCATTAAATCAAAGATTTAACTTATAGCTTTCAAAACAATTCCATTTCGACCTTTTATACAAAAGGTACACCTTTCCAATTTCAAAACAAAATTCAACAATCTTTCACAAAGATTTATTCATAACTCGGAAAACCATTTTCATTTCAATCTTGAAATTCTTTTGACACAAATTGGAAATTCATTCCTTATATGAAAGCTTCTATTATTTGAAAACAAATAGTTTTCATTTCAGAAAATATGATTCATTTATACGAGTTAAAGTCCTTAGGTTAAATTCAAATTCTCAAAACCATACTTTAAAAAATGGTTTAAAACCCATATAAACTTGTATACCCTTTTTACATCATAATTTCTCAACATAGAATTCAATTTCAAATTTTGAATGCAAATTTAAATCAAATTTCAAAACTAAATCAAGTTATTCAAAAATAACTTAAATCTTTGAAATCCCTTTTCAGAAGCTTTCCACTTTAAATCCGATCCATTTTAAAAACCATTTGGATTCAAAAATTCAATTTTAAAACTATTTCAAAGATCTGTGACTTAACCAACTTCCACGTGAAGTCCATATTTGTGTGTGTATGGTGTAGTCTAGGGGTTTAACACACAATAGTGCAACATCATTCAATCATCACAGATTCAAACACAACAATATATTTGATAAGCGGTATAAACTATAACGATTATCGTTCATTCACAGATAGATCACAGATAAAATAAATTACATTCATCACAGCTTGAATTAAAACAATTCATATCACACAGCATCACATAGTAAGGATATCGAACAATTCACAACATTTAATAGAATACAGTCATCCATAAGTAATGATTTATTAATCATCATTCTCTAATTAATTTAAAATAAATTAAATTAATTACTTTCATCATTCCAAATCTTGCTTACTTAACCATTGATTAATTACAAATTAATTAATCATCCTCTAAGTGCTAATTAATCACCCTTGATTAATTATACTCTAATTACATTAAGTAATTATCCTTAATTAATTACACAAATTAATTATTCTTAACCAATTACAGTAATTAACCTTTAATTACTTCACTAATTAATTAACAAAAATTAATTACATTAATCCTTAATTAATTACATTAATTAATTACTTCATAATCACTTATCATTTATTAATTAATCTAAATTAATCAACCCTTAATTACATCATTAATTATATTAATTAATGATCTCTAATTACTTCTTTAATTAATTACTCTATTTACATTAATTAATTGCTAATAATTGATTATTCTTAATTAATCACAATAAGTGTTTATCCCTAAATCAATTACATTGATTAATTAACCTTAATTACTTTGATTAATTATCCTTAAAATCATTAATTAAATAAACTTCATAATAAATCATCATTTATATATAAATTAATTTAGGGGATAAATGTTCGTTAAGGATTAAAACAACATTTCAATTTGATTTATTTATTTTAGTTACATTATTTCTTAAAACAAATTAAGGATTTATCTATAATTACAGATCACATGATTAATCATTTAAACTTTATTACTTTAAAAATACTTACTTGAAATCCTTATTAATCAAAATTAAGTCAAAACTATTTATTTAAAACTTGGGTTAAAAGGTTTTCTAAAAATCTATGTTTTGTTTTAAAATTGAAACTGTTTTATATCCAACCCGAGACTTACTCGAGTCCTTCCCCAAGTCGACATGCCATCTACTTCGAGTCTCCTCCAAAACCAACCCGAGCCACTTTTAAATTTTAAAATTTTGTTTAAGTTTAGAAAGAAAACCCGGTGCCACTCAAAATACTACGAGTAAAAACTCGAGCCTGTGACACATTTTCCCGAAGAAAACTTCGAGTTAAAAACCCTCGTTCCCAAACTTAACCCACTGACACCAACTAACCAATGTGCATGTGCACCACCAATCCAGCCACCTCCGACCTAAGCCCTGGCCATCGAGACAAGTCCCTTACAACCTCCACACCTCACCAAACCACCCAGAATTCCCAAACAACAACGAATTCAAGATCGAGCAACCTGACTCGAAACTGGACCAAAACAACCATCACGAAAAACGCCTCGCTCTTCCTCCTTCGACCATAAGAGGTCACGTGCTTCTGGTCAAAGTATCGCTTGACTTTCAGGCTTCGATCACCACCGGAGCGAACAATTCCGGTCAACTGAAAATGACGCAGCACTAGGAATTTCGACCCATACACAAACTCAAGCTTAAAACCTAGATCGCCAAAGTCCCGCCACCACGACAATTCATAAATTCGTCAGCCATTTTTGCCGAGATCTCCAGGTCTTCCTCCATCTTCAAGCAAAACCCCGACCACCATAATTATCCCGATCGCCAGAATTTACCACTAAACCAAATCCTGTTCATCCCAAAATTCCTCGATCGATACTTTATTAAAAATCTTGATTTTCCTTTCAAAAATCATTGTTTTCAAAGACATTTCAGATAGCATACCTGAAACTAGAATTCCTGATGTTTGAATTTTAACATATTCTAAGATTTGTTTGCTATTCCCAATTTCCAGTGAAACTTCAATTTATTTTTACTCAAATTTACTTTTAAAACTTGAAACTAGTCAAAACAAGTATATTTCGTTTATATTCCAAAGTCTAATAAGGATTATAGGGAGAGAAATCAAAATTTGAACAAGTTTGCATTCCTGTAATGCTTAGAACAGGGACAATGTCTGTTCTCAAACATGCAAAACTATATCTATACATATATGCACAAAAAAATACACATGCGAGTAATTTTTCCAACCTACTTTAAACATGTTTCGAACAACAGATTTAAGTCCATATTACTCAAAAAGGTTTACTCACCTGAAATATATTTGAAACAGAGAACAATTCTGTGTTGAAGGCTGCAGTTTGATTTTCCTGCAAATCCTTCCTGTTTTGATCTTGAATGATATTTGGGTTTGTAAGATAATGATGTTTATTTTCAGGCTTGCTAAGTTTTGTTTGAACGAACAAGAACTAATATAGATGTATATATAAAAGATTGTTGTACAGGCTGAAGTATAAACAGGTACAAGATTTTTTGTATTTGGTCAGAGAGATTTTTCTCAGTTGGAGGCTGATATGATAAAATTTATGCTTGCATTAATTAGGCTTGTCCTATTTTACAAGCTTATACTTATCTAATTTTGTTTGTTCAAAGGTATTTATTCTCGTTCAAGTGTACATACCTGAATATACTTTGTACCTTGTTTGTTCTTAAGAATGTATTTTGTTTCTACATACTTGAATATATATATTTGTTCCTTTGTCTTCTTTTTCAAGCTATTACATATATATTTTTGTTTTCTTTTACAAGTGTACATACTTATACCTTTTCGTTTCTATGAACATATTTCTTTCTTTTGTCTTATGCTTTGTAATATTACTTTATAATATAAATAAACTTCTATTTTAATATGTTGTTAGATTTCAGCTAATTTGTTTACTTTATATTTTTGTAATTTATCTTATATATTTCTATTTATAAATTCAAATTATTTTTAAACCATTTACTTAAAATTTAAATTCAAATGATTCAACACATATTTTATTTCAATTTGGAGAAACTCAAATCAATTTACCAATTAATTTCACAATTTTTTATTCAAAAATTAAATTAATTATCACTTTGAACTTAGTTAAAATCCGAGATCGTTACAGGTTCCCCCCCCTTAAGAAATTTCGTCCCTGAAATTTGCCAGGGAGACACAAAGATAGGATGAAGAATATTTCATCAAATCAAATTGAGCATCTATTCTGCATTTGACTTACCAAATCAGAATATCAATAATAGATACGAGAACGAATCTTTTTAATTTTTTCACAAGATACTCAGGTTATCCAGATCTACGAACTATGCAGGGGCATCGGTTAGTCCGAATGGATAACTAACCATTCGTAGAACATATCCGGACCCAAAAATAGACAGATATATAGATACAATTTCAAAACTTTTAGTTTAAAAACTAAATTATACCTATCAACCATAGCAACCAAAGCAACCAACTCATCCAAACAAACAATTCTGACCTATTTGGAGTTTATGTCCCATGCAAATATATCAAATCTTCTTCCTGGATCTACCAGGAACTATCAAAGAATTGAGAAGAGATGATGAACAAAAGAGATTGATAGAGAAAAGATTGTTTCCTTGTTGTTACAGGGTATTGACCATTTATAGTCGTATTCCCATGTCCCCTATCTCATCCTCTTCTTGCACTCATACTTACTATCGGTGGATAGTAAGAGAATTTACTAAGGTATACGGACAGATATCTTAGGGATTACTCATTCTAGGGTATACTTCACCCTATCTCTAATGAGTTACTTAATGTGTTATACTCCTAAGCTAAAGTTCAACCTTAGCTCTGATACCAAATTGTCATGATCCAAATTTCAGCATTTGAAAATCGACACCCGTACTTCACTTGTACTTGAATGCCGCAGATTCAATCGTTGAAATTCGACTCGTGCCGGAGCTTATAACACGTTAAGTATAACAACACAGCGGAAGAAAGAAATGAATGATATCATATACATCACAAATGATACAATATCCAGAATATGATATACAACAATGATATCTATATGATACAAGAATATCAGAGACAAATAATAATGTCACGGCGGAAACAACAGAAGTGATAACTCCAAATGATCTTTAAAAGAGAATGAGTCCAACAACTCCAAAATCAATCTCGGACCACCATCACGTTTCACAAAGATAAGCAAGTGTAGTCCGTGAACTCCAAAAACTGAACTAGCTCCCGATAATCTACTAAACCTGACTATCTGAAAACCCCAACTCTAGACTGCCCATATGGAAAATTGTGGGCACCCAAAGTTTAGGAAAGGAACAATAAACTCCGAGTCAGTCATGGGACTGGTATGAGCAAACAAAAAAAGTTATTTTCACAAAGAAAATAAAAGAATTTCGCAATGCTTTTGGAAAATGAAACTACCATAAGACCTCCCACCACACATACAATGCAATCGCAGACTTGGAGGAGATTTCTTCTTATGATAGTCAAATATGCTTAATACGAGAAAACTCTTTTGATATTATTACTAGTGCATAGTGTGAAAATCCTTTCGAAAATATAATATTAATCTTAGCCAGCATAGGTACCATTATACTATGCCTACTATAGCTGCCACTTGAGGTGACAGGTTATACAAATTTCAATCGTAAAGGGCTCGTATTGTTTCTTTGGATTTCCAACAAATGGTCAGGCTAAGGAACTTAATACTGCCACATGGGTACGCCTTTGGAGGGACGTCCCGAGAACTTAACCAGCTCTCTGCCAATACAAGGCCGGGTTACCTCTGTAACTAGGTAACTACTACACGAGTATGCCACCCCCGGTCGTTTGCGAAATTTATCCGAGGGCCCTCGATCACAAAGCAACAATCACACAGTAAATGAGATTGGAGCAACCACACAGGTAAAATATCTGGGCTCCATACCATGATACCACCTTTTTCCAGAAGGAAATGACATACCCTAAAGGGTGCGACCCTCGTAACCTTGCCGCATCTTCTTGTTTCGACCATTTCCGGTTTGTGAGGTCCGATGAGGTCTCGTCCACAAAGCTACGCTTTACACGAAAGCCATGCTTTGATCAACAAATGATCAGCAACACACAGCAACACTTAGCATGCCACACTACCAAATTGGGAGTATATCACTGATAACCTTCAACTACATAACCTCTGAGCCCGTACATCTCAGAGAAGGGTGTTGAGCTAAGAGAATAAATCTCCGCCACCAAACAGAAATGTATTTGAAAGAAATCTACTTTATATCTCAAAGTGTAGTCAGAAATACAACCATACAAGTCTGTTCCGGGTTCGAACAGAACCAAAGGCACTTCCAAAGAAGCCCTTGCAATCTGGGTATTCACAATCCCGATCGGACTTCCCATCACTTAGGGAATCTCTATACTGGAGCCACTCAGTGAAGAGACAATCGATAGGTTATCTTAACATTCTCACAAATACCCGGTCTTCAACACCGGTCTTCAAATGATATCCATTTACGTCGTATCACTATTTGGAATGGGTTATATGACACAAAGTCCTCTCCTGGCTAAACCGAATAATGAGCGTAATATTTTAAAAACATATGGATATTGGAATTTCAGTTAAGTCACAACTTATTACCCAAAACTTCTCTTTCAAATGGTTTAAACAAATTACCATTTTAATCTTTTACACAAAAAGATTCATCTCATAAGGTTCACCCAGTTTCACAAAGATCTATTCATAGATTTTCAAATCGGTTTCCATTTCAATTGTATTAACTCATTAAATCAAAGATTTAACTTATAGCTTTCAAAACAATTCCATTTCGACCTTTTATACAAAAGGTACACCTTTCCAATTTCAAAACAAAATTCAACAATCTTTCACAAAGATTTATTCATAACTCGGAAAACCATTTTCATTTCAATCTTGAAATTCTTTTGACACTAATTGGATATTCATTCCTTATATGAAAGCTTCTATTATTTGAAAACAAATAGTTTTCATTTTAGAAAATCTGATTCATTTATACGAGTTAAAGTCCTTGGGTTAAATTCAAATTCTCAAAACCATACTTTAAAAAATGGTTTAAAACCCATATAAACTTGTATACCCTTTTTACATCATAATTTCTCAACATAGAATTCAATTTCAAATTTTGAATGCAAATTTAAATCAAATTTCAAAACTAAATCAAGTTATTCAAAAATAACTTAAATCTTTGAAATACCTTTTCAGAAGCTTTCCACTTTAAATCCGATCCATTTTCAAAACCATTTGGATTCAAAAATTCAATTTTAAAACTATTTCAAAGATCTGTAACTTAACCAACTTCCACGTGAAGTCCATATTTGTGTGTGTATGGTGTAGTCCAGGGGTTTAACACACAATAGTGCAACATCATTCAATCATCACATATTCAAACACAACAATATATTTGATAAGCGGTATAAACTATAACGCTTATCGTTCATTCACAGATTCACAGATATATCACAGATAAAATAAATTACATTCATCACAGCTTGAATTAAAACAATTCATATCACACAGCATCACATAGTAGGGATATCGAACAATTCACAACATTTAATAGAATACAGTCATCCATGAGTAATGATTTATTAATCATCATTCTCTAATTAATTTAAAATAAATTAAATTAATTACTTTCATTATTCCAAATCTTGCTTACTTAACCATTAATTAATTACAAATTAATTAATCATCCTCTAAGTGCTAATTAATCACCCTTGATTAATTATACTCTAATTACATTAAGTAATTATCCTTAATTAATTACACAAATTAATTATTCTTAACCAATTACAGTAATTAACCTTTAATTACTTCACTAATTAATTAACTAAAATTAATTACATTAATCCTTAATTAATTACATTAATTAATTACTTCATAATCACTTATCATTGATTAATTAATCTAAATTAATCAACCCTTAATTACATCATTAATTATATTAATTAATGATCTCTAATTACTTCTTTAATTAATTACTCTATTTACATTAATTAATTGCTAATAATTGATTATTCTTAATTAATCACAATAAGTGTTTATCCCTAAATCAATTGCATTAATTAATTAACCTTAATTACTTTGATTAATTATCCTTAAAATCATTAATTAAATAAACTTCATAATAAATCATCATTTATATATAAATTAATTTAGGGGATAAATGTTCGTTAAGGATTAAAACAACATTTCATTTTGATTTTTTTTTTTAGTTACATTATTTCTTAAAACAAATTAAGGATTTATCTATAATTACATATCACATGATTAATTACAGGTTGCGCCTTTGTTTTAAGAAATTGCTTTCTACTAGGTCGAAACCCCTTGCTGCCGCATTATTCCTTTCGATGCAGTGCATTTGTAAGGTCCCCTTATTTTAAAATCCAAGCCGCTTCTCCATTGCTTTTAAAGGGAATGGTTTCGACATCATCACTTCTTTCACGTAGGAAATAGCTTTCGAAGTTGCTTTCGACCCTGTTCTTTTATGATCCTTTTGAGATTTTTAAAAATAAACCCAAAGGTTTCGAACGACATAGTTTTGAATGGTTTCGAAAGGTTTCCACATGTTTTACTTGAACCCAAATGCTTTCGAAAGGTTTGATCGATTTAATGCTTTCGAAAGGTTTTTAAATAAAGGTTTCGAAGGGGTGGTTCCCCAATGGTTTCGGAAGGATTTAAAAGGAAGGTTTCTAATGTTTTCGAAAAATGAATGGTTTCGAAAGGTAAGTTTTGGCCTCTCGGCCTAAGATTTTACTTGATCGAAAGGGGTACTTTCAAGGGTTCGAAAGGGGTACTTTCTATGGTCTTAAATGATATTGTTTAAAGGTTTAAACAAAGGTTTAATGGTTTCATCAACATTATTTTTAGGAGAAGCATATATATAACATGGCAAAGTGATTTGAGTAAAGCATAGTATATTTTCCTTGTGTAAGTATGATTTAAAAGGATTAAATCATTTTGATAAGAAAAGGTTTTCAAGGAAAATTTTGGGTAGATGACCCTAAGTAAAATGACTCAGATATTAGAATACCAGATGGGACTGGCATAAAGTCGCACCCTATACATAGCTATTAGCCCGTAGCTAATTTAGTCCAAAATTCCAATGTGCGGGGCTTTGTCACGGGTAAGACTAAAATGATGTTATGCATAGAAAGGAATATATATGTACAAAGATAGGTTATTAGTGAGCTCGCAAAACCATTAGGATCAGTTGACCCTAGAGAAGTAAGTTAGGGACAGACCGTCTAGAAGAAGAGTATCTAACAGAAGTTAGATTATTTGTATATTTTGTATGGTAGGCCCAAGTCAGCCAAAGGTTAATAGTTAGCCAAACAAAACTATATTGTTCGGACAGATAGTCCATTTGTTATCTGATTTATATTCTTTCATAATATTGATATTATTGTTTTAACCAGTTTTGGTTGCAAGGTTAAGATTTGCAAAAGACATGTTTTAAAAGGATATTAGTGAGGGGAAACCCATTCCGCTAAGCGATGTGGTCTCACTTAATATCAAATAACCGAGATGTATAGTATTATTCACACCAGGCTTTATGTCTGGCTAAAGTTTATGTTTCCCCCCTTAAACTATTGGGTGCTCAAAATTGATTTGAGTGGGCTGAGGGTTGAGGATTTACAGGTTTTAGTAGGTGGATGAACAAAGCTTCCGAAGACGAGCAGGAAGCTAAAGTTAGCTATTTAGCAGTTGTTTTGTTTTTGTTTTATTCCGCTGTGTTGTATTAAGTCAGTTATGACTATTTAGTACTCTAGTCAACCAAGGGGGCATCTTCATATGTCGCTCTTGGCGTATTTTGTAATAATTATATTGATCTGAACTTGGGAAACGATTGGGATTATGTTATGGAATATGAAATATGTTTTGTGAAATGTAATCAGAAAAGTTGTTTTTGAAATCTGTGATTTTGTTTCATATTCACGTGCTTTTGATATTATGAATACCATTAACATTGCCATATTTGGTCATCAGAAGTTAATACTATGGACGACTGCAGTATCTATAGCGCTTAGCTTCGAGCCTCCAGATAAGGGATGTTACAACTTGGTATTAGAGCATAGGTTTATGAAAAAACTTTAAACTAAAATGAATTTTTGAAAACATAATCCCAAAGAATTATAGGTAAGATTGGGGTGTGGGATAACACTATAGTAATGTACTTGTATTTGCTATATATAAGTATACGCTTTATCTCTACTCTCCTATATCTCTTAGGCTAGTCTTCTGTATCTCATGAAGCTTGAATACAGATATGGATGCTAGAAGTGGAAGAGTTAACCTTGGAGGTGGAAGCACCACGACAAGTGGAAATGCCAAACCAAATACCACGAGAAACCCAGTCAGGCATAAGCTGGAAATGTGGGTGTTGGAGTCTCGCAAGTTGACATGGGAGCAATGTATCGGTTCTTTGTCAACATGATGCAGGCGGGTGTTGCTGCTGGAGTGGTTGGAGGAAATGTTGGAGTAGGAGTTCAGTAAACTCTAGCGATAACAACTACGCTATTTCGAGTAGGGATTATGCTCGGTTAGGAGGAAAGCCATTCATCGGGACTGATGATGCAATTGAAGTAGAAAACTGGTTGATGCATTATGAGAGGATCTTTGTGGATTTGGGGCTCAATGATGAGCAGAAGATAAGGGTTGCTTTGAGACAACTTCAATGAGCAACTTTATACCGGTGGAATATTGTGACGGTTGGAGTTAACGAGGAGACGATGACATGGGCCGAGTTCAAAAGAAGATTTGACGAAAGGTTTATGTTAGAGATTGCTAAGTCTGCTCTGCTTAGGAAGTTTGCTCAATTGGAGCAGGGAGACATGACTGTCCTTAAGTATGCGAGGAGGTTTGAGGAGCTAGCAAGATATGGCTATGCTACAGTTGATACTAATATTAAGAGAAATGAGAAGTTCATTAGGGGGCCAAAGCCTGAGTTAGCAAAGGCTACATTACCTCCATATTTGGGATCCTTGTGATGTTTTAGTAGAAATGGCTTTGAGGTATGAGGAGATGCTTGCTTTTCTGCAGAAAAACAAGGCAAAGAAAGTCCAGGTCGGGCAGAGTCAAAAAAGAAAGTTCTTCCATAAGAAAGGAGCTCAGAAGGATGGGGCTGTTAAGAAGGGAAAGGCGAAAGTAGTCTGTTACAAGTGTGACAAGAAGGGACACTATCCCCATGAATGCCGGACAGGTAAGGGAAAGAAAGCTGCTGAGAAGAAAGAGGTAAGGTGTTTTAACTGATTACAAGAACCAGTGCAAAGAGCCTGCTAAAGATGGAAGGGGCAAAGTGTTTGCATTGGCCAACAGTAGAGGAAAAAGGAAAAGCTGTGTTGGGAGGTACGCTTCTGATTCATGGTATGTCAGTTAGCATCCTGTTTGATACTAGTGCATCACATTCTTTTATATCTCGTTGTTTGGTAGATAAACTTAACCTAGAACCCTCATACTTAGTTACTTTCTTAAGGGTTGCAAATCCAATAGGAGGGTATGTGACACTTGGGATGAAGTGTCACCATCTAGAGTTTGATTTGTTAGGTCATACCTTTGTTTGCAGTTTGCAGTTTGCAGTTTGCAGTTTGAATGTGTTTGACTTCGTAGGCTTTGGAATTATTTTAGTTATGGATTGGTTAAGTAAATATGATGCTGGGATATTTTGCCATTATAGGAAAATATCACTTAGACACCTTGACAGTAGTGATCAGATAGTATACACCATAGAAAACCCTAGTCGTGAGGTGAATGCTTTGTTGGGTGTTGTGGAGGTAGAAGACGAGTTGGATCGAGATTTCATGCTTAGAGAATTCGCGGATGTTTTTGAACTTGTAGTAGGATAGCCACCTAAATGAGCCATTGAGTTTTGAATAGATTTAGTACCTAGAGCAGAACCAGTAAGTAGACCGCCAAGCAGGATGACACCTACCGAGATGAGAGAGCTAAAGGTGCAGTTTGTGGAGTTGGAAGGAAAGAATTTTATTAGGCCTAGTAGTTCACCTTAGGGAGCTGCCGCAGTGTTTTTCCAAGAAGCCGGACGATCTTTAAGGTTATGTATCGATTAATGTAAGTTGAATGAGAAGACGATAAAGAATTGATATCCGTTGCCTAGAATTGATGATTTGTTCAATCAGTTAAGTGGAGCCAAGGAATTTTCTCAGTTGGATTTAGCAATAGGTTTCCATCAGCTTAGAGTAGCAGAGGATAATATTCCTTTGACGGCGTTTAGAACTAGATATGGATCGTACTAATGGTTAGTGATGTTATCGGACTAACTAATGTGTCGGCATTCTTTGTAGATTTGATGAATCGAATTTTCCGAGAGCACTTGGATAGGTTCGTATTGGTGTTCATAGATGATATTTTGATATACTCTAAGGATGAAAGGGAGCATGAAGTTCATCTTAGAGTGGTGCTTGAGACGCTGAGATAGCACCAGCTGAAGGCGAAGTTTTCAAAGTGTCATTTCTGGAAGAAGGAAGTGAAGTTTCTTGGTCATGTAGTCTCAGAGAAAGGGTTGTCTGTAGATCCGACTAAGATCAAAGCGGTGAATAATTGGAAGAGACCCGAGACAGTGACTCAGATAAAGAGTTTTCTTGGATTGGTTGGATATTATAGGAGGTTCATTAAGGATTTTTCATGGATAGCAGCACCGATGACCAAGATAATGCTAAAGGACGTGAAGTTTGTTTGGATCGATAAGTGTGAGGAAGAATTCCAGAGCTTAAAACACTTATTGACTCATGCACCTGTACTAGTTGTTCCAGAAGGAAATCAGGATTTGGTAGTATATATAGATGCGTATGGAACTAGATTAGGAGCTGCGTTAATGCAGAGAGGTAAAGTGGTTGTATATGCTTCTCGACAGCTTAGATCGCATAAGGTTAGATATCCAACGCATGATCTGGAATTAGCTACGGTGATATGCATTGAAGATGTGGAGACATTACCTTTTGGGAGAGAGGTTTGGGCTTTATACGAATCATAAGTCATTGAAGTACTTATTCTCTCAAAAGAAGCTGAATATGAGATAGCAGAGGTGGTTAGAATTTTTAGCCACTTATGATGTTGGGATTGAGTACACACCGGAAAAGGGCAATAAGGTTGCGGATGCACTTAGCAAAAACATCAGAATGCAGTGTTGGAAATGATAGTTGAGTGGAATGATTTAGAAGCATTGACGACATGTAGAGTGAAGTGGAGATCTAAAGTTAGATCTAGTAAGGAAACTACTATGTTGTCATGTTTGAAAGTTCGACCGGTGATGATCGAAAAGGTTGCTTCTAAATAAATAGAGGATCTGGTATTAGTTGAACGGATTAAGGAGTTAAGGGATGGAACAAAGAGCGTTGATTTGAAGGATTTTAGTCTTGACCAGAACGGGTGGTTGAGAAAGAAAGGAAGATTGTGTGTTCCAAATGTAAGAAGCGTTAGGAAAGAAATTTTGGAGGAATTCCATCGTTCGAAGTTTACTATTCATCCGGGAGGAACTAAGATGTATCAGGATATGAAGAGGAGTTTCTTCTGGGAAGGTACGAAGAAGGACATACGCTTATGGACAAGCAGTGTTTGAACTGCCAACAAGTAAAGGCCGAACATCAGAAACCAAGTGGGTTGCTTCAGCCATTAGATGTTCCAATTTGGAAGTGAGGTTCTATTTCCATGGATTTTATAGATGGGTTGCTAAGATCTAATAGAGGAAATGAAAGTATATAGGTCATAGTGGATAGGTTGACGAATAGTGCCCATTTCATTCCAGTTAAGTCAACTAGGACGACACCTGTCTTAACTAAGTTAGTTATGAAGAATATAGTTAGACTTCATGGAATTCTTAGAAGTATCGTAAGCGATAGAGATTCCTTGTTCACTAGCGAGTTCTGAAAGAGTCTACAGGAGATTTTAGGAACCAAGCTCAAGATACGTAACGCTTACCATCCACGGACTGATGGGCAAACAGAAAGAGTCAATAAAGTCTTGAAGGATTTGTCACGAGCTTGTGTGCTAGATTTTGGAGGATCATGGGAAGACCATCTACACTTAGTCGAGTTTTCGTATAACAACGGTTATCATGCTAGTATAGGGATGGCACCAATTGAAGCTTTGTATGGAATGCCATTCAAATCTCTAGTTTGTTTGTTAGAGACCGGGGATAGGTTTGTTCTTGGTCCGGATTTAGTTAGAGAAGCTGCATAAAAGATCGAGTTGATTCGGGCTAGGATGAAGGAAGCTCAGTCTAGGTAGAAAAGTTATGCAGATAGAAGACTGAAAGACTTAGAGTTCTCTGTTGGAGATCATGTTTTCATTAAGGTATCACCGATGAAAGGTGTTACCAGATTCGGAAAATCAGGGAAATTGGCACCAAGATATGTATGACCATTTCCTATCATTGAGAGGATTCGAAAACTCTCATATAGAGTAGAGTTATCAAACAGTTTGGCAGGAGTCCATGATGTTTTTCATGTTTTTCATCTAAGAAAGTGTATTAGAGACCCGGAGACTGTTATAGCACCGACTGTGTTAGAAGATTTATTAGTAGAGCCGGACATGATTATAGTTAGAAAGCCAGTTCGTATAGTCGCGAGAGATGAGAAAAGACTAAGGAACAAGACAGTCAGATTAGTTAAAGTCCAGTGGAGCGACGATGAGAGACTGTACTTGGGAGACTGATAGCAGGATTAGAGACGCTTATCATGATTTATTTGATGGTATGTTTTAACTTTTTGATTGATTTATCGAGTACCTTATCGTAATTTCAAGGATGAAATTATTTAAGGAGGGGAGTCAATAACGACCCTAATTCTTAGTAACATTATTTAGTAACATTTAATTAGGTAAATTAAATGAAACAATGTAAAATGGTTAAGGGATTGAGATTTATGATTAGTAAGGGTAGCCGTGCCATGTTAACAATGAACTAAGTAAATTGAATAGAATAAAACGTTAGGAAGTAGATAAGGGAAATATAGGAATAAGTATTATTCTTATACCCTAAACCCCTTAACCATATTTTATACGTTCATTTCTATATTCACAAAACTAAAACCAAAGTAAGAGGCCGGCCACCATTAGGAAAGCAAGAGAAGATGATAAGATTCCAAGAGGAAAAGCATAAGCAACTTAACCAAGATCAAATCTCAAATCCTTAATCTCAAGGCTAAGGTGAATAATGACTACATCTCAAGTTTTCTAATTGTTTTCGGATTTAGGATGAAATCTGAATTATCTTACAAAGTTATTTGCCATGTTTTAATTGTTAAAATGGATATATATGTTTGCTGATGATTTATGATATTTCATATGGATTTTATGATATGTTTTAATGTAAAACCCTATTAATTGACATCCAAATGTCTTGTGATTTTAGATTTAGATCGGAAATGATATTTTAGAGATGGGTTTCCATTTTCATAATTTTCTAAATTACTGTGGATTTAATATTAATTTTCTAGTAAAGAAAATGATTATTTGAGTTTAAAATAAATTACGGCTAAATTATATATGTTTTGGGTCTGAAATTTATATATGTTAAAAACATATTAAAAAAATTATAGGAATTTTTGTAGAATTTTCCTAAGTGTTTTAATGAATATATAAAATTATTTAAGGTATGGGACTTAAATGTTTTATATATTTTTAAAAGGAGAAGAGGTATTTTGTAAATAAATTAAATGGTTTATTTCTGAAATATTGGTAGCACTTTTAGAAAAGAAATTAGCAACCAATAATATTTTGACAAATAAGCAGGTTCGTTGAAAAGATTAATTTAAAAAGCTAAAAATCAGTTTAAACATGCTTTTTTCATGTTTCACCACTTTCGGCACCCTCCTTCCAACACCTTACTTCCGCCTCCTTCTCAGTTGAAACCAATGTGCCTGGTATGAATATTTGGTACGTAGCGAATTGGACTAAGGCGGAAGGTATAAAGTCAAAGCATGGGGTTCCGAAGGGGTCGAAGTGTGTCTTCGTTTTCAAAAGAGAATGCGCCTGCTTTGCTTTCAACTTTAGTTTTCGACTTGGTTAGCTTTCCACTGGGCTAAATAGTTTTAAAGAAATGATTGTGCCATTGTTTTAAGAAATTGCTTTCGACTAAGTCGAAACCCCTTGCTGCCACCTTTTTCCTTTCGATGTAGTGCGTTCGAAAGGTCCCCTTGTTTTAAAATCCAAGCCGCTTCTCCATTGCTTCCGAAGGGAATGGTTTCGACATTATCACTTCTTTCACCTAGGAAATAGCTTTCGAAAGTGTTGCTTTCGACCCTGTTTTTTTATGACCCTTTTAAGATTTTTAAAGATAAACCCAAAGGTTTCGAATGACACAGTTTTGAATGGTTTCCAAAGGTTTCCACGTGTTTTACTTGAACCCAAATGCTTTCGAAAGGTTCGATGGATTTAATGCTTTCGAAAGGTTTTAAAATAAAGGTTTCGAAGGGGTGGCTCCCAATGGTTTCGAAAGGTTTAGAAGGAAGGTTTCTAATGTTTTTGAAAAATAAATGGTTTCAAAAGGTAAGTTTTGGCCTTTCGGCCTAAGGTTTTACTTGATCGAAAGGGGTACTTTAAAGGGTTCGAAAGGGGTACTTTCTATGGTTTTAAATGATATTATTTAAAGGTTTAAACAAAGGTTTAATGGTTTCATCAACATTATTTTTAGGAGAAGCATATATATAACATGGCAAAGTGATTTGAGTAAAGCATAGTATATTTTCCTTCTGTAAGTATGATTTAAAAGGATTAAATCATTTTGATAAGAAAAGGTTTTCAAGGAAAATTTTGGGTAGATGACCCTAAGTAAAATGACTCGGATATTAGAATACCAGATGGGACTGGCATAGGGTCTCACCCTATACATTAGCTATTAGCGCCCAGCTAATTTAGTCCAAAATTCCAATGTGCAGGGCTTTGTCGCAGGTAAGACTAAAATGAAGTTATGCATAAAAAGGAATATATATGTACAGAGATAGGTTATTGATGAGCCCGCAAAATCATCAGGATTAGTTTACCCTGGAGAAGTAAGTTAGGGACAGACCGTCCAGAAGAGGAGTATCTAACAGAATTTAGATTATTTGTTTATTTTGTTTGGTAGGCCCGAGTCAGCCAAAGGTCAATAGTTAGCCAAACAAAACTATATTGTTCGGACAGATAGTCCATTTGTTATCTGATTTATATGCTTTCATGATATTGACATTATTGTTTTAACCAATTTTGGTTTTAAGATTAAGATTTGCAAAAGACATGTTTTAAAAGGATATCGGTGAGGGGAAACTCGTTCCTCTAAGTGGTGTGGTCTCACTTAATATCAAATAACAAAGATGTATAGTATTATTCACACCAGGCTTTATGTCTGATTGAAGTTTATGTTTTCCCCTTAAAGTCTTGGATGCTCAAAATTGATTTGAGTAGGCTGAGGGTTGAGGATTTACATATTTTAGTAAGTAGATGAACAAAGCTTCCGAAGATGAGCAGGAGGCTGAAGTTAGCTATTTAGCAGTTGTTCTGTTTGTTTTATTCCGCTGTGTTGTATTAAGTCAGTTATGACTATTTAGTACTATGGTCAACCAAATGGGCATCTTCATATGTCGCTCTTGGCGTATTTTGTAATAATTATATTTGATCTGAACCTGGGAAACGATTGGGATTATGTAATGGAATATGAAACATGTTTTGTGAAATGTAATTAGAAAAGTTGTTTTTGAAATCTGTGTTTTTGTTTCATATTCATGTGCTTCTGATATTATGGATACCATTAACATTACCATATTTTGTCATCGGAAGTTAATACTATGGACGACTGCTGCATCTGTAGCACTTAACTTCGGGTCTCCAGATAAGGGATGTTATATCAAATTAGAATCCTGCAATCAAACCGATTAAAACAATAATAGCAATATCATATATGCTCAAAATTAGGTAACAAATGGACTATCTGTCCGAACAATATAGTTTTATTTGGCTAACTACTAACCATTAGCTGACTCGGGCCTACCAGACACAATAAATAATCTAACATCTATTAGACACACTTCTGGGCGGACTGCCCCTAACTTACTTCTCCCGTGGTCTCCTGATCTTAATTGTTTTTCGGGCTCACCAATAAACTATCCTCCTTCTCCGTATATATTCCTTTCTGTGTGTAACAACATTTAAGTCTTACATGTGCCTAAGCCCTACACACTGGAATTTTGGACTAAATTAGTTAGGGGTTATAGCTAATGTATAGGGTGCGACCTTATACCAGTCCCATCTGGTATTCTAATATCTGAATCATTTACTTAGGCTTAGCTACCCATCAAAATTTGACTTGAAAACATTTCTTGCAAAATGATTAAACCATTTAAATCATACTCGAACAAGGAAAACATACTATTTGCTTTACTCAAATCTCTTTGCCATGATATATACTTTACACAAAACATTATTGATGAAAACCTTCGAAACCTTTGTTTAAAAGCTTTAAACAATCTCTTCCAAAACCTTTGAAAGTATCCCTTTCGAAACCAGTTAACTCATTTACTTTGAACTATAGGCCGAAAGGCCAAAACATACCTTTCGAAACCTTTATTACAACCTTTCGAAATCATTGAAGGTATCCCTTTGAAACCTTTATAAACCTTAGACATCCTCCATTCAAAACTTTTTAAACTTGCCTTTCGAAAACATTTGAAACCTTCCATTTAAAATACTTTAAGTACCTTTCGAAACCATTGGGGAACCTCCCCTTCGAAACCTTCATTTAAACCTTTCAAAATCATTAAAGTTCTTTACTCAAAATAAACCTTTCGAAGGCATTGGGTTCAAGTAAAAGCTTGTGGAATATAGTTTCGGAACTATTTAAAACCATTACTTTCAAAACCTTTGGGTTTAACTTACAAAATATAAAGTGTCTTAAAAGAACTAGGTTGAAAGCAACTCTTTCGAAAGCAATTTCCTAAGTAAAAGAAAGTAGATGGCTTCGAAACCATCCCTTTCGAAAGCATTGGAGAAGCGGCTTCTAAGTTTAAAGTAAAAGAACCCTTTTGAAAGCATTGCTTCCAAAGGTAGAATGCGGCAGTAGGGGTTTCGACCCCTTCGAAAGCTTCTTTTTAAAACAAAGGGGGTAACCTCTTTCGAAAGCTCTTTTCTTTAAAACAATTAACCAAGTCGAAAACCATCTCATTCGAAAGCCGTATTTACAACCAAAATTGTTCTAAGTTTTCAGAAGCTACTTCAACCCCTTCGAAAGCCCTGTTTCGACTCCATACCTTTAGCCTATCTCCAATCCACTACGTACCGAAGCTGATACCATGTGTATTGGTTTCGAATTAGATGGAGGTGGCAGTATGAGGTCGAAAGGTACTGCTATAAGTGGTGAAGAAGATAAACCTTGTAAACTGATTTTTATCTTTATAAATTATTATTTTTTAACTAACTTGCTTTGTTTGCCAACATATGATTGGTTGCCATTACCTTTTCTAAATCTTTTCTACAAATGCTGCTGAATTTCAAAGATTAACAGTTTAAAACATTTACAAATTGCCCCTTCCCCTTTTATAAACATATAAAACATTTAAGTCTCATACCTTAATGTAACATCTCCTATCCGGAGGCCCGAAGTTAAGCGCTATAGATGCTGCAGTCATCCATGGTATTAACTTCCGGTGACCAAATACGGTAATGCTAATGGTATACATAATATCAGAAGCACTTGAATATGAAATAAAATCATCACAGATTAAAACACTTTTCTGATTACATTTCAAAACAACATTTCATATTCTAAGTTAAATAATTCCAAACGTTTCCCAAGTTCAAATCAAATATAATTATTACCAAATACGCCAAGAGCGACATATGAAGATGCCCCCTTGGATGACCAGAGTACTAAATAGTCATAACAGACTTAATATAACACAGCAGAAATAAAACATAACAACTCCTAAATAGCTAACTTCAGCCTCATGCTCGTCTTCGAAAGCTTTATTCGTCCACCTACTAAAACCTATAAATCCTCAACCCTCAGCCTACTCAAATCAATTTTGAGCACCCGAGAGTTTAAGGGGAAAACATAAACTTCAAGTCATACATAAAGCCTAGTGTGAATAATACTATACATCTCGGTTATATGATATTAAGTGAGACCATGCCGCTTAGCGAAACGGGGTCCCCCTCACTAGTATCCCTTTTTAAAACATATCTTTTGCAAACCAAAACCCTGCAACCAAACTGGTTAAAACAATAACTTCAATATCATGTAAGCATATAAATCAGGTATTTAATGGACTATCTGTCCGAACACTATAGTTTTTTTTGGCTAACTACTAACCTTTGGCTGACTCGGGCCTACCAGACAAAATAAACCAATAGTCTACCTTCTGTTAGATACTCTTCTGGACGGTCTGGCCCTAACTTACTCTCCCAGGGTCAACTGATCCTAATGGTTTTACGGACTCACCAATAACCTATCCTCACTCTGTATATTCCTTTCTATGTGTAACATCATTTTAGTCTTACCTGTGACAAAGCCCTACACACTGGAATTTTGGACTATATTAGCTAGGGGCTAATAGCTAATGTATAGGGCGCGACCCTATACCGGTCCCATCTGGTATTATAATATCTTAGTCATTTTACATAGGGTCATCTTCCCATAAAAATTTCCTTGAAAACATTTCTTTCAAATCGATTTGACCCTTTAAATCATACTTAAACAAGGAAATATACTCTATGTTTTACTCAAATCACTTTGCCGTGTTATATATACATTACACAAAACATTGTTGATGAAAACATTTGAAATCTTTGAAAGTACCCCTTTCGATACAAGTAAGTTACTTTACTTTATAACCTAGGCTGAAGGCCAAAACATACATTTCGAAACCTTTGGAAACTTTCCACTTAAAACTTTTCGAAAACATTAGGGAATCACCCCATTGAAACCTTCATTTAAAACCTTTCGAAAGCATTCAAATACTTTTCTATAAAGAAACCTTTCGAACGCATTGGGTTCAAGTAAAACATGTGGAACAACCTTTCAAAACCATTTAAAACTATTCCTTTCGAAACCAGTTGGGTTTAACTTTCAATAGCACAAAGGGTCATAAAACAACTAAGTCGAAAGCACTCTTTCGAAAGCAATTTCCTAAGTAAAAGAAGTGGATGATGTCAAAACCGATCCCTTCAAAAGCATTGGAGAAGTGGCTTGGATTTTAAAGAAAAAGCATCCCTTTCGAAGGCATTGCTTCGAAAGGTGAGATGCGGGAGCTAGGGGTTTCGTCCCCCTTCGAAAGCTTCTTTATAAAACAAAAGTGCAACCTCTTTCGAAACCATTCTTTAAAACCATTTAACCAAGTCAAAAGCATTCTTCTCGAAAGCAAAGCAGACGCATTTCCTTTTAAAAGCAAGGCAAGGTTTCGACCCCTTCGGAACACTTTGTTTCGACTATATAACTTTCACCTATGTCTAATTCGCTACGTACAAAGTCTTTGCTACCAGGCGCATTGGTTTCGATGGAGATGAAGGCTAGTCGAAATGTAGGTGCCGAAAGTGGCGAAACAGCAAAAAAGCATACAAAAACTATTTTCTTTCTTTTTAAAGTAATTTCTTTCCAACTAACCTGCTTATTTGTCAACATATGATTGGTTGCTAATTTCTTTCCTAATATCTTTTCTAAAAGTGCCGCCGAAATTCAGAATTAAACAATTTAAAACATTTATAAATTTCCCCTTCTCCTTTTATAAATATATAAAACATTTAAGTCCCATACCTTAAATAATTTTATATACATACTAAAAAAATTAGGGAAATTCTCCAAAAATTCCCATAAATCATTTTCAACATGTTTTCTGACATATTTAAATTTTTGACCCAAAACATATATAAAATAGCCATAATTAATTTTAAACCCAATTAACCATTTTTTTTCACTAGAAAATTAATGATAAATCCACATTAATTCAGAAAATTATGAAATTCGAAACTCGTCCCTAAAATATTATTTCTGGCCTTATCCCAAAATCGCAAGGCATTTGGTTGTCATCTAATAGGATTTTCATATTAAAAATCATCATAAAATTCATATGAAATGGCAGAAATCACCAACTAGCATATATGTCCATTTTAACAATAAAAAATATGGCAAAACATTTGCAAAATAATTCAGATTTCAATCTAAACTGAAAATAAAAAAACATGAGATGTAACCTATTATTCACCTTAACTTTGTTGTTAAGGAGTTGAGATTTGTTCTTGAATTAAGTTGATTAGCTTCTTCCTCTTGATTCTTGCTTATCTTCCCCTTTGTCTTCTTTAATGGCAGCCGACCTCTTCTTTAGTTTTAGTTTGTGGAAATGAACGTGTAAAACGAGAGTGAGTAAGGGTTTGGGGTATAATAATGTTATTCCTATATTGCCCTTATCAACTACCCTAACTTATTCTATTTCATTTTCCCTTAGTTCATTTGTTCAAATGGCACGACAACCTACTAATTACACAAACCTCAATCTCTTAATCATTTACATTATTTTATTTAATTTAACTATTTAAATGTCCTAAATAATGTTACTAAAAATTAGGGTTGTTACACTTAAATAATTTATATACTTATTAAAACACTTAGGAAAATTCTCCAAAAATTTCCATAAATCACTTTTAATATTTTTCCGACATATCTAAATTTTTTACCCAAAACTAATCAATAATAGCTGTAATTAATTTTAAACCCAATTTATCCATTTTCTTCACTAGAAAATTCATAATAAATCCACAATAATTCAGAAAATTATGAAACTTGAAAGCCACCTCTAAAATAATATTTCTGACCTTATATCAAAATTGCAAGGCATTTGGATGTCATTTGTTAGGTTTTTCATATCAAAACTTATCATAAAAATCTATATGAACAAAAAAAATTCATCAACAAGCATATGTATCTATTTATCATTCAATAACATGGCATAATACTTTGCAAAACATATTCGAATCTGATCTAGAACCGAAAATAATAAAATATGAGATGTAACCTATTATTCACATTAGCTTGTTGTTAAGGAGTTGAGATTAGCTGTGACGCCCCACCTCTATGCTCACAATAACAAAGGTTATTATAAGGAATAACATCTGCTATTGCGAAGAATAACGCTTGTTAGAAGCGACCATCTGTAAGTTATGCCTTAGACGAGTATTGATTACATCGATAGGAGTTGTATAAATTACTCCCAAATATATATATATTCAATTCAAATCTAAAACAAAACTACAGTGGCTTAAGAAAAATCCAGAACAACTCATAATAACAACAACACAGATAGTATAATCACTTTAGAACAGAAATATCAGATATATAGCGGAAGATAAGTCTGGATACATGCTACAATAATCAATAGTTCACATGAACCCAATGTACATATACATATCCATCAATATATACATAAGATGAGAGTCAATAAGCCAAAAGTACTCCTCTAAGACTAGACAAAAGCTGAAGTGAAATCCCAAAAGCTGAGGCGGCAACAGAATCAGAGATAGCGATTACCCTGAAATAACTCGATCTGACCCGAGTATTATTTAAAAGAAAATAATAAACGGATCAGTCTAATTTATTCTCAGAAATAAGTGAATGATAAACAACACTTAAACAAATAATTATAGTCTCAAATGAGACTATACAGCATAAATAATCAGCATAGTTTAAATGAAGAAATCTTAATTTAAACTCCATCAAATCAGTTTTCAAATTCACAATTGAATTTAAAACAGCAATACGCAAAATCTAGAGATCAAAATAGATAACTAGAAAATCAGCACTCGCAAAATCTAGAAATCAAAAATAAGATAACTAGAAAAATCAGCATAAAAGTGGATCGATCCCAGCAGATAGCGAGTTTTAGCTACGCCGCACATGCATCTCAAATGGCCGAAGCCTACCAAGTACTATAAATTTTTGGCGCCCATCAAATGACCCGAAGGTCCGTAGAGTGACCCGAAGGTCTAGTACTGGTAATTGACCCGAAGGTCCATCAGATGACCTGAAGGTTCAGCAGAGTGGCTCGAAAGCCCAACAAATCATCAGAATCATCAAACAGCAGATTCTTAGCAAATTTTTCAATTAACGAGTCCGGAATTAACCGAAATAGTAAAAGTGTGGTTTCATACTCCGCACTTTTGCTAAATCGTTTAAATCTCTTCATCGTTTCCTTG
The DNA here is from genome assembly GCA_030737815.1 of Allium fistulosum. Taxonomy (NCBI): domain Eukaryota; kingdom Viridiplantae; phylum Streptophyta; class Magnoliopsida; order Asparagales; family Amaryllidaceae; genus Allium; species Allium fistulosum. The sequence continues at coordinate 1,243,709,724 of CM060902.1, read as the reverse complement.
AAAGTGCAAAATTGTGTATTTTATAAAAAAAATAACATTTTGCGTTCTCAAACGGACAAGTCCGGAATTAAGCGAATCAGTAAAAGTAAGGGTTCATAATCCTCAATTTTGCTGAAGCGTTTAAATCGCTTCCTCATGCTTTTGAAACCGCAACTGTAAATTTTTTGAAAACAATCTTATTTTAAAATGATTTTTTAAAAGATTAAAATGGCAACATCTGTAGACATTTCAACGAGGAAATTGCACTTCGCAAAACACCATAAAAACGGATACCAAATCAGCGTTGCGGAATAACCGCTTGAAAATTCACTTTAAAATTAACGGTTACTAAAGTCAAAACAACAGTAATTTTATTCATAAAAAATGTCATCAAAACAACACGCGTTCAAAAATACAATATCGGCGTAAAAATTCCGTTATAAAAATAACGGCAACAAAGTACGTTTTAAAACCAAACACCGGTCCAACGTAAATTAAATAGTAGACTGCACTACTCTATTTATTCATCAAATGTTGCACTGCCTGAAACTTGATTTCTATGCCACTTGCACAATATACTTGTACACAGTAAACAAGTAAAAATAAACTAACTTGAGTAACATATAAGCACGCACAAAATAAAATATGTGCTGCCTGGCGTTTCTTCATGCATACATGAATAAAAATGCAAACAACTTCGTGCGGGCACGTATGAAAAAAAAATGCAAAACAATTTGGCCCAAGCTCTAGTGCCTTTCACGAATACACGTGAATGGATTACATAATGTAACCTGGGCATGATTATAATATGCATGCACGTCACCTTTTAGGCAAATATATATATATATATAAAAAACAAAGTAAAAGACCTTTGAACAAAAACAAAATATGACATGTACACACTTTGTACACTTAAGTTTTCATGCAAGTGATGAAATCTTTCTTGCAAAACATGCTTCATTTGCATACATATACACGTACCGAAGCAAAAATATAAACCAACCTAACATATTACGTGCACAGCAACTTATACACACAAAATCAAAACTCCTACACACGCACGCACTGAACAAGGGTCTGGACTTGCATTCTTGGTGCCGCACGAAAAAAAAACACAGTCACTTTTGTGCGAAACAGTTTCGCACATTTAATATAAAAAAGAAATTTTTCTTGACCTGAAACTTAAGTCACTTTGCACGCACATTAATGAAAATATAAAATGAACTAAATTTAACAACGTATAACATGCGAATCTAGAGTTGCACCAAAATGAGATAAAATGAAATAAATTAGAAGTGTGAGTTTTTTTTTGAACTCACCTAGATTTGTTTCAAACTCAGCTAGTAAGTAGAATCAAATGGAGCCAAATTTTGAAACAACCATTCTTACTTCTACCAAGCTACTGAAGAATGAGCAAAAGAAAGGATGCAGCTACTGGAAATAATTTACAACCACAGAATGAACTACCACCTGAAAAAAATGAGAACGAATTGAAAGATAAAGCTTGCTTTCCTCTTTTCAAAATTGTGCATAAGTCAATTAAAATATATGTTGGCAGAGTTTGTACAATTGCATTTATTAGAGAAACGTGCTTAAGTGGAAAGGGACAGGCCGCATATAAAATGATGATAGCAAAAACAAAGTGTGTCTAAACATTTTGCTTTTCAACTTTGGTGACAGCACGTTTATTTTGGCTTTTGAAATGGACCAATTCCTTTTCTCACATGAAGGCAAAGATAAATAACACAACCTTGCTATTTATTTCAAATGACTTTGCAACTAACTATTTTTCTTTGAAAATTTTTAAATTAAAATTTCTATTTAAAATATTCACTCCGACAGTAATTCAAAAATTACGGTCGTTACCGATTTTTAGAATATTTGTTACGACAGTGATTCAGAAATCACGGTCGTTACAGACTCCCCTCCTTATAAAAATTGCGTCCTCGCAATTTTCATACTAGAAGTAGTCAATTTCTCAAATAATTCATCACAATAAAGAAAAAGAAAAGAAAAGATGGATATCAATGCTCACCCCCACCCGAAGAGGAGAGAAAACCAGGATAAGAACGCTCGATGAATTCTCTGGTTTCCCAAGTGCAATCTTTGGGGTTTGCGGACCATTGAATTTTCATAAGCGGGAATTCTTTGTTTCGAAGGCGTTTCACCTCCGTAGCTAGCACACGAATAGGATTTGCACAATAGACAAGTCGGGTAAAATCTCAAGATCTTGCAACATAGGAGGGTCAATAACAGAATCCGAATCTCGAAGGCATCGACGAAGCTGGGATACATGAAATACGTCATGAATTCTCGAAAACTGAACAGGTAGCGATACACGATAAGCAATTGGACCAATGTGTTCCGTAATAGGAAACGATCCAACATATCGAGGATCCAATTTCCCGGAACAACTAAAACGCACCACCCCTTTCATTGGAGAAATACGAATAAACACGCGATCGCCAATAGAAAATTCCAAGGCTTCCTACGATGATCGGCATAAGATTTCTGCCTATTCTGAGCCTCCTTCATTCTCCGTCTGATAATATCAATTCTCTTAGAAGAATCACGAATATAATCGGGGCCGAGAACTAACTTTTCCCCCGATTATAACCAACAAGACGGTGATCGACACGGCCTTCCGTAAAGGGATTCGAACGGAGCCATACCGATACTTGATTGAAAACTGTTGTTATAAGAGAACTCAACAAGAGATAAGTGGTCTTCCCAACTACCACCAAAATCAAGAATACAGGCTCGAAGAAGATCTTCCAAAACTTGATTCACCCTTTCAGTCTGACCATCAGACTGTGGATGATAAGCTGTACTGAGATTGAGCTTAGTGCCCAAAGCTTTCTGAAGGCTCTGCCAAAAACCACTAGTAAAAAGCGGATCTCTGTCACTAACAATAGAACTAGGCACACCATGAAGTCGAACAACTTCTTTAATAAACAACTTAGCCAACAATGGAGCGGTCCGATTGGACTTGATAGGAATAAAATGGGCTGATTTAGTCAATCGGTCAACAATCACCCAAATGCTAGTATGGCCCGACCTCGAACGAGGTAGACCATCACTGAAGTCCATGGAAATTTGATCCCATTTCCATAATGGAATCTCAAGAGGCTGCAAAAGACCACTAGATGCTGGTGTTCTGCCTTAACAAGTTGACAAGTCATGCAACGACTTACATAACTTGCAATATCACGCTTCATACCTTCCCAATAGTATAAGCGTTTCATATCAGCATACATCTTGCTACTACCTGGATGGATAGTACACTTAGAACGATGACAGTCCTCAATAATGGCATTTCTAAGATTAGGAACATTAGGCATGATCAACCTTCCCTTCTTCTGAATACAACCATGAATATCCATATCGAAATCCTTTAGATCATCACTTCGGGATTCCGATTTACAACTCTGAATAAGACAAGAGAGATCTGGATCTTGCTTCTGGGCATCGGCAATGCGATCCAACAAATTAGGACGAGCTTCCATGCTAAATAAAAGCACGGGAGAATCAAAAACTGAAGGACGGTCTCTAATATCACAAAGAGATAAAGCTTCCAAAATATTCCACTCTGCTAGCATCATGGAAACAACTTGCTGCTTGCGACTAAGCGCATCAACAACTCGATTACCCTTACCAGGGGTATACTGAATATCGAAATCATATGAAGCAAGAAATTCAAGCCAACGCTGTTGCCTCATATTAAGCTCTTTCTGAGTAAATAAATACTTCAGAGATTTGTGATCAGTGAAGAGAATAAAACGCTCGCCCAACAAATAATGTCGCCAAATCTTTAAAGCAAAGACTATAGCGGCTAACTCCAAATCATGGGTAGCATAACGAATCTTGTTAGGGTTTAGTTGTCTAGAAGCATAGGCAACTACTCTATCTTTTTGCATGAGAACAGCACCGAGTCCATAACCACTGGCATCGGTATAAACAACAAGATCATGATTCCCCTCGGGAACCACTAAGATAGGAGCATGAGTAAGGAGATCTTTTAACTTCAAGAAAGAATTTTCACACTTAGCAGACCAAATAAAAGGAACAACTTTTCTCGTGAGAGTGGTAAGTGGTAAAGCAATATGAGAAAAGTCCTTAATAAACAGTCGATAATAACCCGCCAATCCAAGGAAACTACGAATCTCGGTAACGGTCTCGGGCCTCTTCCAATTCTGAATAGATTCGATCTTGGAAGGATCGACAGAAATACCATCGGAAGAAACAATATGACCGAGAAATTTTTCCTTATTCTCCCAGAAGTGACACTTGGAGAATTTGGCATAAAGCTGATGTTGACGAAGAGTGCTCAAAACAATCTCCAAATGCTGAATATGATCGGCTTCAGATTTGGAATATATAAGAATATCATCAATGAAAACCAAGACGAACTTATCGAGATATTCCCGAAATATCTGATTCATAAGATCTACAAAATATGCTGGGGCGTTCGTCAAACCGAACGACATAACAAGCCATTCGTAAGAACCATATCGAGTACGGCATGCGGTAAGAGGAATGCTATCTTCCGCAACTCGTAACTGATGAAAACCGGTAGCAAGATCGAGTTGGGAGAAAATCTTGGCGCCACTTAACTGATCGAACATGTCATCGATCCTAGGCAATGGATACCTATTTTTGATAGTAAGCTCGTTCAGCTTGCGATAATCAATGCAAAGCCTAAGAGTACCATCTGGCTTCTTAACGAAGACAACGGCGGCACCCCAAGGAGACGAGCTAGAACGAATAAAATGCTTGGCTTCCAACTCAAATAATTGTTGCTTGAGTTCCTCATTTTCCTTAGCAGACATCCTCGTGGGAGGACGACTGACAGGATGTGCACCAGAAATAAGATCAATACAGAACTCAATTGCCCTCTTCGGTAGCAAACAAGAAATAGGCTCGAAAACATCAAAAAAATCACAAACAACTGGAATATTAGCAATGATATCCTCCGACTCGAAGGAAGAAATGAGAGCACTGGAAGCATGATCCAGGTCTCGAAATATAATAGATAACTGCTCGCTAGCATCAGGATGCTTGAGATATAAAGTTCTTTTGGGATATAGAATTTGAACTTCATAACGAACGAGCCAATCCATTCCTAATATCATATCAAAACCAAGATGATCCATAACATGCAGATTCGCATGAAAGGTAAAATCACAAAGAATAATCTCAACATCAACACACAACAAACCAAGAGTAACGGATGTACCAATAGGATTTACGATCCTCAAAGGGTCGCAAAGAGTAACAACATCCAAAGGAATAACATCAACAAGCTCCTTTGACACGAATGAATGCGATGCACCCGTATCGAAAAGAACTCTAATAGAACGGCCATAAAATAAAATAAAATAAAACCTTCCAAAAAAGAAGGAGTAACACCTTTGGGCTGAGAAGAAGCACCAGAAGCTTTAGCAACATTAAGCTTTCCTGATTTGAGACCCCTAGAAGCAGTAGGGCAATCAGAAATCCAATGACCCTCTTTCTTGCAATAGCGGCAAATACGAGGCTTAGGACAATTACGGTGAAGATGATCCAACGAACCACAATTATAGCACGCCCTCTGAACAGAAGGTGCACTACTAGGCTGAGAACTAGGAGTAGCTAGATTCTTCTTCTTCTTCTGATTAGAAGAATTAGGCTTATGAAATGGAAACCTCTTCTTGTTGGGGTTCTTAGTAACCTCAACATCATCACAACTATCACGTTCCTTTTCAACAGCTTCAAGACAAAGGGCCGAATAAATAAGCTCCTCAAAAGAGAGCTTAAGCTGAAGCAAAAGAACCTTCTTCAAATACTTCTTCAAACCATCAACAAAACGAAGATTCTTCTTACGCGGAGTGTTAATGAACTTAACTCCGTATTTGGATAAGGCCTCGAAAGATGCAACATAATCAGAAATGGAGGACTTTCCTTGCTACAACTCAAGGAAACTACGAGCAAGATTATCCTTTTCCGATTCAGGAATGAACTTGAGTTCGAATCGTTCCTTAAACTGAATCCAAGAGAGAGAGGACTCATCAACTTCCGCAATAAAAAGCTCATACCAATCAAGCGCACGCTCTTGCAACATACTAGATGCTACGAGAACGCGATGGTGATCAGAAAGATCCATCTGAGAAAATATGCGCGCACAAGTACGCACCCAAGTCTGAACCTCCATAACACTTTCCGATCCCTTGAAAGGCTGGCCTCCAAGGTGGGAATAGTCACTACACATGCGGGCAAAGGCAGACTTGTGATTAGGAGCCGCAGGAGTAGCAACAGGAGGCTGAGTACCCCGAAATAGCTCCATAAACTGATCAGCTGACATATAGACTCCGTCCGGATGAGAACCGCTAGACGGGCCTGTAGAAGAACGCTTCCCTCTACCTCTTCCAGCCATAAGTTGAGAGACAAGAGAAGGTAAAGATTAGTTAGAACAATACACAATTGATAAGAAATTTAGCAAATAGAATTCTACGAAATATGAGATTTATTCCTAGACATACTCCACATGTTAAAGTGGAAGGAATAGATTAGAAAGGCACGAATAAAACCCTCGAATAGTTGTAACGCATGTTCCATTCTGCTTCTGTTCTGTGTATATTATAATTTATTCTGAATTTCATCTCTAATACCAAGCTGTGACGCCCCACCTCCATGCTCACAATAACAAAGGTTATTATAAGGAGTATCGTCTGCTATTGCGAAGAATAAGGCTTGTTAGAAGCGACAATCCGTAAGTTATGCCTTAGACGAGTATTGATTACATCAATAGGAGTTGTATAAATTACTCCCAAAGATATATATTAAATTCAAATCTAAAACGAAACTACAGTGGCTTAAGAAAAATCCAGAACAACTCATAATAACAACAACACAGATAGTATAATCACATCAGAATAGAAATATCAGATATATAGCGAAAGATAAGTCTAGATACATGCTACAACAATCGATAGTTCACATGAACCCAATGTACATATACATATCCATCAATACATACATAAGATGAGAATCAATAAGCCAAAAGTACTCCTCGAAGACTAGACAAAAGCTGAAGTGAAATCCCAAAAGCTGAGGCGGCAACAGAATCAGAGATAGCGATTACCCTTAAATAACTCGGTCTGACCCGAGTATTATTTAAAAGAAAATAATAAATGGATCAGTCTAATTAATTCTCAGAAATAAGTGAATGATAAACAACACTTAAACAAATAATTATAGTCTCAAATGAGACTATACAGCATAAATAATCAGCATAGTTTAAATGAAGAAATCTTAATTTAAACTCCATCAAATCAGTTTTCAAATTCACAATTGAATTTAAAACAGCAATATGCAAAATCTAGAGATCAAAATAGATAACTAGAAAATCAGCAGTCGCAAAATCTAGAAATCAAAAATAAGATAACTAGAAAAATCAGCATAAAAGTGGATCGATCCCAGCAGATGGCGAGTTTTAGCTACGCCGCACGTGCATCTCAAATGGCCGAAGCCTACCAAGTACTATAAATTTTTGGCGCCCATCAAATGACCCGAAGGTCCGCAGAGTGACCCGAAGGTCTGGTATTGGTAATTGACCCGAAGGTCCATCAGATGACCCGAAGGTCCAGCAGAGTGGCTCGAAAGCCCAACAAATCATCAGAATCATCAAACAGCAGATTCTCAGCAAATGTTTCAATTAACGAGTCCGGAATTAACCGAAATAGTAAAAGTGCGGTTCCATACTCCGCACTTTTGCTAAATCGTTTAAATCTCTTCATCGTTTCCTTGAAAGTGCAAAATTGTGTACTTTATAAAAAAATAACATTTTACGTTCTCAAACGGACAAGTCCGGAATTAAGCGAATCAGTAAAAGTAAGGGTTCATAATCCTCAATTTTGTTGAAGCCTTTAAATCGCTTCCTCATTCTTTTGAAACCACAACTGTAAAAATTTTGAAAACAATCTTATTTTAAAATGAATTTTTAAAACACGTGATTAAAACGACAACATCTGTAGCAATTTCGACGAGGAAATTGCACTTCGCAAAACACCGTAAAAACGAATACCAAATCAGCGTTGCAGAATAACCGCTTGAAAATTCACTTTAAAATTGACGGTTACTAAAGTCAAAACAACAATAATTTTATTCGTCAAAAATGTCATCAAAACAACACGCGTTCAAAAATACAATATCAGCGTAAAAATTCCGTTATAAAAATAACGGCAACAAAGTACGTTTTAAAACCAAACACCGGTCCAACGTAAATTAAATAGTATACTGCTACTATATTTATTCATCAAATGTTGCACTGCCTGAAACTTGATTTCTATGCCACTTGCACAATATACTTGTACACGGTAATCAAGTAAAAATAAACTAACTTGAGTAACATATAAGCACGCACGAAATAAAATATGTGCTGCCTGGCGTTTCTTCATGCAGGCATGAATAAAAATGCTAACAACTTCGTGCAGGCACGTATGAAAAAAAAATGCAAAACAATTTGGCCCAAGCTCTAGTGCCTTTCACGAATACACGCGAATGGATTACATAATGTAACTTGGGCATGATTTTAATATGCATGCACGTCACCTTTTAGGCAAATATATATATATATATATATATAACAAAGTAAAAGACCTTTGAACAAAAACAAAATATGACATGTACACACTTTGTACACTTAAGTTTTCATGCAAGTGATGAAATCTTTCTTGCAAAACATGCTTCATTTGCATACATATACACGTACTGAAGCAAAAATATAAACCAACCTAACATATTACGTGCACGGCAACTTATACACACAAAATCAAAACTCCTACACACGCACGCACTGAACAAGGGTCTGGACTTGCATTCTTGGTGCCGCACGAAAAAAAACACAGTCACTTTTGTGTGAAACAGTTTTGCACATTTAATATAAAAAAAGAATTTTTTCTTGACCTGAAACTTAAGTCACTTTGCACGCACATTAATGAAAATATAAAATGAACTAAATTTAACAACGTATAACATGCGAATCTAGAGTTGCACCAAAATGAGATAAAATGAAATAAATTAGAAGTGTGAGTTTTTTTTTTTAACTCACCTAGATTTGTTTCAAACTCAACTAGTAAGTTGAATCAAATGGAGCCAAATTTTGAAACAGCCATTCTTACTTCTACCAAGCTACTGAAGAATGAGCAAAAGAAAGGATGCAGCTACTGGAAATATTTTACAACCACAAAATGAACTACCACCTGAAAAAAATGAGGACGAATTGAAAGATAAAGCTTGCTTTCCTCTTTTCAAAATTATGCGTAAGTCAATTAAAATATATGTTGGCAGAGTTTGTACAATTGCATTTATTAGAGAAACGTGCTTCAGTGGAAAGGGACAGGCCGCATATAAAATGATGATAGCAAAAACAAAGTGTGTCTAAACATTTTGCTTTTCAACTTTGGTGATAGCAAGTTTATTTTGGCTTTTAAGGCAAAGATAAATAACACAACCTTGCTATTTATTTCAAATGACTTTGCAACTGACTATTTTTCTTCGAAAATTTTTAAATTAAAAATTTCTGTTTGAAATATTCACTACGACAGTAATTCAAAAATTACGGTCGTTACCGATTTTTAGAATATTTATTACCACCGTGATTCAGAAATCACGGTCGTTACATTTGCTCTTGAATTATATTGATTAAACTTCATCCTCTTGATTTTAGCTTGTCTTCCTCTTTCTTTCTCCTAATGGTAGCCGGCCTCTCTTCAATTTAGTTTTGTTTGTGAACGTGTAAAATGAGAGTGCATGAGGGTTTAGGGTATAAGAATATAATTTATTCCTATGTTGCCCTTATCTGTTACCTTACTTATTTCATTTTAATTCCCCTTTTGTTCATTAGTTTATTAGGCACAACTACCCTCTAAGTACACAAATCTCAATCCCTCAACCATCTACATTATTTCATTTAATTTACCTAATTAAATATCCTAAATAATGTTAATCAAAATTAGGGTCGTTACATACTCCCCTCCTTAAAGAATTTTATCCTCGAAATTACGATAAGGTACTCATCAAAATCAATCATAAAGGTAGAACATAACTTGAAACAAGTCAAGATAAGTATTTCGAATCGTGCTCTCAGTTTCCCAAGTACAATCTCCCTCGTCGTCACTTCACTGGACTTTGACTAATCTGACTGTCTTGTTTCTTAGTCTCTTCTCATCTCTCGCGACTATACGAACTGGTTTTCTAAATATTATCAAATTCGGTTCCACTACTAAGTCATCTAACATAGTAGGTTCTATAGTAGTCTCTGGATCTCAAACACACTTCCTTAGATGAGAAATATGAAAAACATTATGGACTCCTGCCAGACTGTTCGGTAACTCAACTCTATATGCGAGTCTCCCAATCCTATCTACAATAGGAAATGGTCCAACGAACCTCGGCACCAATTTTCTAGATTTCCCGAATCTGATTACACCTTTCATCGATGATACCTTGACGAAAACATGATCTCCCACTGAGAACTCTAAGTCTTTTCATTTTCTATCTGCATAGCTCTTCTGGCTAGACTGAGCTTCCTTCAATCTAGCTCGAATTAACTCAATCTTTTTTTCAGCTTCTTTAACCAAATCAAGACCAAGAACTAACCTATCCCCGGCCTCTAACCAACAAACGAGAGATTTGCATGGCCTTCCATACAAAGCTTCAAATGGTGTCATCCCTATACTAGTCTAATAACCATTGTTATATGAAAACTCAACTAAGTGTAGATGGTCTTCCCATGATCCTCCAAAATCTAGCATGCATGCTCGTAACAAATCTTCTAAGACTTTGTTAACTCTTTCCATTTGCCCATCTGTCTACGGATGGTAAGCGGTACTCATCTTAAGCTTGGTGCCTAAAGTATCCTATATACTCTTCTAGAACTCGCTAGTGAATAAGGAACCTCTATCGCTTACTATACTACTAGGAATTCCATGAAGTCTAACTATATTCTTCATGAATATCTTAGCCAAAACAGGTGCCATCCTGGTTGACTTAACTGTAATGAAATGGGCACTCTTGGTCAATATATCCACGATAACTCATATACTTTCATTTCCTCTATTTGACCTTGGCAACCCATCTATAAAATCCATTGAGATAGAATCCCATTTCCATGCTAAAATATCTAAAGGCTGAAGTAACCCACTTGATTTCTGATGTTCGGCTTTTACCTGCTGACAGTTCAAACACTATTTTACCCATAAGCCCACATCTCTCTTCATATCTTCCCAGAAGAAACTTCTTTTCATATCCTGATACATCTTAGTTCCTCGTGGATGAATAGTGACCTTCGAACGATGGCACTCTTCAAGAACTTCCTTCCTAATGTTTCCCATATTCGAAACACATAGTCTTCCCTTCTTTCTTAACCACCCATTCTGGTCAAGACTAAAATCTTTCAAGTCATCGCTCTCCGTTCCATCCCTTAACTTTCTAATCTGTTCAACTAATACTATATCCTCTCCTTATTTAGAAGTAATCCTTCATCACCGGTCGAACTTCTAAACATGACAACATAGCAGTTTCTGTACTAGAACCACTCTTAGATCTCCACTGCACTCTGCATGTAGTCAATGCTTCCAAATCTTTCTACTCAGCTATCATTGCCAACATTGCATTCTGATGTTTTATGCTAAGTGCATTAGCAACCTTGTTGCCTTTTCCTGGTGTGTATTCAATACCAAAGTCATATGGGGCTAAAAACCCTAACCACCTCTGTTGTCTCATATTCAACTCCTTCTGAGAGAATAAATACCTCAAAGACTTATGATCCGTATACAACTCGAATCTCTCTCCCAATAGGTAATGTCTCCACAACTTCAGTGCAAAAATTACCGCAACTGATTCCAAATCATGAGTTGGATACCTAACCTCATGTGGTCTAAGTTATCGAGATGCAAAGGCAATCAATTTACCCCTTTGCATTAATACAGCTCCTAATCTTGTTCCACATGCATCTGTGTACACTGCTAAATCCCGATTCCCTTCTGGAACAACTAACACCGGTGCATTTGTCAATAAGTGTTTCGGAATCTGGAATGCTTCCTCACACTTATCAGTCCAGACAAACTTCACATCTTTCCGAGTTAGCCTAGTCATCGGTGCCGCTATCCGCGAAAAATACTTAATGAATCTTTGATAGTAACCAGCTAATCCAAGAAAACTTTATCTCGATCACTGTCTCAGGTCTCTTCTAATTATTCACCGCCTCAATCTTGGTCGGATCTACTAACAACCCTTTTTCTGAGACTACATGACCTAGAAACTTCACTTCCTTCTTCCAGAAATGACACTTTGAAAATTTCGCTTTCAGTTGGTGCTGCCTCAATGTCTCAAGCACCACTCTAAGATGAATCTCATGCTCTCTTTCATCTTTATAGTATATCAAAATATCATCTATGAACACCAACACGAACCTGTCCAAGTGCTCTTGGAAAATTTGGTTCATCAAATCTACAAAGAATGCTGGCGCATTAGTTAGTCCGAACGGCATTACTAACCATTTGTACGATCTATATCTGGTTCTAAACGTCGTCAAAGGAATACTATCTTCAACCACTCTAAGCTGATGGTATCCTGTTGCCAAATCCAACTGGGAAAATACTTTAGCTCCACCCAACCGATCGAACAAATCGTCAATTCTAGGTAACAGATATCGATTCTTTATCGTCTTCTCATTCAACTTACGATAATCGATACATAACCTCAATGATCCGTTCGGCTTCTTTGCAAACACTGCGGCTGCTCCCCAGGAGAACTACTTGGTCTGATAAAAAATTTACCTTCCAAATCCACCAACTGCACATTTAACTCCTTCATCTTGGTAGGTGTCATACGAGTTGGCGGTCTACTCACCGGTTCTGCTCTGGGTGCTAAATATATTTGAAACTCAATGGCTCGTTTCGGTGGTAATTCTAACACAGGCTCAAAGACATCTGCAAATTCCCTAACAATGGAAACTCGATTCAACTCGTCTTCTGCATCCACAACATCCAATAAAGCACTAACCTCACAACTAGGTTTTTCTACGGAGTATGCATCTAATCACTACATCCAGGGTGTCTAAGTGATATTTTCCTATCATGGAAAAATATCCTAGCATCGTATTTACTTAACTAATCCATACCCAATATAATTTCGGACCCTACGAAAACTGCAAACCAATGTATGACCTAACAATTCAAACTCTAAGTGGTCACATCTCATCCCAAGTGTCGCATATTCTCCTATCGTATTTGCAACCCTTAAGGAAGTAACTAGGTAAGAGGGTTCTAGGTTAAGCTTATCTACCAAACAACAATATTTAAAAGAATGCGATGCACCGTTATCAAATAGAACTCTAACTGATACACCATGAATCAAAAGCGTACCTCCCAACACACCTTTTCCCTTCTCCTCTGCTGTTGGTCTCAAGTTAACTGGTTCTAATGCAAACATCTTGCCTTTACCATCCTTGGTTGGCTCCTTGCACCGGTTCTTATAATTCCCAATCTGATCACAGTTGAAACAACTCACTCCTTTCATCTCAGCAGCTTCCTTCCCTTTGCATGTCCAGCATTCATGGGCATAATGTCCTTTCTTATCACACTTATAATAGACAACCTCTGCCTTTACTTTCTTAGCTGCTCCACCATTCCGGGCTCCTTTCTTATGGAAAAACTTCCTCTTCTGACTCTGCCCTCCTTGAGCCTCCTTTTCCTTTTTTCCTTCAAGAAAAGCAAGCATCTCTTCTTGCCTTAAAGCCATCTCAACAACATCGCACGGATCTCTAATGTGCGATAACGCGGCCTTAGCAAGCTCAGGCATCAACCCGCGAATGAACTTCTCATTCCTTTTGATGATAGTATCAACCGTAGCGTATCCGTATCTCGCTAGCAAACCTGGTTACATACTCAAGCACAGTCATATCTCCCTGCTCCAATTTAGAAAACTTCCTAAGCAGAGTAGACTTAGCAATTTCTGACATAAACTTCTCCTCAAACCTTCTCCTGAACTCAGCCAATGTCATAGTCTCCTCGTTGACTCCAACCATGACACTGTTCCAAATATAGTGCTGCCCCTTGTAGCTATCTTAAATGAGTCTTCTTTTCTGCTCATTATTGAGCCTGAAATCAGCAAAAATTCTCCCGCAATGAAGTAACCAATTCTCCACTTCGATTGTGTCTTCAGCGCCAATAAACGGCTTTCCTCCCGGCCGAGCATAATCTTTACTCAAAATAGCATAGTTATTAACCACCGGAGCTCCTTGATTTCCTTCTTTAACATTTCCTCCAGCTAACCCTGTAGCAACTCCTGCTTGCATCATGTTAACGAAAAACTGATACATTGCTTCCATATCGACCTGCGGGACTCACGCATATTTGCAGCTTGTGCCTGACTTGGGTTCCTCCTAGTATTTGGTCTGGCATTCCCATTGGTTGTGGTGCTTCCCCCACCAATGTTAACTCTTCCTCCTCTAGCATCCATATCTTACATCCGTAAATCTGCATTCGAGTCTTTGTAAGATACAGAGGAATAGCCTATGGAAGATGGGAGAATAGAGATAAAGCGTATACTTATATATAGCAAATACAAGTACGTTACTACAGTGTTATCCCATACTCCAACCTTTTCCCTAATTCCTTAGGATTATGTTTTCAAAATCATTTTAAGTTTGAAATTTTCTTTTAAGTTTTCATAAACCTATGCTCTGATACCAAGTTGTAACATTCCCTATCATAAGGCCCGAAGCTAAGCGCTACAGATGTTGCAGTCATCCATAGTATTAACTTTCGGTGACAAAATACGGTAATGTTAATGGTATCCATAGTATCATAAGCACAAGAATATGAAACAAAATCACAGATTCAAAAACAACTTTACTGATTATATTGCAAAGTCATGTTTCATATTCCATTGCATAATCCCAAACGATTCCTAGGTTTTGATCAAATATAATTATTATAAAATACGCCAAAAGCGACATATGAAGATGCCTCCTTGGATGATCAGAGTACTAAATTGACAATCAGTCTTAATATAACACATCAGAAATAAAACAAAATATCTCTAATATAGCTAGCCTTGCCTCTTGCGTGTCATCAAAAGCTTTATTCGTCCAACCTACTAAACCTGGAAAACCTTAACTCTCAGTCTACTCAAATTAATTTTCAGCACCCGAGAGTCTAAAGGGAAAACATAAACTTCGAGTCTGCAACATCTCGTATCTGGAGGCCAAAAGCTAAGCGATATGGATGTTGCAGTCGTCCACAGTATTAACTTCTGGTGATGAAATATGGTAATGTTATTGGTATCCATAATATCAGAAGCACTTGAATACGAAAAAAATCATAAATTTCTAAAAATAATAATTTGTGTGATTACATTTCAACCGAATCATATCCAAGTTACAAAAATCCTAACGTATTCCCAGGCAATGATCAAATATAATTACAACAATACGCCAAGAGCGACATATGAAGATGCCCCTTTAGATGATCAAAGCAATATAGACATAAATGTCATAATACATAGCGGAAACAAATTTAAAACAGAATTCCTAAATTTAGCTATCCGTCGGCCACCTGCTCGTCTTCGGAAGCTTATTCACCAAAATCTGCTAAAACCTAAACCCTCAGCATACTCAAATCAATTTTGAGCACCCGAGAGTTTAAGAGGAACAAAAACTTTGAGTCAGACATAAAGCCTGGTATGAATAATTTCTGTTACATCTCTGTTTACTAATATAAAGTGAGACCACGTCGCTTAGCGGAACGGGTTTCCCCTTACTAATATCTCTTTTTAAAACATATATTTTGCAATTCCTTTCCTGCAACCAAATTGGTTAATCAACTGATTATAATAATAAAATAGCAATATCCGTTATGCTAAATTAGGAAATGAATGGACGATCTATCCTGAATCTGAGCTGACTGCTCCTTTCTGGACTAACTATCCTAAATCTGATTATACCAAAATAGCAATATCCTTTATGCTAAATAATGGACTATTTGTCCATAAAACAGGTTAAAAAGGGTGGATTGACTGTCCTTAAGAAGTAGCATGGTCTGTTATGCTAACAAATGAACTAACTGTTCATATCTGGGCTAACTACCCTTATATGGACTAACTATCCTCTGGGCTGGCTGCCCTTAAAATGGACTGACTGTCCGAATTTAAATGAGCTGACTGCCCGAATTTTCTTTTGGGTTAACTACCCTTCAAATTTTCCTTGAAAACCTTTTCAAAATGATTTAGTCCGTTAAAACATATATATATACACACAAGGAAAATATATCTTTAGCTTTACTCTAAGCAATTTTGCCATGTTATATATACTTTACTCAAAATAATGTTGATGATGTTCAATAAGGATTATCTATCCTTTTAAAATAAGTTAAAGTCATTTATAACTTAAAACACTCAGGCTATCTGCCTAATCATATTATTCGAATCCTTTGTTTAAAAAATTTAAACAACCTTTCGAAAACAATGAAGGTAACCCCTTCAAAACCATTAATAAAACCCTTCAAAATCATTGAAGGTAACTCCTTCAAAACCATTAAAAAAGCCTTTCCTTGATAAGCTTGAAAACATATGACATCCACCTTTAAAACCCTTTAGCCTTTACCTTCGAAAAACATTTAAAAACCCATACCTTTCGACCTTGTCGAAAGGTCTCACCTTTCGACCGTGTCGGAAGGTTTCTTTCCGACCTAGTCGAAAGGTCTCACCTTTCAACTTTGTTGAAAGCCTGGGGAACCACCTCTACCAAATCATTGAATACCTTTCGAAAGCATTGAAACTTAAAACCTTTCGAAGTCATTGAGTTCAATTTAAAAACAAGTGGAAACCTTTCGAAACCATTCGAAGTTGACTACTTCGAAACCTTTTAAAACATTTCGGCTAAAATATTTGGATTATGCCTTCAAGTAGAGCAAAAGGATCATAAAAACATTGGATTCGAAAGCAACTACTTCGAAACCTTTATACAACCTTTCGAAACCATTTGAAAACAATGAAGTGTTGGTATTGGAACCAACCCTTCGAAATCAATGGAGAGGCGGCAATTTTAGAAAACAAAAGATTACCTTCGACTCCATCTGGGTCGAAAGGTTTGAAAGCGGCAACTATGCTTTCGACCTTGTCAAAAGTTATACCTTTCGACCTTGTCGAAAGGTTTCAATTAAAACAAGAAAGCAAACCAATCGAAACCTTTTTTCTTTTAAATCAATTGACGTCTTTGTCGAAAGCTAGCAGCTATATTTTCCTTTAAACCAAAACAAAGTTTCATCTCCTTCGAAATCTCTTACCTTTCGTCCTTAAACCTTTCGACTCCTTCCAATTCACTACGTACCAGTTGTCCGATACCATGTGCATTGGTTATTTGACCTAGTCGAAAGGTTTGATACCTTTCGACTTTGTCGGAAGGTTTGGAATGGAGGCAGAATCTCTTGCCGAAAGAATTGAAATAATAGAAAAACTATTTATTTGTACTTTAAAATAGTTCTTTTGTACCCAACCTGCCTTATTTGTCTAAATCTGATTGGTTGCCAGATTTTTATAATCAAAAATGCTGCCGACTTTCCTTATTTAGAAATTTAAACAATTTTGAAAATGCCACTTTCTCCTTTATAATTATATAAAACATTTAAGTCTCATACCTTAAATAATTTTATATAACTATTAAATCATCTTAGAAAATTCTGGAAAAATTCTAGAAAAATTCTAGAAAATCAATTAATACGTTCTTTTCAACATATAAAATTTTCGGATGCAAACAATAATTATTTTTTTCCTGTAAATAATTTTATAATCCAAAAGACCATTTTTTCTTCCTTAGAAAATTCATAATAATTCCACAAAAATTCAGAAAAATCTGGAAATTGAAACCCATCTCTAAAACATCATTTTAGATCACCATAAAAATTCGCAAGGCTAACGGATGTCATTTAATAGGGTTTTCATCTTAAAACATGTCATAAAAATCTATATGAACATTCATAAATCATCAACATGTATATATAGTCATTTTATCATTCAAAAACATGGCAACTCTTTGCAAACTCATTCAGATTTAATCTTTAACCGAAACCATAAAAATTTTGAGATGTAAACATTATTCACCTTTGCTTTAGAGATTAAGGAGCTTGAGATTTGAATTTGCTTTTCCCTAAGCTTTTCCTTAGTTTCCTCTTCTTATTTCCTTGTTAATGGTGGCCAGCCTTGATTTTTGAAAATTATGAAATGGAATGAATGTGTACATAATACACGGCTTAAGGAAGGAGATATAGGAATGGCTTCTTTCCCATAATACCCCACCTCTAATTCATTTTAAACCCTTTTTAATTCATTAGTTTAAAAAGCACGGCTACCTTAAATAAATCAAATCTTAATCCCCTAATCAACACATTATTTTATTTAGTTTATATAACTAAATCTCCTAAATAATGTTATCAAAAATCTGGGGTGTTACAAAGTCAGACATAAAGTCTGGTGTGAATAATACTATTACATCTCGGTTTACTGATATTAAGTGAGACCACACCGCTTAGCGGAATGGGTTTCCCCTCACTAATATCCCTTTAAAACATATCTTTTTTCAAATCATAATCCTACAATCAAACTGATTAAAACAATAATAACAATATAATATATGCTCAAAATTAGGTAATAAATGGACTATCAATCCGAGCAATATAGTTTTATTTGGCTAACTACTAACAATTGGCTGACTCGGACCTACCAGACACAATAAATAATCTAACATCGGTTAGACACACTTCTGGACTGACTGCCCTTAACTTACTTCTCCCAGGGTTTCCTGATCCTAATGGTTTTTCGGGCTCACCAATAACCTATCCTCCTTCTTTGTATATATTCCTTTCTGTATGTAACATCATTTAAGTCTTATCTGTTCCTAAGCCCTACACACTGGAATTTTGGATTAAATTAGCTAGGGGCTATAGCTAATGTATAGGGCGCGTCGGCACGACCTTGTACCAGTCCCATCTGGTATTCTAATATCTGAGTCATTTACTTAGGGTTAACTACCCATCAAAATTTTCCTTGAAAACATTTCTTGCAAAATGGTTTAACCCTTTAAATCATACTTAAACAAGGAAAACATACTATTTTATTTACTCAAATCTCTTTGCTATGATATATTCTTTACACAAAACATCATTGATGAAAACCTTTGAAACTTTTGTTTAAAAGCTTCAAACAATCTCTTTCAAAACCTTTGAAAGTACCCCTTTCAAAACCAGTTAACTTCTTTACTTTAAACTCTAGGCCGAAAGGCCAAAACATACCTTTCAAAACCTTTATTACAAACTTTTGAAATCATTGAAGGTATCCCTTCGAAACCTTTATAAACCTTAGACATCCTCTTTTCAAAACTCTTTAAACTTGCCTTTCGAAAACATTGAAAACCTTCCATTTATAATACTTTAAGTACCTTTCGGAACCATCGGGGAACCTCCCCTTTAAAACCTTCGTTTAAACCTTTCGAAAGCATTAATGTTCTTTACTAAAAATAAACCTTTCGAAAGCATTGGGTTCAAGTAAAAGCTTATGGAATATAGTTTCAACACCATTCTTTTCGGAACCTTTGGGTTTAACTTACAAAATATAAAGGGCCTTAAAAGAACTAGGTCGAAAGCAACTCTTTCGAAAGCAATTTTCTAAGTAAAAGAAAGTAATTTCCTAAGTATAAGAAAGTAGATGGATTTGAAACCATCCCTTTTCGAAAGCATTGGAGAAGAGGCTTCTAAGTTTAAAGCAAAAGAACTCTTCGAAGGCATTGCTTCGAAAGGTAGAATGCGCCAGCAGGGGTTTCGACCCCTTCGAACGCTTCTTTTAAAACAAAGGCGGCAACCTCTTTCGAAAGCTCTTTTCTTTAAAATAATTGACCAAGTCGAAAGCCATCTCATTCGAAAGCCTCATTTACAACCAAAATTGTTCTAAGTTTTCAGAAGCTACTTTAACCTCTTCGAAAGCCCTGTTTCGACTCCATACCTTCGCCTATCTCCAATCCACTACGTACCAAAGTTAATACCATGTGTATTAGTTTCGACTTAGATGGAGGTGGCAGTATGAGGTCGAAAGGTACTGCTATAAGTGGCAAAGCAGATAAACCTTGTAAAACTGATATTTAACTTTATAAATTAATTTCTTTCTAACTAACTTGCTTTGTTTGTCAACATATGATTGGTTGCCATTACTTTTTCTAAAAATGCTGCCGAATTTCAGAGATTAACAATTTAAAAAATTTGCAAATTTCCCCTTCTTCTTTTATAAACATATAAAACATTTAAGTCTCATACTTAAATAATTTTATATACTTATTAAAACACTTAGGAAAATTCTCCAAAAATTCCCATAAATCAATTTTAATATGTTATCTAACATATCTAAATTTCTGACCCAAAACTAATAAATAATAGCCGTGATTAATTTTAAACTCAATTATTTCCATTTTCTTCACTAGAAAATTTATAATAAATCCACAATAGTTCAGAAAATTATGAAACCTGAAACCTACGTCTAAAATAATATTTCTTACCTTATATCAAAATCACAAGGTATTTGGATGTCATTTGTTAGGTTTTTCAAATCAAAACTTATCATAAAAATCTATATGAATAAAAAAATTCATCAACAAGCATATATATATATATATATATATATATCATTCAAAACATGGCATAATACTTTGCAAAACATATTCAAATCTGATCTAGAACCGAAAATAAGAAAATATGAGATGTAACCTATTATTCACCTTATCTTGTTGTTAAGGAGTCGAGATTTGCTCTTGAAATAAATTGATTAAGCTTCTTCCTCTTGATTTTAGCTTATCTTCCTCTTGCTTTCTCCTAATGGTGGTCGGGCTCTCTTGAATTTAGTTTTGTTTGTGAACGTGTAAAATGAGAGTGCATGAGGGTTTAGGGTATAAGAAAATAACTTATTCCTATTTTGCCTTATCTATTACCCTTACTTATTTCATTTTAATTCCTCTTTTGTTCATTAGTTTATTAGGCACGACTACCCTCTAATTACACAAATATCAATCCCTCAACCATCTACATTATTTCATTTAATTTACCTAGTTAAATGTCCTAATTAATGTTAATCAAAATTAGGGTCGTTACACAAATATACTAGAAACTGAGTGAAAACCCAGTGATATCGGGTAGCACCTATGGATCAGCATTGTGTGTGCGCCCACATGATCTACAATACTAAACATGACCCTTCCTGTTCTACTCTAGCTTTTATGACAACATTTCTCTATCCATCGTCTCACCTAAGTCATGCAGCCACAGCACTCAGTGCCCGTACAATAGATCGTCGGACTAGTGACATTGGGGCAAGGATGACATATTCAGGGTGCTACCATGAGTCAATCCAAAGAGAACTAGCTCTATCCGGTATAACACTCATTGATCAATTTATAATATTTAACATGTTTCACAAGTTTATATATGACTATAATCCCACCAAACTATTGTTAACCTGATTCACTATAGGGATTAATATAATCAAATTAGAATATGACAATAATCACATCTAATTATCATTAACCCGATGTCACTAAGGGCTTATCACATTTTGCCTTTTTATTTATGATAGTAATTCCTACCTAACTGTTGCGTACTAGGGTCACTAAGGGTTTCAAGTTTGAACAATATTCTTACTTTATGCAAATAACTTACATATTCAATCATTCATAACAACATATTCAATAATTAAACATTCCATAGCATATTGAAATACTAAATCTATCATAACAACTTATTTCAAAACATATCTAAGAACAACATGGTAAGAATACACGAAAGATGAATTTTAAATAAGGTTTACTCATTGGTCAATCTTCAATATATCAACCATTTTCTAGCAGAATTTCAATCAAAACAGGCTAACAAGCCATAACTAATCAATATAGGAATATGAGCATACTCTTCTATAAGTCATATGAACCAAATTACCAATGAAGTTAACTCACCAAATAATGCTTCTTCTTGATCTTTCGGTGAAGCATTTTAATCGAGAAAGGAAAATGATGAGGGAGAGGGAATGAATGAAATAAAAGGACAGAGAGGGGTTTATATAAGAAAGCATAATCATACTATTTTATTTTATTAGGCAAGTAATTATAAATTTTGTTTTATTAGGCAAGTAATTTCATTATTTCCTTTTATTAGGAAATCATTACATTATTTTGTTTTATTAGGCAATTCATTGCGTTATTTCATTCAATATTATTTTTTTGTTATGTAAGTAATTATACTATTTTGTTTTATTAGGCATGTCATTATGCTATTTTATTTTATTAGGTTAGTCATTATGCTATATTATTTTATTAGACATATAATTATAAGATTATGTTTTAGTAGGCTATACTATTTTGTTTTATTAGAAAAGACATTATACTATTTTGTTTTATACCACTTTGTTTTATTACGCAAGTCATTATACTATTTTATTTTATACTATTTTGTTTTATTTGTTAAGGAAAATAATAGTCTTCTTAATTTATTTTACTAATATTCGATGAAGTAAATTTTCTTCCTTTTTTTCTTTAGAAAAAATCCAAATGATCTTTTGTTTTCATAATCAAATTTCAAACTATTACCAAAATACTTTTAACCGTCAAATTACAACATTGCCAAATTTCAAGTTGTTGCATCCAAGGTAAAATCATTCAAGTAGCACCCGTTCAAAATCAGCCTTCTCCACTAAGAGAGCAACGTTCCCCGATAGTTTTAGATAATCCTCCGGACTAAATGTCATCCATTCTATCCGTGGAATCCCTCCATCCTATATGTCTTATGTTTGGGATCCTCGAGGATGTTGTCTTATTACCCTCGATTTATCAACGAGTGCACAATCCACCCGGGGTATACCGCATGCAACAAGTATATGTGCTTAGGTGGAGCTATCCTACCTTTGAATGGGTTTATCAAATTCATCTCAACAGATCGAGTTGGCTCCAACGTAGGTGCATCCTAATGGCTATGCCTTACTCAACTCCTTGTATGTTCTGTTCATGATGCAATTGAACTGTCCCTCCAACTTTAAAGAGTTGACTCACCTTTTACGCATCAAGAAAATAGCAAACCTGCCTTCTTTGCTAATCGTTGAGGCATATAATCACTATAGGGTCATAGGAGCACTTCATCAAAACTGGAGTTATTTTAAGAGAGAATATTTTTTCATCCGCTGTCTGTTTAGTTTCAACTGCCTCTAGTGGTTCGGACGTAAGTTTTCTTCTCTACTATCCCTTTTATATTCAGATGTCTATTATCCAAGTGACGAACATCTTTCTCATACTCTTCACAGATCTCCCCGAATGAGATTCCAGCAACACACATATCAACAATCTAGAGATCTTAAAGAGTGTCGGCTCTGAATTTCATACCACCACCATCCTTCTTACCATTGAGAGGCTCTACCAATATAGCCTTCTTTATCCCAACAGATATGTCGGTCCCCTTCCGCTTCCTTTTAAGAAGTCTCAGGCTACTGTCGGGTCCTCTTCCCCTACTCCCGACTCTGACGATGATGATTAAAGGCATGATGAAGGCCAAGGAGGTGAGATGAACATCGATGAAGGAGAGGAAAGAGCGGTGGAAGAAAATGCAGTCAACATAGTAGAAGGGGAAGAGGAGTGGAAAGAGTAGAAAGAGATGAAGGAAGAAAAAGATAAGGAGGAGAAGAGAGAGGAGAGGAAGGAGAAGGGCGAAGAAGACGACAACGAAGATAAAGATTTCAATGTCAGAGATAACAAATCATATTGGGAAATGCCTCCCGAAGGAGATACAACTCCATACATCATCGTCCAAAGCGACTTGTATTCGAGTCTTCGCGGTAAGTGCTCGATCCGAGTTTAGCACCAATTATAGATGCAACTTCTCCTATAAGCTCTTTAGAAAATATTTTTGGCTCCTTGGGCAATCTAGATTTTCCAATCGAGAGCATTTTTAATGAGATTCTGGAGAGTTTAGCTTTCCATCCAAGGAACTCTTAGTTGAGGGAGATGAAACCCCATTATTACAAATTATTGAGCACAGTCTGTAGACTACATAGGGCAATATTAACACCTCACATTCCTCTAGGATCATGAACACCAGCATTCTACTTGTCTTTGAATTAGTGACTTTTGATATTCCTTCTCCTACCTTTTTAGGTACAATGGAAAGTGATCGTATGGACTATCTCCATTCTGGATTTAGTCAGTATCGCTCGTCCACCTGGTCCATACTCACAACACCCAAGCATATGCCTAGAGACAGAGGAGAAAATAGGAGTAAGAAAGGAAAGAGAATATTAGAAGGGGGAGGATAGGGGAGGAGAGAAGGAGGAGATGCCGAATGGAGGAGAAAAAGCATCATGATCTTCGGGAGAAACTGCGTGATTCTTACGGCCTAAGGCCCATTTTTGGCTCATCTCAGCCATGCACTCAACCCTAGCTCTTCCGCATCAACCTCTGGCATCTCAGCCTCCAGTTACCATCATATCAACTCCCAATAAATCCAAAGAAATCTCAACCCATACTGCTCTATCACCAACCCTTCTAGGTGAATCCACCTCTATCGGCACCAAAATGCAGCCCACATTACCTGGCTATTGCTTAACAGGGGTGATGTTCAATTATAACATCAAGGACTTCTCTCGTGAGGATGCCAACTATAGAGTCGAGGGGTTGAATGAAATGATTGACCAATATTTCAAATAGAAAAAGCTTGTCAAAGCCCTCTCCGATGTCAATAGAATTAACCAAACAGAAACCTAGTTATTTGAGAGTGAGAGAAGAACTCATGATAATATTATGGCATGTTACAAGTCTGAGCTAAAATTAATCACAAAGCAAAGGGACGACGCTTTCCAATCAATCTAGCATGCCAAAGAGCTAAATGCAGAGCCGGCAGCCACAAATACTCAAGCTCTCACATTGTTGATGGCCAACTTAAGAAAGACCATCAAGAGAGCAGCATCCTCACCACATAAGTTAAGTCTAAGGAAGAAGTACTTCAAGCTAAGGATAAAGAGACTAAATTACTTTAAGTTAAAGTTGACAGGCATAAGGCTGATTTGAAAGTTGAAACGGACTCCAAAACCAAGCCAGATCGATCTTTCTATGGCCGAATTAAAATCAAAGAGATTAAAAAGCAAGCCAGAAAGAGCAACGTGGATATGAATGCCAACCTCGTATAATTCTTTGCAAACTTCATTGAGGATAAAAATTTGAAATGGCTAAGGGATAATTATCCCATTATAATTGCTGATATCTAGGAGGAGATTCTCCGTCAATTGACTGAAGTCGGTGAAGGCCTGACTGAGGATGAGCTAAAAGCAAAGTTCCTAGATGTGGAAGATATATAAGTTCTAGAGAAAGGAAAGGCCATCTTAGTTAAGGAGAGCATGGCTGAGGGAATGACCTTCATTAGGGCTCCTACTGATCGTAGCACTTTGGATCATGAAGAATAGTCTACTTCAAAATCTACAGAGCTTGCAATGGATATTACTTCTCCCGTAGTGGCCACTTATGAGGGCACTCATATTGAAATCTTAGTTTATATTGCTACAACTAATATTGATCCTTACATTCCTCCTTTGTCACCCAACACATTCAGTTATCCATTGAAGAGGGAAAAATTGCTATGTATCTAATCATAGAGGCTTCACCTAGTGAAGGTATTTCTTTTTTTTCTCCAGTATTCGAGAAGCTTTAATTCTTGCCTGAAGTCATCACTAATTTTTACTTCATTGTTTGCAAACTTAAAGGTCATCTATTACTTCCTCCTCCGCCACCAGCAACTTAGGGCTTGGGTCCCATCGCCATCTCCACCACATTAACCTCTGTGATTATAGAGCTAATTGTCCTAGCTCCTCCTTCCATCTCAGGCCCCGGTCTTGATTCACAAAAAATAGGTGCATTGGAAGGGTTAGAGGAGACCGACCAATCTAGGAGGAAGACATCATTATCATAAGCGAGAAGGACCCTGATGACCACATCATGATGGCGAAGAGGCTAAAGATCGACTATGAAAAATCAAAATCAAGCTTGAGCCAACAATTGAGAAGTTTACACTAGCAAGCAAAGCCTTATTCTCAACCTTCCTACCTAAAAATTGAGCCTCCAAAAGGCTACGGCGGTGCCTTACCTTTGACAATTTTGAGGACCCTACCAAATTGATTACTGAAGGAGAAACTACTCTTTTCGAGGGGAGCAGTCTAGAAAAAGGGAAGTTGGAAAAAGGGAAGCCCAAATTGACAATCTCTTCCTGATCGAGTTCTATCTGGCCATAACCATGGTCATAGTCAGAGAAATATTCAACATCTTAATGTTTCCTGTCTCTGGGAAACAACACCCTGAGTGTCTATCTCTTGACACCATATATCAATCTTACTTATCTCCGACGATTGATCGAATTTGTTCATTGGCCTATGTCTCTTGTGATTGACAGAGCACATATTGCTGAGCCATATAGTGATAGATAGTTCAATCATTCATCGATCCCTATCTCTAAGGATTGATATTTCAGATGCTTGTCTAAGAGCATTGACGTTCAACCTTACCTGTCTCTAGGCGTTAATCAAATAACTCCAAGGCCATCATCGTTTATCTTCGATCGGGTATGTCTTACTAAGCTACAAATGTGGTCGTGAAAGTGTTAATTATACACCGATTCTTATCTCTCGGATTCGGTGTTTCAGGTGCCTACCTCTGGACATCCGCTTTCAATCGCACTAGTCTTTGGGTGTTGACTAAAAATATTCATTGATTGTCATCACTTATCCTCAGTCGAGCATGTTCCGTTGGGCCGTAAGCGTGGTCGTGAAAGTTTTGATAACACATCAGTTCCTATCTCCGAGAGTCGATGTTTCGATTGCCCGAATCGAGGCATTCCCCGTTGACTTTGCTAATTTCTGGGCATCAATCAAGGTCGGAGGGAAAAGGGCAAATCGTCAGGTCGACTTAGTGCAATTATACTCCCTTGACCCAATCATGGATCAAAGGAGTTAGTGATACCTATCTCCGGGCACCTAATTGCGCAGCTAATCGTGCAACACAATGTTTAGCATATAAGAATGTGGTTCCATTGGGTCTAGAACCTAGATTTATTTAGAAACGAAATGGAAAATCCTGCCTTATTACTTTCCCCAGTTCAAAGGAAAATAAAATGACTAAGTCTAAGTGAAATAGCACCGTAAGTGCTTACTATTCCACGCCAGCGGAATTATTATCCCATTAACAGTTGCCTGCTTGAAAGTTCCATCTCCAAGTTTTTGTTCAATCACATAGGGACCTTCCTAATTAGGAACAAGCCTTTATACCAGGGAGTATTTGCTACAAAATGAGATTCCCTACCTCAAAGGCATGGTTTCTGACTTTGGCATTGAAATGTCACTCTACTCTTTTCTGGTGAGCAGCTACCTTCAGTTCAACTTCTTCTCATTTTTCTTCGACCAATCCAAGGGACTCAAGCAAAAGTTCCTCGTTCATCCTGTGATTTTAGTGCTTTCTCCAGTGGGAAGGAGTCTCTAGTTCTATCGCAATCCTAGCCTTAGCTTTGTAGGCCAAAGCGAATGGAATTTGCTTGTTCGCAGACTTATGGGATGTTCGTTAAACCCATAATGCTAAAGGTAATTCATTCACCAAGTTGCTGTTGGCTTTGTCAATCATTTTTTAAGGTGGATTTAATGATTTTATTCACCGTCTTTACCTATCCATTCACTTACAGGTGTGCTACTGCTGGGAAGCTCTTCACAATTTTGTACCGATTACAAAAGACCTTGAACTCGATACTCCCAAATTGAGTTCCATTGTCACTTATAATTTTCCGTGGAACTCCAAATCTGCATATGATGTTTTTTACCACAAAGACTCAGCCCATTTTATGAAGTGGTCCACAACTATAATAGCATACTTTACTCTACCTTTCGAAATCAGTAGCACACCGATTATATCAAATCCCCAAACTGCAAATGGCCACGGGCTAGTCATTTGTGTGAGCTTGATAGATGAGGCTCTTGAAATCATTATAAACCTCTAGCACTTGTCACCTCTTCTGGTGTGATCATCGATATCTTGGTTAATCATTGGCCAGAAGTATCTATAGTAGAGAATTTTCTTTGCTTAATGTATAACCCTCGGTGCGATCACCACAACTTCCTTTATGTACTTCCATGAGGATTTTCTTAGCCTCATCCTTGGTGATACATTAGAGCAATAGGGTAGAGAAGCTTCTCCAATATAACACTCCTTCTTGCATTATAAGTTGTAGCACTCTACGAAGGAATTTCCATCATTCATTCTGATCGTGCAAGAGAATTCCCTTTAGCAGATAGTCTATGATGGGAGTCATCCACGATGCCCTTTCTTCTTCGATCCCAAGATCCAGTAGACGTCCATCTAGTCGATGCTAGGAGCCGATAAAACTACATCTTGAACCAATCTCATCAAATGCGCATCCCTAAAGTTAGCTAGCTTGGCTAGTGAATCTGCCTTTATGTTTTCTCGCTGGGAATGTGCATTATTGTGTAGTGTTCAATGTCATTCAATAGTTCCAGTAACTTTGTCAAGTAAGGGGAAGTCTTGCTCTCTTAGCCTGAAATTCCTTTTTTAATTAGCAGACCACCAATTGAGAGTCGCTGTGTACATGTAATGTCCTAACTCCCAACTCCTTCGCTACCTTCAGTCCGGCTATTGATGTTTTGTACTCAGCTTAGTTGTTCATTGTCGGTAAATCTAGCTTTAGCATGTAGCATATTGTCATCTTTCCAGAGTTACGAGAACCACTCCTACCCTAGAATGACGATCGTTAGAAGCTCCATCTACGTATAACTTCCATTGAATAGGTTGGACCATATCATCTTCTTATTCTCTATCTCGGAGGTAGACTCAGCGACTAAATCGGCCAATGCCTACCCTCTGATAACCTTCCTAGGATGTTATGTTATGTCATATTGGCTCAGCTCGATATTCCACTTCAATCATCTTCTCGAGGTCTAGGGTCGATGCAATACTTGCTTTAAAGGCTGATCCATCAGTTCCTTTATCGAGTGAGCTTGAAAATATGGTCATAATTTCCTCGAAGCAATCAGTAAAAAGTATGCCAACTTTTTCGAGTTTAGGTAGCTCATTTCTGCTCCGATAAACCACTTAATGATATAATACATGGGCCTTTGGACCTTCGTCCCATCATGTACAAGGTTGTGCTCAGTGCATGAGGAGATACTACTAAATATATAAACATATTTTCTCCTTCTAAAGGTTTCAATAGAATCGGTGCTCTCTCCGTGTGTTTTAGCAATTCCTGGAAAGCATCCTTGCACTCCTTTGTTCAGACAAACTTTCCCTTTTCCTTATTGAGGGCATCGAAGAACGGTATACACTTATTAGTCATTTTGAGATGCATCGACCCAATACAGCGACTTTCCATTTAAGCTTTGCATTCCACTCCTTATCCTTGGGGCAGTTACATGTTTCAAGGCATTAATCTAGTTCAGATTAGCCTCAACACCCCTTGAATTCATAATAAAACCCAGGAATTTCCCCAATATGACTCTGAAGAAACATTTCAACAGATTCAGCTTCATTAAATACCTCTATAGCACTTCAACATCTCAAAAGTATCGCCTATGTGATTCATCGATAGCCATGACTTCACAAGCATATCATCACATATACTTCCATAGTTCACCTGATTTGATTTTCAAAGGTCATATTTACCAATCACTGGTAGGTATCTCTAGCGTTCTACAAACCGAATGACATAACTTGATAATAGTACAAGCCCAAATTAGTGATGAAACTCATATGCTCCTGATTTGGAACATGCATTGCCATTTGATTATAGCCAGAATATGCTTCCTTAAAGGATAAAGTTCATATCTAGCCGTTGAGTCCACAATTTGGTTTATCTTTAGTTCCATCGTTCCCAATAAACATGAGTACCATACTAATGCTAATAAGTACATTTTCGACTAAGGAACGGAAGTAAGAAGTTCTATTGTGGATTCTTTTGGAATTGAACGCCTTGCTACAATTAAGAATTATAGATTGAAGGTTTACTTACCTGTTAATTTGGTTCTCAATAGAGCTGCTTAGTAAGATAACACAAGTGAAAAAACAAGTGAGTTTGGACTGGGCTATTTTATCCTATCTAGCTAGCACCTAATGATATATTACGGGTAAGTGATTAGCTTAGAAGATATTCTTTCCCCCAATGGGTTTGAAGAGGACAAGAAAATAGTACTAACTCATGAGAGGGCACTCCCTTTCTAAAAAAATTAATAAACCAAGAACTACACTTAGATTTATTAGAGTTGTTGCAAAAATATTGGTATTAAGTTTGAATAGTCGATGCATGTCCGTCATTTCCCATTTGGATTTTTGACCAAAACAGGATTTGATACCCATTTAGGGTATACGGTATCATGGATAAAGCCATTTTCCTTTAGCTTACCCCCTTCTTCTTTCAACACATTAGATCACTCCAGACCTATAATGCATCTCTTCTTCTTCATAAGAGGGTAAATCGGGTTCACAATCAATGCGTGGCACACTATGTTTGGTGATATTCCACACACGTCTAAATGTGTCTAGGAAAATACATTTAGATTTTCCTAGAGAAAATCAACCAACTCCTTTCTCAATTTCGCGCTGACCTGAGATCCGATCTTGATGACCCAAGCGGGATCATCCATATCGATCGGATGTTGATTGTCAGCTCGGCTGGCGTTCCCCGCGCATCCTCTACCTCCTTCCAAGGTTCCATAGATTTAAGAATTTGATATGGCTCTCTAACTAAGGCTTGGGCATTGATTGCTATGCATCCAATCTTAATGCAGAGAGCTTTCTCGGAACCATTTCCTTTCTCTCGTCGCTTCGCCTCTCTGAGCTCATCGACATAGCATTCATGTCCTACACTTTGGTCTCCTTGAATAACGCTAACTCCATTCTCCATTGGAAACTTCATCATCAAGCACCAAAGTGCTAATGCTATTCTGAAACTGGCAAGGGTCGATCGGCCCATAAAGGTTTTGTAAGTCGAAAAATCATCGACAATAGCAAACGTTTGCATTTGCACAATCTTGCAATCTCCTTCACCTAATTCTACCGATAGGTTACTAGTTCTGATAGGCTCCTTTACCTCTCTAATAAATCCCTAAACCTTGAATTTACTTGGCATGATGTCCTTCAGACTAATTTTCAGCTGATCAAAAGTCTTTTTGAACAGAATGTTAACCGAACTTCCATTCTCAATCAACACTCGGTGCAAGGTAACTAGCCCAACAACGACCGCAATTACCTTGGGATCAAGTGTCGGCCTTTGATCCTGTCAGAATCTGTATCATGAAACACAATATCATCCTTTATTGCCTTCAATCGATTTTCCAAAGCTCCATCTCTGATGGCAAAACAACTCTCTTGTGGCATATGCTTCAATAAAGTTCCTACTGTTCCATCTCATTTCATCTCTTCTATGTTGGATGAGGTCCTCCAGTTATTGTATTAATCATGATTCTACCCCTAAGGTCTAATATCCTTTCTGTCTTGGCCCATCTTTGCTGTACCCATGGCGTCCCTCTAGGCATTATGTCCCTGATGTCTAACATCATTTCTACCATCCTATGGATATATTACATGTTATTGTAACTTGGTCTTTCGTATACTTCAGTCAAATCTATCAGGTGATGACGCTTGTTGTTATTATGTCCATGAGTCTCATGAAAGCAACAACACTTCCTAGAACATTGTTCAACTTCTGTTGCCTCCCTTCGAGCCATCTTCTTATACCTTTTTGTTTCTTATGTAGTAAGGTATATATTCCCCATAGTATCATTCGGAGGGTGTAATCCTCTGGTCTTAGGTGTACTGGATGCTTCTTAGCATCGTTTCTTCAACCACCTGCGCCCTTGTTTATTTTCTTCTGACTATTACTATCATTTCCTACAGTTATGGCAACAAAATAGGCACTCTCACCAGTTTTCTTAATAGCCACATTACTTTGCATGACTTCTTTTGATGGTCCACCACCAGTCCTTTTGCAGCCATATTCGCCTCTTCCAAGCACATATATTAGCTGGCCTTTTAGTAGAACTACTCCATGGAAGATGATTGATTCATCTTCAACCATTTACCAGAGTCCTTGTCTGGATGTATCCCTCGGACCAATGCCATTAACGTAGTATCCTCTTTCGGGTTATTCACTTCTGTTGTAGCAGTATTGAATCTACTTAAAAATCCATTTGGAGTCTCTCTATAGCATTGATCGATATTCGACAAAGATATTGCATCCTTTGGTCGGGCAGTGTGGAGCCTGAATTGCTCCATGAACTTCTTCGCTGGCTCATTAAAAGTTGATATGGATTTCAGCATAAGCTGGGTAAACCACATCGAAGCTACTCCATTCAAAAAGATGGGAAAACACCTACATCTTACTGCATCATTCGCTCTGGCACCATCCATATGACACTAATACTTTAACAGATTCTACCTAAGATCCGTTATTCCATTGTACGATGGCATCACATGCATTACGAACTTCCTAGGATATTCCTCTCATGAAACATTTTCCATAATGACCCATATTTTACATATCAAAGGATCGTAATATATTATTATTTAATTCATATGAGATCGTACGACTCTAAAACTTTGGGAAATGATTACTAGGGACATTTTCCATCTTTAAAATCTTTATCGGACATTTTGGATCCGAAAATTCTTGTAAGGCCTATAACTTATGGTAGGGATCTAATTAGGGTCTAAAACCACTTCCATTAGATCAGGCTTGTGGTTTCTCTTTCCATAGACTGATCATAATAGGAAACCAGACTTACCATTTAGGAGATATGGCTGTTTTAAGTTTTGTCTGCCGTTGGATATATTAATGGGTATTTTGAGAGGTTTAGGTCTAACCCCAACACCAAACTTAGGATTTATGCTAGTAATGGCTGAACCAATAGCCTTTAAATTATTTCTCTTCTTCCCAAATTAGAAAAAAACTTCCATTAATCCCAATTTCATTAAAAATCTCATATTTTCCTTACTAATGTTGGCCTGAAATAATCGTTAAAGGGGTAATTAGCAAACAAGATTATAGATCTATCATTTTTGCTGCCTTATGATTCGGATTTCTTCTGTTCATTTCGGATTTGAGGAGAAAAGTTGGTATTTTGGGTATTTGGTGAGTGGTTCTTGACCTAGCACTATCCTTTGCTTGTCCATATAATTAAAATTAGGTGTTTTTAACATGAACTTTGATGGTAAAATGTTTTTGAACTTTAATTACATCTTTAACAATGATTATGCCCGAAATTAAAAAGATTGGATTTGATTTTAAAGGATTTGACAACCTCTTTTGAACCATACTGTCATGATAATGAAAAGTTAGATCTAGATTAGGATTTGTATGTTAGTCTTATTTGAATTGCTTATATATGTTTGGTGAATGCTTATGTATGATATGTATGGTTGGATGATTTGTTTTGATATGGTTTGCTAGTGTTTTAGTGAAGTTAGGAAGACAGATCGTCGAATTGGGAAAAAACGAAGGCAAAATAACTCCAAATCAGATGAAACTTAGAGGATGGGCTTTGGAGGATGTGGGGAGCTTGTACTTTAGATCACAAATGGTTTGGATGAAGGAATAGAGATCGGTGAAAATCTAAATTAGGTCGGTGGAGTTGCTTCAACTTGGGGATTAAAGGCTTTGGGTCATGCTTCAAGGAAAGTATAAGGATTCTTGGAGTTGATTCAGGTTAGAAATGGAAAGGACTTGAAGGGAATTCAAATCGGGGTACCGATCACTTAGATCGGTACTGATCACTTTTCCCAACGATGGTGAAGGTTTGACAACTAGGAAGTTCGAGCATTAAAGGAAAGTGGATTCATGGAGGCAGAGTGACCCAAAGTTGGTCAAATTTTTAGTTTGGCACCGACCAATTTAGGTCGGTATCGACCTGATGGTTTGGGTCCAATGGTGATGAAACTTCCAAGGGAGGATACAAGAACTCTACCCGTCATGCCGAAGGTGTTTATTTGTTAGCTTGTGGTTAGATGGCGACGTAGTTGCATGATGAAGGATGATAGCTTTGGAACTTCAATAATGGTAACTCGATGGTGAATGGATCATGTTCCGGTGATGGCAGCTTGATGGTGAAAGGAGTTGTTAGGATGATTATACATAAAGGGAGGTTCTAGGAAGGATGACTCGTGGATAGAATGTTGAACGGTTATATCATGGAAAGAAGGAATATGGAATGCTTCCTTAAGGATAAATGGAAACTAAATAGAGTAAGGAAAGGGTTCAGATACGCATGCTAAGGAACCATTAATGCTCGGAGTGTTTTCTATTGTACTTATAAGCAGGGGATTGTGAGGATGCTCACTGGGTATATGGAATGATGAGCCCAAATTAGTTGAATGGATCTGTATACCCTAGACCGATGGAATGGGTCTAGTGTCAGCTTCATGCTATGAGTGAGTACAATGAAAATTGGGATTTATCCATTAATCCCTAGCAGAGGAATGGTCATATGGGTTATCATATATCCAGGGCACATTGAGTGACAATGAGGATTGTTTGATGAATGCTATGTTTGCCTTGGTTTTTTTCTCCTATGGTCTATCACTATTGAGATGTCACTTGAGATATGTACTGTGGATAGAGATGCCTGGACACCTATCATAGTACTTAAGTTGCAGTATTTATGATGTCTCTAGAGTAATATATTATGTTTGTTATGTGCTAACTCTTTGGTTGTAGGGACATGTATGGTATAGTTTGTATACCCTTGTTCCTTACTATATCGACTTGTATAGTACCTTGAGATTCATTTATTGCTCACACCAGACTGTTGTCTGACTAGAGGTTTATGCTTTCCTTTTTATTATCTCAAGTACTTTTAAATGAGTAAACTATATAGTAGGTCTAGGTGATACGTGATGGATGTACAAAGGATGAGCTGGATGGAGCTTTCTCGTATTATATGCGGATTTACTATTGCATATTCTGATGTGCAACACTATAAACCCTAGGCGGTGTTTGTTTTTCTATGAGATAATTTATTTTAGTTTATTCCCGCTTTGTACAAACTCTGTTGTCTATGTTGTATAACTCTATAGATATATTCTCTAATATTTGGTTCACTTAGTTAATATTGTCTCTCCCATTTTGTATCTATGATAACTATTATATTTTATTCAACGCGTTGTGAGATATACGATAGGTTCTATGATGTTTTATTTCTTTTTAACCCTTGAAAATCATCCTACATCTGTCGAGCATCGTAACAGCGTCCTACACAGGTATATTGGGTCCCGATGGTGTAGGGTGGTTGTCACATTTTCCATAAATGGAGTTCTACTAGTTGCGAAACCCCACTCTTCATTCTTCGTCCATCAGTTTTCATCCACCAACCGCTTCACCATATCAGCAATATATTCTTCCTACTGAAATATTCATATCTGATATTGAAATATCATTTTCCTTGCTTTGCTTCAACTTGTACCGCTTCATTTGAAATTCTATTAATTATTGAAATGCTTGTTTATCATTTTGAGTTTCATTCTACTGTACTTGATTTTCAATCATTGATGCTAGCACTAGCTTGTTGCTTGATTCTAGTTTTTTCTGTACTATTTTGAGTGAGTTTGTTTGGTTGTATTTGCACCCTACTGACTTGAGTTGCTGCCTGGCATATGTTGACCCTCTCTAGTCTTGTCTTAAGTTAGTTATGTCTTTATATCTGTATTGTGCTCTAACCTTTGAACATGTATCTCTTGCCTGTGACTGAGCACTGGTTTAAACTGAAATGATGTTCAACTTGATCGAACCTAGTTTGCGTTTTAGTACATGGTGTACTTGTTTTGTTTTTCTACCTTGATTTGTTCAAAACTGCACTAAATTGAATTGTTTCATTATGCTTGTCTAAACACTTTAACTCTGAAGTCTGAAAAAAATGATTTCCAAATGTTTGATTTCTAAACTTGAACTGTGCTTGCATTTGCTGCTTACCCTTGTTTTCGAGTAAATGTGAGTGCGTGAGTGTATAAATCTATATATAGATACAAGAGAGCAGGTATAACTTTACCATGAAATGAAAGTGATATACTTGTATATATTATATGCAAAGCTAGATATCTTCTACTAACATTTATATATAAAATATAATTTTTTTCAGAAAGTGAAACACTAGTGCCACTAGGCCTGAGTATCTTGAAAACATAACTCTTGCATTGGTGCACATTCTTATGTCCTTGACATTTTATATGTTGGCACTCCATATCATATATTGTTTAATTATATTGTATTAATTTTTTTCCTTACGTGTGTACTTTTGTTTTATAGAAATAAGGTTGATAAAAAGTTTAGTCAGACTTTTCTTACATGGTTACAGATATTAAGATATTTTGTATATTGAAAATTTATTCAAGTAAAAGTTTTATTTAATAATAGACATTTAGAAATAGACTATTTAGAAAAATACACAGCTTTTAATTCTAAGTGAATTTATATGAATCCTTTATAAAATTTTGAATCATAAATTTTTTGTGAATTATTTTAAAAGATATTCGATGACAATTTAAATTTAAATCAAATTTAATTGTAGTAAAATGGAATTTTTCTATAAAATATATTTATGGGTTATATTAGTTTGCTGAAGTTATAGTAATTCTATAAAGGTATTCTTATTCACGAAAAGGGTTATATACAAATAAAGTTGAAAATGATATAATTTAGTTTTGTATAATTAAAATTGTTATTCTAGGGATCATCTTTTCATTATTCTTAAGCAGCTTTTACCGATATGTATTTCCTTTCATTTGGTTAATTTTTAGCTCCATAGATCTTGTCCTGACTTACACTTGTTATGCATTCCAGGTGGGAAAACATATGTTTCTCCTTCAAGTGGCTTCCTAAAGGCCTTCTAATAAAGTAGCTGAACTCAAAGGAAAAATCCCTTTGCTTAATAATAGCATAATTGATGTTGCTACAATGAGGGACGAAGCCATTTTTGAAAGAGATAATCTCACTTCCTCTCTCATTGAAGAAAGCAAAGCTAAACAATTACTGGAAAAGGAAGTGAAAATTTTGAAAGCTGACCTTGAAAAGGCTAACAAACTTAAAGCAGGGCTTGAGAAGGCAAATAAAGAAAATGCCGAGCTTGCTGATGAAAATAAATCTTTGAAGCAAGGGCTACAAAGGAAAACTGAAATCTTGGCCTACTCAAATAATATTGTCAGTGACGCTCAGAAGAAAGTCGTCTCTTTTCGTAATGATGCTCTCCCCAAGATGACTAAGAAGTGCTACTAAGATGCCTTGTTTGTGGCATATGCAGATAACATCCAAAGGTGCCCAGGCTTAGGTTTTCCATCACTTCCAAATTGGAATGAAAAGTTCAAAAGGAATTTTAGTCTTAAGATGAAGAGAGATAAGAAATCTCTTTAAGAAGAGTTTCCTGCTGAAGAAAAGGTCGATGCAGAGAAGTGGTTAACCTTCGACGATCCTCCAATTGATAAGGAGACAGAGTTTGATGGGGAGGAAGATAATGATGATGATAACGGTGGTGATGGTGATGGAAAAGGTCCTAGAGGACTACATAATGGGGTAGAGGGATCAGGCGATCCTAACTTAGACTCGTCTACTGTGCGGGCTTTTCCGAATTCCCCGATTCTCAAAACATTACAAGGAAATATTCTATGTCAAAAGATAGCTCTTTTCCCATCCATCGGTAGAAGGAGAAAACTCAGACCCTTTTTCTCATGTTCCGGCCCCTAGGTACGGAGTTCTTTATTTAAATACTTAAGATTACTTGTTTAGCTCTTAATTGATAAGCCCACTTTTTAGTTAAGGAAAAACGACAAATACTATTATGAGATTATTTATGAAAAGAGTGTGAATAGGGAGAATCGACTGAATAGGGAACTTGAAAAGTTGGTTAAGGAGTACAATGACCTATCAGACAAATACAATCGTCTTTCTGGTAATCTCGTGCGGTTATAGTTCTTTAGGGAGACCCAAACCTCCCTTCGCTAGAAAATAGGTCATCTATACCGAGAAAGGATTACGAGAGAGAATATCGAATGAACGACTCACTTTTAGATGTTAATTGATGATAGAAACGCTTTAGTCGAATTCCCCTATATTCCACGGGCCAATTTGTGGACTTCTCTTACTTGGGCGAAAATAGTGAGAGTTTACTTAGATGCCTTCGTAAAAGATATCCAGATGATCATGGAAGCGATCCTCATCATGGGTCTTATTAGAACTTACCCAGGGTCGCTAGTGTTCCCCTTTCTCCTAATACTCTTCCTCCCAATAAGATTAAGTATAATAAGGGGAGATTTATTTTTAATTTTACAAGAGGTCGATATTGTATGAACCTTAATAATTTTATAATTGTAATATATAATTCAAGTAGCCTCTAAGCTTTATCGCTTTTGTTTCTCTAATTTTCACATATTTATACAGATTAAGGAACTCTTCAACAGTCCTCTTCAACGGTCCTATTCCTATGGAACTTTTGAATAAGTTTACCAAGTTAAAAAGAGATTTTAAGTATAAGTATTTAACCATCAGAACATCTCAATTAGCAAGGCACTACTTTCTAGGAGATCTATAAGAAGTATACACATAGTTCCCTCACTTTCGTTTTGATTTCCAGGGTGATGAGAAAGACAAACTACTTGGTGAAATTCAGACTTATCATGCAAATTGCTATGTGGTCACACTAGCCCTTCGGTCGGAAAATGGGATTATCATCAATTCCCCCT
Source organism: Allium fistulosum (assembly GCA_030737815.1). NCBI lineage: Eukaryota > Viridiplantae > Streptophyta > Magnoliopsida > Asparagales > Amaryllidaceae > Allium > Allium fistulosum. The sequence goes on along the minus strand of CM060902.1, from coordinate 1,243,670,930 downwards.
AGTTAACACCCCGAAAATGATTAAAGCTCCTTTCGATTCTGCCCTTACCTTGTCGGTCGGGTCATTTGAAAAGGCCAAAATTGGCGTTTCAAAAATTTAAGAGTTATTTGAATGTTCAAAAATGGAATCGTGATGTAATTTGAATTCCCTTATTATTTGTAAACTTTGCTATTATTAATGGAAGAGCTTATTTTAGTTAGATAATTAATTGATGACCAAAATTAATAACCAAAATTAATACATGAAATATTTAATAACAAATTAATGATCAATGTGGAAGCACACAGACAATAGTTAGATAGTCATCATAATATAGCCAAAAATAGATATAATAACATTGGAAATAGGAAGTAGTTAAAGTATGTAGACTCGTTTGGATTTAATAAACTGTACATATAAATAGTAATTGACATAAGCCATAATTTTTTTACATCCATTAACTAATTCACATCTATGCAACTTTATAAAAAGAATGTATTTTATTAGTTTGAGGTTTTACACGGTTAAGAAATTTATGCAACATTTTATCTCTAATGGCCGATGAGCATAGATAAATATGAGAAAAACAAATTAAAAGTTTAATAAAATGCATTTTAATTTGAAAGACAATGCAATATGCTTATTTTGTGTTAACTCGTAAGCTCATGGTATATGCAAGGTGATACAATTAATAGTGTTGCATCACATATAAAAGAAAATTTCATATTAATTTTATAAATAATTTTTTGTTGTCAAAATTCTCCAAAAGGTTGATTCGTCTTCATTAGCGTAAGGATTATTCAAACAATATTCATATATTATCATCTTCATATTAGTATATATCATCAAATATAGAAAAAAGGCCTAAAGTAAACGTGTTTACAAAATTTTACGCCATTTGAATTATCAAGACATATAATCTAAGCAATCAAACTTCTACTCATTGGTATCAAACTTTGATGTCTCATTTATACTAGATAATGGCTTAGCTTCTCCAATAATGTAATCACATTAGTATTAAAAATATAAGGTGTGGTATAGGACCACTCTTCTTTGCATTTGCATGCATTGCAATAAACCACTTGAAAGAAAAAAAAGAGTTTAAAGATGTTTCAGCGAAAAAATGTAATGCAGTTGCTAAATGAAAATTATATGGTGCGTCAAAAACAAATAATGAAATTTGGACTTACTATGTAAGTTAAAAAGATAATAAGAGTGCACAAATATGGGAACGTTGAAAAGACTTCCTAAAATATTTTAATTTGAATCCAAGTGTAATTATATTTTATTTGTGAAGACCCAAAGAACCAAATCATGGGTTAAGAACGTATGTTTACCTCAACCAAATATTTATAAAACGAACTTGCTGCCTCTTAAAAACCTTTCACTGTTAGCAATGCCTTAGCTTTAATCTCCATTTCTTCATACTTTTTCTTAATGTAATCTATGCTTGTTAAGGCTTAATTCCTTTGCTGGAAATAATTAAGAAAATATCAATTGTATTCTAAATGAAAATTATATAAACATAAATGTGATATCAGGTAGATTGCTGAAGTAAAACATGATATTGTTTCTTTACTTATGAACCATTCCAAATACATTAGAAATTTAAGAATACAAACCTATTATTTTATTATAATTAATAAAATACAACAATATATCCTTATTCCATGAATCAATATTGATATATATGAAATACTACCCTTATTGTAAACTAACATTGAAATGCATAAACTTGATGCTTGCAAAGCCTTATAGTCTTATATCATTTAGTAATATAGTTGTAGCGGTAACTTACTTTCATTCTTCTTCTAACCTTTTCTCTTTCTATTAAAATATAAATATTGTATTTTCCCTTGAATATGAAAAAACTCTAGTGATTGCATTACTGTCCAACTTCTCATGTATACAGTTTAAATAGTTTACAAACTACATCCCTAACAAAATAATTGAACCCTATAAAAATTCAGATACATAATACGTATTTTAACAATTGAAAGTAAAGAGGTAAAAAGTAGCCATGTCTATGCTTTAATACATTCTCTATAATGAAGTCATGGTAAATGTTGCTTTATATTCAGCCAAATAATATATAGTTAAATTGAAAGTTCAAAATATTGCACCTTCTTCGTAGAAGCATTAAATACAGAAAACAAATAACAATAAAATACAACTAAAACCCAGATTTTTTTACCATGAATAAATGGTAAGATAGTTATTACCTTTAAAGCTTCTTCATTAAATACTTTTTACCACAACCGTTAATATTGAAAGTAATGAATTCTTCGAATGGAGAACAAACCAGCTTGAAGATAAACTTAAGACCCAAGATATAATGAAAGCTGAAGCTATAACTCTTTATTTAATAGGAAGTTATTTTCAAACTTAAATCGCTTAATTATATTTTCTTTGTGAAGACCCAAAGAACCAAATCATGGGTTAAGATCGTATGCTTACCTCAACTATATATTTGTAAAATGAACTTGTTGTCCCTTAAAAACCTTAACTATATGCTAAATGAAAATTCTATAACCATAAATGTGATATCGGGTAGATTGCTAAAGTAAAACATGAGATTGTTTCTTTACTTGTGAACCATTCCAAATATTACTTTGATTTATCAGTATGCGTCAGAAATTTAAGAATGCAAACCTATTTTTTATTATAATTAATGAAATACAACAACCTATCCTTATTACATGAATCGATATATATATATATATATATATATATATATATGAAATACCACTCTTACTGTAAACTAACAATGAAATGCATAAACTTGATGACAACAAAAGCCTTAGTCTTACATCATTTAGTGATATAATTGTAGAGGTAAACTACTTTCATTCTTATTCTAACCTTTTCTATTTTTATTAAAACAAAGTACTATATTTTCCCTTGAATATTAAAAAAAATCCAGCGATTGCATTATTGTCCAACTTCTCATGTATATAGTCTAAATAGTTTTTACAAACTACAGTCCTATCTAAAAAACGAAATCCTAGAAAAATTTAGATATATAATAGGTATTTTAAAATTAAAAGTAAAGAAGTAAAAAGTACCCACAACAACCATATTTGAAAGGGGCTTTGCACGAAAGGTCCCTATTTCTGATGGTGTTACAAAAAAAGTCCATGTAGAAATAAGTATGTAAATTTAGTCCCTGTTTTTTCTAATCGAAAAACGCAAGTTAGCTTGCGCTTTTCAAATTTCAAAATTTTCAAAATCAGAAAGCGCAAACCAGCTTGCGTTTTCCTGATAGAAAGCGCAAATTACCTTGCGCTTTTCAAAATTTTCAAAATTTTCAAAAAAAAATCAAAATTAGAAAGCGCAAGCTACCTTACGCTTTTCAAAAATTTCAAAATTAGAAAGCGCAAACTAGCTTGCACTTTCCTGATAGAAAGTGCAAGTTAACTTGCGGTTTTCAAAATTTTAGAAAATTTCAAAAAATATTTCAAAATTAGAAAAGTGCAAGTTATCTTGCAATTTCTGTCAAAAAAGTGCAAGACGCTTTGCGTATTTTTTATTTTTGAAAAATAGGGATCAAATTTACAAATTCATTTCTGCATGGACTTTTTGTATAACAACATCAAAAACAGGGACCTGTGACTCTTTTCTTGTATTTGAAAATAATAAAATATTAGGTATTTGAAAAATGATAGAATATCCAATATTCAAACAATAAACACGATTATAAATCGAATGGTTGAGATTTTTATTATTATGATAAATAGTAAATCTTAATTAGTTTAGATGCTAATTTTACACCACACTCACGGTTATATATGGCAGAGAAGAAGATGGCATTACAACAAAGTTACAAAGTGAAGTTATGTAATAAAAGGCCATTATTATAGTGGTAAAAGATTATTAGTTTCTAATTATGATAACAATTAATTGGGAAATAATTATTTATGTAAAAAAAATAAGGTAGGAGATAATTAATTGATGACCAAAATTAATACATGAAATAATTAATAATAAACGTGAAAGCACACAAAAAGATAGTCATCATAATATATCTAACAATAGATATAATAACATTGAAAATAAGAAGTAGTTAAAGTATGTAGACTCATTTGGATTTATATAAACAGTAAATATAAATAGCAATTAACATAAGCCAAATTTTCTTTTTTACATCCATTAACTAATTCACATCTATGCAACTTTAGATAAAGTATGGTTTGAGGTTTTACATGGTTAAGAAAGTGGAAAATAGGCATAAGGACAGATTTTCATAAAATTTTTGGCTGAAGGACAACAAGTTTTATTTTTAGGCTGAAGGACAAACTTTGGAAGATAATTAGACTGAAGGACAATGCTAATACAACTAGCATTTTGTACAATGTAAAACTGGATATAATGCTAGTTATAATTAGCATTTTGTATAATGTTTGCACTGTACAAAATGCTAACTATATTTAGCATTTTCCTTCAGCCTAATTTTATTTCAAAGTTTGTCCTTCAACCCAAAAATGAAACTTTGTGTCCTTCAGTCTAAATTTTTTTCAAAGTTTGTCCTTGTGCCTAACTCCCTCGTTAAGAAATTTATGCAACGTTTTATCTCTATTAGATAATGAGCATAGATAAATATGAGAACAACAAATTAAAAGTTTAGTAAAATACATTTTTATTTGAAAGAGAATTAATTATGATTATTTTATGTTAACTCAAAAGTTCATAGTATACATGTGAGGTAATAAAATTAATAGTGTTGCATCACATATAATAGGTATTTTAACAATTGAAAGTAAAAGAAGTAAAAAGTAGCCATGACTACACTTTGATGCATTCATTATAATGAAGTCATGGTAAATGTTGCTTTATATTCAACCAAATAATATGTAATTAAATTGAAAGTTCAAAATACGGCACATTCTTTGTAGAAGCATTAAATACAGGAAACAAATAATAATAAAATACAACTAAAACTAGTTTTTTAACCATGAATAAATGGTAAGATAGTTATTACCTTTAAAGTTTCTTCATTACAAACTGTCTACCACCACAGTTGATATTGAAAGCAATAAATGCTTCAAACAGAGAACAAACTGCCTAAAGATAAACCTAAGACCCAATATATAATGAAAGCTGAAGCTATAATATTGTAATGGGAAGTTATTTTCAAACTTAAATCACTTAATTATATTTTCTTTGTGAATACCCAAAGAACCGAATCATGGGTTAAGAACGTATGTTTACCTCAACTATATATTTGTAAAATGACTTGCTGTCTCTGTCTTTAATCTCCATTTCTTTATATTTTTTCTTGAAGTAATCTATGCTTGTTAAGGCTTAATTCCTTTGTTGCAAATAATTAAGAATATATCAATTGTATTCTAAATGAAAATTATATAACCATGAATGTGACAACTTGATTGCTAGAGTAAAACATGAGATTATTTCTTTACTTGTGAACCATTCCAAATATTACTTTGATTTATCAGTATGCCTCAGAAATTTAAGAATGTAAACCAAATTTTTTATTATAACTAATGAAATACAATAATTTGTCCTTATTGCATTAATCAATATAGATACATATATAACATACTACACTTGCAGTAAACTAACATTGAAATGCATAAACTTGAAGATAGCAAAGCCTTATACTCTTGTATCATTTAGTAATATAGTTATAGAGGTAAACTACTTTCATTCTTCTTCTAACCTTTTCTCTTTCTATTAAAACAAAAGTATTATATTTTCCCTTGAATATAAAAAAACATTAGTGAGTGCATTACTGTTCAAATTTTCATGTATACAGTCAAAATAGTTTTTACAAACTACAATCCAATCTAAATAATGGAACCCTGAAAAAATATAGATATATAATAGGTATTTTAATAATTAAAAGTAAAGAAGTAAAAAGTAGCCACATCTACCATATCTTAAAATGATAAAATAATAGGTATTTGAAAAATGTTAGAATATCCAATATCCAAACAATCGATACGATCATACACTATAAATCAAATGGTTGAGATTTCAGTTATTATGATGAATGGTAAATCTTAGTTTAGATGCTAATTTTACACCCCACACATATGTCAGAGAAGAAAATGACATTACAACGAAGTGAAGTTATATAATAAATGGCCGTTATTATAGTGATAAAAGATTATTAGTTTCTAATTATGATAACAACTAATTAGGAAATAATTATTTATTTAAAAAAACTAATGTAGGAGATAATTAATTAATGACCAAAATTAATACAGGAAATAATTAAAAATAAATTATCGATTCAATGTGAAAGCACTCAAATAATAGCTCAATAGTCATCGTAATATAGCCAGGAATAGATATAATAACATTGAAAATAGGAAGTAGTTAAAGTATATAGACTCATTTGGATTTATATAAACAGTAAATATAAATAGTAATTGACATAAGCTAATTTTTTTTACATCCATTAACTAATTCACATCAATGCAACTTTAGAAAAAGTATGTATTTTTTGGTTTGAGGTTTTACACAGTTAAGAAATTTATGCAACATTTTATCTTTCTTAAAAGATGAACATAGATAAATATGAGGAAAAAAAATAAAGGTTTAGTAAAATGCATTATAATTTGAAAGAGAATGCAGTTATGCTTTTTTATGTTAACTCATAAGTTCATAGTATACGTGAGGCGATAAAATTAATAGTGTTGCATCACATACAAAAGAAATTTTCGTATTAATTTTATAAATAACTTTTTGTTGTCAAAATTCTCTAAAAGGTTTATTCATCTTTATTAGAGTAAGAATTATTCAACCAATGTTCATATATTATCATCTTCATATCAACATATATCATCAAGTACAAAAAAGGCCTAAAATAAACATGAATGCAAGATCATTTCAAACTTCATGTTTCCTTTCCAAGTTTTATCATATTTTCCATGCATGTAAATTAAACTTGTATGCAAACCATTCTCATTATGCAATCACTAACATATACAAATTAATACATGATATCGTTTTCACTTGTGTGAGTTTTCCTCTGGGACATGCTCATTTTTTCCAATGATAGTTTAGTCGCACATGACTTTGACTTGAAGACTTTTTATTTAATTTAGTCGCACATGACAGATTTTATCAAGTATATATTGTTATTTTATATTTAAATTGTTAGAATTTGATACTTAATTCAATCTGAGGAAGAACTTGAAGGAAGAGGCGGAGGAGGAAGTCACGGAGCATGAAACCCTAGCTCCAGATTTGCCGAACGAAGAGGTGGAAGTCACGGAACTTGAAGGAAGAGGCAGAAATTTGATTTGGAGCGGCATTAGCTTCATTCAGTAAAATAGAGGAGCGGAGAAAATAATAATAATTACCAAACGAAATATTTCGTTCGATGATTTGAAGCAGACCGGTCTAAATATTTCATTCGGGAATTATGCCAAACCAATGGGTAATGCCGAACCAAATGAGCTGTTGAGTTTGCTGGTCCAGATGCGTCGAACTAGATGCGTGCCGAACCAAACTCCAAGGATGCTATATAGCAGCTACCCCTCCTCATTTCTTCACTCTATAAATAGTGGAGCTTCTGGATAACAATGGCAGCCATCCTGGAGAGCTGAAACTTTGCAGAATTTTGTCTGTATTGTTAATTCTTCTTATGTATAGCCTCCAAAAGTGAATCAATCTTACAACTCTAAAATTTCAGTGATAAATAAAATCTCCTCTTCCCAAGTGGACGCACACTGCCTCACGGTAGTGGAACCACTAAAAATACTGGTGTTATTTATTTTTCTGCATTGCATAGATATGTGACTGTCTATTCTGGTGTTTATCTCTGTTTGTCTTATCTTACTACAATCACAATCTAGTTGTTTTCCACTGCGTTGGGTTTTTTATTCCCTAAGACTGATCATCTGAAGGGATTTTCTCCAACAGTCTGGTATCAGAGCCAAGTTGATTGAGGAGTTAAATGCTATGGCAGGAGATGAAACGACTCCAGTTGTTACAAGACCTTATACTAGAGGGATGTATATCGCGTCAGGATCACAGTTGGCAATTGAGAAATGGAACGGGGATAAAGACTTCGAGAAGTGGCAATGGAGGATGAAGGTCGTTCAAATGAGGAATGAAGTCCATCCAGTAGTGTTTGCCCCTGAGGAGTTGATGGCTAACATCTCAGTCGCGGAAAGGAAGGAGATGGAGAAATGGGTGTTTACTACTTTACAACTAGCTATAGGAGAGAATGTCATCTCAGAGATTAGCAGTGAGACCACTGCTAGGGGCATTTGAACCAAGCTAGAAAATCTTTACTTGAAGAATTCTCTGACTAACCGTCTGATATTGCTAAAGATATTTTTCACCATGTGGATGAGAGAGGGTACTTCAGTGAAGGAACATCTAAATTTCTTTGATGATCTCATGATGAAGACGAAGACTATTGACTTGAAGCTGGATGAGGAGCAAATGGCAATGATTATTTTGTGTTCTCTTCCGGAGCGATACACAGGTTTCACTAATAGTCTTATCTTCGCTAGAGACACATTGACAGTGAAAGATGTGAAGTTGGGCCTTCTATCTGAGCGCTTGAGAGATCAGATAAAGGAGATAAGTGAAGGAAGTAGAGGTGGAAGTAGTAGTCACAGCCTGTTTGTTGAAAGTGGTAGAGAAGATAAGAAGAATTGGCACTCTAGAGGGCGTTCCAAGTCCAAGAAGCCCGATAATGACAGGAGAGGAAAGTCTAAGGACGGGAAGTTTTTTATCTGCAAGAAACCTGGTCACTTGAAAAAGGATTGTCCAGATTTGAAGAAGAAGAAAGAAGATGGATCTTCATCATTTGTAGTGGAGAAGTCTATACCTGACGATGTGTTGTCTACAGCAGTGTTAGATGTCTCAGACCATTGGGTGCTGGACTCGTGGGTGTCTTTCCATATGACGCCTAATAAGGATTACTTTGGTTCTTTCATTGGACGAGAGGGAAGCTCTATTCTTATAGGTAATGATGCTAGCTGTAGAGCAATGGGTGGAGATGCAGTGAGGATTAGGACGTTTGATGGAGTAATGCGCACTTTGATAGGTGTTTGGTATGTTCCAGGTCTTCGGAAGTCCTTAATTTCTTTAGGACAATTGGCATCTTTTGGATGCAAGGTAACTATCAAGAAGGATAGTGTGAAGGTTTCGAGAGGTGCACTATTTCTTATGAAAGGAGATGTATTCCGAAATCTGTATTTGCTGAAAGGAACCACGGTTCTTGGAGAGTCGTGTGTGGGAGTAGATAGTTCTCGTGCATTGGATGCCACAAAGCTTTGGCATCTCAGGTTGGGTCATATTTTAGAGAAAGGCTTAGAGTTTCTTCGAAGACGGAAGATGATCAAAGGAGAAAGCATCGACAAGATGGACTTTTGCCATGAGTGTGTGTTAGGCAAGCAAACTAAAATATCTTTTGGAGTTGGACTCCATAGATCGAGGCGAGTACTTGAGTACGTGCATACAGATGTCTGGGGACCGGTTGCTACTCCTTCTCTTGGAGGAGCAAAGTATTTTATCTCTTTCATTGATGACTTTTCTCGAAAAGCATGGGTGTATGTGATGAAGGCCAAATCAGAGAGTTTTGAGAAGTTCAAAGACTAGAAAGCGCTTGTTGAGAACCAATCCGGTTCTAGGTTGATGGTGCTAAGATCTGATAATGGCGGTGAATTTGTCTCTAGGGAGTTCCTCGATTTTTGTAGACAGCATGACATTCAGAGACATTTCACTACATCAGGAGATCTGTAATCCAATGGGGTTGCAGAAAGGATGAACATGATTCTATTGGAGAAGGCTCGTTGCTTGAGATTGATGGTGAGCTTGTCTAGAGGCTTTTGGGCTGAGGCATTATCAACCACGGCGCATATCATAAATCGAATTCCATGCTCAGTCATAGATGGGAGGATTCCAAAGGAGAAGTGGAGAGGTAAAACAGTGTATCTTAGTTACTTCAGAATTTTTGGTTGTCCTGTGTACGTTCACCGTACAGGTGATGACAAGTTGGAGGCTAGAGCATACAAGGGCATACTAATGGGATACACCGATGGTATCAAAGGGTATCGAATTGGAACCCTATTGATTGGAAGATTGTTCATTCCAAACATGTTACTTTTGATGAGTCTGCTATGTTCAATCCGAAGGAGAAGCTACCTACTACATCAGAAGATTCTGATAGGCCTAAGGAGATGGAAGAAGTTCCCGTGTTCCAGCCAAATAGTAGAGCTGTTGTTGATGTTGTCGAGGAAAACGTAGTTGATGAAACATCATAGGATAGTCCACATGTACCTTCTAATGGTGCTGGTGATGTGCATGAATCTAGAGGAAGTTCAGTTCAAGGTAGACTGAAAGGAGTTTAGGCGAAGCAGTACCTACCCGGGTTAGCGTAGGACTATTAGGCCACCCGAAAGGTATGGTGATTGGCAGTTTGCAAACCTTAGCCTTGGTGATCAGTTTGACTATGCCCTACATGTGGTTCATGAGGAGCTGCTTGACCTTGATGAAGCTTTGAAGTCATGTGACAGTTCGAAGTGGATGTGAGCTATAGAAGAGGAGTTAGAGTCGTTGAAGAAGAACAAGACTTGGGATTTGGTACCACCTCCTCAAGGAAGCCGAGCCATAGGTTGCAAATGGGTGTTCAAGGTAAAGGATGATGGGAGATACAAGGCTAGACTAGTTGCTAAAGGATTTTCACAAAGAAAGGGATTGGAGTATGATAAGATATTCTCTCCAGTAGTGAGGCATACGTCCATCCACATTTTACTCGCTATCGTCGCAGCTCATGACTTGGAGCTGGAGCAACTGGACGTGAAAATCGCTTTCTTGCACGGAGACTTGGATGAGACCATCTACATGAAGCAGCCAGAACGATTTGTTGTAGATGGGAAAGAAAATTGGGTTTGCAAATTGAAGAAGTTATTGTATGGACTTAAGCAGTCGCCTAGACAATGGTACAAGAGGTTTGATTCTTTTATGCTTTCACTTGGTTTTGATCGTAGCATCAAAGACGCTTGTGTGTACTTCAATCATTTAAAGAATTGTAGATGGGTGTATCTACTCTTGTACGTGGATGATATGTTGATTGCTTCCAAGGATAAAGCTAAAATCGATAGTTTAAAGCTAAAGCTAAAAGCGGAATTCAAAATGAAAGACTTTGGAAAAACAAAGAAATTTTTTGGTATGGAAATCCAAAGGGATAGAAAGCTAGGACTTTTGAGCCTCACTCAAAAGGAGTACATTCGAAAGGTGCTTGCTCGGTTTAACATGGAAGGGGCAAAGGCAATCAACACATCCATGCCTTTGCACATATAGCTTTCTAGTAAAGGCTCTCTGATCTCAGAAAAGGACAAGGCTTATATGATGAAGGTCCCATATGCAAGTGCAGTTGGCAGCTTGATGCATGCCATGGTCTGCACTAGGCCTAACATTGCACAAGCGGTTGGATTGGTGAGTAGGTTCATGGAAAATCCAGGAAAGACGCATTGAGAAGTAGTGAAGTGTATCTTCAGATACCTTAGAGGAACTCCAAACCATGGACTTGTCTTTGGCGGCAGAGGAAGAGATTTCAGCTTGGTTGGATTTTGCGATTTCGACTATGCCGTAATAGAGATCGAAGGAAGTCAACCTCCGGATATGTGTTCACCATTGGTGGGACAACGATCAGTTGGAAAGCGAGGTTGCAGACGATTGTGGCTTTGTCTACTACAGAGGCATAGCTCATAGCTGCAGTTGAAGCAGCTAAGGAGGCGCTTTATTTGAGGCGACTGTTGTGTGATTTGGGCTTCGCATACGAAGGAGTGAATGTGTATTGTAACAGTCAGAGTGCAATTCACTTAGCTGAAAATCTAGCATTCAGCTCGAGGATGAAACATATTGAGGTGAGAGAGCCGTTCCTTGTCTCGATGAGTGAAGAGAAGCTAGTCCGTCTTCAGAAAGTTCAACAAAGGAGAATGCAACAGACATGTTTACCAAGTCGTTGCCTGTTGCTAAGTTTGAGCATTGATTTGCTTAATAAAGTGCCAGGTGCCACGGGGTGGCGGGGGGAGTTGAGATGATTCATAGAGACGTTTGTTTTCATGGTGGAGATTGATAGGTTCTACGCGGACTGGGTACTTCGAATACTTTGTTGACGAACGGTGGCCTTGCCAGAGTTCGTTGACAGAGTGTAATGGGTGATGGAATTGTCGAAGCTCATTGGGTAAGTATCCACTGCTTGGAGCATGAAGGTGTAGATAGAGTTGAACGACTTGATGGAATTATGGTATCAAGGTGGAGATTGTTAGAATTTGATACCTTAATTCAATCAGAGGAAGAACTTGAAGGAAGAGGCGGAGGAGGAAGTCATGGAGCATGAAACCCTAGCTCTAGATTTGCCGAACGAAGAGGCGGAAGTCAAGGAACTTGAAGGAATAGGCGGAAATTTGATTTGGAGTGGCATTAGCTTCATTCGGTAAAATAGAGGAGTAGAGAAAAAAAATAAAATAATTTCCGAACGAAATATTTCGTTCGGTGATTTGAAGCAGACCGGTCTAAATATTTCGATTGGGCATTATGCCGAACCAATGGGTAATGTCGATTCAAATGAGCTGCTGAGTTTGCTGGTCCAGATGCGTCGAACCAGATGCATGCCGAACCAAACCCCAGGGCTGCTATATAGCAGCTACCCCTCCTTATTTCTTCACTCTATAAATAGTGGAGCTTTTGGATAACAATGACAGCCATCCTAGAGAGCTGAAACTCTGTAGAATTTTGTCTGTATTGTTAGTTCTTCTTATGTATAGCCTCCTAAAGTGAATCAATCTTGTAACTATAAATACTGGTGTTATTTATTTTCTACATTGCATAGTCTGTGACCGTCTGTTCTGGTGTTTATCTCTGTTTGTTTCGTCTCACGACAATCACGATCCAGTTGTTTTCCATTGCGTTGGGTTTTTTTTATTCTCTTAGACTGATCATCTGAAGGGATTTCCCCCAACATAAATGATGAGAGTAATTTAGTGAGAAATTTTTCTTGTATTTGATCTTATTTATGTAAACTAAGTGAAATAGAAAAATAAGTTGTGTGTGCGTTGGTATTTCTATGGAATCGTAATGAAAACCTATATTGAACACAATATTCAAATTGTTGTTAACTGTACGTTTACTAATCACATGCTTATTCTGATAATATAAAATAATCAAGGGTTAAACTTTAAATGTAAAAAAATAATATGAGAATCAAAATCATAAAGCTCTATCTACATTAGGAATAAACAATTCATGAGCAACAAAATGATAATATGTAGCAAGCTTGGTTCAAAAATCCATATTTTATTCTTTGCTACTAAGACGGTTGAGGCATCCAATATAGCAGAATAAAACATGATTATTTGCTTAACCCATTGACGAATCACACCATTAGATTATATATTATACGTGCTCAGTATATCAAACAAAATAGTTAAGCAGTTTGTTAACAAAACAACTAAAATTTTGATCAAAATAATCAAACTAAATTGAATAAAATTAGGTTCAATTACACATCAAGTACCTGTAACTAAATCAAGCAATCCATAAAAACTAAGAGCAATCAAGCATAAAAGCCAAAATAATAATATAAAGCACACATAAATACAATAAATAGAATTTTCACGAATTTCATACAAACACATCAGAATTCAAAAATGTTTGTATAGAGAGTCAATGGCTTAAAGATGATAAAATTAGGATTTCAGAATATGCCTAGTGTAAGAGCTGAGTGAAACCTTGGGAAGACCATCTCCTACCATAGTTCAACTCAATTACGTTGAGCTATCATTTTCGAAGTACTCTGATTGTCATGTCTATCCAAAAATTCATCGAGTTATCATTAATTGAAATTATCCGCCGCTTCAAATTTTTTGTTTTTTGACCAAATTTGCTTTCCTTCTTCCGAGGCTCGTGAGGATGAAGTGGGAACGTGATGGGAACATGGATCTGCAAATTAATTTAGGTGTCTGGCGGAGACCGTAAAAACTAATATACCCTTATTTCATATATAACGAAATAATTTGATAAACGACATTTTTGACAATTTAGAAAAAGCTCCACTTCTCAAGTATTTGCTTAAATATATATATATATATAATTAGAATAGAAACGTAATTTTTTGTTCCGACCGTAAAGTTTCAAAAATACCTATGCAAACAAGAGGTTAGGAGTTCAGATCCAAAAAGAACAAAAAGTAACATCTATTTTTAAATGGGAATTTGAAATGTAAATAAGGTTACAAATTTAAACTTTATTCCAACAAAAAACTTACATTTCTGCTTATATTTTTAAATTTATTTTTATTAAAGTGGAAAATAGACATAAGGACAAACTTTGAAAAAAAATTATGCTGAAGGACAACAAGTTTCATTTTTAGACTGAAGGACAAACTTTGAAAATAATTAGGTTGAAGGACAATGCTAGTTAAACTAGCATTTTGTATAGTGTAAAAACTGAATAAAATGCTAGTTAGAACTAGCATTTTGTATAGTGTAAAAACTGTATATAATGCTAGTTAGAATTAGTATTGTACTTCAGCCTAATTTTTTCCAAAGTTTGTCCTTCGGCCAAAAAATGAATCTTGGTGTTCTTGAGACAAATATTTAATCAAAGTTTGTCATTTTCCCTAATTCACTCTTTATTAAAAGAGGAAATTAGTTAAAAGGACAAACTTATTAAAATAATTAGTTAACAGACCACGAGTTTAATTATTTGGGCCGAAGGACCCACTGTTTCAAACTAACCACGTAACATTGTTTCAGTCTCTAGGGTTTTACCAAATCAGGGTTTTGCAGTCGTTTTCATCTGAAATCATTTCAAATTCTTCATCCAGAACAAATTACGTCGACAAAAACATTCAAAACAACAAATCAACAAACTCATTTAAATCATTCGTACATTCCAATGGAAACTAGATCAAAATCTTCTCCATCGACCAACAATCAGTCTCCTACTTCTTCAGTAAAATCGAAATCCCAAATTGTGTCGTCAAAATTATCTTTAGCAGCATCAAAGGCTAAGAAGACTAGAGAAATGGAGAAGAAAATGCAAAAACAGGTATAATACTGAATTATTCTGTATGTATTGCCGATTTAGAATTATTTTCTAAGAAATGCTATATTATTTTTCATCCTTTTTGTCTAGCGAACGTTTTGTGCTATGGTTTTATCTTTAATGTCGAAATTGTAGAGTTACTAAATGATTTTGTCGAAATCTGTTGTGATTTTGTGTTGTGGTTTTATCATTGTTTTCTGACTTCAGCAACAACGATTATGTTACTATTGAAGTTTGTTATGACTCATTTGATCTGAATTCAGATTACTGAAATCAGTGTATTTTAGTAACCAAATCAGATCAGTCAAAGTTATTGCTGTTATCTTTCATCACTTTAAACCTGTTTTGTTTTCTATTAGTTGCATTTGACTAATTTATCAGATTTTACTCATTGATTTAATAAAAATGCTAAGACTAGTATCATATTAATTCGATTGGGAAAACATATTCTAAAGGTGCAGAAATGCTAAATAACTCTAGCATTTCCAATGGAAATTAGCATTTAGGAAAAATGCTAAGACTATTTATCATCTTAATTTAATTTGGAAACAAAATCCATTGTTACAAAAATATGCTAAAATATTGTAGCGTTATGATTTAGCTATTTTATAAATTAAAATCATTTTTAATTATGCTAAATAAATTAACATCTGTTAAAAATGCTAAGACTACTTATTATATTAATTTGATTGTGTAAACATATTCTAATGGTGTAGAAATGCTAAATAACTCTAGCATTGCCAATAAAATTAGCATCCATTGAAAAAATGCTAAGACTAGTTACAACCATATCCAATAAATGCTAAAGAAATTACCATTTAGGAAAAATGCTAAGACTGGTTATCATTTTAATTTGTAAACAAAATCCAGTGTTACAAAAATATGCTAAAACATTGTAGCATTATGATTTAGCTATTTTATGAATTAAAATCATTTTTACTTATGCTAAGTAAATTAGCATCTAGTAAAAATGCTAAAACTATTTATCATCTTAATTTAATTAGGAAACAGAATCCACTGTTACAATAAATGTTAAATCCACTGCAGCATTAAAGTTTAGGTATTGCATAAATTACAATCATTTCCAAAAATGCTAAAAAAAAACTAGCATCTACTAAAAATGCTAAGACTAGTTATCATCTTAATCTACTTTGGTAAACATATTCTAATGTTACAAGAAATGCTAAATCACTATAGCATCATGGTTTATGTATTGCTTATTGATGTTAAATACTTGCTTATTGTACCATCATCATTTATTTACTGTGCAAGTCTACAAAATAATTTTGCATAAATATAGCTAACATTGTTTCATTATTTGTATTTTGTAGAGTACAAAATCTTCACTGCAAGCAAAGGACAGTAAAACACCTAAAAGAAAGAGAAAAGATAAGGAAACTATGCAGTATAGATGTAGCTTATCTGCCTTGGTTAAAATGCTTGAAAAGATTAAAAAAAGAAATGGCTTTACTGAAAATCAGTTGAATTTTTTAAAACAAACACCTTTCTACAACTTTTTTAATGCTTTCTTTGAAGGTGATATAGGAAGCAAAAACATTAGAAAATGTTCAAAAAATGTAGATGATTTAATAGACTCTTACTGTGTTGAAGAAGAGTGTTTTATTGTAGGAGGAAAAAAATTACAGATAACAACAGCAGACATTTCTTTAATTTTTGGTTTACCAATGCAAGGAAAAAACATTTTTCCCCTTCCTAAAGTTTCTTTTCAAAGCACCCCTGAAAACTGCCAAGAATTTGTTTTAAGAAACTTTGGCATAATTGACCATATAACAAGAGATATTATTATTCAAAAGATAAAGAAAGAATTAGACAAAGAAATTCAAGAAGAAGAAAATGATTTACCAAAATTTATCATCCTTCTTTCTTTCATTACATTTTTTTTCCCTGACAATCAAAGAATGTTAAGTTGGGGATATCTCAAATATGCAATTGATTTGAATAAAATGAATCAAGTTTCATGGCCTTTAAGCATTCACTATTCTTTGATTAAAGCATTAAATTTTTTCAAGCAAAAACCAAGGCATATGTCAGGTTGCTCGATGATACCGTTGGTAAGAAAATAATTCTACATTCTACTATATTATAATAAATTCTGAAATAACATTTTTGTTTTTTATATATTAGTATTTTTTATGTGAACACGTGGACATGATGAAGCCAAGGAAGGAATGGTCGAAGGACTTAGCAAGATTTGCTAAATGGTCATTGAATGGGATAAAAAACATAGTCTCAAAAGACTATTTAAAGAATGTGGAAAGCAAAAAGGTATATACATCTAATATTGATTGTTATTTATTTTTTCATATAAACAGGAAAAAAATGCTATATGGTGTTAGTAATATTTTTGGTGCACTACATTATGCAAACATACATATAAATGAAAAAAAATGCTAAATGATGATAGCATTAAAACATAATACATGTTACTGAAACAAAATCATTAGTAGAAAATGCTACATAATTTTAGCATTAATAAAATCTGTGATGCTCATTGAATACAGGTCTCAATTGGACTAAAAAATACAACATCCAAAGAAAGGCTACTGCTTGATTCTTCCAAATTGCAAATGGCAATTATAGAAACGAAACAACAAAAAAATGAAACAGAGGCTGAAGAAGAATCAGAATTGAGTGACAAAGAAAAACAAATTCAAACACAAAGCTACCACATTAAACAATTGGAAAATGATTTGGATCAAACAAAAAGAGATCTGGAGAAGGAAAAAGAAGTAAGAAAAAAGAGGGAAAAAGAGTTAACTGTAATGGAGAAAGAAATGGAATTGTTGAAATCAAAACTTCAACAATTTGAGAAAGAGGAACAAAAAAGAAAACGAAAGGAAGCTTTTGAAAGTATTATCCCTCCATCATTCAAGCTGTTGAACACACAAGATCTTGAAGTACATCAAGAAGAAAACAAAGAAGAAGATAAACAAGATGAGAAGAATGAAAAAAGAAGTCAGCGATTGAAAAATATCTCACCTCCTTCAATGATTAAAAGACTAAAATCAAAGAAAAGAAAGGCAAAAGTAGATCCTCATTATCAGTTTGAGATAGTGTACCACAACAAAAGAGTGAAAAGTGAAGATGACAGTGAAAAACAAGAAGGGAAAAAGGAAGATAAAACAAAAAATGAGGATGAAGGAGGAGAAGACAGTAAAGAAAATGATGAGGCGAGTGAAAAAAACAATGGAGAAAATGAAGAAGAAACCAGTGAAGAAGACAGTAAAGAAGGTGAATATTATGAAGGAGAATATGCAAAGGAGAATGAACAAAATGAAGAAAAAACTGACACAGAAGATGAAGATGAGAATGAAGAATTTGTCGATGTTGATAATTACTCACCTCAAAGAAAGCAATATCGTCAAAGAAACATAGTAAAAAGCCACATTTTTCAAATGCTAGAAACACAAAAGAAGGATATAATAAGAGCTTTTTTTGCATGTGAGGACACATCAAAGTAAGTAGTTCATACACAATAAAAACTTAAATAATTTAATTGGAGTTATAATTTTATAATAATTTGAAATTTACAAATTATATAGCACGGTAGCATGGCACAAAGATGATGGTAAGAAAGGAGGGATAACAGTGGTTCAGTCCATGCTAGAAGCTTTGCTATTTGAAGAATTTACAGATGGACAGGTATGACATTTAAAAATGCTAATAGTATCAATAAATTTTGACATTAGGAAATGCTAACTAGCTCTAGCATTGTGACATTTGAATTATAACAACACGCCACTAATATAATTTTTTGTTTTGTTTTTATTTTTGTTAGTAAAAACAGTATCAATAAATGTTTTAATACCAAATGTATAATATTAGCCTGAAAATATAGAATGACTATAAATATTTTTATTACACAACATAGACCTTAAAAAATGCTAATTTTTCGTTACAGTATATGAAATTATTAAAAGATGGTAGCATATATCTATCACTGTCTCTATGTGTGTATATATATATATCTCATAGTATATATATAGTTATTATAAAATGTTTATAAAAATTCAAAATACTTTATTACTATATGCTTAACCGATATTCTTTTTCTAATGCAGATTATTGATTGGTTTGTTGAAAATATACCAACATATGTAACTACACTTTCAGCACAATCATGACGGTAAACAATGTTATTTTGCTTTGAAATTTAATATAATAGAAAAACAAACTAATATTCAATTTTCATTTGCAGCATGCATTGCAAACAGACACTGAAAATGTAGTCCAATCATTGGTGTACCCTATGGTACAAAATATAGTCATGGATTCATTTACAGAGATGATATTTTTCCCCTTGCATTACATCAATCATTGGACATTGCTAACCTTGGATTACAACCAAATGCAATGGTGCCATTATGATTCTTTAAGGCCCAGAAGATCAACAGCGGCATCAAATCAACATTACAAACAAGCTCAGCTACTTGTAAGACCATATTTTATAACCAGAAAAAATGAAAAAAATCTAACTCTACTTTTTTTTTGTAACAGAGAAAAAAGGTGGAAAAAATATTACAAGAAAACTGGAGAGAGAACAAAATCTTAAATAAGGAAGTTGGTACGAAGACGATAAAGCAACCACGTTGTCCACAGCAAGACCTTTCCTCGTAAGCATTATTATGTTTTTAATCTTCTTCAAGTAAACTACACATGTATTATATTAAAAATTGCAATGCCATAATGATCAATGCATCAAAAAAAGAAAAAAAAGACAAGGTACACTGTATGTTAAAAAAGTGCTAAATGGTAATAGCAGTAAAAAAGTATAATGTATTACAGGGTTTATTTTCATGTAAATGCTAAATAATCATAGCATTGCAATGTTGTAGTGTTCAATAAACCAAAAAAAGTGACAGGTTGCATTATGATTATGCAGTACGAAATGTATGTTTATTGATACCCATAGTGTTAACAAAATACTTAATGATAATAGGAGTAAAAAAGTAAAATATATTTTACTGTATATTTTTTTCTAAATGCTAAATGACCATATCATTATAACATTACACCACTGCCATTTTAGTCCATTGATCTGAAAAAAATTCTTCATACATTCCTATATGAAGCCCAATTTTATATATGTTAAGAGAAATACTAAATGTTACTCAAGCTGATGTATAATTCTTTTAACAGATCACAATTATTAAATACTTACCATGTAAAAATATTTTTAGTCTGTCTGTAATGATAAAATTGTTAGCATAAATTGATAACTAGTTAACAAACAATTTTTCATGTTTTTTTTTCTTTTTTAAATCAACAGGAATGACTGTGCTCTATATGTCATGAAATTCATTCAACATTTGGACAAAGACTCAAATCTCCCCACCGAATACAGCAAAAAAGTTATCAACCTCATGCGAGCTGAAATGGTGTATAACATACTAAATGATCCACATAGAAGTTGGAATGTCATGACTTTCTTTACAAATGCAACTCCTGAAGAAGCTGAAAAAGCAGTGAAGAAAAAGAACTAAAGTAAAAAGAAAAGTTGAAGACTTGGAAAATTTGAAGAAGTGATAATTGTAGTTGAATTATCTCAATTTAAGTTGAAGTACTGATTATAGTTAAATATGAATTGGCTGAAATGAAGATGAAGTGCTAACTGTAGTTGAGTTGATACTATTATTTTACTGAACTTCAAATTCAAGTGGAATAGTGTTAGTACTTGCATAGCTGTAATTTGTTATACGTATGTTCTCGTAAAGGTTTGATTCTTTTGCTATAGATGTCTTGTTGTATTGCTAACTGAAAAAATGTAATTGCTTAATCTCTATTTTGCTCTGAAAATTTTATGCTTCCTGTGCTTGTATATCATAATTGCTAACTGTAGAACTGCTTTGAATATTTCTGTACATAATGATTTTGGACAAAAAAAACTGCATTGAAATGCTATAATGAATTAACATCAATGTTGGAAAATGCTATATTGAATTTGCAATCAATTTTTTCTACTTGAATTATACCACGTCTATAAGAAAACAGCATAGCTCATTCTTTCAAATGTTCAACGAAATAACAACTAATCAATAATCTGAAGAACTATAGCCAAGTAGAATAAATAAGATTTAGGACCTGAGCATGTGGTATATGCAAATCTAGTAGTTGTCATATTTATCAGAATGATTTATTTTCTTTCCTTGCCTCTCTTATAGGGAAGTTAAAATTGATGATAATCATCTGTATATTACTATCCCTTTATTTCAGCACTGTGAATTTGCATTCCATGCTATACTATGACATGCCACAAATTTATTTCGTGCCAGTTTTTTGATTGACTGTACATGCTTTTGATTACATCTTGTAAATAAAAATTGAGGACTCGCTATTTTCTCTTAGTAACTTGATATTAAATTCAAAGGAAGAACCTCTATAAATTATGAACATTGAATTAGAAGAAAGAAAACAGACAGAAAGAAAAGGACAGAAGATAAACAACATAAATACATCAGCTTCCAACATGGACAAAGAAGAACACTCATTTATTTGACCTGAATGTCAATGCTCACAACAACACTTTATTAAAATCTATTGCTGTAATTTTACCTGAAACAACATCACTGAGTTTATTAATATATATCTGATAACCAAATTTGCCAACCTTTCTAGTCTATACTATATAAAAATGCTAAATACAAATAGCATTATTCTAATGAATTCTTAAATAACAAAAAACATCTGATACTAACATAACAATATTTTTTCCTCACAATACAATACTACAGTAAAAAAAAGATAATGTACAAATGAAAATAATATGCTCCGTAGACAAATAAAAATCACAAAAAATCAACAAAAAAAAAGAAAACTTCTTATTAAAACAACCAATCATCACAGTACATGTACTAGTATCAGAAATTAAAAAAAGTATGACTATACCAAAAAAGTAAACAGTCAAGAAATACAATGAAAAAAATGACACAAATAAAAGAAAAAAATAAAATTCAAATTTATATCTTCATTGAAGCTTGACAATTCCGCTTGTTATGTCCACCTTGATTGCAATTACTACATTTATTCCGCTTACTCTGAGAATAAGAAAAACCGCCATGTCTTTTAGTAGAAGGTCTTCCAGCACCTCGAAATTCTTTAGGCGGTTTAATTGTGACTTCATTTCCGCTAACAATTGGCTTACCAACATTAGGAATTGGATTAATAGCATACGCATAACTCGATCTAAAAGCATCAGCTGTAAAATAATAATCCACATAGTCATATACTGACTGCCTTGATTTATTCATACACTTGATGGCATGTGCACATGGAAACCCGGTAACTTTCCACTGATTACAAGTACACAATCTTTTTTCAAGATCAACATGATGTGATATTGGAGATCTAACTTCAAAAACATTTTCCGAAGACCTATATGTATCCCATCCAAAACCTTCATTAACTAATTGCGACAACCGTTGCTCTATAACCGGACATAAAGCAGTAGTCCAGCGATGACAGTCTTCTCTCCTCTTCGCCATTTGTTCCATTATTTTAACCCGGATTCCATCTAGACAAGACGTAATAGGCATAAATCTATCATCCACAATCCAAGAGTTAAAGCTTTCAGCCATATTAGATGAATATTCTCCATACCTTTTGCCTTGAAAAAACAAATCAGTCCAATGTTCAAAAGGTTTATCCTTTAAAAAGTTAATTGCAGCAACACCACCAATTTCTTTAAACTTTAACATATAGCGATCAAAATCATATGGATTTGAAGCTCGAGTCAAAAGTTTAAAAAAATCAACAATAGAAGTATCGCCCTTGCAAGCTTTAACTACTGAACCAATGTTTTGCTCCATATGAAATGTGCAATAGCTATGAAAAGAAGATGGAAACACTTTTGGAACACCTAACAGCAAACCCCACTGGCGATCAGATATGAAAACCAATTCACGATCCTCGTTAAGCATCTTTTTTAAATGCTCCAAAAACCAAGACCAATTTGACTCATTCTCATGTGAAACTACTCCCATAGCAAGCGGAAAGAAACCTTAAAAAAAACAGTAGTTTTTTTTCAAATGCTAATACAAGAAAATAGTACACTACAATTAGTAAAGTATATTACTTTCACAGCATAAAATTTCATATATTTACATGAATGCAGGAGTGAAAAATAATATATATGATTAATCCTAAATTAATATAGCACTATGTGTTTGATAGTACAGTCATATAATATACAGAATAAAAAATGCTAAAAAATACTAGCACTATGACATATAATACAATATCAAATGTTAAATTCATGTAATATTATAATTTCATATAGAGTAACAATACAGTCAGCATATAATTGTTAAAATGACAATGGAATGCTAAAATATATCAAAATCCACCAAATGTTACCATACTACATAACTAAAACAATATACTAAATAACACATGGGAAAAAAACAGAACAAAAATCAAAAGTCAAACCTTGATTGCCATTTTTTGCTGTAGCAGCTAATAAAACACCTTGTCGGCCCTTCAAAAATGCCGCATCTAAAAATATCATGGGACGGCAATGCCTAAATCCAAGTAAACAAGCACTAAACCCAATGCAAATTCTTTCAAATTGATTAGTTGACGAAGCCACTTCCAAAGCAACATAACTTCCCGGATTAGTTTTTTGTATAGCCTCTAGATACCAATTCAAGTCGTTATACGATATTGCATCATCTCCATAAATTTCCTTCAACGCCAATTGTTTCCCGGTGTATGCATAATAATAAGAAGTAGTGAAATTAAATTCTCTTCTGAAATCATTAATAATGTCTTTCGGTTTCTTCATCGGGACATCTCTAATTTGATCAATAATTAGAGATTTTACAAATCTACTAGTTATATGAACTTTCTTAACATCTCTTAACCCAGCACCACATGAATGTTCAAACCTGTAAGTCCTAATAAAAAAACGAATAAGATGTCCAGGATCTGAAGATGCATACATGGTGAACTTACAACCTTCTTTAAACCATGAACAAATAATAGATATTCTTTCTGGACAATTCTTAACAAAAATCAATTCACGCCCTTCTTTTATTTGATAAGCCATAAGAAATTCTCTAAAATCTTCAGCACCATTGAAACAATAGCCAATAAAGTCCGCAAGATTTAACTGAGATCCTTTCTTCATAATATCCTTCAAATAAGAACTTGACTCACCACAAGATTTAATATTCAAACAACCACTAGAAACTGAACTGCTCTGATGATCAGAAGTAATTGATAAACTATTACCCAAATTGAACTCCAGTGCACAAACGCTTGACTTAACACTAAAAACAAAATAAGAACTTTTCTTGTATATTTGAAAGCATAGTATGGTATGCAAATCCGAATCAGTATCAACTGTGATAACCTTATTTTCCAAACTATAGGATATACCAATAGAACATGGGGTAAGATGTGGCCAATGTTCACATATACTATTTTTAACACCAATCAAAGAACAAGTCATGTCAAGTCGAATAGAGTAGCTGTTTTCATCAAATAAAAACAATACAAGAATACTATCATCAACATTCCTGCCAAAAAGAAAAAAGAGTGAATTAAACAGGCAAAAGCTAACTAAAATGTAAAACAATACATGTACAGTTAAATATAAACGCTGTTAGGCATAAAATACACTCTGCCAAGACAACAACAACAGAAAATGGAAAAAATGCATATAAAATATTGTTATAGCTTCAAACAGTTTGAAAATGCTAAATGAACATAGCATCAAGCATAATGAAATCATACCCGATTTCGCCTCCCAATCTTGTACCCAGATCAGACATATTACATGCAAATACTGTAAGAATTTCAAAACGGCAGTAAAATAGTAAGAAAAGAAAAGAAAAGTAACCAAATCAAGCATAAAATTCAAATCGACGTCGAAACATTAGGTTAAATTTACCTTTGTTGCTTTATAGCGAGAACAAAAGAATTAAAGAAAGACAAGAAATCCAAATCGATACTGATTACTCAACGATCTCAGAATTATAATTTGCATCACGATTTGAAAGAGAAAAAAAACGAGGGAAAACGAGAAGAAAGCAAAGAGGAAGAAATAATGTTTGCTCGACAAAGAAAATAAAGATGTTTGGACTTCAGCCCAAAAATTTGTACGCGCGTTTTTTAGCCCAGAAAAAACGAATTGTTTGTCCTGGAGCCTATTTTCCACTTATTAAAACTACCAAAAAATACTAAAATTTTACTTGGTGCTTGTTGTCACCACAAAATTATATTGCGGATAGATCGTCTACTCCCACCACAAACCGTTGATCAAAGTTTCAGAAACGCAAAATAATTCTTTCTTTTCCGTTTTTTTTTCTCGAGAAAACCCAAAAGTAAATCCCACTTTATATACATCCCCTACCAATAGCTAAGAACCAAACTAGTTTCGACTCAATCTAATGTTTTTCCAGAGAGCATCTCAGATATTAATGTTAGGATCTTCACGTCGATCTGTTCATTCTTCGCCGTCTTCACTAACGCACGGGATACACGTATTTCAGTGCCCAGATACCGTTGGAATCGTAGCTAAGCTCTCAGAATGTATTGCCTCCCATGGCGGAAATATTCATGGAGTTGACGTTTATGCCCCTCAAAATAGAGATATCTTCTACTCGAGAAGGTATTTTTGATACTTTATTTGTTTTAATTTTACGACAGAAAGATTGATTTTTAATCTGGTCTATTTTTGAGAATCAGTACATCAGAAGTTTCTTATCTGATTCTTAACTGAGTTAAGTACACTGACAAAAACATAATTTAATCTAGATTATACATTCATATCCACCTAAATAACTTCTCATGACCACGTCTTCTTATTTTTCTCAAAACTAACACCCAGACTTTTCCGCTCTCACTTCAATAACATAATCGAAATTTATCCATTCAATTTATCCACATCGATCTTTTTTTTTGGGTCTAATGCTTCATCAATAACTATGAATCCTCCTATTTTGGTTGCTGCTAAGTTGTTATCAACTTTAATCATAAGAAGATTTTCCATTTTTTTTTTAAATTGTACTCCTAACTAAAATTAACATAGTACAGAATAATTTGCAGCTCAACTTTGATGCTACAGTGAAACATAATAAAGAACATTCATTACTATTTCGATCAAAAATATCCGACCATGATCACTTTTGTTGTTATTTCAATAAGAAATAACAATGAAATCAATTGTAATAGAAAATACTATGATATAGTCAAATATAATTAATTTTCATTGCTCCTTCCCTAAAAATTAACGGGATTACAAAATATTGATTTATATGTATATTCTAAATATAATTATATATGTTAACTCATCAACTCCTATTTTAAAATTAATAAAATATTTATATTTACGTTGTTCATTTTATTTTCTTATGTTATTAATGATTGATAGGATTGAGAATAATTATGTTTGAGTATTATATTTCATTTTATTTCTACGTTGCTTGGTTATGCGTAATTATTCGCGTATAAGATGAGGTTTTGAAGTAGGTTCTACCATTTAATTTTATTAAATGTTTAAGTGGGCGTTAGTAAGTGTTTAAGTAGGTGTAAATAGTATCATCCTTAATTTATGACAAGCGCTTTTCAATACATGCACTTTTCTGAACTACTAAAGTAAGAAAGTGAACTTAAATGTTATTAACAATACACCATTGTAGTGAATTTGTGAACTTAAATGTTATTAACAACACACCATTGTAGTGAGTTTGTGTATGATTCTGCACGTTGGCCAAGGGATGTTATGAACAATGACTTCCTATCATTGGCAAAGTACTTCAATGCCGAAAGATCCATTGTTCGTGTGCCTGATCTTGATCCAAAATATAAAATCGCAGTTCTTGCATCCAAACAGGTTAGATGTGCATTTGCAGGTTCATATTTTCTTTTACATTTTGAAACAGTGCAATAATAACATTTTGGAATTTGAGAATCATGTTAAGAACTGTAAACATCACTTTTTACCCAAATAGGGAATGCATATTACTTTTAATTTCAAACTCAGCAATTTTCTCCTCAGGCCTATTTGTCCAATTTAATCCAAACATGATCATTTGATCATGGATTTCATTTTCAAAGGGAAAGATAAAAGTCAATGTACATATAATCATGATTCATGTATCTTTTCTTCTGTTACAATTGACTTTGGACATGTGACTGTGCAATGATAGGGCTAAATCAACTATTGCAAAATCATCTTGTATTGGGAATTAATTTTGTAGGAACATTGTCTGGTTGATCTACTATATGAATGGCAAGAGGGGAAACTGCCACTGAATATTACTTCTGTAATAAGGTGATGATAACATTTTATTTGTACAAAATTGTATAAAATTCACTCTACAGGCTTCTATAGTCATCAGTGTATGCACCTCTGCAGCAATCATGAGAGAGCTCCAAATTCTCATGTTATGCGATTTTTAGAGAGGCATATGATTCCATATCATTCAGTTTCAACTACAAATGTAAATAAAAGGGAAGAAGAGATCTTGTCATTGGTTGAGGACACTGATTTTCTAGTTCTCGCTAGATATATGCAGGTAAATTCCCCTCATCCTAAATACTTGTAGAAATAACTAATTTATCAGAAAAAGTTCTACCTGAAGAACATCATTCTATCTTCTAAATATGAAATTGTTTTGAGTTACAGTTAGGCTGTTCTTGTATAAATGTAATTATCATCTAAGAGTAATTTATATAATTATATATTAAAATCTTCACCTATACATATGGTTATTCAATTGCTTATCTATGGTATTAGATGATTGTCATTTGATTGATTTTCTACAAGTATATGTCTGTTTAAAAAGAATGCTATGTGAAATTTCGTAAATATGACTTAGGTGTATGTGTGCAATCAGTTAACATGGTGATTGGTGAGAACGACACTCCAATAAATGACATTTTATTGTAGTTTTGTGGATATATCTATGTTTATTTGTTGTAAGGTTAATATGAGAGCAGCCATTACATAATACAAATTCTGCAGATATTATCAGGGAACTTTTTGAAGCGATATGGGAAAGATGTAATCAACATTCACCATGGTCTTCTTCCATCATTTAAAGGTGGATATCCTGCTAAACAGGTCTCCCTTTTTTAATACTAATTCCTTTTCCCTTTTAGACAATCACACTTTTGATACTTTTGAATCATTCTTATGATCAATTATTTCTTACGGCCCAGGCTTATGATGCTGGGGTGAAACTGATTGGTGCAACAAGTCACTTTGTTATTGAAGAACTTGATTCAGGTCCAATTATAGAACAAATGGTGAGGTTTTTGCAAGCCTCCATATTTTGTGTTTATGTTTAACTAAAGGGCCGGATAATGTCTCGGCTTTAAAATATTATCAAAACAATAAGTCTAGAAGCAACCGTATCTGTTTATTCAATGATCGGCTGCTTTTTCTCAAACCACCAGAATTATTGAACAGTCTTAGACAACCATCTGATAATACTTGTACTAATTGTTGGATCGCACCTTTTACACTTCCATTAACGATTTATTTATATTATACTCAGTAGTGACTTTTAGGGCTGTCAATAAGTACAGGAAAAATCCGAAATATGTCTGTTTCCGTATCTGAAATATGAAAAATTATTCGATATTCAAAAAAGAGATACAGATGCGGATATGGCCTCATCTGCATCCGATAAATTATCCGTTCGGTTTTATCAAGATTATAGTTGTTATTTTTTTTATATTTAAGTACATTAAATGATTGTCATTTACTATTTTATCTAGGTAAGAAAATTTAAAATGTGTAAAAATCAATATTTACTGCTTAAAATTATTTTTCTTAGCATATTTATTATATTACATATTTAGTATTGAAATGGATTTATAATAAATCAATTTTTATTTATTTATTTGTCTAGATTTATTAATTGTGAACCGATCGAAGAACTTCCGATAAATATCCAATATCCATCTGCTGATACGGATACCCGATATCCGAAAATGGTTTCGAATACGAATACAGATATGACACTATCCGAATCCATATCCGACCATTTATAGGCCTAGTAAAAATTTCCAAGCTTAAACGTGCATTTTCCATAAATCTTGTTTTCTGCTTTCCAGGTCGAGAGAGTTTCTCATAGAGATACTCTACAAAGTTTTGTACGAAAATCAGAACACCTTGAAAAGCAGTGTTTGGCGCAAGCAGTTAAATCATATTGTGATCTCAGAGTTCTTCCTTATGGATCAAACAAAACAGTTGTATTTTAACTAATTTTTCCTACATATACCATTCTAATATAGCTAGCTACTTTATTATGTTATATAGTTCTAAATAAATAGCTATTAAATTCGATTGATCTCTTCCTTATTGCTGCTGGTATTGGTCTCTGAATGTGGCTGAACAAAGGGCATGTGTATCATCAGAACCAGAAAATTTATCTTATTGTGATAGCATACATAATCTTTTAGGTGGACAGCTTATCTGTTTTAGCAAATGTGCAAACAAATTTTTGTAGATAGATGTGTCTTTTTGTCTAAGCCTACAAGGCTACAAGGGATAGAAGTACAAAGATTTTAAGAGAAGATTTAAGGAGTTGATCGGTTACTAAAAGATAAACTAATTGAGCCAATACATTGCAAAAATCAGTTTATTTAAACTCATATGTTTGAAATCAAATGGCTGCAATTGGCAGGGCAAATCTAATTTTTATGAGAGGGGAACAAATTCCTATTTTTTTTAGTGCATGGAATCCTGATGCTTACTGAATATAATTTACACACTAACATTAGGTTGCAACAAATAATTATTACATTAGATTTATCTGCATATACAACATTTTAAGTGGCGGAAGCATATTTGGACGAGCAACGGTGTTTGCTCCCGCTGACTATCACCATTTTCATTCATGCATAGTGATATGTTGGTATTTTCATTAAGTGGCGAAATCATTTACTCAATAATACTTGTATGTATGTATTTTATTTTTAACTTTTCCAGCCATACTCTTTTGAAGGGCAAATCATTGGCATAACCTTCAAGAACAGGAAGGTTTTGATTTTCATCATATTTATACATCACTTCAATCATCGTTGCAGTATTTCGGAACACTGTCAATAGATTAGGAGAGAAATGGTTTCTTGAGAAGCATTCTTTATTTAATTTTCCCCATGTCTTTGTAATCATTTGCTCAACATGCTCCCTTGCAGTTTGAGTAGAGTATTTTGGATATTGATTTAGTAAGCATTCAACATATGAACCATCAAACCCATCTTGATTTTCATCCTTGGTAATATTGAAAGACATAGATGTCATGCTTGAAGAAATTAAAGTTTGCATTATAATGTAACAAATTAATCATAGAGTTATACCTTGGCACTTCCCAAATCATCCCAAAGACGAAGAATTGTAGCAGGACAGGAAGATATAGGAGGATTGCTCTCGATGAATTCAAAATTTTCATTGGTAATTCCTTCCCCCCAAACGAAAATATGTATGCATTAATAGAGTTTGTACTCCAGAGGTAATCAATGCATTTTTCAGGTATTCTTCTGGTTTCAGAATGTGCTTGGATCTAAACCATCTTGATTCCAGTAAGAATGCATTGACCAATCTTGACCACTGACCATTAATTCGATATACAAGGTCCAATTGTTAGTATTTTCAATGAGATGAACAATGTATGAACTGAAAATACAGAATGCAGAGCACGGACCAATTTCTTCTAATAGCATCGAAATCTTGTTCATTTGAGATGGTTTGTGCAATCTCTTTGGTAGTGTTGTACAATATCTTGTAGCATTGCTGCATGTAACTAGGAAGTGTGTCTATACAAGCAAGGTTCCATCTGTGGTAAAATTGTCAATCAATATTACATTATTTAGCGTTTCCGTATATCTGTAAGAGATATCTTACTCGTTAACAGATTTTGTGAATAGGCCAAGTTCTGCTGGAGAACCATAGATTTCAAATATGTCATCGATAACATAAATCAGCGCAATAACTTTTGTCATCTGGATTCTGCAATAGGAGAACTGTGGATCAGGAATCATAGTCATTGGCCACAGGTACCATTTCACTGGTTGATTTCGTGCAAATTTTAACTCATCTGCTATGCCTGCACTTTTCTACCAACTGCACCATATGAGATTATCACTCCTTAATCATAATAGAAAGTTCATATAGTGAATAGTGTTGAATTTTGTATAAACATCAAACCTTAAAATCTCTTGAAGTTCCTGTTGATGTAATGACTGAATTAGGTTGAAGTCAAATCTTGCCAAGTATTCTACTGCCCCATTGATGTTATATCCATCAATTTTACATTGGTCTAGGTATTATTTTGCGTTATATCTTGGAATAGTTTTATGATATGGGTTCATCAATGCATTTTTTAGCAATCTAGCAGCAGTTGGCTCTAAATCTTTCATACAAGTTTGCAACTGCATTCTTGAGAACTCAGTTTCTTTCTTGAAAATATCCTTTTCCTACGTCCAATTGTGAGGCTTCGTACAAGCTTAATAATTCTTGAATATTTTTTCTTTGTTCTAACAGAGTCCTTCCTTGGATGTTTATAAACTTTTCAAATACATCTGTACGTTGTATAGATAAGGTTTTCTAATATAAAAATAGAAAATAGTAGTAATCATAATTTGCTAATTGAAATAGTGAAGCACTGACCAGAAGATAGACTGTATCCTGCTTGTTTCAAGAGGCGAAAGGAAAGCGAGACTTGGAATAAATCATCTGAAAATTGTTCACTGTCATTTTCAATACAAGTTGTATAATACGTGTGCAAGGAGCAAAAGCATGGAAGCAATTTCTTCCTTGAAGTGATAGTCAATGCCAAGTTTTTGTACGTAATCAACAGTTAGCATGCATTGAGTAGGAT
This sequence comes from Allium fistulosum, assembly GCA_030737815.1. NCBI lineage: Eukaryota > Viridiplantae > Streptophyta > Magnoliopsida > Asparagales > Amaryllidaceae > Allium > Allium fistulosum. Next base: position 1,243,639,062 of record CM060902.1, on the reverse strand, counting down.
CATTTACTTCCATAAGCATGCTTCTGAGCTTCATCAAATTCTTTACACGAGTCTTAGCAGAATTGGCCTGCACTTAAGATGAACAATGTATCTTATGCATGTAACCATTTGTGTCTGTTCAGGTTAATAATAACAAAAACACTCACCATTCCAATATCTTTAAAAGACGCTGGTGCAAACAAGCGATTAAATGCTGGAAGACTTGATATTGGGTAACTATAGCTCATTTCAAGTCAGTTTATTGAATTTCAAAAATATTGAAGATGATTATGTATCACAGTTAATATGCAAGTTTAAGGTGGAAGTCTTCTTCTTATAATTTTGCAGGTCAACAGGTGGATGAGTGATTAATTTCATACCTGAACTTGTTGCAGTAGCAGTTGCAGTCAAAGTAATTGTTTGAAACATGATAAGAGTACCAAAGTGGCATACTCTCCTTTGAACTTAGGGTCCGTTCGCAGTAAAAAAAAGGGCCTGTTACCGTTCCCAACGCGTTGGACGCGTCCAACGCGTCGAGAACAGCAACGGACCAAATGGTCCGTTTTGTAAATGCTCAAATTTGGTACGTTGGCTGTTTATATATGTTTAAATTAAGTTAAATTTAAATTTTTATAAATTTCTAAAATTAATAACTTGTGCAAATGAGGTCTGGTTGAGGCACTGTTTTTTGCGTTACGATCTTATCAAAGCGCTTTACATTGTGAAGTTGGTTTGAACTAAATCCGAGCAATTTTGAATTTTACAATTGAATTAATTAATTTATTTTTGCAAATTATTGATACATATTATTCATTAAAAAACAAATAATTAATTAAATATAAATCAATTTTATTTTAAAATATACATTTCAAATACTTCGCTCAGATTCTTCGCTCGCAGCACACAAACGCATTCTTCGTTCAACCAACTTCCCCGTTTAAATACCCCTCTCAAATGTCCTGTTACCATTCACCAATAGAGTACAAGAAACCTTAAGAATCAACATTCATTCCAAAAACCTAAAACAACAGCTCCCATATGGTGGTTAACTCCTATACATGCTTATTTATAGTTATCACCAATAAATAATAACCACAAGATAATTTACTTAAAATAAACTAAAGATATTGTGGTCATTAATTAAAATACAACAACAGTGACAACAAAGCCATTATTTCCAAACAAGTTGGGGTCGGTAGAGATGGAACCCAAAACTAAATGACAAAGCTACTTTAAAGGTTATAACAATAACAATAGCAATAATAAAATAAAGTCAAATAAATAAATTAATAATAATAGTAACTAAGTAAAGTAAAAATAAAGATAAACATACATATATATGTAAAAAAAAAAGATGATAATAGTATAAATAGTAATGATGGTGTTGGTACGTGAATCGCTAACTTCCACGCACTATGGCTTAGGCTCCTTTTCTCTAGTCCTATAATCTAAAACTTATAAAACTCATAGCTCATGGTTCTGGTACGTGAATCACTAACTTCCACGCGCTCATATCCGTTACCAGCTCTTCGGATATATTCCAATCCTTCAAGTCCCTTTTTACTACTTCCTTCTATGTCAACCTTGGTCGATCTCTACCTCTCTTTGTGCATACGACGCGGCCTATAATTCCAACGCGCACAGGTGCCTCGGGCGGCCTTTGTTGGAGATGTCCAAACCATCTTAAGCGATGTTGAATTAACTTCTCCTCAATTGGTCATTAATTAAAATATTCTACCAAATTTTTCCTAAAATAAAAGATATCAAACAAAAATATTATCTTCTTCTGAACATATGTAATCAAATATTTCCTTTTAATGTGATTTTGTATCAAGAACTGGAACATAGTCCTTTTTTCAAAAAAAATCTTTCTGTCTTTCTTGTTTTGTAGAACAATAGGACAAACCTTGCAATCTAACCTACCACAATCACTTAAAATCTCCTGAGGATGTGTTTGCTAAGAACGAAAGATGAGTTGTATAAACGAATGTGAACGTGTGGTGTACACTAACCAAAATATTTACACTTGATTTAGCAGATGATGGGAAGTTTAATTTCTAATGACAGGTCTTTTTCTACGTATCTAAAGTACTCTACAGTAAAATTCCAGTACAACACAATTAAACCATATCAGTGTTGTCCATAGGAACCAAATCACAATGAACAATCTGTACCAATGATGCAGACTCGTGTTACTTTTTTATTTATCGTATCATAGTTGTTTATGTAGTATGCTTAAAAGTAATATATTTATATTAAAAAATTACTAATAATTAATGTACACATCTTATATCATATATATTTAAGTCCTATGTCATTGGATATTTTTGTTTTTTGTTTTCTTAATTTAAGAATTTAAATACTCATCCCTCCTTGAATTTGTATACTCTCAAGGAGTTGTAAGTTAGAATCCCACTAACCACCCTTTTATGTTTTAAAAATAACCTCACTTCTCTTGATTCACTTTATTCTCAAGAGCACAAGTTCAAATCCAGTTAACCTCGTTTTATCTTGTATATTTAAGAATTACTTAATTAGTTTAAAAATCTTTATTCTTCTTGTTAAGTCCATTCTTACTTGTAAATTTCAACCAAAATTTAAGTTTGAATCCAACGGCCTTATGTTTTGTGGTTATTTTAAATAATTAAGCATGATTTTTGTTTGAATATCATTGGTTCTATTCTTGGAAATATATTTTTGTTGGAAAAAATAACATATTTTCAAATACTTACGATAATATTAAAAATAACGAAATAAAATAAAATTAATGAACTAACTAAAAAATGAAGAATAATAAATTAAAATAAATGTATAATTTGTATATCTATTATGTCCCAGAGTCGTAGTTTCATATGATGTTTATTTGGTAATTTAACTGTTAATCTAATGTAATATATATAACATGGAGTAACTTTGTTTGGGGGAGATTTTGCTTAAATGACAAACTGGTATCCATTTTAAGGCGAAGGACACCAACTACAAATTTTAGCCGCTTAGTTGTATGTGTGCTATCAATTAGCATGGTGATTGGTGAGAACACCACTCCAATAAATGACCTTTTATTTGTTGTAGGTTAATATGAGAGCAGCCATTACATAATACAAATTCCACAGATATTATCAGGAAACTTTTTGAAGCGATATGGGAAAGATGTAATCAACATTCACCGTGGTCTTCTTCCATCATTTAAAGGTGGATATCCTGCTAAACAGGTCTCCCTTTTTTTATATATTAATTCCTTTTCCCTTTCAGACGTTCACACTTTTGATCCATTTGAATCATTCTTATGATCAATTATTTCTTACGGCCAGGCTTATGATGCTGGGGTGAAACTGATTGGTGCAACAAGTCACTTTGTTATTGAAGAACTTGATTCAGGCCCTATTATATAGTTATAGAACAAATGGTGAGGTTTTTGAAAGCCTCCATATTGTGTGTTTATGTTTAACTAAAGGGCTGGATAACGTCTCAGCTTAAAATATTGTCAAACAATAGGTCTAGAAGCAACCGTATCAGGTTATTCAATGATCGGCTGCTTTTTCTCAAGCCACCGGAATTATCAAACAGTCTTAGATAACCATCTGTTAATACCTATACCAATTGTTCGATCACACCTTTTACACTTCCATTAACGATTTATTCATATTATTCTAGGTAGTAATTTTTTTCAAATATAAACGTGCATTTTCTTATAAATCTTGTTTTGTACTTTCCAGGTCGAAAGAGTTTCTCATAGAGATGCTCTACGAAGTTTTGTAAGGAAATCAGAACACCTCGAAAAGCAGTGTTTGGCTCAAGCAGTTAAATCATATTGTGGTCTCAGAGTTCTTCCTTGTGGATCAAACAAAACAGTAGTATTTTAACTAATTTTTTTTACATATACCATTCTAATCTATCTAGCTACTTTATTATGTTATATAGTTCTAAATAAATAACTATTAAATTCTATTGATCTCTTCCTTATTGCTGCTGGTTTTGGTATTATACTCTGAAAGTGGCTGAACAAGGCATGTGTATCATCAGAACTAGAAATTTTATCTTATTGTGATAGCATACATAATCTTTTAGGTGGACAGCTTATCTGCTTTAGCAAATGTGTTGAATATGCTAGTATATGATTTTTTGTTTGATGATAATAAACATATATATATATATATATTCATTTAAATGTATTTGTTAATGTACTATTTTATTCTTCACATAATTAAATAAATATTTGCTGAATAAAATAAATAACACAGAATTTAAATTCAAATAAATATTTTATTACAGTTTTGAATAGTACAAAGTTGTGCTCTCACTATATATATACAATCCTTGATTACAATACAATTTTGATTACATCACAATTTATCATTTACATTAGGACCTCACTACATATCATTCATTCACTCGTATTTAATCTTCAACTCTATTCTAGATTAAATCCAGCATCTGAGCAATCTGCAAAATATATACTGACGCCGTAAAATTGAAAAGGAAATATTTTTGCAGTGTAAAATAAAATGCGATTTTGAAAATTTTATTTGTCTCAGTTATTTGGGTTGTTCATCATCATTTAATTTTGAATTCATCTTACACGAACATTTGTGACATGCACAGTGTATCACTGTACATGCCACAAGGCCGTGCACACCGATATACACTTGATAAAATTACAAGGACATGTGAGCACAAGTTCAAATCCAATTAAAAGCCGGGTTCAACTCAAGTGAAATACAAATACAGTCACGATATTAGCACAAGGTCAAACCCGAGCTATAAGCTGGATTCAACTCAGGTGCAATACAAAACTGTTAAGTACAAGTGACTTGATACACAAGAAACAAAGAATCCGAAACGAGACATCATCATCATAAATGGATCAAAACACAAATGTACTCAGACTCAAAGACAATATGTACAAAATCAGTGCAACAATAGTGAACATGCATATGACTCAAGACCAAACAATGCATATAAGTATATGTTAGCATATATGTACAACATGTAACCGGAACCAAGGGGAGTTCAAAAAGACTCAAGTATACACAACAAAATGGACAATTAACTCAAAGGTCGAAGCAGCAGCAGCCTTAACAAGTGAATGGCCAAGACCAGAACAAAGCAAGTCGGGCACAATGGAAACAAGTTTCAACATGAACTCATGTGGAAGTGCAGACCAAATTCAAGCACCAGACTCGACCAAGACCACAATGCAAGCTCAAATCAAGTGCACCAGTACAAAACAACAACTAGACCTGGCAACCAAACCTACATGAAGTCTAAACAAGTACATATCTACATGAACAACAAGTAACCAAGCTATAGACTTCAAGCACAAGTGCAACATCAACATGGCAATGAGATAGAATAGTGCAGTGGTTCAAAATGGTCAGCAAGTAACAGAGCAACTCGGTAACTAGCAGCAAGCAATATTACGAACAAGCCAAAAATGCAAACGAGTTCAAAAATCATGGTACATCAGTCTCAAATGGCCGAAGTCGACAGTATAAAGAATGGAACAAAATCCAAGTTCAAATTCACAAAGCCGTGGTAACCAAGATAAAGAATCAAGCAAGGTCAAATTAATCAACACCGTGTTAATCAAGTAAACGAAATTATACGAAGTCGAACAAGTCAGAAATCGAAGCCGTGATAATCAAGCAACAAATTGTACGAATTGAACAGGTCAATTCAAATCATAGCATTCAATCAAAATCGAGTGGCCGAGCTTGAAATTATCAGACGAATTCGTATAAAATATACGAACGAAATTTAGGGAAATAAACCCTATTTAAACCCATAATCATCATTGGCTTGAAAATCAATCGAGTTCAAAGCAAATCAACCAGAAAAACAAAAAGGGAAATTACGTACAAATTCAAGTGAACTCGAGAAGGAGCCGTGTGCTAATCGAAGAAACGGTCGATCGTCAAAGCTTGAAACGCGAATACATTCACTCGATCGATCAACGAAGTCGGCTACCTCAAATTAGCAAAGCCCTGATTTCAGAACGAACGAGCAACAAAAGGAGCAGCCATTATCACAAATAAAAGAAGATACGGCCGATAGTGTAAAAGGAGAAAGGGGATAATTTTTTTATCACCGAACATATTTGGGCCGGCAATCTTTATTGGGCTTAATATTTAATTAAGGGCTTTGTTTTTTTAATTGTTTTTAAATTGCTTTTAAATTTTTTATTTCTCTTGTAATCATTTGTGAAGTCTAGTCATGTGACTAGGGGACGAATTACGGTGGTGTAGTTCGAGAATTCGCAACTCAGTGGTTGAGTTGTGACAGAGTTTTGAGCGTAGAGTTAGGTTAGTCGGTAGTGGGTGTCGCGAGTTTACGTGTGTAAGCGTCTGACTACTTAATTTCTAGTAGAAACCTTGGGGGCAGCACGTAGGCAGGGTTTTATCGAAGCTGGGTAAATCTGTGTATTCTATTTTTTGTTTTTTATATTCTGTTATTATCTGTGCTGCTATTATTCTGCTCTGATATGTGTTGAAATTAGTTTATACTTCCGCATTAAATTTTTATAATTATTAGTATCATCCTATTCACCCCTCCCCTAGGGTGAAATCGATCCTACAAAATGTGCAAACAATTTTACGTAGATAGACATGTCTTTTTGTTTGAGCCTATAAAGGATAAACGTGCAAACATTTTGAGAGAAGATTTAAGGAGTTGATCTGTTACTAAAAGATAAATAAAGGAGCCAATACACAGCAAAAATCAGTTCATTAATCTCATATGTTCGATTTGAAATCAAATGGCTGCAATTGGCAGGGTAAATCTAGTTTTTATGAGAGAGAGAGAGGGGAACAACCTGATGCTTAGTGAGTATAATTTACACACTAAATAACATTAGGTTGCAACAAATGATTACTACATTATATTTATCTGCACATACAACATTTTAAGTGCGGAAGCATATTTGGACGAGCAAGGGCGTCTGCTCCCACTGACTACACTATTTTCATTAATGCATAGTGATATGTGGGTATTTTCATCAAGCGGCGAAATCATTTACTCAATATGCTTGTATGTACTTATTTTATTTTTAACTTTTCCATTCATGCTCTTTTGAAGAGCAAATCATTGACATACCCTTCAAGAACAGGAAGGTTTTGATTTTCATCATATTTATACATCACTTCAACCAACTTTGCACTGTTTCGGCGCACTGTCAATAGACTAGGAGAGAAATGGTTTCTTGAGAAGCATTCTTTATTTAATTTTTCCCATGTCTTTGTAATCATTTGCTCAACATGCTCCCTTGCAGCTTGGGTAGAATATTTTGGATATTGATTTAGTAAGCATTCAACATATGAACCATCAAACCCATCTTGATTTTCATCCTTGGTAATATTGGAACACATAGATGTCATGTTTGAAGAAATTAAAGTTTGCATTATAATGTAACAGATTAATCATAAAGTTGTACCTTGGCACTTCCCAAATCATCCCAAAGACGAAGAATTGTAGCAGGACAGGAAAATATAGGAGGATTGCTCTCAAGGAATTCAACATTTTCTTTGGTAATTCCTTCCCCCAAAAGAAAATATGCATGCATAAATACAGTTTGTACTCCAGTGGTAATCAATGCATTTTTCAGGTATTCCTCTGGTGGAATGTGCTTGGATCCTAACCATCTTGATTCCAGTAAGAATGCATTGACCAATCTTGACCACTGACAATTAATTAGATATACTAGGTTTAATTGTTAATATTTTTGATGAGATGAACTATGCATGAACCGAGAACACAGAATGCAGAGTGCCTACCAATTTCTTCAGTGAAGTAATAGCATCGAAATCTAGTTCATTTGAGATGGTTTGTGCAATCTCATTGGTAGTGTTGTACAATGTCTTGTAGCATTGGTGCATGTAACTAGGAAGTGTGTCTATACAAGAAAGGTTCCATCTGTGGTAAAATAATCAATCAATATTACATTATTAGTATTTCAGTATATTATATTTGTAAAAGTTATCTTACTCATCAATAGATTTTGTGAATAGGTCAAGTTCTGCTGGAGAACTGTAGATATCAAATATGTCGTCGATAACATAAATCAGCGCAATAACTTTTGTCGTCTGGATTCTGCAATAAGAGAACTGTGGATCAGGAATAACAGTCATTGGCCACAGGTACCATTTCACTGGTTGATTTCGTGCAAAATTTAACTCTTCTGCTATGCCTGTACTTTTCCACCAACTGCATCATAATGAAATTATCATGTGTTAATTATAATAGAAAGTTAATATTGAGAATATTTTTGAATTCTGTATCAAGCATCAAACCTTAAAATCTCTTGAAGTTCCCGTTGATGTAACGATTGAACTAGGTTGAAGTCAAATCTTGCCAAATTCTCTACTGCCCCATTGATGTTGTATCCGTCAATTTTACATTGGTCTAGGTATCTCTTTGCGTGATACCTTGGTATAGTTTTATGATATGGGCTCATCAATGCATTTTTTACTAATCTAGCAGCAGTTGACTCTAAATCTTTCATACAAGTTTGCAACTGCATTCTTGATAACTCGGTTGCTTTCTTGAAAATATCCTCCCCTGTGCCAAGTTGTGAGGCTTCGTACAAACTTAATAATTCTTGAATATTTTTTCTTTGCTCCAACATAGTTATTCCTTGCTTGTTTATGTACTTTCCAAACACATATGTGTAAACATTTGTAAAATGTTTGTAAAATCAAATAAGAAGAAGAAGAAGATAATTCATATTATTCAGCAAGACGGCTGAGCAAAAAGATTGATTACATTAGGGTTACAGAGATAGGTTTATATAGATAGAAAGCATAAGAAAATGCTAAAAAGCCCAAACAGGAAATGGATCAATATGCTAACATCCCCCCTCAAACACGCGATGGTACAACAAGAAGCATCGAGAGTTTGCCAATGAAAAATCTATGACGTTCGATAGTGTGAGCCTTTGTGAAGAAATCTGCAAGTTGCGTCGATGACGAAGTAAAAGGCAGAGAAATAGTTCCATGCAGCAAGTGATACCGAGTGAAATGACAGTCAATCTCAATATGTTTGGTGCGCTCATGAAAAACAGTATTGTGAGCAATTTGAATAGCGCTCTTATTGTCACAATACATAGGAGTGGGAGAAGAAATCGAAACACCCATATCCTCTAACAGCCAGCGTAACCAAATGATCTCAGATGTAGTGGAGGCCATAGCACGATACTCTACCTCAGTGGAAGACCGAGAAACAACATCCTGTTTCTTGCTCTTCCATGAAATAAGGGAATCACCTAAAAATATGCAAAAGCCAGTTGTGGATTTTCTATCCGTTGAATCATCAGCCCAATCTGCATCAGAGAAGGCACGAAGCTCCAAAGATGAGGTCGATGGGAACAAAAGACTCTGATAAAGTGTTCCTTGCAAGTAATGAAGAATGCGCATAACAGCAGCCCAATGAATAGAGGTAGGGGAAGATACGAACTGGCTAACAATGTGAACATCATAAGCAATATCTGGACGAGTGATAGTCAGATATACAAGGCAACCAACAATAGAACGATATAAAGTGGGATCAGAAAGAGGGCTCCCATCGGTCGGAGTATATCGGGCATTTACCTCAAGTGGTGAATCAACATGACGTGTATCAGTAAGACCAGCACGATGAATAATGTCAGTGGCGTATTTGGATTGGGAAAGAAGATAGCCTTTTTTTGAGGAAGCTACTTCAATGCCTAAAAAGTAACGTAGATGACCCAAATCCTTCATATCAAAACAACGAGACAATGTGGCTTTAATGCTCACAATACCATTACTGTCATCACCTGTAATGATCATATCATCTACATATAGTAAAAGAAGAATACGGCCTGCAGAAGTCAATCTGACAAAAAGTGCTGAATCATGGGGACTAGAGGTAAAACCAAGTGATGTAACAACATTCGAAAATCTCTCATACCAAGCACGTGGTGCTTGCTTAAGACCGTATAGAGCTTTCTTAAGCCTGCAAACCTGATCTGGAGCATGAGAAACACCAGGTGGAGCAACCATGTAAACTTCTTCCTTAAGTTCTCCATTAAGAAAAGCATTTTTAACACCCATTTGAGAGATGTTCCAATGACGACTGGACGCAACAGCAATAAGAACCCGAACAGATGTCATCTTAGCCACAGGAGCAAATGTCTCCTCATAATCCATGCCATACTCTTGGGCAAATCCTTTAGCAACTAAACGAGCTTTGTATCGCTCAATAGAACCATCTGACTTGGTTTTAATCTTATATACCCATCGACAACCAATAGTTTTCTTTCCAGTAGGAAGGTATACAAGATCCCAGGTACCAGTTTTGTCTAAAGCAGACATTTCCTCAGACATAACACGTTGCCACACAGGAGAACGAACAGCCTCCGAGTAAGAAGAAGGCTCATAGAAAGTGTCAATGGAAACAAGAAATGAAGCAAAAGCCCGAGAGTAACAAGAGTAAGCAAAATCTGATAATTGAGTAGATTTACGTGTGCGAGTGGGATAGCGAGGTTGAACATGATCTGTCATCACAGGAGGTGTTTGAACAGTCGTAGTAGCAGGAGATAAAGTGTCACCTGCAGAAGGAGGAGGAACAGAGTGTATGGATGACGGTGTATCAATGGCAAGGAGTGGTGAATCAGAGGGGTTATTAGCAGGAAATGGATCAATGTGAATAAGATCAGACTTAGTCATACTATGAGGACTAGCTGGAATAGAGTAGAAGGGAATATGCTCAATAAAGGAAACATGACGAGAAACATACAGTTTATTTGAAGAAGGATCATAACAGCAATAGCTTTTTTGTCCAATACCATACCCAAGAAAAACACATATAGCAACACGCGAAGATAATTTTGTACGCTCTACGTGTGGACGAAGAACAAAACAAGTGGAACCAAACACTTTTAGGTGAGAGTAATCGGGAGTTTGACCAAACAACTTGGCATGAGGAGAAATACCAGAATTATGAGAAATCGGGATTTTATTAATAAGATAAACGGAAGTAAGAACAGCTTCTCCCCAAAATTCTTTTGGAACGCTAGCTGAAAGAATCATAGAACGGGCAGTTTCAACAATGTGTCTATGTTTTCTTTCAGCAACACCATTTTGTTGCGGGGTATCAGTGCAGGAAGACTGATGCAAAGTACCATCAGCCGTGAATATGTTAGAAAGGTCTCCCTTAGTATATTCCCTCCCTAAATTAGAACGAAAGCATTTAACAATAGCAGAGTGTTGTGTTTTAACATATGCTTGAAAGACAGTATATATATCAATAAACTCAAAACGACGTTTCATCAGAAAAACCCAACAATAACGAGTATAGTCATCGATAAAAGAGACATAATATTTGCACCCACCTTTTGTGGGGATGGGTGCTGTACCCCAAACATCAGAGTGAACTAAATCAAAAGGTGCAGTGGAAGTAGAAACACTTTGATTAAAGGGTAAAACAGAAAATTTTCCAAATTTACAACCACTACAGTCTGAAATATCATGAGAACGTAAATCTCCCAAAACACCAGAATTACATAAGAATTTAAGACGAGAGCTTGAAATATAACCAAGTCTAGAATGCCACAAATAAAACTTAGAAGACAATGGAGTTAAATGAAAAGAAGAAAGGTCAATACTAGCAGCAGCGGCATGACTTGGAATGTGCAAGTCATCCAAAACATAGAGACCGCCCTGCCTACGGCCTGTCCCAATCAACTTCTTGGAGTTGGGATCCTGCACAGAGCAAGTGGTAGAAGAAAAATGAACAAGATATCCAAGATCACAAAGTTGTCCGATCGACACAAGATTCATAGTTAATTTAGGAATGCAATAAACATTTGAGAGGGAAACGTGTGTGGTTTGAATTGTACCGATTCCTGTTAATGGCAAAGGTATGCCATCAGCAGTCAAAATAGAAGGTGAGCGAGAATCAAAAGACATAGATATAAATGATGAACAATCATGGACATATGATATGAAGCACCAGAATCCGAAATCCACAAAGGAGAATTCAAACCTGATATGGAAGGAGCTGACATGGCAAAGTGCTGAGACTGAGGAGCAGTCATGTTTTGAGACAAAGACTGGCTAGCAAGGAACTTTTGAAATTGTTCTGCAAGAGAGTCCATAGAGGAATCCATACCTGATTCACCAGGATGATGTACCAATGCAGCAGTCTTAGGCTGGGAACTACCACGTGACTGTCCATATCCTTGTGCAGTAGAGAAGGACTGTTGTTGGCTACCACGTTGTTGCTGTTGTGATCTATCACTTTGCTTAAAACTTTGATTTTTTTGACGAGCCTATAATTCAGGACATTGATTTTTCCAATGGCCTGGTTGTTTACAGTAATTACAATCACGACCATTCTTGATATTTATCTTGTTGCGTTGAGACGGGATTGGTAAAATCTCTGTAGCAAAGGCAGATGCAGAAGAGGTCTGTGCAACTTTCTCAGTTTGAGACTTCAAGCGAGTTTCTTCAGCTAATAATTCATGTAGAACAGAATCAACAGAAGGTAAAGGAGTGCGATGTAGGATGGACGCACGACAATGCTCGTACTCTGGTCGAAGAGCCATCAACAATTGAACAAGACGTTGTACCTCCCTACGAGCGATATATGGAGCAAATGACCTAAGCTCAGCATCCTCAGTCATAGCCAATTGATTCCAAAGAGCAGTAATTTCAGAATAAAAATCTTGAATATTTCGATCATTCTGAGACAATGACCGAATATCAGCCTCTAATTGATATTGAACGGCAAAGTTAGAGCGCACAAAAAGTCGCTCCAAATAGTCCCAAACTTGCTTAGCAGTATCATACTTAGCCAATTGCATACCAATTTTATTCTCAACGGAATTATTAATCCAAGTGATGATCTTTGAATTGTTGGTATCCCATTTCTCCATTGATTCAACATTAGCAGTTTCAGGAACCACAATAACACCAGAAATATATCCCCACATCTGTTTTCCTTTCAGAAATTTTTTTATGACATAACTCCAATAAGAATAGTTTTTTCCATCTAAACGAACACTAATAGCCTGTAATGAATCATCACCTCCTGCCATATTTTGAAGTCGGCAACTACTTCAGGTCGAGACAAGCAAACGCTTCAGGTCGAGCCTGGTATCAATTAGGCTAGGGTTTCGAGGAACTAGGGTTTCGAGACAGGGACAGGCTAGGGTTTCTGCAGGGTAGGGTTTCGGGGTTCTAGAGTTTCTGGAGGCTAGGGCAGGCTGGGGACTAGGGCAGCAGGCTGGGGACGGGGCTCTGGGGGAGATCGGCAGGCTGGTGGTTTGGTGGGTGATTCAGCAGGCTGGGGACGAGGTAGGCTCTGGGGACGAGGCAGGCTGGGGACTAGGGCGGCAGGCAGCGGGCTAGGGTTTCAGGCTTCAGGTGGGTGTTAGGGTTCGGAGCAGATGATGATACCAGGCTAGGGTTTCGGGCTGAGGCAGGAAGACAAGACAACGATGAGACAGCGACGAGGCAGTGGGCAGAAACAGGAACCTCGCTCTGATACCATGTAAACGTTTGTAAAATGTTTGTAAAATCAAATAAGAAGAAGAAGATAATTCATATTATTCAGCAAGACGGCTGAGCAAAAAGATTGATTACATTAGGGTTATAGAGATAGGTTTATATAGATAGAAAGCATAAGAAAAAGCTAAAAAGTCCAAACAGAAAATGGATCAATATGCTAACAATATGTACATTTGTAAATATTTTTTCCTTTCATATTTTCTTTCTGAAAATAATAATATAATAATAATCATCATAATAACTTGCTGGTTGACATAGTGAGATGATAAAATACAAGAAATGCTGACCAGAAGTTAGATTGTATCCTGCTTGTTTCAAGAGGCGAAAGGAAAGCGAGACTTGGAATAAATCATCTGAAATTTGTTCACTTTCACCTTCAATACAAGTTGTATAATACTTGTGCAAGGAGCAAAGCATGGAAGCAGTTTCTTCCTTGAAGTGATAGTCAATGCCAAGTTTTTGCATATAATCAACAGCTAGCATGCATTGAGTAGGATCATTTACTTCCATAAGCATGCTTCTGAGCTTCATCAAATTCTTTACATGAGTCTTAGCAGAGTAGGCCTGCACTTAAAGATGAACAACGTATCTTATGCATGTAACCTTTTGTATTTGTGCAGGTTAACAGTAACAAAAACACTCACCGTTCCAATATCTTTAAAAGATGCTGGTGCAAACAAGCCATTCAATGCTGGAAGACTTGATATTGGGTAACTATAGCTCATTGCAAGTCGGTTATTGAATTTCAAAGATATTGAAGATTTAATGTATTACAGTTAATATGCAAGTTTAAGGTGGAAGTCTTCTACTTATATATTTGCAGGTCGGCAGGTGGATGAATGTTTCATTTCATAGTCGAACTTGTTGCAATAGTGGTTGTAAATCAATCAATGTAATTGTTTGAGACATGACAGAGTACTGAAGTGGCATCGTCTCCTTTGAACTTAATATGAACGCGCTGGTCCGAACTCATAAAATTGACAAAAATTCATAAAAAACCCCGTTTTACATATTTGTATTGACTGCATGTATTTGCTAGTACGAAAGGAGGGCCGATATAAGGACAACCTGGGTATTATATGACAGAGATTTTTGACCAATAAATGAAGCATGTACCAATTATTGTAGTGTGTACATATGATAACCGAGTACCTGTGATTACTGCAGCCTTACCTTTCATTTTTGGATTACCTTATTTGTCACCAACATATTAGGAAACCGAGTACCTGTCTGTGATCCTGTGATACTATAGCATTGAAGAATGATAACATTATAGTGTTTTATTGGTTTTAAATATTTTATTCCAAATATTACTGCAACTAATAATTATAATTAAACATAGTTTTTTTATTTGCTACTTTTTTGTATTTTGCATTAATCGGGGACGGTTACTATTTATTTACTAATTATTTTTGAGTCCAACTCTTTTGGTAAGATGGAAAAAAAGATAGTTATTTTTTCCTCCTCCTCCGTTATTTTCATCTCTCTCATTTGAGAAACAATACAGTAAATAAATCCATTCTTTTTTTTCCTTTTTAAAAATTTATTCAATTACAAAATCGTTCTCTAAATAAAATTTTTGGACAATGACTTTTAAAATTCTCCATTTTCTTCAATTTTAAGTGTATAAGTTTGAAGGATCGGTGTTAATCTTGAAGAGCGGACGACGTTATTGATTGTACTGTAGTCGTGTTGAATTTCGTTTTCAAAACAATGGCTTGTTCATGACACAACAATGATTTATCGACTGATGTTTATTACTGCCATTCTTAATTTCAGCAATTTGAAGGTGAAATTTATCCTTCCTTATGGGGTTTGGATACATTGGTTTAGAGCATAGTTTGAACTTTCGAGTTGTTGCTATGGTGGCTACAGAATTTGAAGTCGGAAAATTAAGAGTTTCAACAAATATGGTAAGTACTTCTATCTAAATTGATCATTATTGTTCTCGTTGCACGCATTGTACTCTGCATGGACAATTAACTTTACATGCTTGGTGTAGTGAATAAATTAGGACTGTGAAGTTGTCTTCAATGATTTTGTTTCATACTAAGGAAACAACAATCTCTTTAAAATGATTAGGCTTTTCGCAATCGAAATAACAATTCACTTTCTTTGCCTTCTTGTTATTAAATTTTTTATTGTTCTTAAATTTTCTCTTTTAATTAAATGAGCATTCCAAGACGTTGATAACCTCTTTTTCCTCCACTATGGACCTTTTAATTGTTCTACAACCTGCAAGTATTGTGCAAGGTTGGTCAGCCTCATTTCTTCCTTCTTGTATTTAACGATTTTTCGTTGATCTCTCTAAGACGGGGGAAGTTTGACTCAATCATTTTATAATTAAAATTTTTGGTATTCAGATATTTCTTCCTTGTTGAGAAATCAAAAACGAACCCTTTCAAATTATGTGTTTACTTATGACAAATAATATCGTCAAAAGGGTCGAATTTACAAAATGTTGACGGCCAGGTTATAAATGTCTACTACAAACCAAGAGAAATTTTTTTGGTGTTCGAAGGGTCCAACTCATCTTGTGTGAAATCTGCATTTAAATAAATATAGTTTAACAATTTTGAAGATGCGAAAGTAATCACATTATCACATTCTCCTTTTTATCTTACTCTCCTTTTCTTCAAAAAAAAAATCAGAACACTAATCCAATTCTATAAATTTCACTAACAAATTTAGCTCGTCTTAAATACTTGTAGGATTAACTGATTTATCGAAAAAATTTCTTCTTCAAGGGCTCCATTCTATCTTGGAAAATATGACGTTTTTTTGAGTTATGGTTAGGTTGCCCTGTGATAATTCTAATTAATCAACAACTAATCGTAATTTATATAGATATATAATCAAATTTTCACCTAAGCATATTATTATTCAATTTATTTCATTTCGAATGAGAGTGGTACATTATTCAAACATAGCACTATTTTTACGTCTTAAAAGTTCGAACACATGCCTAGAATTTATGTTTAAAGCGTCATACCACTTAAGTTAGTGGTCATTGAATATTATTCAATTACTTTATCTTTGATATTAGATGATGGCCATTTGTCAGGCTTATGTAAGTATTGTTAGAAATGGGGGCTGTCTATAACAAAATGCGGAATGGATCTTAAGGCTATTTAAACAATAGAGGAGATGAAGTGTGTATTTCAAATCTATAAAACTAACTTATGAAATTAACACTATATCCCTTCAATTTGCAAATGGAAATAAGTAATAAAGTAAATTGTGGTAAAGTAAATAACATCCGGATTTTTATACTGGTTCAGATTAACTAATCCTACATCTAGTCCTGCACTGCACCATGCAGAATTTCACTATAATCACTTGCTTTCGACGGGTGGTAAGAACACCTTTACAATCTTAAGTTTACGGGCTACAAGATACATCCTCTTGATTTATCGGGCTACAAGAACACCTTCTTGATTTCATAGGCTACAAGAACACCTTCTCCTTTTCACAAACAACAACGAAGTATGACAAGTAGTCGTATTTTCAATACAGGTTCTTGCAGATTCGGTACAATGATCTTATAGACCTCCAATAGCAATATATCTTTGAATTCTTTAAGGAATAAGATGAAATCAGAGAGAAAATTATATGAATTCAAGTAGAATGTAACAACCCAAAATTCTGGTCATTTGATTTTAAATGTTTAATTTATTTTAAATGTTTAAATAATTGGATTTTGGAATTTAATAACTTATAATTCAAATATAGGGAATAATTAAATATTTGAATTGTGAATTAAATGTTAATTAAATGGATTTAATAATTTTATTTAACTCCTTTTAACTAATAAATAATATTGGTGAATTCAATTTGTAAATTTATTTACAAATATAAATAGATCGGATAAAATATCGTTAATTAAAATATAAAACGATATTTAAATCTGTGAATTGTCGTTCCGGGGCACAGTCTCGGATTTCGACGAAACCAGTTTCATTGTATCCGCAATAGTAAATTATAATACGTTGTCGAATTTTAAGACGATCAGACGTATCGTTTGATCGTGCGAGATCGAAACGCGTTGAAATTAATATCGAAAATTTAATATAGTAACTGGGTTTAAAAACCTATCTTCTGCATACGATCGAATTAGACCTCAAGACTAGTTCTATTTCGTTCGGAATGGAGGTATAACATATAAAACGCTAGGCGGCACGTCTCGTTTGGAGTTCGAAATTTTCGGATGTTGTATAGCTTGATAATTTAAATTTAAATATAATATATATAATATTTATATTAGCCATATTTAGCTCATGCCCTTCACTATTCAAGCCATACGCCATCAACTCCAACACCATACCTCACGTGGTCACCCATATCCCTGAGAATTATAAAATGCAACACATTTCCTTCCCTTTTCGTTTTTATTTTATTTTTCTAGTACCTTTTCAGAAAGCCAAACCACCTTCTTCTAAATTCAAAATCAAACCACCCCTTCACCTAAAAATCATAAAATTTGGTTTGTTGAGATTGTGAGATCTTAAATTCTATACCAAGATTAAGGGGTGCGAACTTTGTTGGCCGTAGTCAGTATTTGGGAGGCAAGCTAAGGTTCAGGTTCAAGGGTGATTTGGTCAGAGTTGATCTTCGGGGTCGGTTGCAGCGGGTTTGTCGAAGGAAGGGGCTTCGGTGGGTGGAGTTTATGGAGGTGCGGTTCATCGTGGTGTAGTGCAGCATGGCGTACGGACGAAGAAGGAGCAGCAGGTCGCATTATTTTAGGGATGATCGGAGATGTTGTTCGAGTGGTGGTTGTAATGAGATTTCGAAATGGGAATCAATGGCGCGATTAGATCTTAGTTTCGTCAAGGATTCAAGGCGCTTCGGGGTGGAGTGCACGGTTTTGGTGCACTGTTTTGTGCATGTACGGTGATATATTTATTTGGGTAAGAAAGGTTGTAGGAGGGCAAAGTTGTAAATTTGTATAAGTTGTTTAATTTTAATTTAAATTATCCGATAAATTATAAAATTCATATCTCACTCATACGAGGTCAGATTCGAACGTTGTTTTTTGCGTTGGACTCGTGTCGTCGAGATCTTCGCGATGGAATTGGTTTGGATGGATTTGGAGCAAGTAATTTTTTTGGCTAAAATCGAACGTCCGTTCGGTTTTAGTCCAAAATCGGGACGTTTCGGCGAAAACGAAAATCAATGTGAGTTTAACTCACATTAAATTTTATTATATCATATCAATAATGTTATAAATATTTATTGATTGCTTGGATGTTAGTTAAATTGTTTGATTGCTTGTTGGTTGAATTTCCGTTTGGATAATGGATGACATATTAATTTGATCGTTATAAACCCATATGATTATATATATATTATCCATAACCATTGTTTTGCAGGGAAAATCTATGGAGAGACCTAAAGGGGGTTTCTCGCCAATAAATTATTTATTTACATCCTTATGCTATTATATTGATGTTTAATTGACATAAATCCTGATATTCCATTTAATTTGTTAAGTGTCGTTATAGCAATTTCGCTATGTCGTCATTTATTAAATTCCATCCCAAACCCTGTCATATGAACTTGAGCTTGTGTTCCTGCTAAACAGAACGTTAAAATTTATTTATCATTTTGATTTAATGATAATTTAAATTAATTTATCATTTTAATTAACGATATTGAAATTAATTAACCAATTTAATTATGGTGTTTTAAAATTGGTTTATCTTTGATTTAAATGAGATAAGATTTAATTTATCATTTTAACTAATGATTTCTTGAGTTTAATTAATTATCTTAATAAATGATGATTGAAATTAATAATCATTTTAATTAATGATATTTAAAAGTAATTAGTCATTTTAAATAATGATATTTGAATTTAGTTAATCATTTTAATTAATGATTGTTTTAAATTTAATTTATTGTTTTAACTAATGATATTTGGAATTTAATTAAATCATTTTAATTGATGTATTTTATAATTAAATAAATTATTTTAACAAATGATATTTTAATTAATCGTTTTAGCTAATGAGGTTTGAATTTAATTAATCCAATTAATTTATGATTTTTTTAACTTAATTAATTGTTTTAATTAACGGAGTTTAAAATTACTATCATTTTAATAAATGATGTTTGAGATGACTTATTCGTTTGAACTAATGATTATATATATTTAATTAATCTTTGAAATTAATGATATTTAAAGTTAATTAATCGATTTAATAAAAGTGATTTAAGTAAATTATCTAACATAATAAAATTGCTTTAATTAACTGATTTAAAGTTAATAAACTGATTTAATAAAGATTTTAAAGTTAATTTACCAATGTTATAAAAGTGTTTGGAAATAATTATCTATTTTATTAAAGATAATGGATTTGTTTATTTAAAAGAGATTTTAAATGTGATTAATTATCTTTCGGGATAATTAATATTGTTTTAAAGTTATAAAAAGGAATTGGAACTCGATTATTGGAATGTTAAGTTGGATAATCTTCTGGGTGTTCGGTCTGATGTTGGTTTAGACCTTCAGGATTGCGCACTTGGAAAAATTATTCTCTTAACGTTTAACAATCACGAACTAATTCTAAAAGTGTTTTACCAATATGGAAATATAAAAATCAAGCATAAGTTCAGTTCTTTTAAAGGTTAAAGTTCGATTTCGGTTATAGAACAATAGTTCCGTAATCGATATCGCTTATATGGAAAGGATCTAGTCATGCATTTAACGCTAAACGTTGAGGCTTGGACTCGTTTCAATCTCGAAGGTTAAAAATGTCGTCAAGGTGATGCCAAGATGCAACACTACCTCAACTTGCCCGGCTTCATTTTCAACCGAGAGATAGGACTTGTCTGGAATCAACGAGTAGTGGTAAATATATGAAATTTAATTTCCATATACGATCATTTTAATTATCCCCAATAGTTGATTTATTAATTATCGGATTCAGCTTTCTTCATGGTGTATCGTCACCTTAAAAACGATTTGTTGCTCAATCGAACTTTGTTATCCTTTGTCGGAAATGACTAAACCAAAAGCGCGAGTGGGGGCCAAGTTATGTGCGGTTGCACCCATCAAAAGGGTACTTCCACATCTCATCTAGTTGGATTCGGTTGTGCACTTAGATGTTCGAAATATTCAGATTCTCGGTAAGGTCAGGCGGGGTCCGACTTGAAGGTTTCCGAGAAGTGTCACAGAGTAAATGAGCTTCTCGGGAGTATGTTACTAGAGGTATACTTCAAGATGATGCACCTTCCTTGTCATTTGTTGGAAATTTTCCTTTCCTTATTTGATTCGAATCATTGAATCTGTTTATCTTTAAATTGCTACAAGTAGAGCCAACTCCTCATCATAGCATTTAACTATTGATTTAGTCCATTCTATCAAATTGGATTGTTACCTTATTCAGTTCATTCTATCAAGTTTGGATTGTTACCTTATTTAGTCCATTCTATCAAGTTGGACTGTTTTCCTTGTTTTATCCATTCTGTCCAGTTTGAATTTTACTCGGTTTATTTCCATTCTTTCAAGTCTGGTTTAATATTAATTATGCTCATTTATACTTGGATTTGTTTCCTAATATTTATTCTGCTCTTGCTTGTATGGATGTTATTCTAGTGGGGTGAAGACCCGTTCCGCATTAGCGGCGTGGTCTCACAGAACTTTTTATGTTCCCCATTATTTGAGTTATCTCACGCTGGTAATTCCAGACTGATCCGGGTGTTATTTATTTATAATGCTCGGATCAGACCGAGTATTTTCCCACATTGTCTTTGAAGTATTGGAGATCGTGGAGGGGAGCCGAAGATTCACCTATCGTAGTATTTTAATTTTCCACTATATTATATAGTATACCTATCAGCATTTGTAAGGTTTGGATTTTATAACCGTCCATCTGATAAGGTTTTTTTTAACTCTGATATATTATGTATGTTTGGAGTGACAGTTTCTACTGTCCTTGTTATATTCACTACACCAGAAAAGGCCTTTCGTAGCGTTGAAAAAACGCTGCTAAAACTTTTAGTAGCATTTCGTTAAATGCTGCGACACGACATGCAACTAAAAGTCTGAAAGTTTTAGTTGCGTTGTGGTAAACGCTACCAAAAACATACATATTGCAAAGTTTTTGAAACCCTACAAAAGTTTTCTTTGGTAGCGTCTTCAAAATGCAACCAAAGTGTTATTACACCCTTATTTTTTTTCTGGAGCGTTTTTACTATGCTATTATATATTTTTCGTTGCATTTTAGTTCCGCTACAGTATTTTTTTGTAATTGCTTTTTTTCCGTAGCACTTTTGAAATGCTACTAAAACATATTGATTGATGTAAAGCACATTTTAATCGCCAATATTTACTGTTAATGGCTTGTATCATTTCCGACAAAACCACTTATATATAATAGCCATATTAAAACCAATAATAAATCACATAATATTATCATTTTCAAACCAACATCGGTAATCACCATATTTAAATTATTGAAAAAACACGTTAATCGCATAATCAAGTATAATATCCATAATCATTTCGATAATAGTATTTCAATAAAATAAGCAAATCCACATACCACAACTGTTTACAAATAAGTCTACACAATTAGTACGAACAAAATATTATAATATATAACAGTTAAAGTCTTGTTCATGGCTTAATTACCAATAATTCTTTGATGCGGTTGTTCTTCACTTAACGGTCAACGGTTAGAATTACATACAAGTCCTGATAATTTACTATACATGTTGCACTTACCATGATATCTTAAAAGAAGTAGTTGACAAGTGTAACTATTCGAAACAGTGTTCATCATGAAAGAATAAATATTCATCAAGTTGACTACTTATAATCGCCATAACTTATAAACAGAATAGCTTGATTAAAAGTCCATATAACAAAAGCAAACAATTTAGACATCTGAAGCTTGCCTTTTAATACTTTTCAATAAAAAGGATGCTGGAACTGGAACTATAATCAACCATTCTGCTTACTAGTAGGCATCAGATTTAAATCTTTGTTGTTTACATTATCTAATAATATTAATAAGTATCATCATACTGACAAATATATACTAGGAATATGAACATTATCTCTCAAAAGTGATATTACATGTTGCTCTTATCCTTCATATATGCATCAATTTGCCGCATTAATTTGCAGCCTTTTCCATATGTTCATTTGAACCATTCAATCATTCGACAAATCAAATTTGAATTCTAAAGCAAGTAGCTTAATGCAAATACAGTTCATGTTTCTATTTGTGTAGCAGAAAAGCTGTTGTGTCAAATATTTCGCAGCATATATATAATTAAATGTATGAAACAGAAGCTTCGTGTTTGTTTTGGTGCCATGCATTTGGCATCTGTAAGCTTCTATATCACACTTTATCACACATTAATCTCAATATGTATTGGTGTGGTGGGCGCCGAAACACTTACTTATGTTTCAATCGGAATCAAAGACAGCCGAAACTAAAAATATCATGAAACCAATTGTAAACAGAATCTACCTTGTAGGAAAACAAATGGTGAAAAACTTTTTTTATTATTAGTTCAAACTACCTTATTGATTTTGTAAATATCAGTTCATGTCTAAATGCCTGGAAAAAATGAAGCATTCAGAATACTTGATTATTTCCAACATGTTACTGTACCAATATACAGTAACAATAGAACTGTTACTTAATCATGTCTGTAATTTATTACTGTCAGCATTTTGAATATTTGATTACATTCATAATGTATATAAAACTCTTCCTGCTACTTGATCATGTCTAAATGTCTAACACTTAATCTGGATAATTCTATCTCGTAATTGATGGACAAAATATAGTTCATCTAAGTAGACCTAAATAGTAATGTGGTTATGATATATTGGTTGACCTACCAATGCTTTCAATGAAATCAAATTACTAAATGCCTATCCAAGTTGGTTGACCAATTAATGTTTTAAATGACATCATAATACTTCTAAATCCTCCAGCTTTTCAGTGTCTTAAATGATATCAAATTACATATAATTTCTACCGTGTCATAGGGGCAGTACACGGTACTAAATGCATGTGTAATGTCTGGTCTGCTACTTTGAAATTAGCTGTGTGTATCTAATAAAATAGATAAAATATTTGTATTTGTAAGCTACATAATAATGCAACCATGGATACACATAGTAATCAATAATCAAATAACCAGATTTAAACTAGTTAAGGATGAAACATTGAATATGCTTACTATCGTCACTCCTAAACTGAAAGTGATTTTTATTTATTTTATAATTTGTTGTTTTTCTAAGGTCGAGTTTACTCAAGCAAGCACATCAAGAGCATTCAGTTTTATCCATGGTAACTAAACATCCACACTACTACATCTAAATCAAACACGAGCATGTATAGAACAAGCCTGCTGGTAACTACATCTGTTAGTCGTTCTTTGAATGATAAAGTTCACATTAAGTGCTAGCAGGGGTGTGAATTGACATTACATATTTGAATACTTGATTACACCATGGAGATTTACGGACAGTAATGAATTTAGACACAACGGAGATTTACTAATAGTATGGTATGCATTATTATAACCTTAACAATACCAATATCCCAAATACTAACAGTAAAGAATTTAGACACCATGGAGATTTACTGATAGTTTGTATACATTATTATAACCTTAACAATAGCAGTATCCCAATATCCCAAATACCGACAGTAATAAATTTGGACAACATGGAGACAACATGGAGATTTACTGATGAAGATGTTGACAGTAATGTTTTTTTTTTAATTATATGAATGACCATGACAGACATGAGTATCAGAGGCAGTATGACTGTCTGTTATGAATTAAAACTCATATATAAAAATATTAATGCAGAAAATCTACAAGGTGAGGAAAGTTACACATCTGCACATTTAGACAATATAAAAATGGAAAATGCATCTTATGCTTCATACATGCTAGAAGGAAAACAACTAAATACATAAATGCCAGATAATTTGGAGTTTCTAAATCCAAAATTACCATGCACTATGGGTACAGAGGATTTCTACATAATGTGGCTAAGCCAATTTCTGATGAACCACAACATGAAGATGATTGATGTTTCAGCATATGTTACTAAAAATATAAATTACCTCCACAACTTAAAAGGTACGAAAGTTACACTTATCATAAGCTCCTCCTAAAAGAAATCTGAAGAGCAACTCCAATGTCAAATGAGTTTGATCACCTGAATGTTAAGGGTATGAACACACCAAACAAAATGAATGATGTGCTTAGGCTCCTAACTATTTTTAAGCCAACTATTATTGGATTGGTAGTAAACAAATTGATTAATGTAAATTTGCTTATTTTTAAAAATAAAATCCTAGTAAATTAGGATTTATTGACTAACAACTCAATGCAGAAAAAGTGGAGAATTTTAGTTATGTGGGATACCAAAGTATGGAGTATATCAATGATATCTTAATCAACACAATATTTTACTTTTGATGCACTCAGCATGGGAGGATTTAATGTGTTTTCCTTCTGGCATGTATGAGGAAGCATGTAGTTGTGAACTGGACTTTCCTATAATTGGAACACGATAAGAAACTAGGTACTTCACTGCTGAAGATCTACCTCAATTTATGACCATGACAGACATACTGTTACTTGTTTTTATTCCTATAACTAATGTGAAACTTATAACAAATGTTACTGGTCATGTTACAACTCAAATGAAATTTATAACAGACATATTTGTTATGAGTCAATAAATGACCATGACAGACATACTGTTGCTGGTTTTTATTCCTATAACTAATGTTACCCCAAGCAGTAGTGGGTATGAGTCTCAAATAGCCCGGAAAAGATCAGTTACTACTTTCAAGAAAATAATATCAGAGTAATTTACACAACATGGACCTAGAATTTGTGTATGAGTGTGTGTGTGTGTGTAAGAGACACATACAAGTACCAACTAATACTTACTAGAACTTGATTCCCCAATGACATATGGGGCCTGCCAAGCTACGGTAGTACCAAATGCATCTTCCATGTACGTACACTATGATGTAGGTCTCCATAGCAATGCGTCATTGACTTCCATAAACTTTACCCAAACTTTTACTGCATCTTTTCCTAATGGAACAAAGTGAACCATCGCTGTTAGATCAGTTGAAATGATAGTTCCTTCAGCCACTACTCGTTCCGTTTCACCCACATCAATCAACTTGCATTTACTATGTGCTACCAGATTTGCACTCTGTTGGATAAGCAAAAATGCATGAATTATCATATTTTTGGGTTACTATATTATATTAGGAATCTAGAAACACTACAAGGGACAACAAAGTTACCTGAGGAGTTGTTGTAGCCTTACAAGGAGAAGTCACAATGCTTACTCTAGCCTTGCAAGGAGTAGCCACAACACTTGCTTTTTCAACTACAACTTTTGATTTCGGCCATGCTATTTTCCTACCAACGGCCTCTTTAATGCATGAAATATCAGTTGTGGGTCGCTACAAGAAAGCATCTCCTTTGTTGGCATGGTCTACCCAAACCACAACGGCTAACGGACTAAGCGGAATACCATTTACAATCATTTTTGAATCACTGGAGCAGAGTCTTCCTTCAACAACTAACACTTCACCCTCATTCAAATCATAAAGCTATCCTCGCAATGCAACAACACAATTAGCAGGCCATGCTACTGACTTATTCTCGGCTTCTCCTAATAGTGACAAACTTGGTGTAGGCCCCCATAAATAAATATTTGCTTTCTTTACACAATCTATAACAACTTTCATAGCATTTGGTCCAATACGAATGTCATTGACAACCTCATTAGGATCAGCGGACAGTACTCTCTCTTCGGCAACAATTTCGTTGGTTCCATCCCAATTCAATAACTCACATATGTTGTCATTGCCCTACAATTATTGAACCAAAAATTATATTAATTATTGGTTTGAAAACTAAACTACAAATGATGTTATATCAGTAATATAAGTGATTTTTACCATTTCAATTTTGCTCCCTTTTTTTGAAATTTCTTTACCCTGTCAAAGCAAAAATAGCAACATCAATGGTTAAAGGTTTAATTCTGAAATTCTAAATAAAAATTATATTGATTATTGGATTAAAACTAAACTACAAATGATGTTATATGAGCAATAGAAGTGATTTCTACCATTTCAGGTGTGCTCCCTTCTTTCGAACAGTCTATACCCTGTCAAAGTAAAAAATAGCAGCACTAATAGTTAAAGGTTTAAATTTTGAAATTTAAAGAAATTCATGAAAAATCAACGATGCAATAAGCGAACCTTCCGAGGTAGATTTTCCAACTTGTTTATTAGCATGTGTACCATACTCTCCATTTCTGAAATTCTTTTCTGACATTGAGTTATTTGCTTATCTCTACATAGCTTGGTTAAGGTGTAGCCCCTTCCTAGTGCTCTTAAGTGTCCTGGTTTATCGTGCCCCAATACTTGTACAACTGCATCTTCTTTGACATTATTTGTCGAGTCGGATTGTCTTGCATGGTCAATTGTTTTAATCTCCTCCTACATAAATTAATATACATATAGGCTATATACGATGATAAAATTATCGCAATGTTTAGTTGCTGACAAAATCAAATATTCTTACAAGAATATTTGCAACATCCGTGTTCACTGGTTCGCCATATTTTTTAGTGCGAGATTTAACCCAAACATAAACTCTAGATACAGACAATGAATCCTGACTTTGCATTTTCTACATTTAGAAAGACATTGAATAAATCAATTGATAGTTAATTAAATAACTGGGTAAATAATGCTACAATTAATTAACTAACCAAATCGTCGGTCAATCTAGCCATTCCTCTACGTCCAGTTGTGTGCGGCAATTGTTTTTTCCTAATGGCAATATATTTCTCACTTCGTGCCTGAAAGAAGGTAAGGGATAAACAAAGTCAGAGGATGCCATAGATGAAAAAATATATTTCTGAATTCAGGTAATGAGAAAGCATGCCATAGATGAAGTAATGTATAGAGTTGTTGCATGGTACAACTACATGTACTTAGATGATATGTGTTTATCAACACAAATACCAACAAATTTGCCAACGGGGTTGACTCAGTTGGTTGGTAGTTTAGACTACGAGATTAAAGGTCACGAGTTTGATTCTCAAGATCGACACTTATTGACATTAATGAACCATGTCCAAAAATAAAATAAAAATACCAACAAATTTAAAATATGTGCATGGAAGTAAACCCAAAAAGTAATATCAACACATCAGGTGGCTCGCAGTCTTATAATTTTGAGAGTTTTAATTATGATAACAGAAATAATGCAGAGTTCAACAGTCCTAATTATACAACAAATAAAGTCCACAGTCTCATGGTTAATTTAGAACAGAGCGGCATAGTTTTAGAACAAGTTCTGGCTGTAAACAATCAAATACTAAATGATACAGAAGTTCAAATTGACTCAAATGTAACTTAGAACAGAGCGACATAGTCTGTTGTATGGTCCTAAAACCACTCATAAACTGATGTATAGTATTTTAAATTTCAAGTTGTAGGGTCCCGCATGATTCCTTATGTTTAATTTACAGCAAATCAAGTTCAATGGTACTTTATAACACAAATTAGATGCACTTCTTTCATTTTAATTCCAAATCCTAGTTGCATAATTGAGACCTAGATGTTGCAAATGAATGTAATTTTGTTACTTTAACTTGTATGTCTTTTTTTTCAACCAATGTCTTTCTTAACCATCAATACAAAATTCCTAACCAGTACAGTAACTCAAACGAGTGAATAGACAATCACTACACCAAATACTGAGATTTGCAACTAACCATCCGCACATTTGGCAACGGTTAATAACCGTTGCCATTTAGCAACGGTTAATAACCGTCTTGGTTCAGTTCGCAACGGGTTTTTCTTGTTGCTAATTGGGAACGGTTATTAACCGTAGCTTCTTTGGAGACAAATGATGGCGGTGAATTTCATCCTTTCGCGCCATAATTTTTGGCGCGCTTCGTTCCAGTTAGCAACGGTTTTAAACCGTGGCTAATTAGCAACGGTTATTAACCGTCCCAATCTTTTAGCCGGCCCAGTGGCAAGCCCACCAAGCCCCTGCCAACTAAGCCGGGCAACACCCAAAATCTGTTTTACTTCACAGTTACAGCTCAATAGCAATCTCCATGTTGGCGATCTGCTCGAACCCAAAAATACTAGGGTTTCAAAAATCATCGCTGCATACTCGGCTATTCCATCAGCCATCGTCGGCTCAAGCTTGCCTCCTACGCGATATTTTCTACTGCTGATTTGAAGTCCTGCTACAGTCTCTATACTGCCACTGCTAATTAAGTATGCGAATTTCTTGTTTTGAGTTGTCTAATTTTCTAAAATTGAGTCGCCCTTATCTGTTTTACTTCACAGTTACAGCTCAATATCAATCTGGCGATCTACTCGAACCCAAAGAAACTAGGGTTTCAAAAATCAACGCTTTCTAAATAATCATCGCTGCATACTCGGCTATTCCATCAGCCATCGTCGGCTCAAGCTTGCCTCCTACGCGATATTTTCTACTGCTGATTTGAAGTCCTGCTACAGTCTCTATACTGCCACTGCTAATTAAGTATGCGAATTTCTTGTTTTGAGTTGTCTAATTTTCTAAAATTGAGTCGCCCTTTTACTGCTTTAGATTTCATTAACCTTGAAAACGCCTGAAGCTAATAACTTATTAGTATTTAGTTATAAACAAGTAGTTTTCTGTAAATAATCGTTTAGGAATTGAAATTTGAAAGCTGAAGCTAAAAACCTAATAATTATTTAGGAACTGATACTTACATGCTAGTTAGACATAGTTGCTTATAGTGACTGCTAGGGTATAAGTTGATGCAATGAATTTTGTTTTACTAAATATGAGAAGTGGATAAAATTGTTGTTAATGGCGCAAACCAAGTATCAGGAGAGGGGTAATGCATAGACATTACTCTGGTGCTACAAAATGGCGCTGTTGTAATGGCAAATTTTTTGGAAACAGTTTGATGCTAATGTTAAATTTCAAGTGAAATCAAAAGAATATTCATCTGTTTAGTTAATATCAGAGTTGAACTTGGTGGAAAGCCATAAGATATTGTTACCCATGATTTTTTATTAGCTCTTGTTATTTTCTTTCAGTATGTCTTTTAGTATAGACAAACAATGGATGAATCAATCTAATCGAAGAAATACAGAATATGTGGAAGGTGTGAGAAATTTCGTTAAATTTGTTGCTGAAAACGGTGGCAATAAGGAAAAGTATTCGTGCCCTTGCACGCGGTGCAAAAATGAAGATACATTCAAATTAAATGACATTCATTTTCATTTGCTTAGATATGGTATTGTTCAATCATATACCGTGTGGTGTTTTCACGGAGAAAGAATACCGGAGAAGCCAAAACAACAACCGGTTAGTCATGCCACAAATACTGATGAGTCCGAACATATTAGGATGGAGGATTTGATCAATGATGCAGATAGATTCCATCATTTTCAACCTACAAGTCAGTTTCATGATAATGCTAATATTGGTGAGCAGTTTACAGATAAATCATTTTTTGATAGTGCAACTGCAACAGAGCCATTGTATCCTTCTTGTCCAAAAGAGATTACAAAGTTGTATGCCATTGTGAAACTGAATAGCTTGAAGACCCAATACGGCTTTTCAGACAATGGTGTGACTGCAGTACTCGAATTCATAAAGGAGTTACTCCCCGAAGGTAACACGCTACCTTCAAAGTACCCCGACGTAAAGAAGATCATTAAGCAAGTTGGGATGAATTACATAACTTATGATGCATGCATTAATGACTGCATCTTGTACTGGAAAGATAATGCGAACAAAGTTTCATGTACAAATTGCAACGCACCAAGATACAAGACATCATTCGACGAAGAGAGAAAAGCTACCACAGTACCTCAAAAGACCTTAAGACATTTTCCTTTAATTTCTAGATTGAGAAGACTGTATACTGTACCATGGATAGCAGAAGCGATGACCTGGCATGGTCGTGCCAAGTCCGGTACAACCGTAATGCGTCATCCGCGTGATACTTCTCAATGGAAAACTACAGATTCTTTTGATTCTTCGTTTGCTGCTGAACCACGAAATATCACGCTTGGAATAGCAACAGATGGTTTCTGTCCGAATGCTTCTTTAACTAACCCTTACAGCTGTTGGCCAGTAATTGTAGTACCATATAACCTTCCTCCGTCTTTGTGCATGAAAAGAGAGTTCTCAATGTTAACACTGTTGATTTCTGGGCCAAAACAACCGGGGAAGGATATTGATGTTTATTTAGAACCTTTGATAGACGAGTTAAAGCAGTTATGGGAAGGAGTCGTTACATTTGATTCATTTATGAAATCTGAGTTCACAATGAGAGCTAGAGTGTTGTGGGCAATCCATGATCATCCTGCTCTTGGGACTTTATCGGGATGTACAACTCACGGCTACTTTGCATGTCCTCTTTGTGGAGAAGAAACTACATCTGTTTATCTCCCTGAAAGTAAGAAGATTTGTTACATGGGACATCGTAGATTTCTTCCGTCCGGACACAAGTTTCGATACGATAAGACAAATTTCAACAACGAGCAAGAACTTAAGCGTCCTCCAAAACCACTGACTGGTTATCAAGTTGAAAAAAAGGTAGCGAATATAAAAATGAAAGTTGGTAAAAACATACCGGAAATTGGTCGAAAACGGAAAAAGACAATCGATGAAGAAGTTCCTGCATGGTATAGGAGGTCGAAGTTCTTTGATTTGCCATATTGGAAAACAAATTTGACCCGACATAATATTGATGTTATGCATACGGAGATGAATGTCACGAAACATTTGATCAACACAATTATGAACCATAAAGACATGTCAAAAGATGGGATCAATGCACGGAAGGATTTGAAAATCATGGGTATAAAACAAAAGTTGTGGGTGATAGAAGATCCTGAAACAAGTAAAGTAACCATACCAAATGCGACTTTCACTTTGAGCAAAGAAGAAAAGATACGGTTTTGCACCGTTTTGAAAAATTTGAAAGTGCCGAGCAAATTCTCTTCGAACTTCCATAACAATGTGAGCATCAACCCTCCTGAACTAAAAAATATGAAGTCACATGATTACCACGTCATAATGCAACATTTACTTCCGGTATTGCTTCAGCATTGTTTTCCGCAACATAAGGATCTACGGAATGCTATTCACCGCATTAGTCTCTTTTATAACATTTTGTGCTCAAAGGTGATCAACAGGGAACATCTTCTAAAAGCAAAGGCTAGTTTGGTAGAAGCAATGTGTGTTATTGAAAAACATTTTCCGCCTGCATTTTTTGATATCAGCATTCACCTTATGGTTCATTTAGCCGATGAAGCATTGATTTCTGGTCCTGTTAGATATAGGTGGATGTACCCATTTGAACGGTAAATTACTAATTTTAGTTATGTACATAATTATTCGATTTAAATAGCTATTGATGTCTACATTTTACAATTATTCATCTTCATAGGTTGATGAAAACATATAAAGGATATGTGCGCAACAAAAGATATATTGAAGGGTGTATTGCAGAAGGATATATTGTACAAGAAGCTAGTCTTTACTGCATGGAGTATATGCCAAAAGGAGGTGCTGGCACTCATAAACATACCCGTGAAGCGTTTTTAGACGAGGATGATGAGTTTGCTGATGAAATAGCACTAGATAATGGTAAAGATATAACGTTAACTCAAGTGCAATTTCAACAAGTGCGTAAATGGGTCCTTGATAAATACGACGGATTGGATGAATGGAAGAAGTAAATTCATGAATTTGTTCTGAATTCTTATTATTGTAAATCAATTCATATATATAGTATTTATTGTGTGTTTTTCGTAGGAGGTATAACTCCTATGTTCAAAGCACCAAATCTCAAACTCGAGGCGGGGGTACATCTGGGGAAGCTATTAAAAATTTCACTTTTTGGTTACGTGAGGAGGTATATGTATTAAATATTTAACGTATTTTCGAGTTGACCATACACCTCCTTGACAATGTTTTTTTACTTATTGTGTTTGTTGTAGTTGTTGAAGACCGTCGATCTTGACTCAACTCTTTGGCGGTTAGTTAACGGGCCGAAGTTTGATGCCCGTAGTTATATGAAGTACCAAGTGAATGGGTTTTTATTTTCTCCGAAGAGTTATGAAGAGCGAAAGCTAACACAGGATAGTGGTGTATGCATGAGAGCAATTACACAATTTAGAGCGAGTGGGAAGGATAAAAATTTTAAGGAAGCAGAAACAACTTATTACGGAGTCATTCAACAGATAATTGAGTTGGATTACATTGACTTCAAACAAACAGTTTTTTATTGTGATTGGGTAAAGGTCGAAGATAAGATCAATGGTTGTAAAATAGATTCTGTTTCAAGCTTGATCACAGTTAACTTGGGAAAATTGAAGAATAAAGATAGCGTGAATGATGAGCCATTTATTCTTGCATCGGAAGCGAGTCAAGTGTTCTACTCAAAAGATTTAAAAAATAACGGATGGTTTGTGGTTTTGCATACACCAAAACGGTTGACCATAAATGTGGATGACACTGAGTTTCCCACCGTTTATCAATCAGCTTTTGAAGACAATGAAAAATTAGAAGATCTTATCAAATGCATATGTTAACTTTGTATTACAGAGCAGTTATTGTACCTTAACAAAATATTTATTTAAAATGGTGTAAAATGTAAAATATAGCGTGAATGATAGTAATAGATGCATTATATTTTTTATTAGTGTCATTATAATATTCTGATGGATCCATAAGGATGGATATATTGCAAGAGTTCATTTTGTGTTTGTAGTTGTAGGTACTTACATATGATCACATACATACACACATGTACACATACATACATATGATCAGCTTGACTATTCTTTCTTTCTTTCTTTGTGTTTGTAGGTAGACAGGCAGTTCAAGATATTGTATTTGCACCCTTTAGTTCAGCAGTGCTAAGGTAATATATTTTTGTATTTGCATCCTTTATTTCAGTCAGTATTTTAGATATTGTTTTGAATCCGCTTAAGTTTAAAATTCTGGTGATGCAGGAAGACTTTATCACTGCCGCATTAAAGTGAATGTTCCCCTTCCCGTCCATCCCTATGATCCCCGATTGATGTTAGCCACATTATTGCATGGACTTCCTTCCATAACAAGGTCAAACGCATTATATGACTTAATAAAATTGCTCCAAGCGATTACTGGTAAGCTGCTGTACAGCTGATATAGTAAACAACGTGCCCTTCTGATTTGTCTGATCCCATCAGTTTCTCATCACATTACGATTATTGTCAGTCGGACTGATAAAAATCGTAATGTGGTGAGAAGTTGGTGGGATCAGACAAATCAATAAGGGGACGTTGGTTCATATATCAGATGTACAGCAGCTTAACTGTGATCGCTTGGAGCAAATTTTATTAAGACATATAAGGCGTTTGATCTTGTTATGGAAGGGACTCCATGCAATAAGGTGGCCAACATAAATCGGGCATCACAGGGATGGGCTGGAAGAGGAAGAACTGTACGTCATAATGTTGTTCGGATTATTTTAGGATTTGAGACTTTGCAGGACATAATGTCACAAGATGCCACACCACCGTCAACTGATACAACTTCCCAATCATCCACTTTAAAACGGGAGAAAATTGATATAGACAACTATGGTTCTCCAGTCGGAAAAAATGGTTCAAAGGTCGCTACGAAGATTGGTAAACTAGTAAGGAATCATGTGCCAATCTCATATCCAAGTTGGAAAAAAGTTCCGCCAAATTACAAGGAAGACGTGTGGAATCAATTGGAGGTAATAATGAGCTCCGTTCATTTATAATGCTTTCAATACAGAAATTAAAAATGGTTTACATGCATTTTTTGTTATGCAGAAATATTATGAGCTCGATCCTTTATCAAAGGACCTTATTATGAAAAAAATGTCCGAGGCTTTTAGGAGACACAAGAATGATTTGCGCAAGAATCATTATGACCTTTTCATCACTGACGAAGAAAGAATGAGAAATTGTCCACCGAAAATTGCTCAAGATGATTGGGATGAGTTCATAAGAAACGAATCAAAACCCGAGGCAAAAGAAAAAAGGAAGCGAGGCAAACAAAATAGATCAATGCTCGAATATGGTCATCATTCGGGACGTAAGAGTCACGCTATGATTACTCAAGAAATGGTATGTGTCATTGAATTGGTGCATCACATTGCATATACCGTTAGTTCCAAATATAATTTTAGGTCATTATATGCAGGTCGATTCAAGTAGTCCGGGAACAGAAGTATCACGTCTTCAAGTATGGGAGAAAACGCATAAGAAAAAAGATGGCAGCACGTCAGATGCGACATCTTCCTACTTTGTAAGTTAAACAAATAACAACGCCTCTAAATTAAATTTTCATTATTAATATATATGTATTTACTTTTTAGGACAAAATTGAAAAAGGAAACGACGAGTGGTGGTGATGAAGCCGTCTTTATATCAGTGTTTGGTAAAGATGTAAAGGGCAGGAGTCGAAGTATTGGGACCAATATAGCTCCTAGCCAAGTTAAGAGTGCTGCCATTCCATGCAAACGGCTCAAACAGGCCCAAGGAATATATGAGCAACGACTGCAAAATGTGGAGCAAAAATTGATGAAGCTGGACAATATGGATGATAAACTGGAGCGTCTTCTCAGCATAGCCCAAGATAATCGTCAAGTAGGCAGTGAAATCACATCTTCTCAGTTTGCCACTCCGAACAATCAGTTAATCGACCAAAGATGTGAAATCCTGAACTTCGAGGACGAAGTAATTGCAACAGGTACTATTTTATTAAAATTTGAAGAAAATAATATGTTGCAAAGTCAGTGAATGCTTAACTTCGTGAACGGGAGAGTGTATCAGGAAACATACAGGTCAATTTCACGTCAGGGTTTAGCGATCGAGAAAAAAAACGCACATCTTTTCTTTTGTAAAAAGTTCACAGTGAACGTAAGAACCAATGCACCCATCATCTCTGATTCTGCCTGTACATGTTCTCTGACTCACCAAAACCACATCACATATTCATCTCCAATACAATCTGTTACTGCTACCTTCCCTGTCATACTGCACATACAATATTCATCACTTCACCAACTGTCAAGATAACCACCAACTTCTATCCATAACCTCCAAACTGCTATATACATCACTGCCATACTTCTCATTAATCGCTTACAAACTGCCAATACTTCACAATCATATTCCTGCCACTTCAACCAAACTACTACAACACTTCGAGCAACTTCAATAATACATCACAACTGCTATTTCATATCATTGCTGTTTCATATCACTCAACAAACAATACTTCTACCAATACATTCAACTTACAACTGTCAACATCTGCCACTACCCTGAACACACTTCACTACATAACATCCATAGCAACCCCCTGCTGTCATCAACTGTTCAGCGCCACCACACTTCAACCACAGCATCTTGGTTGCCTGAATCTAGTTATGTATTTGATTCCTTGTAATCAGCGATTAGCGTTGAGCCTTTGTGATGATAAGCAGTGACTACTGTTTCTACCATTTATATTCTACGACAGCAATTTTTATGCCACGAACAGTTACTTTGCTTAATACAAGTTTCCAGTAGTGATAATACCCCCTGTAACAGTTTCCAGTAGAATGACTTATGCTTCGATTTGCACGCATTTAATATATATGTTGCTTGGTTGCCAAAAAAATTCTCTGTAATTCACTTCTGGCATTAAACCCAAGTCATTATTAGGCAAATTTGGGTCTAGTTCATATGCTATGAAACTTGGGCCATCGCTGCATGTTTGTGAAATGGTTTTGGGTAGCATGAGTTTTGTTTTTTGTTAGTTCTGTAAATGAAAATCCATATATTCACTCCAAAAATGCTTATATAACAGGTACTATATGTCGAGATTCCACAGCATTAGTAATTCATGGAAAAGCAGTACCACCCACATATGAAAAAGTGCTGTTGGATAAAATTTTATTGCCGAATGAGCTAACCGCCAAAATATGTCGACAATTTACCGAGACCTTTGGGGATGTTGGAGTCGGAGGTTATGTGAGCCATCAGAAGGGTTTGATACGATATCTTTAGTCGGAGGTATTGATATTTCTGACTTGTTCTTTGCATATATTGCTGATTTTCTTTTGTTTTCCTGTACACAATAGTACACACAGTCATGCATACATAAATACAAGCATGCAAGCACCTTTCACAATTTACATTCAAGACTTATCACATGCAAAATAGATATATCAAGTTTTAAGAATTTATAAGG
Source organism: Allium fistulosum (assembly GCA_030737815.1). Lineage (NCBI taxonomy): Eukaryota > Viridiplantae > Streptophyta > Magnoliopsida > Asparagales > Amaryllidaceae > Allium > Allium fistulosum. Next base: position 1,243,602,253 of record CM060902.1, on the reverse strand, counting down.
GTGGTTTGCTCACCTGGATAGTTTGACAGAGAGGAAAGAGAACCTGAAAAAGATTTCAAAATCTGGAAATTGAGGCTTGATCAAATTTTCTTTATCCTAACCGTTGTTTGCTTTGAATTGCTTTGTACTAGTAGTCTTGGCTTTAGTTAGATGTATATATATATGCCTTGTACTTGTAGTCTTGGCTCTAGTTAGATGTGCAGTTTGCTTTATTACTGCCTGGTCTGTCGTAGATGTACACTTGTAGTTTCTTTTACTGGTCTGCCTTTGATCTTGTTTACAGTCTGGCATAGTATCCATACGCATTTGGTCCAACCAGTTTGTTCTTGTATATCATGTGATGGTTAGTTTGCATCAGTTATTTATGCATTTCAGTACAGTTGCATTCTTGTGCTTTGTCTCTGCATTCACTTCAGATATACTAACTTTTGTTTTCATCCCCTGGTTGCTTGGTACATTTCTGTAGCTCCACTGATGGTCTATATTGTGTTGAGCTTCAAGTCTGCACTGCAAACATTGAAGTCTGAAAACTGGAATGCTTTGCCCTGTAATTAATGAAATCTTTGTACTGTAGTGTAATAAACAATGCAGTGTAATAAGTATGATATTCCGGCACGGTAGTATTCTGTTTGCAAAACAATGAGTGTAATTATAAGTTTGATAATACTATTATATCTATGGAATATGTGCGATATGTTTATAGTGCTTGTGTACCAATATTTTGATATATATTGATATTCTGGTATATATACTGAGATATATGCAGTAGTGAGTTACAGATGTGATTTTGTAGGGGCAGGAGCAAACACTATGTGCAACGGTTGTTAACCGTTGCTTTATGTGTGCCTTGGGCAGAAAGCAACGGTTTTAAACCGTTTTTTACTGGACATAAAGCAACGGTTTATACCCGTTGCTTATTGTCCATAAAGCAACGTTTTATACCCGTTGCATATTTCCCAATTTGCAACGGTTAATACCCGTTGCCTTTGATCCAATTTGCAACGGTTTATACCCGTTGCCTTTGACACAATTTGCAACGGTTTATACCCGTTGCCTTTTGGACATAAAACAACGGTTTTTTCCCGTCGCTAAATTCAACCACTCCTGTAATGAAGACGGTTTTTACCCGTTGCTTTTAGACTTAACAACGGTTTACACCCGTTGTTAATATCTTATAATGGTGTAGTGAATGCACTGTTAATAATTTCCAGCATACAAGTCAATACTAATGTGTCTAAACACTGATAGAATGAAAAGAAACCACTGACCACAGAGATTACAGTGACTACGGTTTTTACAAAACAATTGACCACAACTGCTGCGACTGTGATTATAAATCCTATATTTATAGCAATAACCCCATGTTATTACTGTAATTGTAACTATTTGAATAGTTAACTAGGATATACAGTTTTAATGAAATTTTATTCCCCAGCAATATTTATGACACATTTCCTAATTTGATATGAAAATTAAAAGTTATAGCTGCCATTAAATACTTCTAAAAAAATAAGATATTACTGCATAATCCATTTCTTCCTTGTTTTGAAGTACGCCATCATTTTTAATAACACTTAATCACATTACCTGATCTTGCTCTTTTACTCTATTATTCCATTGTTTAAATCTACATGCACTTTATTATTTTTATTCATCCAATTTTTCTTCTTTTATTAATATACCATGGAAACCCAAAGACTTCCATATGATTTTTTTGAAGCCTCTTCCTCTATAATATCTCTTTTATTTCCTTGCATATCATCATTCATTTTTCCAAAATGATTTTCGGATTTAAAATTTTCAAGAATAAAATATCTAATGATAATTTCAAAATGACAAGTCATTTCATTTCAGATAATCAAACATTCTTTTGTAATACTATTTTTAGTCATTCTCAACCTTTGCCAAAATATAATTTCTCTATTTAGAATTTTTCTCAAAATTTAGCCAAATTTCTATGTCATTTTTAAATCACTCGACATGTGACCATTCACCAGTCCTTATCAAACTCATAAATGACAGTGGTGAGCAATAGTAAACCATTCAAGTTTAACAATGCTTGGCCAACTCGGTTAAGCTATCATAAAGCAATACATGATTGCCTAACCACAAGAAGCAGAGACAACCTAATTTAAATAGTTTGAACAAGCCTAAGTGTTTTGGTTATCGAATACTTCTTTTCTTGCTTTGGCCAAAATTAGCCTTTTGTTGTTTTTCTACTAGCAGTTTAATGCTCATTGTTCTAGTACTAGTAGTCAATTTCTATCTATGATAATTTCCTTAAGCATAGCTAAGAATTATAAGAGTTGATTTATTTTTTATATTTAAAATAATAAAAGGCAAAAGAAAATTAAAAGAATCTACATCATCAGGTTTTTGTTGGGTTCGTATGTAGCTCATCTGCCCATGTATAAAATTTGCTCTATGCATAATAATCAACTGCTTATTTGTATGAAAAGATAATAATTTCTAGTTTATAAATGAAGTAGCAAATTATTTTGAAATTTCCATGCTATATCTCTTATATCCCCTATGCTAGTTGGGAAGGAGCTATAACAGGTTTTTTTCCTTAAGTCATGGGCACAAAAGTGAAAACCATAGCACAAAGGCTCAGAGGAGACTGGGAAGGAGCTATAACAGGTTTTTTTTTCTTCCACTAAGTAGTCAATCTATTCTGCTCGATATAGTTATCACAAACTTCAGTCTGTGTGGCAGGTCTAGTTCTCTAACTGGTTTAAGCAGTCAAATTTTTATTTGCATTTTTATTAATCCAATTTTCTCAACATTGCCTTCATTAGTAAGCATTATTATTTTGCTTTTTTATCAATCCAATTTTCCAAACATTGACCTCTATATTAGTTTTCATTCTAGCCTTTCATACTTATTCATTATATTTAGTCTAAACTAATTATTATTTGTCAAAATGTTCACCTTACACTATCTTATGTCAATTACCTTGCTTATATTCATCATTTCATCAACCAAAAAAACCATTAGTTGTTTTTACCTACTGGATCAGAAAGAGATGTTTATCAGCAAGAAATTCTACCATAAACTCCAAACTTGTTTTCTCCTTTACAAACTTTCTCTACTCTCCTTCACGTTTTTGATATTGTAAGGTTTCAAAGCAAGTCTTTCCTCTTCCGTCGTTGTTTTAATTATTTTTCGAATCAATCTACTTTTTGAGGTTCTCCAAATGGTTCCCATTTGTTGAAATATGGAGGTTTTTAGTCCACTTTAAATCTAGCCTACAAATCAGAAGGAAAAACTGGTGCTATTTCATATTAAAATGAATTTAAAAGGACAATTTGCTAAATAGATTATTTTTATAAATAAATCTATTATTATATGACAAAAATAGTAATTTTTCATACCTGAATGGAATCCCACAAGACAGTTTTTAATTCATCGCTTAGAAGCCTCCAATCGCTAAGTGTAACCGGAACATGCTCCCGTACTAGCGGTCCAAGATAAGAAGATAAATGTACCGAGCCTTCTCCTATCTGTACGGCTGCCTCATTGAATTCAACTTTAATTCGATTCTCAAGATTTAATGGAAGTCTTTTTACTTTCATTGGTCCTCTACCACGTTTTTTTACATTTATATTTGCAGTTTCAGCTTCAATTGGCCTCTCGATTTCCATCTCGGCAATAACATTTTCTTCACGTGCCATTTCATATTCTTCACGCGTTTTATTTTCTTCGCAAGGCATTTCAATTTCTTCACGCGTTTTATTTTCTTCGCAAGGCGTTTCATTTCCTTCACACATTTCATTTTCTTCAAGCATTTCGTTTTCTTCACGCATTCGTTTTCTTCACGCATTTCATGCCCAAATTCTTGTTCCTTCTCTACATGGAAAGATTCGTCGGTTGGCACAATATATTTGACCTTTGGCTTTTACTTTCAGGATTTCTCGTTCTTCAATTGTTGGCGAGTGCGTATACTGCTTGTATGCATATCCTTTTTCTATAAAAACATTTAACAAAAGTAATTTCAATGTTAAGGTCATCACATATTTATTTGAGATCCAAAATCATAGTTATAAAAAACCAATTAAGCATCAACATAAAATGTATATAACTATACTATATGAACAACAATACATGTAACAAACTATAAGCACTATAAAAATTTATGAAAATAGTTATAAGTGATCTAACAGTTTCATACTTCAAATGTGCAGAGAGATGGTAGAATAGTCCAAACATAAAATATATACTGACAGTAATAAATTTAGACAACATGGAGATTTACTGATGAAGGTGTTGATAGTATGGTGTAATTTAGACAACATTTAGGAATGGGTACATGCAACCACAGATACACATATCTGTAAAACTCTTCCTGCTACTTGATCATGTCTAAATCTCTGACACTTAATCTGGATAATTCTATCTCGTAATTAATGGACATAATATAGTTCGTCTAAGTAGACCTAAATAGTAATGTGGTTATGATATATTGGTTGACCTATCAATGCTTTCAATGAAATCAAATTACTAAATGCCTATCAAAGTTGGTTGACCAATTAACATTTTTAAATGACATCGGAATACTTCCAAATCCTTCGGCTTTTCAGTGTCTTAAATGATATCAAATTACATATAATTTCTACCATGTCGTAGGGGCAATACTCAGTACTAAATGCATGTGTAATGTCTGGTCTGCTACTTTGAAATTAGCTATGTGTATCTAATACAACATACAAAATATTTGTATTTGTAAGCTACATGATAATGCAACCATTGATACACATAGTAATCAAGAATCAAATAACCAGATTTAAACTAGTTAAGGATGAAACGTTGAATATGCTTACTATCGTCACTCCTAAACTGAAAGTGATTTTTTTATTATTTTATAATTTGTTGTTTTTCTAAGGTCAAGTTTACTCAAGCAAGCACATCAAGGGCATTCAGTTTTACCCATGGTAACTAAACATCCACACTACTACATCTAAATCAAACACGAGCAGGTATAGAACAAGCCTGCTGGTAACTGCATCTGTTAGTCGTTCTTTGAATGATAAAGTTCACATAAAGTACTACCAGGGGTGTGAATTGACATTACATATTTGAATACTTGATTACACCATGGAGATTTACTGACAGTAATGAATTTAGACACCACGGAGATTTACTGACAGTATGGTATACATTATTATAACCTTAACAATACCAATATCCCAAATACCGACAGTAAAGAATTTAGACACCATGGAGATTTACTGACAGTATGTATACATTATTATAACCATAACAATACCAGTATCCCAATATCCCAAATATCGACAGTAATAAATTTGGACAACATGGAGATTTACCGATGAAGGTGTTGACATTAATGATTTTTTTTAATTATATGAATGACCATGACAGACATGAGTATCAGAGGCAGTATGTCTTTCTGTTATGAATTAAAACTCAGATAGAAATCCCAGTAACATTTGTTATAAGTTTTATTTGTTATAAGTTTGTTAAAACTCAAATGAAATCGGTAATGGTGAAACTTTTGTGTATGTCTGTAACATTTGTTATAAGTTTTTGTGTGTCTGTAATATCAGCTCAAAACTCTAGCCTGCAGTTGTGAACTGGACTTTCCTATAATTGGAACACAATAGGAAACTTGGTACTTCACTGCTGAAGATTTGCCTTAATTTAAGCCTCAATTTATGACCATGTCAGACATGTTGTTACTGGTTTCTATTCCTATAACTAATGTGAAACTTATAACAAATGGTACTGGTCATGTTAAAACTCAAATGAAACTTATAACAGACATACTTGTTTTGAGTCAATAAATGACCATGACAGACATACTGCTACTTTCAAGAAGGATGCTATGTTACCCCAATGGCTAGGACGTTTTTTTTTGAAAAAGGTACTTTATTAACAGAGTAGAATAATATACTTCCATGATATGTCTCGTTAAAACCTAGTAATCCCCTAACCTAAATGGGCGCCTTACCAGGAAAAAGAGTACAAATCATGTCTACATATGAACAGTACAAAGGATACTGCAGACCATTACTCAAGTTGTCAAATAGGTGGAGGAGTAGACATAAAAGCAATACACTCAAAACCATCCATACGAACAACTTAGAGCAAGAAAACAAAGAAAAAGGAAAAAACAAACAAAGTGCAAATACACGTGTACCTATTGGAAAACACAAAATAGGAGACACAGAGAAAATAAAAATCTTCACAAGTGCGGTGGCAGGAGAGAGAGCTCATCACTTAACTTTGCTAGGTCCTGATCTAAAAATTAAAAGCTCGAGTCTTCAATGGCGACGAAGGCATGTCTCTCGAAGCATGGTGAATCCCCGATGTCTTATGTTTTTTCGATTTTTTGTTTTTTCCTTTCAATTGACTAACCGGATTTATCCAATCAGGGTTATCTATGACATCAGCTGTAGCAGTAGCTTTAAATTCAAAAGTTTTCTCTTCTGGTCTAACTTTCCTGATGGATTTCTTCTGGAATCCCTAAGGACAACCGAGCTTTGGCCAGTAGATACATCACAAGGAGGAGATTCAATTGTGGCATCAGGCAGAACGTCAGAGGGATTTGGATCTTGAGTAATATTATTATCAGTATCTTGTATGATCGTGTCTGTATTATTTGATAAAGTGTTCCGAAGTGTGTTTGTATTATTGGATGTGGATAAGTTCACCAACTGGACTCTGTTTGATGTATCCTTGGAATTGATTTCCATATCACAGTTAGAACTGTCATTAGAAGGATTACAAACTATTTTACTCTGCTTTATTTTATCCGTGTCAAGATGCATATCAGTTGCATTCGGAAGATCTGTCATATTTGTGCCATTCTGATTGGTATCAACTTGCATGTCAGTAGCATTGTTCAAATTATCAGAAGTATGCACTTTAGGTCTCCAAGCTTTAGTGAATTGAAAATGTGTTTCCACGTGACCAAAGCTATGACAGTTAGCACATGTATTTGGCCTTCACTCATACATTACTTCTTGCCATATAATTTCATCATTCTCCGATAAGATAGGAATTTTAGTAGGAAAGTTACAGGAATTATCGATTTCAGTTAAAGCTCTAGCATACGCAATTTTAATAATACCTTCAGTAAATTTGTCCAATTTGATGGGGGTTCCTAGGGCCGAGGCGATACGACTAATCCCCTCCTCCATCCAGTAATCAAGAGGAAGGTTAGGAAATCGAACCCAAATCGGAATTGAATTTAGGAGTTCTTTATTAAGTTGCAAACCAGGCAACCATCGTTTCATCATCATCAACTTCTAGTTGTAATAGTAGGGGCCCCCTTCTAAGATTCTATCACAGTCTTTTTTATTCTGAAATTTGATAGCATAAAATCCGTTCTCCTTGGAGAAAATAGAAAATTCTTCTTTAGGTTCCCATACTCTAGTGATATAGTCTCTAAAATATGGATAATACGGTTTAGGACCAACAACATAAATTACGATTGCATTATCCCATTGTTTCCTAGCAAACTGAACTACTTCAACGGGCATTTTGGCACATTTCAACGAATTAAATTCACGTGGCTGATAAAACTTTAGTGGGATGGAGACTAGAATATTATTGCCCTTGACGACTTCATTCCACGTTCTATTAGAAGAGATGGAGAAACTCCATTTTTTTGTAGCGAAATTTTTTTCCGTTTGCATTAGGGGATTAGCATTACTTAGATTAGAAATATGGTTCAGCGGTTCATTATGCGGAATTACAGATCGAAGGCTATTATTCTATGACCCAATAGGAGCGGGGTTAGATCTATTTTTTTGTATGGCGAAATTGGGCTGACGCTTCCATTTCCTTGATCGAACAGTGATGAATCCATCATCCATATCAGGCGTAGGAGCCAAGCTATCCAAAGGTGGGAAACCAGGAGGTGGGTTGGGGAACCGAGGTGGTGGATCTGGGGGAAGAGACGATTGGAGGTCGGAGGACATGTGAGGCAACGGGAGAGGATTGAGAGCCAAGTGATGGAGAGATGAGAAGGAGGGTACAAAGCCGGAACGAACGTTGAAGAAGACACAGGCGACAGAAATTTTTTTCGATTAGGGTTTCGGCCGCCAAGCGATGGCTACGATGTTATGTTATTATCAAGGTTGTAAAAAATCATTAGAAGGATGCTAGATAATGGGTTTAGATTAGATACTAATTGTTTATGAGGGATTAACAAAGATTAATCAAAATTAAACGTTATTGATAGACATGTATTTTTTGACAGTAGTTAATATACTTTATTAAAAAAACTACTGTACTATCAAAAATATATCTGTATCGAATAATTGAAAATTTTCTATCATAAATGGTAGAAATTATGGAAAACATCAACACATATGCAATTTCTAAAATTCTAAAATAAAATAAAAGACAACATGGATACCTTCATGATGAAGATTGAGTATGCCTTCAAGTATGTAAATCTCTATGATAAATCAATAACTCAATACCTGCATACATGAAATATTAATTGGTTATCAAACATATTAATTACATTTGCCTAATTTGGACACAAATAATAATCACATGTACCTTAATTGCAACATCATTTCTTACACAACAATCATTGATCTTATGAGTAGACAATTGAAAAACAAACAAGAATGACATGTGCTCATACAAAATTTCAATAATCTCAACGTTGATTTGCTGCAACTTCTCTCTGTCAAGGATACGTTGATATAATTTGTTGAAAAATGAACATAAGCGAATTATTGCTTTTCTTTCCTTCTTTGAAAATAGCCCTCTTATTGCTACTGGCAATAAGTGTTGCATTAAAACATGGTAATCATGTGATTTCAAGCCACTAATTTTACAATTCTTCAACAAAATAATGTTTTTCAAATTTGAACAGTAGCCATCGGGTCCTTTTAAATCATACAATCTTTTGCAAAATATTTTTTTCTCGGAATTTGACAACGTATAAGGAGTCGGCGGAAGATATGTTTTCTTCCCACGAGTTCGTGCATGGAGCTCATGCCGAATTCCCTAATCCTATAAATCCTTTCTGGAGTTGGTTCCATCTTTTGATTTTTTATCATGCAACATTGTTGCTAATATGCTTTCACCAATGTTTTTCTCCATATGCATTACATCTATATTATGACGTAACGACAGTTCCTATAGAAATAAATAATGTAACACATAATTTTATATATATTTAATTGTTAAAACATTTTAAAAAACCACTAACCTCCCAATATGGAAAATCAAAGAAAATTGATCTCTTTTTCTACCTTGATAGATCCAATTTTGTAGTATCGTTATCTTTATCGCCTTCATCTTCCATATCATGGGTACTCTTCATCTTCCTCTTTTTCAGCTTATTGGACTTTATCTTAATGGTCTTTTTCTTATTGTTTCTCCTCTGCCTTTTTTCTTTTCTTTCTCTTTGCCAAAATCATTTGGAAAATCTTTTAACAATACAAAAATATTTCTTCCAGTTAAAATTCTAAGAGTATTACCTATCTCCACGGTGTTATCAAACTAAGTCTTTTGTTTCCTCCGTGAATCTGACATAGGTAGATATCTTCTATGACCCATGCAGACATTCTTTCGACAATAATTCAACCAACGGTGATGAGTATTAACACCACACAATGGACAAGCTTTTTCTCCCTTCACGCAACATCCAACAAGATATCCATAAGCTGGAAAATCATTTACTATCCATAGAAAAATTGCTTTCATTGTAAATAATGTTTTACTAAATGCATCATAAGCATCAACTCCATTACTCCACAAATAATGAAAGTCTTCAATCAAAGGTGCCAAATATACATCAATATCGTTCCCTGGCTGCTTTGGACCGGGAATAAGTAATGTTAAAAAAATACTTTCCTTCTTCATATACAATATAGGTAAGAGATTGTATGTTACAAGCATTACCGGCCAACAAATATATTTGGAACTCAACATAGAAAATGGATTGAATCCATCTGTAACAAGGCCAAGTCTAAGATTGCGTGGATCGGCTAAAAAATATTTCCATCGTTCATCCACCATACTCCATGCCATAGAATCCACCGGATGACGCATTTTTCCGCCATTGCTTCTATTATTGAAATGCCATCTTAAATCTTCGGTCATCTTCTGAGATCTAAACATTCTTCTAAATCTTGAAATTATTGGAAAATATCTCAACACTTTAATTGGAACACCTTTTACAGTCTCCTTGGTATCTTGATTTATTTTCCATCTTGAAGAAGCGCATTTTGGACAAGTTTCTAAATCTTTGTATTCTTTTCAAAAAAGAATACAGTCATTCTCACAAGCATGTATCTTTTCAAAATCCATGTCAAATGCTTTAAGAAATTTCTTTACTTCATATTAAGTTTCGGGAAGTACGTTATCCTTCGGCAAAAACAATTGTTGCACGTTCAACAGCTTGTCAAACCCACTATCGGACATGCCAGTCTTACATTTAAGATTATATAAGACGGTGATGACGGATAATTTTGTATGGTCTGTGCATCCGGGATACAATGGAGTTTCTGCATCTTCCAAATTCTTAAGTAGTTCATCCTCTCTTCTTAGAGAATCATCATTATCCTTATAGCAAAAAAATCATGATTCATAAAATCTTCATCTTTATAGCGAATCATCTTGAATAAGTCATATGTGTCAAACAACTTTGTTTTTTTATCTATATTTATTTGCTCGCCATGTTAATACCATCTACTGCTCTTATATTTAGAATCCATTCCTTCTATAATTAAACGCTCAATGATGATGTGGTCATCATGCCGACTAAGATTTCGACAATCTATACATGGGCACAAAATTTTCTCCACATTTCTTAGATTTCTTTTTGCCACATGCACGAAATTCAAAGCTCCTTGCCGGTACTCTGTACTAGTCCTATGACAAAAATTAAAAACATTAAAAAACGACTTTTAATATTAACATATGTGTTAATTCTCAAAATACATTTTAAGTTAAGCATTATATAGTCACCTGTTTAGATACACCCAATCTTTTTCCATCGGCAATATAGGCAATTAAATAAGTTTCCAAACTTCGATGTAGAATTTGATTTTCTGTTATAATCAAACAACAAAATACTTAAAATCAATCTATGATTCCATCTATAATTCCAAACACAAATATGACTTTCTTTTTATATTATCCACTATTATTTTTGCATCTACTATTTGGTAGTGTGAAGAATGCTTTACATCTCCTTTTTTGTATTAAGGAACAAAATCTGGAAAGTTTTGTTCCATTTACATCTCCTTTACATCTCTATTCTCACTTCATCCATTTTATATGTTTTATTCCATTTTATATGTTCGAACGTGGAGAAGCCTTATACAACATTGCACAAGCTATCAAAGAAAAACTTGAACATATAAGTGTATACTCTAATTGTAAACAAGACAAGGCTGAAAAATCAAAACAAAGCTGACAAACTATAAAACAAAACAAGGCTGTATGGAACAAATAAGTGTATACTGTAATTGTTTTATATACAAGGTATCAAACAAAACAAGGCCGACAGATAATCTAAACCTGTAAACTGCAAACAAGATACTTTTTTCACCCAACGAGTAAAGAACAAACAGCAAAAGGAACCCGTCAAACTAGTTATACACCATAATTTAAACACAGTTGGGCTTTGCATGTTCGGATAACTATTTGTTAACCCGTAAACATCCATCTCCCTTTCAGATTTTATCAACTATGGCCTTTTACATATTTGAATTTCGTCCCAATGAACACATTTCATCATCGTTAACCATATTGGTCATATCCCTAGCATAATGACCACTAACAACCAAGTCTAAAAGCATTATATCTTCTTTATGACCATCAACAAACCCATTTCAATATGAATAAACAATCCCCATTCATTTTTAACATATGCTAACTTAAAATCTATTATTTTATCAAGAACATCGCCCCTTTTGATGGATTTCATATACATATCATTATCAATATTCTTGCGCAAAATCGATTCCTGATTTACATAATTAAATTCACCCTTGTTAGCCTCAAGCATATCCGAATTTAATGAGTCAAAATGCTATGGAAGTTTATTGAACAGACACAACCCCTCCTCTTTCTTTTCTGAATACCCTTCAAAAAAAATTCTTTTTAGTTATAAATATTCCAAACAGCAGTAAAATCCACGCTCATTCACGTTTAATGGATTCAACAAAGGGGGATCTAAAGAAAATGAGCAAGAATCTTATTTATGACCAAAATCCACATATCTAAAATAGCGAATTGGACCTTTACAACCCTCATTCTATGGTTTTTATCGCCACATCTAAAGCAGAAGAACCCCATATCCTTTTTTTCTGAAATGCATTGGCTATAAGACCAGTTGTATACCATTTCCATGCTAGTAACCTGTTGTGAGGCAAGTGCTCTTTCTCACGATGCATAAAAGCATCACAAAAGATCAACTCTGTTGTAGTGATTGATATACCCATCATTCACTAAAAAAAATGTCTCCTAAATAAGTGAAAGTAGAATGTCCTACTCCAATCTCAGTTAAGCTCAAAACTTCCAAATAATTATATAGATGTAGTTGTAAGAATTTTCAATGCATTTATTCATCCCCTTGTCAATTTTCTAGAATCAAATAGGACTTAAAAAAATCGATAATCTACATAGAACATCACCACAAACGTGATGTTTGACTAACTTGGCCTTGTTCAAATCTAGAATGTTGTTTGGGCATTATTAACATGTCATGTTTGACACTAAAGAATGAAAAATAAGATATACTCCGCACCCGCGGTAATAATTGTATAAAATATCACAAACAGGAAAAAGATGGACAAGCGGTAATAATTGCAAATCAGCATATATCGCATATAAAAGAAAATTTCATATTATTTTAGAAATAATTTTTTGTTGTCAAAATTCTCCAAAAGGTTGATTTGTCTTCATTAGCATAAGGATTATTTAACCAATATACATATATTATCATCTTCATATTAGTATATATCACCAAATACAGAAAAAAGGCCTAAAGTAAACATGTTTGCAAAAATTTACGCCATTTGAATAATCATGACAAATTAGTTACAATCTAAGCAATCAAACTTCTACTCATTGGTATCAAACTTTGATGTCTCGTTTATTCTAGATAATGGCTTAGCTTCTCCAATATTGTAATCACATTAGTATTAAAATATAAGGTGTGGTATACACTACAACAAAACAGTCTTTTTACAACGGGCAATTCCCGTTGTAATATGGTTTTCACAACGGACATGTGCCCGTTGTAATAGGCCTCGTTGTAATAGATCCACCACATTTTACAACGGGCAATGCACGTTGTAAAAACCGTTGCAGTATACCTTTTTACAACGGGTTATGACCGTTGTAATAGACTATAATACAACGGCCTAACCCGTTGCAATAGACTAACCATACTAGTTGCATTGCCTTTTTCACAACATGCATTGACCGTTGTAAAATACCTATTTAACAACGTGTGTTGACCGTTGTAAGAAGCTCATATAACAACGTACATTGCCCGTTGCAAAATAAATGCAAATTTAAAAAAAAAATTACAGCAGAATCCATGCAATACATCCATGCTAATACTAAATATTGTCGTAAAATAATTAAAATCACATACGAAAAGACTAAAAGCTAGAGTCATAGAATTCTAACACTCCAAAAAGTCAGATAAGTTTACATGCCAAATACATAAAACATTAACACATAACAGTCCGCTACAAATATCATGTTCTAAGTACAATCATACTATACCATAGAGATGAAATCTTTATGCCATGCGACGGTTGATCCAACGGCCTCTTTGATAGTCTGCATCTCTGAATTTGGCCTAAATAAAAAGGCTTCTGGTTCCACCACTACATTAACCCATACTTTCCCAGCATTTGCTCCAAGCTTTACAAAATGTACTGAAGCATCAGGATCAGTGCTTGCTATCGTCCCCTCTGCAACTACGTTCTTCTGCCAACCCAATAGCTGATAAAATATTTATTTATCAGTTATTCATATCTCAATTGGCTGGATAATTAAAATTGAAACTTTGGACAATATAAAATTATAATAAAATTTGCTAATGCTATTACGTCATTTTCTAATACAACTAATGAGATTAGATTAAACTTCACTAGAATTATAGTGGAAGTAGAATTTGATTTCTCCTATGGAAACAATTGTGAAGGTAATAGTATTGAAATTGAAGTATCTTACAAGTATCAATCCAAACTGTGTACACATTGCAATGTATTTGGCCATAATACACAAAATTGTGATAAATTTGTACATTCAACCTGGTGACCAAAGGAAAAAGGCACTGACCTTGAATAAACAGACATGGCTAGGCAACAAAAATAGTAGCCTATTGTCCTGCGTCTGCTAGCTTCTTGAGAAGGCCCATTACAGTAGGAAGAAATTTTACTGATATGGAAAGAAGGCCAGGAAGCTGTACCATATTTGAACATGCTGATTAATCTAAAGATAAACTTGGGCTTGCACTTGAAAATCATTATCACAGCAATAAAATCCTCTAGATATGATTTTCATATAATGCATATGGTAATGGGTAGCATCTAATACACATGTTTAGCCACTAGAATAGAAAGTGCGTATTAGCCTACTACAACAGGTTCATTACCATTAAATAATCAGCATAACAAATTGCTATTGCTATTATTATTATTATTATTTCAATCTAACCCATTTTTTAAAAGTTGTAAATGTGAACACAAAATTTGACCTAGTAAGTATTGACCATTAGATTTCTATCTTTATATGAAAGGGCGAAATCAGTGGAATATCTACTGGTTAAGATCTCTTATGTCTGATTTTGTATCACCAGTTCATGTTCAAATAAAATTTCCCATAACAAAATCGGCTCACTTTCAAAACATATATTGGCGTACTACGCAGGCACCAATTTAGCATTTTGTATTGGAATGATTTGAAATGCAATTTCAAAGATAAAAAACCCGTCGGTGCAAATTGTTAAAACAAAATATATTGCTGCGATTTGTAAATTGGTGCGAGTATTGAAATCTAATTTAGATCCAGCATGAGGCCAATAGTAACAAATATTGAAAGGGGTATGATTATGTGATAACTTTTGAAAAGTAGGAGGAAAAAAATTACAAACTACGCTCATGATTTGGACTATTGAAACATGATACATTAAAAAATGCATCTTTCAATTTATAAAATTAAAGGCCATGTTAAGAATATTTAAGATTTAAGATGTTGGAAGTAATATTACTCTTGAAGTATCTCGATTATTATAAGAAACTTACAACGCCATTATGGAATTCGCCTGATATATCAAGCTGGACCCAAAGTGCTTTTGCAAGAAGGTAGACCACAAAAATAACACCAAGCCAAAGAGGGTTCCTGTGATATACTAGCTGATTTATGATGTTTTAGAAATATAAAATTTTGCATGGGCATAAGTACTGCAATCCAGCAATAATAGTACCTGAGAAGGGTCATAAATTCATTAAATCCCAGAAAAAACATCGCAACAATTGCCCATAGAGGAGGTAGTGCACTGTTATTTCTCTTGCTAGCTTCCTGGAAAAGCATAATTGAGTGTGAACACACTCAGGTTCAGAAGAGGTAAAAAGGGTATTCAAACGCAGCAAACATTATACCTGAGCAGCAATGGCCTGTGTCACAGTATTGTTTGGTTGTTGGGAGAACGTTGAAGTATATAAACAAAAACAAAAAACAAAACAAAAATATTTCCATAGCAAATTTCCATCATATTTATATTTTAATCTAATACTTTGCCAACCAACAGTGGCCTCACTTTAAACTGAGGCACAGTGGATGGCCACAGTTTTAAATTGAGGCCTACATGGACTATAAATATTATTAGAAGATGAGATTCAATGAAATACAAGGTGGCACCAACAACTAGTCGTTCTCGGATTGTAATCATCGTTCGTTTAAAACAAAAATAATATGAAAACTAATAATTGACGATCATATGTCCTAAATATAATTTAACAAGTGGGAACAAAGAAAATATACGCTGGAAATTGACATTAAGGGTAAGAGTTACCTAACCCTGATATTGATATTCCAGCTACTAAAGACCTCTAAAATTCTATATGTTGCTACTATCTTACTTTTGTTCTATAATAACGCCATTATCGTTTGGTAAGACTGGGTTTTATTTTCATGTTATTTGATGTTTAATCAAGCATGTGTGTTGTCCTGTAAAGAACTGAACCATTGAAATACGATCAAGTAATTAATAGTATTGTAACATTTGTCATTATAATAACTATTAGTATTATGATTATGAACTAGCTAGTGTATATAATACAGATCAAATGATTTTTTTTGCTCAAGCACGCACTTTTGCGACTTTGACATTTAAGTTACCATATATCATTAGAAGACTTAAATAAGTTAGAGGAGGATAGTCAGTTCGAATTTTGCTGGATGTCACAGAATTATTATGATAAAAAAGGAATTTGATTTAACCTAATTTCTTCGATTTATTTATAGATAGAAACATACATTAAAATCTTTTTGTTTAGAAAGTGATACTGACGTGAAAAAAAAGCATTGAATACTTGCAGGTTAATGCAGAATAATATGATAGACTAATACCACCTGAGATTGGAAAGCTTTCAAAGCTTAAAACATTTTATCTTTCTAACAACTATTTCAATGGTGAAATTCCCATATCTGTTGGCAATTTGAAAAGCATTGGATATTTGCAAGTGCAAACAAAAGAATCGTATTGAATTGACTAGTCAAATGAAAGATTTGAAGTCGTGCTTTCTCTTGTAAAATAGTTTATAATTTCATTAAAACAGAGCTTAAAGTTTGGCAATTCATCATTTTCTTTCTCACTCACTTCCTTCCTTTGCACCCATACACAAAACTCCATAAGAAAATCAGTATTTAAAAAAGAGAAAGCAAACTATAATAAAGAGGATATGAGCTAAGTTTTTACAAAACTATGAAGAAACTTCGAACAGTGCTAAATCGACCTATACATAAAATTAAAACCATATAGTGCCACCCAGAAATTAAAAACTGTATTAAATAAATAAAGTGAGAAAATTTCACACATTTCTATATTTACTATGCATTGAACACGCTTGATGTAATGAATTTTCATTATGATCAAAATATTTACATGCATGACATGAGTTACCTTTCCAGTTCTAGAACCACAATACTATGAAGACGGTATTGCAATGAATAAGGCGAGTAATATAGTAAAAAGCGATGCGGCTGCTCCAAAGTTTAGAAAAAAATAACAACATGCTTTTCCATGCTAGTTAAATTTTCAAAAGCACTACTTGCTAGTTCAGGCAATTTTATACAAGTTTATTTATGTGAATACGACAATGGAAGTTTATTAAACAAGAGAACCCCAGTATAACTACCTCGAACTGTTAATATACGTATATAAGGAAACGATGAGTCTGGATGTCACTCGATATTATTGTCTGTGAATAGTTTTTACTTCATGATTTAATTATTTGTGATCTTAAACATGTGTACGACTTCTTATGTTGTCAGTTCAGTTAATTTGGCATTTTAGGGATTGTAATATCCTCTTACTGGCAAACCATTATTTTCATCAAATTAACTAGTACTAGAAAATGATTAAGTAGAAGATCAAGTTTAAGTTGGAATTTGCTTTGAAATGTTGGAAATGGCTTCCTATATATTAAGTATCATAAAATATAAGATGATTGCAAGCGAATTTTACTAAAAAAAATAATAGTAATAAATCCTAATCATGACAAAGCAAGCTATGGATTATCATTTAATAGAGAGAACGAGTGTGTTTGAAGATTATAAGGAAACTCATTCATGTAAGCAGCACAAAAAAAAAGTTACTACCCTTGCTAAACTTGCTGGCACAACAAGATAATTTAAAAGAAGGGAAGCAAGTGTCAAACCAGACATGTATTTATTAAGTTTACCATGTCATTTTTTGAAGTTGAAACAAACTTTTGATTAAGATTCTTTAACACATAAGGATTTATACTCAGGTGTATTCCTTAGTGTTTGCGATGAAGGTCATGAGTGTATAAAATATGTTATTTCAACTCTTATAACAAAGCACTTATAGTTTCGGTCATGGTATGTACTAATCTATCTAATTGTGCATTTCACAAAGAACTGTTTTTTTTTGGAAATTGTGAGAAAGAAATTTCCTTTTTTTTTGAATTTTTGATGCTAATAGAATATTTTGAATTGTTTATGTTAAAAAAAAATAAATGCTATTAGGAAGGAAAAGAAAGAAGATATTATAGCTCTTACTAATATAATCATAACTTGTCACAGATTCATTTGATTTTGTTGCATGAGCAACAACTTTGTTATTCATCACTTTTTAAAAAAATTTGAGTTTAAGTGAGGTTAAAACGCAAATTAAAACAGATGTGTTTTGCTGTTTTGAAAGTGCAAAACATTCAAAACAACCGTGTCTTCATTCGACCATAACTTTTGAACAATTTATTCAATTTCGATGATTTTGCTCATTCCGAAAAGCTAATAACCCGAGCAACAACTTTTATTCTAAGTATTTCGCGAAATTTTGATGTTTTGAAAGCTAAAAATGCTATTTTGATAAGTTGACCTGCTCCTATTTGGAAAATCTGAACTGCTATTTTAATGTATTGTAGCAGAAATGATACCTTCTTCTTTTCTGCAGCATCAATATGATCAAACTTGGGATCATTGGATGAAGCTACCTCTGTGAAATTATTCAGACAGTAAGTAAATTGGTCACAAGCTGGCCCTCTCTCCGTCCATTCCTTTAGCGCATTTCAATAGGATCCCCTTGCTATATGCATATAATTATTAGCCATATAGTTCAAATTGATACAGTGACATATGGACTGAAAATTAAGCTAAATACCTTTTTAAGCTCCTCCACGTTTGCAACATAAACACTCGATCTTAAAAAAGTCTACATACCTTGTTGCGCATATCATAAATATATGCCTCTACGGTATTCTTTTTGTCCTTGGTGTCTTCCATTACCCGATCTTGAAGAGCCATTTCAAACTCTTTCTCCACGGCGTTCTACAACTCTGCAGATGTTAGGCCCCCATGAACCACTTCGACAACAGGCATATTTGTCTTCTTTATCTTCTTTTTAGAAGGTTCAGACTACAAACCAACAATATTAGTCAAATTTCAAAGCTAACGATATAAACTACGGTGATAATCATTGTTTCAAAAAGTAAATTATATAGGAACCAGCTCAGAAATTTTCCCATATCTCATTACAAAAGCCTAGTACTAACTGATTGGAACGAACTATCTTAAATGTATGTATTTTCGCACCTACAAGCATTTATAACTCATTAAAATAGTCAACCAAACCAGGAAACAGTTCATCAATAAACACTTGGTTTTGTCATCATCTGAGATATGGTACTTAGTTAACCATTTTAACTCATGAGCAATGTAAGACCAAACATCCCAACAATAACTGAATAAAGATAGCATATTTTCATATTGCGTACCTTGGTGTCAGTTTCCATCTGAACAAGCTTGTCTTCTGACACTGGTTCACCATTTTCAAGTTTAGCTGCAGAAGAATCAGTCATATCGACATCAGTTTCAACAGTCGAAGGCTCAACTTTAGTATCCATTGTTGTATCTTTGGTAACTGGAACTTCAACTTCTTCTTCCTCTAACATCTGTGGGTTCAGAGATCAATTTTAATCAATAAACTAATGGTGGTCACATAAAGTAAAGTCATAGTTCACTTCTTCAATAACTTACTGTTGCTGAATCAATAGAAACAATTCCATTAATTCAAAAATGATTTAGAAAGATATTATAATCAATTTATAAACTAGTTTACTGCAATGAGAACCACGTGAAACAACAGCATTCAAAGAACAATCATTTCTATCAATGCATTCATGAATTCTCCTAGCCACTTTAATGTGCACTACGTCAATGAATCTTAGCATCGTAAGCTAAGTTATCAGTATTGTTTATAATGTGACCATTTCAAGTTGATGATACTAGTTCATAGTAATAGTTCTAGATAGAATTGTATTAGTATTATATTAAAAACAAAATATACAATGTCGAGTCAATTTAGTCTACAATTATAGTCGATGATATTTCCAATAATCTTTCAATGGAGGTTTTAAGATAAAATTGATTTGTCGGAAATTTTTGTCGATATTCATGGTTAACTGGTCGATTTAGTCTACAATCTCGAGTCATTTCATCAACTGTCTAAACATTTTCAAGTAATTTTATAATATACATACCAAATCATCATATATTGGTACAAAAGCTATAAAAATATTTCTAAAATTAAAATTGAAAGAGAAAAAACAACTTGTAAGCATTGCTAGAAGAACCAGGTGAATTAAAAAAAATTGAAGGGCAACGATTTCTATCTTTGGGGTTCATGAATATTCCAACCCACATCATTATGCACTAAAATTATTCAAACAACAAAATTTAATATGCAGAAAAGCACCAAATTTCGATTAGAAAAGAGATTAACAAGAAGCGTAGAATTTGTAAATTACCGTCGACGTCAATCTTGAAGAATGATACGCTGTGATCCAGTCGCCTGAGCCATCAATAATTTTAAGCTATTTATTTCGTTGACCTCGAACCCAAGCTTCAATCTAGTCGCCCTTAGAACTGTCACGAATAATGATTGCAATATGTAAATCCAGTCGCCTAAGCCATCATCGAAGTGGTTGGAGTCGGTGTCGATGTTAAAGTGGTCGAAGTCGGCGTTGATTTTGGTGAGCGAGAAAAATCCTAATTTCAATTAGAAGTTATCAAAACCCTAGATGCAATCATCAATCGGATACGAAAAGCACAATCCATAGATATGAAAAGCACAAACTTATTCGCTCTTCACCAATTTTGAATCCTGAATTCCTCGATTTCTTCGATCACGAAGTGGAGAGAAGATAAAATACGTAGTGCCCTAATTTCGCGAAGTGGAGAGAAGATAAATTTCGTTTGCATGGGGAGAGAAGTGCCCTAATTTTGTAGTTTGGAAAATGAAATACGTAGTCGATATACTGGATAAAAAGTTAAAAATTTACATCGGTCCTTTGTTACAACGGGCCCTAATTTCGTTGTCGATAAACCACGTGATGAAGTGCCCTAATTTCGTAGTCGATCTATTACAACGGACAATTGCTGAATGTTGTAAAATATACTTCCATTACAACGGGCAGAAGTTGACCGTTGTAATATCTCTCTATTACAACGGGCAAATAATGCAAGTTGTAAGAAGGGCGTTGGACAGAGCATCTATTACAACGGTCCTAAAACGACCGTTGTAATAGCCGTCTATTACAACGGGCAGAATATGTCCGTTGTAAAAAGGACGTTGTAATAGGGTATTTTTGTTGTAGTGATAGGACCACTCTTCTTCACATTTGCATGCATTGCAATAAATAACTTGAAAGCAGAAAAAAAAGAGTTTGAAGATGTTTCAACGAAAAATGTAATGCAGTCGTCCATGTCCAAACTAAATGAAAATTATATGATGCGTCAAAAATAAATAATGAAATAATGAAATTTGAACTTACTATGTAAGTTAAAAAGATAATAAGAGTGCATAAATATGAGAACGTAGAAAAGACTTCCTAAAATATTTTAATTTGAATCCAAGTGTAACTATATTTTATTTATGATAACCCAAAGAAGTAAATCATGGGTTGAGAACGTATGTTTACCTTAACCATATATTTGTAAAACGAACATGCTGCCTTTTAAAAAGCTTTCACTGTTAGCAATGCCTTGGCTTTAATCTCCATTTCTTCATACTTTTTCTTAATGTAATCTATGCTTGTTAAGGCTTAATTCCTTTGCTGCAAATAATTAAGAAAATATCAACTGTATTCTAAATGAACATTATATAAACATAAATGTGATATCAGGTAGATTGCTGAAGTAAAACATGATATTGTTTCTTTACTTATGAACCATTCCAAATACATTAGAAATTTAAGAATACAAACCTACTTTTTTTTATTATAATTAATGAAATACAACAACCTATCCTTATTCCATGAATCAATATTTATATATATAAAATACTACTCTTGTTGTAAACTTATAACATTGAAATGCATAAACTTGATGCTTGCAAAGCCTTATAGTCTTATATCATTTAGTAATATAGTAGTAGCGGTAACCTACTTTCATTCTTCTTCCAACCTTTTCTCTTTCTATTAAAATAGAAATATTATAATTTCCCTTGAGTATGAAAAAACTATAGTGATTGCATTACTTTCCAACTTCTCATGTATACAGTCTAAATAGTTTACAAACTACAACCCTAACAAAATAATTAAACCCTAAAAAAAATATAGATATATAATATGTATTTTAACAATTGAAAGTAAAGAATTAAAAAGTAGCCATGTTTATGCTTTAATGCAATCTTTATAATGAAGTCATGGTAAATGTTGTTTTATATTCAACCAAATAATATGTAGTTAAATTGAAAGTTCAAATATTGCACCTTCTTCATAGAAGCATTAAATACAGAAAACAAATAACAGTAAAATACAACTAAAACCCAGTTTTTTTTACCATGAATAAATGGTAAGATGGTTATTGCCTTTAAAGCTTCTTCATTAAAGACTGTTTACCACAACCGTTAATATTGAAAGCAATGAATTCTTCGAATAGAGAACAAACCAGCTTGAAGATAAAGCTAAGACCCAAAATATAATGAAAGCTAAAGCTATAATTTTTTATTTAATAGGAAGTTATTTTAAAACTTAAATCACTTAATTATATTTTCTTTGTGAAGACCCAAAGAACTAAATCATGGGTGAAGATCATATGTTTACCTCAACTATATATTTGTAAAATGAACTTGTTGTCCCTTAAAAACCTTAACAGTATGCTAAATGAAAATTTTATAACCATAAATGTGATATCTGGTAGATTGCTAAAGTAAAACATGAGATTGTTTCTTTACTTGTGAACCATTCCAAATGTTACTTTGATTTATTAGTGTGCGTTAGAAATTTAAGAATGCAAACCTATTTTTTTATTATAAAAAATGAAATAAAACAACCTGTCCTTATTACATGAATCGATATATAAAAAAAATGAACGGTCACTGAAGACTAACGGACACCGCTCATCTTAGGAAGGTATGGGCCACCCAGTCCGCAACCGCAAGCTTGTACAGCTTATCGCAGTCCCCCTTGGACAGTCCGCAATACTGGGTGAGATTTACTTGGGGCAAAGGTGCGCAGGCCAGGGCTCGAACTCGGGACCTATTACCAGGTAGCGAGAACCCCTAACCACTATTACCGTAAACTAACAATGAAATGCATAAACTTGATGCTAGCAAAAGCCTTAGTCTTATATCATTTAGTTGTGTAATTATAGAGGTAAACTGCTTTCATTCTTATTCTAACCTTTTCTCTTTCTATTAAAACAAAAGCACTATGTTTTCACTTGAATATTAAAAAAATCTAATGATTGCATTATTGTCCAACTTCTCATGTATATAGTCTAAATAGTTTTTACAAACTACAGTACTATCTAAAATATGGAATCCTAAAAATATTTAGATCCTTTAACAATTAAAAGTAAAGAAGTAAAAAGTACCCACAATGACCATATTTGACAATGATAAAATATTAGGTATTTGAAAAATGATAGAATATCCAATATCCGAACAGTGGACACGAGTATAAATCGAATGGTTGAGATTTTGATTATTATGATAAATAGTAAATCTTAATTAGTTTAGATGCTAATTTTACACCACACTCACGGTTATATATGTCAGAGAAGAAGATAGCATTACAATAAAGTGAAGTTATGTAATAAAAGGCCACTATTATAGTAGTAAAATATTATTAGTTTCTAATTATGATAACAATTAATTGGGAAATAATTATTTATGTAAAAAATAAGGTAGGAGATAATTAATTGATGACCAAAATTAATGCATGAAATAATTAATAATAAATGTGAAAGCACACAAACGATAGTAAGATAGTCATCATAATATAGCCAACAATAGATATAATAACATTGGAATAGAAAGTAGTTAAAGTATGCAGACTCATTTGGAATTTATATAAATGGTAAATATAAATAGTAATTAACATAAGCCAAATTTTCATTTCACATCCATTAACTAATTCACATCTATGCAACTTTAGAAAAAGTATGGGTTGAGGATTTACATGGTTAAGAAATTTATGCAACGTTTTATCTCTATTAGATAATGAGCATAGATAAATATGAGAACAACAAATTAAAAGTTTAGTAAAATGCATTTTTATTAGTAAGAGAATTAATTATGATTATTTTATGTTAACTCAAAAGTTCATAGTATATATGTGGCGTGATAAAATTAATAGTGTTGCATCACATATAATAGGTATTTTAACAATTGAAAGTAAAGAAGTAAAGAAGTAAAAGTAGCCAGGCCTACACTTTGATGCATTCATTATAATGAAGTCATGGTAAATGTTACTTTATATTTAACCAAATAATATGTAATTAAATTGAGAGTTCAAAATACTGCACATTCTTCGTAGAAGCATTAAATACAGGAAACAAATAATAATAAAATACAACTAAATTTTTTTTACCATAATAAATGATAAGATAGTTATTACCTTTAAAGCTTCTTCATTACAAACTGTTTTTGATATTGAAAGCAATAAATGCTTCAAATAGAGAACAAACTGTCTAAAGATAAACTGAAGACCCAAGATATTATGAAAGCTGAAGCTATAATTTTGTATTTAATGGGAATTTATTTTCAAACTTAAATCACTTAATTATATTTTCTTTCTGAAGACCCAAAGAACCAAATCATGGGTTAAGAACGTATGTTTACCTCGACTATATATTTGTAAATGACTTGCTGCCTCTGTCTTTAATCTCCATTTCTTCATACTTTTTCTTGAAGTAACTATGCTTGTTATGGCTTAATTCCTTTGCTGCAAATAATTAAGAATATATCAACTGTATTCTAAATGAAAATTATATAATCATTAATGTGATATCAGGTAGATTGCTAGAGTAAAACATGAGACTGTTTCTTTACTTGTGAACCATTCCAAATATTACTTTGATTTATCAGTATGCCTCAGAGATTTAAGAATGTAAACCAAATTTTTTATTATAATTAATGAAATACAATAATTTGTCCTTATTGCATTAATTAATATAGATACATATATGACATACTACACTTGCTGTAAACTAACATTGAAATGCATAAACTTGAAGCTAGCAAAGCCTTATAGTCTTATATCATTTAGTAATATAGTTATAGAGGTAAATTACTTTCAGTCTTCTTCTAACCTTTTCTCTTTCTATTAAAACAAAAGTATTATATTTTCCCTTGAATATAAAAAAACATTCTTGATTGCATTACTGTTCAAATTTTAATGTATACAGTCTAAATAGTTTTTACAAACTACAGTCCAATCTAAATAATGGAACCCTGAAAAAATACAGATATATAACAGGTATTTTAATAATTAAAAGAAAAGAAGTAAAAAGTAGCCACATCTACCATATCTGAAAATGATAAAATATTAGGTATTTGAAAAATGTTAGAATATTTATTTTTTGTTATTACTTTGATTTCTTATGATAATATTAAAAATAATGAAAAAAAAACTAATGAACTAACTAAAAAAATGAAGAATAATAAATTAAAATAAATATATAATTTGTATATCTATTATGTCCCAGAGTCGTAGTTTCATATGATGTTTATTTGTTAATTTAACTGTTAATCTAATGTAATATATATATATATATATATATAAAACACGGAGTAACTTTTTTTAGGGGAGGTTTTGCTTAAATGACAAACTGGTATCCATTTTAAGCCGAAGGACACCAACTTCAAATTTTAGCCACTTAGTTGTATGTGTGCTATCAGTTAGCATGGTGATTGGTGAGAACACCACTCCAATAAATGACCTTTTATTTGTTGTAGGTTAATATGAGAGCAGCCATTACATAATACAAATTCCACAGATATTATCAGGAAACTTTTTGAAGCGATATGGGAAAGATGTAATCAACATTCACCGTGGTCTTCTTCCGTCATTTAAAGGTGGATATCCTGCTAAACAGGTCTCCCTTTTTTATATACTAATTCCTTTTCCCTTTCAGACGATCACCACTACTAAAACGGCTTCGTATAGCGGCAGGCGTTTGCGACGGCTGGCGACGGCTAAAAAATGCGGCCGTCGCTATACGAAATATACATGCTGCTTCCTGCGAGCAGAACTTTCATTCCTTTCCCACCAAAATTAAACCCTCCTTCAACCAATCTGTCGCCCCCCGTCACCGCAGCCGCCGCCCCGCCTTCCGCCGCCTCCAAATCACCCAAATTCGCCTAGGTATGCTTCTAATCTCTATTTTGAATGTAAATTTGATGTTTTTTAGGTTTAGTTTAAACCCTAATTAAATTAGGATTTGTTGTTAAATTAGGATTTGTTGTTAAATTCGGTATTAGTAGTGTTGTATGTTGATTTGGTAGATTAATTAGTTTATTATCATGAAGTTAAAGTAGGTATTAGATTAATTAGTTTATCATGAAGTTGAATAAATGGTTGATGTAGATAATTAGTGTTGGCGATTAACATGGTTAGTTGTGTTAGGTGAAAAATTAGTGTATATTAATGATTAACTTGGTTATTGATAAATTTACATGAAAGTATTTCATAGTTTATAAAATTGATAAATTATAAATTTAAGTTGTTAAGTGAATTGTTTGGTTTTGTGAAAGTGATTGAAACATGCTATGTAACGATCCGATATTTTCAACCATTCGCATCCGCGCATGTCGGACTTGAATTGCTCAAAATACCGAGTTGTAAATAAAATTTGGCAAATCTCAGAATATACAGTAAATAAATAATCACAGATCACAGATACAGAGTAAAATAATGCAGCGGAAGTAAAAGAAATAGTAGTTTATGAAGATACTATATAAATATATCAGAGTTACGTAAGTATAACAGAAGAAATAGAGTACAACAGAAGTCTTAATAAAATAACCAAGTACAAGCTGAGTAGAACAACGAAACTGAAATAGATAGGACAAGACAAGCAGATAATCTCCAGCAATTCAAATCTCCAAGAGAGTGGAAATCCAAATCTGTGAATAACTCAGGCTGACCCGAGCGTAAAGCAAAACACAAAACACTCGAGTCAGGACGATATATACTTATATAATGTAAACCAACTCAAGTGAACTGTAATAAGGTAAAAGTAACTTAAAGAATGCTTGGGATCGCCCATTCTTTAAGGATCCGTTAAACTATCTACAATGTAGTAATATTCGCTATTATAATAATGTCTAATCATGAAATAAACATACTTTTTAATAGCGTCAAGGGGTTACCCATATAGCCCTTAACACGTAATAGTCCCAGTAGTCTATCCAGTATTAGCATACTCCCAAAATGGGGGCTATCCTCGATACTCCACAGGCTACGGGAGAAATCACAACTCATAGTAAAGCTCGGTATGGTAGGTGACACGGCACAACTAGGCAATGCCAGGGTAGATATACCAATTACACATCCGGACTAGTGGTGACGCATAGCAGCCACTACCGCCCACCTCGAACAACACTCCCAAATCAAGGGTGCGCACCAAATCAATCACAAGTAATAGAATGGTATCGAAGAAGTGTGTCCGATAAGAGGTGCTACCTCACTAGTTCGTCAATCGCTCTTGTTTTAGCCACCTTATGCCAACTCACGGGAGTTGGGTCCACGTATATACCTTAGGATTGTCGCCACCATCCTACTTCATTCTGAAAACTCCACCGCGTACACAGTTGTCAAAGTGGTTTTCGGTATCGATAGAGAGTATGTCCATATCCGATCCCGGTCTCTTTAACAACCAATCGTTATTATAACCCGTGGTTATAATTTTAAAATAATATTTTATACTTCAAAATAGAATATCATTTCAAATCCAAATCTTTATCAAAATGAAGATTAAATCAATTCCAAACCATTTTAATATATTTAAAATAACATATCATTTCAAAACTTCATTTCAAATCATTTCAATATCTCAAAATATCATATCCTTTCAAAACTTCATTTCAAATCATTTTAATATATCAAAATATCATATCCTTTCAAAACTTCATTTCAAATCATTTTAATATATCAAAATATCATATCCTTTCAAAACTTCATTTCAAATCATTTTAATATATCAAAATATCATATCCTTTCAAACTTCATTTCAAATCTTTATTTGAGTTCAAATCCAAATATTCAACTTTAAATACCTTTTTAAATTCAAAGATATCATTCATTTATTATCATTCCAAGTCACCTTTTAAATAGTTTATATTTCAATCAAAATAATTCATCTAAACCATTTAAAAGTGTAATTATTATACTTTCAAATCAAGTATTAAAATTTCCAAAGTTTCAATTCAATTCAATCATTTATTTCAATTAAATTTCCATAGACCATTTCAAATCTTATAAATTTCTAATATAGATTTAATCCACAAAATAACTATTCAAATTATAAAATAAGTTCCAAAGCTTTAATATCCTATATTTCATAAGTCCAATATTCTTTAAATAGATTCAAATTTCAAGTAAACCAAATATTTTTCATACTAATATAAACTTCAATTATTTATTCCAAGATTTAATATCATTTATTTAATTTAAATTTAAATACCATTTAATCACATTTCAAAATAGTTGTATTTCCCAAATCAACCATTCTATTTAAATCATTTAAAGTCAATTCATTATATTTAATAATTAAATATTTAATTTCCAAAATTTAATCTTTTTCAAAGATCATTTATTCATTTGAATTTATTAAACAAAGAAAAATTCAACTTTCGCAGCACTTTGAAAATGCCGAAATGTTTTAAAATAGTTCATTAACAAAAGACGGCATTTAAAATGCTGTAATATCTTAATTTAGTTTCAATTAAAAATTTTAGTTAAATTTAACAACTATAGCACTAACAAAGTGCTATAATAACTCTTAGTTCAAATTTTCTATTTGGTTCATTTAAAACAACTACAACATTTTCCAATGCTGTAATATCTTTAATTACATTACGTTTCAAAAATGCTGTCAAATCAAATTCAGAGTTTTATTTACAATTTCACACATAATTAACTTTTAATATAAATCATTTTAACTTATAAAATCATATATTTTCACATTTAAAACAATCATTTAAATACCTTATTTCTATGATTTTATAAAGTCAAATTTTCATACAAAATCAATTAAATAACAATTAAATTTTCATTTCTTTAATTGAGTTCTTAACTTAACAACTAAGTTTAAATTTCCAAAATATAACTTATTTCCATTTATTTTACTTAATTAAAATTTCACTTTTAACAAAATTCACAATTTCCCAATTTAAGTTATATTTCAAAAAAAATTCAACTTAAACATTCATTTATTCCATATTTTAATTTATACAAAATCATTAACACTTTTAAAAATTATTATTACTTAATAAAATCATTAAATTCATCTTTTAAACCAAATTTGTCATATTTTCTTACTTTACATAAATTCCATTTATAAACAAAATCATAAATTCCAAAATTAACTTATATTTCAAATATAGTTCACCATTTACTTAATTCACTTATTTAATTTGTAGAAAATCACAAATATTTTATAGAAATCATTTTAATAAAATTTAAATCAAAATATCATAATATTTACATTTTTAAATATTTTAAAATTTTCAAAAAAATATATAAACAACGGGTCTATATAAAATTTTCTAACCTAGGTCAAGTGATATGGATATATATCATTTCAATCTGTAATTTACAAAGAAAACCCGGGTTCTATCATTTCGAACCCGCAATCCCAAGTAATATGAAATATATAAAAACCGCTCAGGCCTATCATTTCAGCCCATAACGATTTTTCCCTATTCTAAAGTCCGTTCGGGTATGTATCATTTCAACCCATAGTGATTCTAATCTACAGGGAACTTGCAATGGTGATAACTGATATAAATAACAGAATAGCATAAAATAACAGTGACATGTGATATAACAGGTGTAATAACAGGTGTAAACATCATATGATCATAATATAAATAGATATAGCATGATGATATACATTACAGATTCAAATGGTGTCGGTTTATCAGTTATATAAGTACATATTAGTCTGGTGAGATTTACTCACTTGTTTAAGCTGGAGATGACGACCAAACTGTAACGACCCGTAAATTTTAACCGTTTTAATAACGTAATTAATTGAAATTTTGTGAAATTTTAAACGATAACATTTTGAAATAAAAATTATATATTTGGAATACGTCTAGTTAAACATAGCAACTGGTAAATTTTCGTCCGAAAATATGGAAATTTATTTCGCGCGTAAATTCACTTCAATTCAATCAGTTAAAAAGTAATGAAAATAAAATGTTTTCGAAACCTAAATATTTTTACATAGAAAAATTCCAAACCATCTTCTGAGCAAGATGTCAGTTTATCGTTTTTTCAAATTCGGACATCTTTGACTCCGTCGGTCTTATTTTCTTGCGTTTTTCTTGCATTTTCCGCTAGTAGAAAAATTCGAATTTTTATAATTCAATCATACCACTGATATCAGTATACCTTTTTGATCGTCTCGTCGTGTTAATCTCAATGGTATATTCATTTCTGTTTTTTTTGAACCACGGTACGTCGTGAAATCGGTAAACGGTTAGTCGTTGTGATTAATTATTTTAGCCGCTTGGTTTCCTTTGGACTATTCAATTACCCATTAGTTAAACGTAAACAGATACTAGCTTTTATTGCTCCAGAACTCAAAGGTGACTTTTCATTTCAACTGGTTGCCTTATTTGTAAATTTGGTTCCTTTGGAAAAATTTAGGATCACCCTTTTACTTTGCCAGCACGTTGGCCTATCCTCTCTTTAGGCACTGTTCCCCTTCCCTTTTTTCTCTCAGTTCCCAACCACCATGAAACCAAAATATTCAAAGCCTATTCCCTCACACGCATGGCAGCCTCCACCCTCCAACAGACGACCACATCACAAGCAACCGAGCCACCCCACTGCACTACCGAAGCGCCACTGCCCAGATCTCCTCGTACCCTCTCGCCTCATTCATTTGCCTTGCTGAGACCTCCATGCACACGCAACCTCTCATCAAACCGACTCCACCACATCTCCAGCCCCGACAGACCAGCAACCCAAATCGAGACCCACCACCACGAGCCTGGACCCCACCGATCTGCCACCACCACCGCCCTGTCAGAGCCAC
Organism: Allium fistulosum; assembly: GCA_030737815.1. Classification (NCBI taxonomy): domain Eukaryota; kingdom Viridiplantae; phylum Streptophyta; class Magnoliopsida; order Asparagales; family Amaryllidaceae; genus Allium; species Allium fistulosum. Next base: position 1,243,571,002 of record CM060902.1, on the reverse strand, counting down.
CTGCAGCAGCGCCGAGACCTACCTTCCCTCCTCCTTTCTTTTGCTTGCCAGCCCTTCCTTTGCCTACTTCACTTCTCGTCAACCTGCTAATCCTCATCAACCAGAGGCGGCTCATCACCTTCGTAACCCCGATCTGCCATATCCCTTCACTCGGCCTTGCTGCTTCTTCGCATCAGCTAATTAGCTCCTCGGTGATTGCTTATGCAATGGTAGAATCTTCTTGGGTGCATGCTTGTGGTACTTTATTTTGGCAATTAGGCAGTTTATCTTTTTAGCATATTTTACATCTTGGGTGCATGCTTAATTTTCTTCCCTTCGCTATGTCTTGCAATTTTGTGTACTACGGTGCTTGGCCTCTGAACTAGGTTTTGGGGCTATTTTATGTTAGTGAACGTGTAGTTTTTGATCTGAAACTTTATGTGAGTACCTGAGGCTTGGTTGCAGCTTCATTTGTTAAAAAAAAAAAGAAGAAGTATATGTTGAGTGTTATTTGATTTATAAGTTGATAGTTGAGGTGTCGGTGAGGTATAGCCTACAGCTTCGAATTTTATAGTTTACATATATATAGTACATTATTTGATTTCTGAAAGTGTGCGCGTACGTATATAAGCTGCATCATCATGTTCTGAAGTATATATGTATACAATATTTGAAAAGTAATACATTTGTTTTAGTAAACAGTGATATAGGTTTGGTTGTTCTTTTACAGTTCATTGAAAGAAGAAAAATAACTTATAAAATTAATAGCATGTCTGAAAATAATTAGCTTAGAAAATTGTTTACACAAATATGTGTCTAAGTCAGTTTGGTTTCAAATATTTAATAAACGTTCGTTTAAATTTGGAAAGTGTTTTATGAAGAAAGGATTTGAAATACATGCATGTATTGTATATATAATATATGTATATATTTTAGTAAATCTGTTAAATTTTATAAAGGATATTATTTTAATATATGTGTTTAATTTAAAACAATGATTGTAATTATATATATATTGTTTTGATATTGTTTTAAATTAAATACTGATCTCATGGAAATGATATATGTATAAATTCCTGTTCCTATCGGGTCGATTCTAATTTTTTTTCCCATCGATTCCATTATCAGCTTTGATCGTCGAATTCGTGCTTGGATTCGTAACTCAATTTCAGTGATCGTTTCAGTGTGCGTATCCTTGTCATCTTCTCGTGCATCTCTAGCCTCGAAAGGTGAGCACTCACTCACGATTAATGTTCTTTTATTTATTAAATTTGATTTCGATTGAAACGACAATTGAAATATGCTGCTGTTAGTTAATTACACTGTTATATATGTTATTGCCTATATCAGTTCACCTGTGACATTTGACACCATTATCTGTTAATTATTTATGCGATGATAATACAGTTTGGCTGATAATTGATTGATTGTTGATGTTTATATTGGACGTTAAAATTGTTAATGTTAAAATGATAAATAGTATTGAAATTGAACTTGATATAGGACAGTTAAATGTTAAATTTGATTAACTGACATTTGTATAATATGATCCCTTTAACTGTTGAATTTATTGACACGTAGGATTTGTTTAATTACAATTTGAACCACTGAATGTATGTTGTTAAATTGATGATGTATGAAATTGTAATTGAATGACAAGTGAAAACCGTAATGTAATAATCTTTAATCTACATGAAATGATAGTGTAGATTCTAGAAATAATTATATTAATTCGTACAAATAACAATGCGAATTAATACTGTTATTTCGGGATTATTTGAATTGATTATTGGATTGATATTGACTGTTGTTATTGCTTGTTTATTTACTTTGACACCATCCCAGTTATCACACTGCAAGTTCCCTTTGCTATGTTTTGATTTTGAATTGAATTGGAATCGGGTTGAAATGATAAATACCCAAATTGAACTTTGACCTAGGATAGAGAATTAAATAAAACCCGATTGGTCAATAATTTGATTTAAAAATAAACGAAGATTTTATTTGAATAAATAATATGGTTTTGAAATGAAGTTAAAATTTGAAATTTTTTTTATGAAAGGAAAATGTTAATATTTAAAAATCTGAAACAAAATATTAAAAATGTAATTGATGAAAGAATGTTGTTAAATTTGAGAAATGATTGAATTAAGTTGAAATTATTAAACTTTGAAATTATTTAATAATTAAGTTTTGAATTATTTAATAATTAAATAAGATTGAATGATTCAATGATTAAATTGAATTGAAATTCTTTAATAAGAGAAATTGAACTTTTGAATAAGTAAATTTTACTTCGTAAATAATTGAAATTGAGTTTTCTTGATTAATTAAGTTTGGAAAATTATTTAAGGAAGTAAATAAGTGAAATGGAATTTCTTTAACAAGAAATGAAACTGTGACATTTTGGAATTAATGTAAGACTTGTAATTGAAAGAATTGATTTGACGAATTTAATAAAATTCAAAATTGTAAGTTTTGTTTAATGAAGTTGAACTTAAGAAATTGATTTAATGAATTGGAAATTTAATAGAAATTGTTTTGAATGGTAAAGTAACTTAACGAATATTGAATAAAATTGATAAATGAGTTTAAATTGATTTGAATATTAAATAAAATTTATTTAAATGATTTGGAATGAAACTTATTTACGAACTTGAATCAATATTTGAATTGTTTTAAATAAAGATTGAAATTGAATTATAAGATTTTGAAATGGTAATTTGAAAGTTTGAAACGTAAATTTTGGAAATTGGTTTAGAAAGACAAATGAAATGTTGGTTTACGAATTGAAATTGATTTGGTTTTTGAAATATATAAATGACCAATCGGTGTAATAATTACGAAAGTTATTAAAGAGACCGGGATCGGTAATGGATATACTCTCTATCTGAACCGAAACCACTTTAATAACTATACGCGGAGTGATGATCCAGAATGAAGTGGTTGGATGATGTTCGTGATGACTGAAGAAAGAGAACGATGATGGATAGCCTTGACACTTGTGTCAAATTGGAAATGACTAAAACATGAGCTGTGCCGGGCCAATGGAGGATTAGCTACCTCAAGTGGACACACTTCTTCGAACTACTTATTACTTGTTGTCGATTGGTGCACCCTTGATTTTGGGAGTGTTGTTTCACGGTGTTGCGGGCGCTGCGGCGTTGCGTTCTCACCAGTCCGGATCAGGCGAACGGTAGTATCACTACCTTGGGTATTGCCTCATGTGCCTTGTCATACTTGTATTCCATTTATGCGCGACCACTACGATTTTGATTTGTACCTTCAGTATATGGATTGCCCTCTGGTGACTTCCGGTTTTGGGGAAACTACGGTCTTGTATATGCTTTTGGGAATAAAAATGTGTTAAGGGTGGAATGGGCCATGACTTAACGCTATTTTGATATCTTATTATTACTGATAGACATTATCTACTTATCGTACACTACTACATAGTAGATAGTTTAACGGATCCTTAAAGGATGGTTATTCCAAACATCCTTTGAGTTACTTGTATTTCAATTGCTATTTCACTTGAGTTGGATTTATTAATATAAGAATGTTAATCCTGACTCGAGTGTCTTGTGTTTTTGCTTTACGCTCGGGTCAGACTGAGTGTACCAGTATTTGAGACTCACCTTTGGAGTTGGAGCTTTGCTTGAAGATCCAGCCATCTATTCTGCTTTCAGTATTCGATGATTCCAGTGATGTATTCTGATTTGTATCTGATGTATCGTATTACTCTTCTGCTGTAAACTCTGATGTATTTTATATATTCATATAGTAGCTTCATGAACTACTATCTCTTTTATTTCCGCTGCAATTATTACTCTGTGTCTGTGATCTGTGATTATTTATTTACTGTATATGTTCAGTTTTGCCAAATTTAAAATAACAACGCGGTATTTTGAGCAATTCAATTCCGGCATGAGTGTCTACCTATACACTTATAATGGATGCGAATGGTTCAAAATGTCGGGTCGTTACACAAACACACAACACAGAATCTTCGAAGGCACGACAGCACGAATATGATTTGAGTGAGAGAGCCAAAGATGAATCTCCTTGGATACATTCAACAAAACAAGTATAACAACACATAAGTTTCAACACAAGATACCATTAAACAATGCTAGAATTGGATGCATAAAACAAAGCTAAAGTGTTTGCACTTTCTTTCGACCATCTATGCTTCAGCTATGATCTGAAATGGCATGGCTACATCATGGTTTTAGATCAGGTTTGGGTTCCTAAAGGTTGGCCATAGCATGTGTTAACAAAGTGGTGAAGATCTAGGTGCATAACTTCAACAACAAGGCAAATAACAAGGCAACATACATCAATTCTATACTAAGTTTGGCTCGGCCAGAAGCTATGGGGCACGGCCAGTGGCTCCAGGAGATGGTGGGTGATGTGGCAGAGGGTGGAGGACAGGCCATAGGTGGTGGTGGTGGAGGTGGCGGCGGCTAATGGTGGTAGAAGGTGATGGTGTACAACTAGGCTTGGTTTATGTAGATAGGTGATGTAATATTGGATTTTTGGTGTTGTTCTCTAGCCAAGATGGCTCGGCCTGGCCATGGTAGTGATTTAGGGAGGTAGGTGAACGGGCTAGGAGGTGATGGAGGTTGGCCAAGGGCTGGAGGAGGGAGGAGCTGATCAAAAAGTGGAGAACAAGTGCAAAGATTCACATAGAAAACTAGAAAACAACAAAGGAAGAAAGGAAGATTTTTACCAACTCTTTGCTCCATGATGGCCGTATGTTTTTGGATGAGAAAGATATTAGAATTCACGTGAAAAGTGAGGAAATGCAGTTGAGAAAAGAAATGAAAAGCACGACCAAAAACAATAAAGAGAGGAGTTGAGAAAATGAAAGGTCGGGAGATGAAAAGGCTTGGGAATTCCAAAAGTTTAAAACTCTTCGATTTTCCTCTATTTTCTTTTTAAATTTTATATAACTGAAATATATATATAAAGTCAGATAAAATACGAAAATTTAGTAAATAAACAAAAATAAATAAATTTTAATTATATATAATTTAATTAAATAAAACAACAAAAATTTGCGACTAGTCTTGAAAATATGAAAATAAATGCAATAAACTTTGGAAATTTTTTATATACTTGAAAAATATTTATAAATAAAGATAAGAACACAAAATAAAAATGAATTCATAAAAATAAATAAATAAAATTTAATTAAATAAAATTTAAAAGAAGAAAATAGCAGAAAAATGGAAACTAGGCTTGAAAATTGAAATAAATTCAAATGAACTTTAGAAAAATTACATTATTACTTTTAAAAATAATAAAGACAAAAATATACATAAAATAACATATTAACACATACTAAAATAAAATATGACAAAGAAAATAAAATTTATATAATTTAGAATAAACAAAATTACTTAATAAATCAGTTTACACACCATATTGAAAAATGTATAACTTTTACAATTTAAATCTGTTTCCAACGAAACGAAAAGCAGTGTTCATGTTAGTAAATCTATTTTCATAATAAAAGATAAAATTTAAGAATTTAAATATTTAAATTAAAATTTTAAAGTCAAAGTTTGACCAGTTTGAACAGAAATTCACTTTCCAGTAAAATATCCAATTTATACAAATTTGAAATTATAATTCACATAATAATCAAAATTTATATTTTAAAATGAAATGTCTAAAATAAAACAAGTTTAAAATAATTTCAAAATGAAATAAAGTCGAATTTAAAATATATGCACAAATCTAGGGATGTTACATGCTATGTAGTAGTGAATTTCTATTATTGTTCTGTGATGATCATTTATTTAATTTTTATCCATGTTTTGTACTAGTAAATTTTTATAATTGTTTCTGTGAAAGTGATTGAAACATGCTATGTAGTAGTGAATTTCTATAATTGTTCTGTGATGATATTGTTTTTCTATAGTAGATATGTCTGGCAGGAGACGAAGTATGACAGGCACGCCATCCCCATCTCCCGGTGCAGGTGGTAGTGGCACTGCACCGGACTTACGTCTGATGGTAGAAGTTGTTCCGAAAAGTGCCGGATTGATGGTTGTTGGCCTCGCTGGGACGACATCCCCCCTCATGTCAAGAGCGCAATACAGGCCGATTTACTTGTAAGTAGTAGTTTGAATTTCAGTTGTAAATTAATGTAATCTATATAACTTAAAATAATTTCAATTTACAGGCTGCAGTTCGCGTTGACCCTGACGACATGGACGTTTTCTTAAATCACTGGAACAAAAGAATAAGGAAAAATTACAGGGATACATTATCCAAGGCTAAGAATTCAGGCAAAAAGCCGAACTGGATGGGTGACGGTGTATGGACTGATCTTCTCCGGCTTTGGGATACTCCGGCAGCAAAAGTAAGTAATATATGTTTGCTTTGTTAATTAAATCTAATATAAATCTCGCAAGATATATACGTGATAATTTATCTTAATTTGTAGGAATTATCTGCGCGGAACCGGTCTAACAGGAATAAAAATCCTGCATTGCACCATGGTGGCTCCAAATCCTTCCAGGAGCATAAGAGAGAGCTGGTTTTTTTAATTAAATTTATAAACTGTGTTTACATTTTATTAAAATATTTTATAATCAGATTAGCAATAATATTTATATATTTTCAGGCCGCGAGATTCAACCGCGAGCCCATTATGACCGAGTTGTTCAAGGTGACGCATGCCGTGGAGAGGACTGATGAAGAAGACAATGTTTCGTACGTGTGGACGGATGACAAATCCCAATCCATAATGGTAAACTTATTTATTGTTAATAACAATATTTTGTCTTATTTTATTTTCAAAAACGTGAAATTCGGTTTTTATCGTGTAAAACAATTGTTTGTAATCGCAGGAGAGGTACGAAGCTGAGCGGGCTCGGGTAGCACAGTCCACTGGTCGGGAAGAGCTTACGCTAGAGGAGGCGAACAATATCTGGGATGCTATTATTGACCCGTTTTCTCGGACCAATGTGCGGTATAGCTATGGAAATCTGGAGGTAAATTTTGACATGTACTAATATATAAATTTACGCATGCATATGAATAGTTAAATAATTTTAATAATATTATATATATACTAATATATAAATAATTATGAACTATTTTACAGACGATGAGATCGTAGAGTGCATACAGGAGGTCCCAGCAAGAAGAGGAGATTGCCCAGTTGAAGAAAACAGTGGATGAAATAAATGATTGGAGGAAGAGTTCTTCGAGCAACAGCTGGATGAGCGGATTGCAGGTCATTTGCAACAGCATGGGAGGATGCCTGCGATGGTGAGGAGTAGGTATGTTTGTTTGCTCATGTTACAGTTTGGTATATACACATTTTGGTTGGTTTGGTGTATATATATTTTGGGATATTATGTACATATTTTGATGACTTGTAGTTGTATTAACGGTTTGTTTGGGTTAACGGTTTGTAGTTGTGGTTGGAAAACTATGTACACATTTTGGTTGGGAAACTATGTACATATTTTGATGACTTGTATTGGTTGACATGATATGTATTGTTGTTGGGATTGTATATGATTTTGTTTGGTTTTGTTGGATTTTATATTGTTTGAATGTATAGTGATGTTATATGATGGATATATGATGGTTATAGTTGATGAATATAGTGTATAGTGGCTGTGATAATAGTATTTGATGGTTATTGTTTGAAGTGTATATGGGCTGTGCAAGTGCACAGAATTTTGTTTAGTATAGCGACGGCCATTTTGTTCAGATTAGCGACGGCCAAAGTGCAAAGGTTTGTGTCGCTTAGCGACGGCTAGTGACGCCAATTAGACGTTGAAAAATTTCCACGTGACGCATTTGCAGTCGCGAACCGTCGCTATTTAGGTGACGGAGTCGTCGCTAAAACCGTCGCGATTCTATTGGGCGACGAGGTAAATAACGACGGCATTTAGCGTCGGCTACCGACGGTCGGCGACGGCAAAAATCCGTCGCTATCAGGTGCCGTTCTTGTAGTGCACACTTTTGATCCATTTGAATCATTCTTATGAACAATTATTTCTTACGGCCAGGCTTATGATGCTGGGGTGAAACTGATGAGTGCAACAAGTCACTTTGTTATTGAAGAACTTGATTCAGGCCCTATTATAGTTATAGAACAAATGGTGAGGTTTTTGAAAGCCTCCATATTGTGTGTTTATGTTTAACTAAAGGGCTGGATAACGTCTCAGCTTAAAATATTGTCAACAATAGGTCTAGAAGCAACCGTATCAGGTTATTCAATGATCGGCTGCTTTTTCTCAAACCACCGGAATTATCAAACAGTCTTAGATAACCATCTGATAATACCTATACCAATTGTTCGATCACACCTTTAACACTTCCATTAACGATTTATTCATATTATTCTCGGCAGTAATTTTTTTCAAGTATCACTACAACAAAGGCAGCGTATAGCGACGGCAAAAATGCGTCGGCGGCCGTCGCTAGCCGTTGCTAGCCGTCGCTATTCCATCCGTTGCCATCAGGAAAAGCAACGGCAGAAGCGATGGCTCCGTCGCTAAGATAGCGACGACAAGCGACGGTATCTTACACGTGTCAACGCCACGTGGCAGGTAGTTGTTTCCATAGCAAGTCTGTTACTCGCCGTTACGTACCGTTACTAGCCGTCGCTAACATCATAATAGTATGCTTTAATCATCGTTTTCAACGTCGAAATAAAATGATTTTATTCTCAAATCAACCTACAATACTACTATCACCATACGTATACCACGTAACTACCAATCTCAAACCCATAAACATGCCATTAACAACCAATTTTTAAATCCAATAAACATGCAAATAAACCCTAATTAAACCCTAATTGAATAGGAAATAGGGTTAGAACACATACCAGATCAATTTGGGAGGTAGGGAGAGAACGTTTGAGCACCGAATCGGCGGGGCGACGGGAGGCGAGGGGGGTTTTTTTTTTTGGTTTTGCAGAATGGGAAGGAAGAAGGCTCGGGTTTGGCTGATATACAGGTCGAGCGACGGCTAGCGACGGCCGCTTTTTTTAGCCGTCGCCCCTGTCCGACGCTATACGAACCGATTTTTATAGTGTATAAACGTGCATTTTCTTATAAATCTTGTTTTGTACTTTACAGGTCGAAAGAGTTTCTCATAGAGATGCTCTACGAAGTTTTGTAAGAAAATCAGAACATCTCGAAAAGCAGTGTTTGGCTCAAGCAGTTATATCATATTGTGGTCTCAGAGTTCTTCCTTGTGGATCAAACAAAACAGTAGTATTTTAACTAATTTTTTTACATATACCATTCTAATCTATCTAGCTACTTTATTATGTTATATAGTTCTAAATAAATAACTATTAAATTCTATTGATCTCTTCCTTATTGCTGCTGGTTTTGGTATTATACTCTGAAAGTGGCTGAACAGAAGGCATGAGTATCATCAGAACTAGAAATTTTATCTTATTGTGATAGCATACATAAACTTGAAGGTGGACAGCTTATCTGCTTTAGCAAATGTGCAAACAATTTTATGTAGATAGATGCGTCTTTTTGTTTGAGCCTATAAAGGATAAACGTGCAAAAATTTTGAGAGAAGATTTAAGGAGTTGATCTGTTACTAAAAGATAAATAAAGGAGCCAATACACAGCAAAAATCAGTTCCTTAATCTCATATGTTCGATTTGAAATCAAATGGCTGCAATTGGCAGGGTAAATCTAGTTTTTATGAGAGAGAGAGGGGAACAACCTGATGCTTAGTGAGTATAATTTACACACTAAATAACATTAGGTTGCAACAAATGATTACTACATTATATTTATCTGCACATACAACATTTTAAGTGCGGAAGCATATTTGGACGAGCAAGGGCGTCTGCTCCCACTGACTACACTATTTTCATTAATGCATAGTGATATGTGGGTATTTTCATCAAGCCGCGAAATCATTTACTCAATATGCTTGTATGTACTTATTTTATTTTTAACTTTTCCATTCATGCTCTTTTGAAGAGCAAATCATTGACATACCCTTCAAGAACAGGAAGGTTTTGATTTTCATCATATTTATACATCACTTCAACCAACTTTGCACTGTTTCGGCACACTGTCAATAGACTAGGAGAGAAATGGTTTCTTGAGAAGCATTCTTTATTTAATTTTTCCCATGTCTTTGTAATCATTTGCTCAACATGCTCCCTTGCAGCTTGGGTAGAATATTTTGGATATTGATTTAGTAAGCATTCAACATATGAACCATCAAACCCATCTTGATTTTCATCCTTGGTAATATTGGAACACATAGATGTCATGTTTGAAGAAATTAAAGTTTGCATTATAATGTAACAGATTAATCATAAAGTTGTACCTTGGCACTTCCCAAATCATCCCAAAGACGAAGAATTGTAGCAGGACAGGAAAATATAGGAGGATTGCTCTCAAGGAATTCAACATTTTCTTTGGTAATTCCTTCCCCCAAAAGAAAATATGCATGCATAAATACAGTTTGTACTCCAGTGGTAATCAATGCATTTTTCAGGTATTCCTCTGGTGGAATGTGCTTGGATCCTAACCATCTTGATTCCAGTAAGAATGCATTGACCAATCTTGACCACTGACAATTAATTAGATATACTAGGTTTAATTGTTAATATTTTTGATGAGATGAACTATGCATGAACCGAGAACACAGAATGCAGAGTGCCTACCAATTTCTTCAGTGAAGTAATAGCATCGAAATCTAGTTCATTTGAGATGGTTTGTGCAATCTCATTGGTAGTGTTGTACAATGTCTTGTAGCATTGGTGCATGTAACTAGGAAGTGTGTCTATACAAGAAAGGTTCCATCTGTGGTAAAATAATCAATCAATAGTACATTATTAGTATTTCAGTATATTATATTTGTAAAAGTTATCTTACTCATCAATAGATTTTGTGAATAGGTCAAGTTCTGCTGGAGAACCGTAGATATCAAATATGTCGTCGATAACATAAATCAGCGCAATAACTTTTGTCGTCTGGATTCTGCAATAAGAGAACTGTGGATCAGGAATAACAGTCATTGGCCACAGGTACCATTTCACTGGTTGATTTCGTGCAAAATTTAACTCTTCTGCTATGCCTGTACTTTTCCACCAACTGCATCATAATGAAATTATCATGTGTTAATTATAATAGAAAGTTAATATTGAGAATATTTTTGAATTCTGTATCAAGCATCAAACCTTAAAATCTCTTGAAGTTCCCGTTGATGTAACGATTGAACTAGGTTGAAGTCAAATCTTGCCAAATTCTCTACTGCCCCATTGATGTTGTATCCGTCAATTTTACATTGGTCTAGGTATCTCTTTGCGTGATACCTTGGTATAGTTTTATGATATGGGCTCATCAATGCATTTTTTACTAATCTAGCAGCAGTTGACTCTAAATCTTTCATACAAGTTTGCAACTGCATTCTTGATAACTCGGTTGCTTTCTTGAAAATATCCTCCCCCGTACCAAGTTGTGAGGCTTCGTACAAACTTAATAATTCTTGAATATTTTTTCTTTGCTCCAACATAGTTATTCCTTGCTTGTTTATGTACTTTCCAAACACATCTGTACATTTTATTTGTAAATATTTTTTCCTTTCATATTTTCTTTCTGAAAATAATAATATAATAATAATCATCATAATAACTTGCTGGTTGACATAGTGAGATGATAAAATACAAGAAATGCTGACCAGAAGTTAGATTGTATCCTGCTTGTTTCAAGAGGCGAAAGGAAAGCGAGACTTGGAATAAATCATCTGAAATTTGTTCACTTTCACCTTCAATACAAGTTGTATAATACTTGTGCAAGGAGCAAAGCATGGAAGCAGTTTCTTCCTTGAAGTGATAGTCAATGCCAAGTTTTTGCATATAATCAACAGCTAGCATGCATTGAGTAGGATCATTTACTTCCATAAGCATGCTTCTGAGCTTCATCAAATTCTTTACATGAGTCTTAGCAGAGTAGGCCTGCACTTAAAGATGAACAACGTATCTTATGCATGTAACCTTTTGTATTTGTGCAGGTTAACAGTAACAAAAACACTCACCGTTCCAATATCTTTAAAAGATGCTGGTGCAAACAAGCCATTCAATGCTGGAAGACTTGATATTGGGTAACTATAGCTCATTGCAAGTCGGTTATTGAATTTCAAAGATATTGAAGATTTAATGTATTACAGTTAATATGCAAGTTTAAGGTGGAAGTCTTCTACTTATATATTTGCAGGTCGGCAGGTGGATGAATGTTTCATTTCATAGTCGAACTTGTTGCAATAGTGGTTGTAAATCAATCAATGTAATTGTTTGAGACATGACAGAGTACTGAAGTGGCATCGTCTCCTTTGAACTTAATATGAACGCGCTGGTCCGAACTCATAAAATTGACAAAAATTCATAAAAAACCCCGTTTTACATATTTGTATTGACTGCATGTATTTGCTAGTACGAAAGGAGGGCCGATATAAGGACAACCTGGGTATTATATGACAGAGATTTTTGACCAATAAATGAAGCATGTACCAATTATTGTAGTGTGTACATATGATAACCGAGTACCTGTGATTACTGCAGCCTTACCTTTCATTTTTGGATTACCTTATTTGTCACCAACATATTAGGAAACCGAGTACCTGTCTGTGATCCTGTGATACTATAGCATTGAAGAATGATAACATTATAGTGTTTTATTGGTTTTAAATATTTTATTCCAAATATTACTGCAACTAATAATTATAATTAAACATAGTTTTTTTATTTGCTACTTTTTTGTATTTTGCATTAATCGGGGACGGTTACTATTTATTTACTAATTATTTTTGAGTCCAACTCTTTTGGTAAGATGGAAAAAAAGATAGTTATTTTTTCCTCCTCCTCCGTTATTTTCATCTCTCTCATTTGAGAAACAATACAGTAAATAAATCCATTCTTTTTTTTCCTTTTTAAAAATTTATTCAATTACAAAATCGTTCTCTAAATAAAATTTTTGGACAATGACTTTTAAAATTCTCCATTTTCTTCAATTTTAAGTGTATAAGTTTGAAGGATCGGTGTTAATCTTGAAGAGCGGACGACGTTATTGATTGTACTGTAGTCGTGTTGAATTTCGTTTTCAAAACAATGGCTTGTTCATGACACAACAATGATTTATCGACTGATGTTTATTACTGCCATTCTTAATTTCAGCAATTTGAAGGTGAAATTTATCCTTCCTTATGGGGTTTGGATACATTGGTTTAGAGCATAGTTTGAACTTTCGAGTTGTTGCTATGGTGGCTACAGAATTTGAAGTCGGAAAATTAAGAGTTTCAACAAATATGGTAAGTACTTCTATCTAAATTGATCATTATTGTTTTCGTTGCACGCATTGTACTCTGCATGGACAATTAACTTTACATGCTTGCTGTAGCGAATAAATTAGGACTGTGAAGTTGTCTTCAACGATTTTGTTCATACTAAGGAAACAACAATCTCTTTAAAGTGATTAGGCTTTTCGCAATCGAAATAACAATTCACTTTCTTTGCCTTCTTGTTATTAATTTTTTTATTGTTCTTAAATTTTCTCTTTTAATTAAATGAGCATTCCAAGGCGTTGATAAGCTCTTTTTCCTCCACCATGGACCTTTTAATTGTTCTTCAAAGTATTGTGCTAGGTTGGTCAGTCTCATTTCTTCCTTCTCGTATTTAACGATTTTTCGTTGATCATTCTAAGACGGAGGAAGTTTGTCTCAATCATTTTATAATTAAAATTTTGGTATTCAGATATTTCTTCCTTGTCGAGAAATCAAAAACGAACCCATTCAAATTATATGTTTACTTATGACAAATCATCTCATCAAAAGGGTCAAATTTACAAAATGTTGACGAATAGGTTATAAATGTCTACTACAAACCAAGAGAAATTTTTTTGGTGTTCGAAGGGTCCTACTCATCTTGTGTGGAATCTACATTTAAATAAATATAGTTTAACAATTTTGAAGATGCGGAAGTAATCACATTCTCCTTTTTATCTTACTCTCCTTTTCTTCAAAAACAAAATCAGAACACTTATCCAATTCTATAAATTTCACTAACAAATTTAGCTCATCTTAAATACTTGTAGGATTAATCGATTTATCGAAAAAAATTCTTCTTCAAGGGCTCCATTCTATCTTGGAAAATATGACGTTTTTTGAGTTATGGTTAGGTTGCCCTATGATAATTCTAATTAATCAACAACTAATCGTAATTCATATAGATATATAATCAAATTTTCACCTAAGCATATTATTATTCAATATATTTCATTTCGAATGAGAGTGGTACATTATTCAAACATAGCACTATTTTTACGTCTCAAAAGTTCTAACACATGACCTCTATAATTTATGTTTAAAGCATCATACCACTTAAGTTAGTGGTCATTGAATATCACTCGATTACTTTATCTTTGATATTAGATGATTGTCATTTGTCTGGCTTACGTAAGTATTGTTAGAAATGGGGGTTGTCTATAACACAATGCGGAATGGATCTTAAGGCTATTTAAACACTAGAGGAGATGAAGTGTGTATTTCAAATCTATAAAACTAACTTATGAATTTAACACTATATCTCTTCAATTTGCAAATAGAAATAAGTAAGTAATAAAGTAAACTGTGGTAAAGTAAATAACATCGGATTTTTATAAAGGTTTAGATTAACCAATCCTACATCCAGTCCTGCACTGCACCATGCAAAATCTCATTATAATCGCTTGCTTTCCACGGGTGGTAAGAACACCTTTACAATCTTAATTTCACGGGCTACAAGATACACCCTCTTGATTTATCAGGCTACAAGAACACCTTCTTGATTTCATAGGCTACGAGAACACCTTCTCTTTTTCACAAACAACAACAAAGTATGACAAGTAGTCATATATTCAATACAGATTCTTGCAGATTTGATACAATGATCTTATAGACCTCCAATAACAATATATCTTTGAATTCTTTAAGGAATAAGATTAAATCAGAGGGAAAATTATATGAATTCAAGTAGAATGTAAGGACCCAAAATTCTTGTCATTTGATTTTAAATGTTTAATTTATTTTAAATGTTTAAATAATTGGATTTTGAAATTTAATAACTTATAATTCAAATATAGGGAATAATTAAATATTTGAATTGTGAATTAAATGTTAATTAAATGAATTTAATAATTTTATTTAACTCCTTTTAATTAATAAATAATATTGGTGAATTCAATTTGTAAATTTATTTATAAATATAAATAGATCGGATAAAATATCGATAATTAAAATATAAAACGATATTTAAATCCGTGAAATTGTCGTTCCGGGGCACAGTTTCGAATTTCGACGAAACTAGTTTCATTGGATCCATAATAGTAAATACGTCGTCGAATTTTAAGACGATCAGACGTATCGTTTGGTCGTGCGAGATCGAAACACGTTGAAATTAATATCGAAAATTTAATTTAATTTAAGGCGATCAGACGTATCGTTTAAAAACCTATCTTCCGCGTACGATCGAATTAGACCTCAAGACTAGTTCTATTTCGTTTGTAATGGAGGTATAACATATAAAACGCTAGGTGGCACGTCTCGTTTGGAATTCGAAATTTTCGAACGTTTTATAGCTTGATAATTTAAATTTTAATTTAATATATATAATATTTATATCAGATATGCCCATGCCCTTCACTATTCAAGCCATACCCCATCAACTCCAACACCATACCTCATGTGGTCACCCATATCCCTGAGAATTATAAAATGCAACTCATTTCCTTCTCTTTTATTTATTATTTATTTTTCAAGTAACTTCTCAAAAAGCCAAACCACCTTCTTCTAAATTCAAAATCAAATCACCCCATCACCTAAAAATCATAAAATTTGGTTTGTTGAGATTGTGAGAGTGAGATCTTAAATTCTATACCAAGATTAAGGGGTGCGAACTTTGTTGGCCATAGTCAGTATTTGGGAGGCAAGCCAGGGTTCAGGTTCAAGGGTGATTTGGTCAGAGTTGGTCTTCGAGGTCGGTTGCAGTGGGTTTGTCGAAGGAAGGGCCTTTAGTGGGTGGAGTTTATGGAGGTGTGGTTCATCGTAGTGGAGTGCAGCATGGCGTACGAACGAAGAAGGAGCAGCAGGTCGCGTTATTTTAGGGATGATCCGAGATGCTGTTCGAGTGGTGGTTGTGATGAGATTTCGAAATGGGAATCAATGGCGCGATCGGATCTTAGTTTCGTCAAGGATTCGAGACGCTTGGGGGTGGAGTGCACGGTTTTGGTGCACTGTTTTGTGCATGTACAGAGATATATTGATTTGGGGAAGAAAGGTTGTAGGAGGGCAAAGTTGTAAATTTGTATAAGTTGTTTAATTTTAATTATTCGACAACTTATAAAATTCATATCAGGTCGGATTCGAATGCCGTTTTTTGCGTTGGACTCGTGTCGTCGAGATCATCACGATGGAATTGGTTTGGATGGATTTGGAGCAAGTAAAATTTTTGGCTAAAATTGAACGACCGTTCGGTTTTATCCAAAACGGGGACGTTTCGGTGAAAACGAAAATAAATGCGAGTTTAAATCACATTAAATTTTATTATATCATATCAATAATGTTATAAATGTTTATTGATTGCTTGGATGTTAGTTAAATTGTTTGATTGCTTGTTTGTTGAATTTCCGTTTGAAAAATGGCTGACATATTAATTTGATCGTTATAAACCCATATGATTATATATATACTATCCATAACCATTGTTTTGCAAGGAAAATCTGTAGAGAGACCCAAAGGGGGTTTCTCGCCAATAAATTATTTATTTACATCCTTATGCTATTATATTGATGTTTAATTGAAATAAATCCTGATATTCCATTTAATTTGTTAAGTGTCGTTATAGCAATTTCGCTATATCATCATTTATTAAATTCCGTCCCAAACCCTGTCATATGAACTTGAGCTTGTGTTTCCGTTAAACAGAACGTTAAAATTAATTTATCATTTTGATTTAATGATAATTTAAATTAATTTATCATTTTATTTAATGATATTGAAATTAAGTAACCAATTTAATTATGGTGTTTTAAAATTGGTTTATCTTTGATTTAAATGAGATAAGATTTAATTTATCATTTTAACTAATGATTTCTTGAGTTTAATTAATTCTTAATAAATGATGATTGAAATTAATAATCATTTTAATTAATGATATTTAAAAAGTAATTAGTCATTTTAAATAATGATATTTGAATTTAATTAATCATTTTAATTAATGATTGTTTTAAATTTAATTAATTGTTTTAACTAATGATATTTGGAATTTAGTTAAATCATTTTACTTGATGATGTTTCATAATTAAATAAATCATTTTAACAAATGATATTTTAATTAATCGTTTTAACTAATGAGGTTTGAATTTAATTAATCCAATTAATTTATGATTTTTTTAACTTAATTAATTGTTTTAATTAACGAAATTTAAAATTACTATCATTTTAATAAATGATGTAAGAGATGACTTATTCGTTTTAACTAATGATTATTTGTATTTAATTATTCTTTGAAATTAATGATACTTAAAGTTAATTAATCGATTTAATAAAAGCGATTTAAGTAAATTATCTAATATAATAAAATTACTTTAATTAACTGATTTAAAGTTAATAAACTGGTTTAATAAAGATTTTAAAGTTAATTTACTAGTGTTATAAAAGTGTTTGGAAATAATTATCTATTTTATTAAAGATAATGGATTTGTTTATTTAAAAGAGATTTTAAATGTGGTTAATTATCTTTCGGGATAATTAATATTGTTTTAAAGTTATAAAAAGGAATTGGAACTCTATTATTGGGATGTTAAGTTGGATAATCTTCTGGGTGTTCGGTCTCATGTTGGTTTAGGCCTTCAAGGTCGCGCACTTAGAAAAATTATTCTCTTAATGTTTTAACAATCACGAACTAATTCTAAAAGTGTTTTACCAATATAGCAATATGGAAATCGAGCACAAGTTCAGTTATTTTAAAGGTTAAAGTTCGATTTTGGTTATAGAACAATAGTTCTGTAATCGATATCGCTTATATGGAAAGAATCTAGTCATGCATTTAATGCTAAACGTTGAGGCTTGGACTCGTTTCTATCTCGAAGGTTAACAATGTCGTCAAGGTAATGCTGAGATGTAACACTACCTTAACTTGCCTGGCTTCATTTTCAACCGAGAGATATGACTTGTCTGGAATCGACGAGTAGTGGTAAATATATGAAATTTAATTTCCATACACGATCATTTTAATTATCCCTGATAGTTGATTTATTAATTATGGGATTCAGTTTTCTTCATGGTGTATCGTCACCTTAAAAACAATTTGCTGCTCAATCAAGCTTTGTTATCCTTTGTCGGAAATGACTAAACCAAAAGCGCGAGTGGGGGGCCAAGCTATGTGAGGTTGCACCGATTAAAAGGTACTTTCACATCTCATCTAGTTGGATTCGGTTGTGCATTTAGATGTTGGAAATATTCAGATTCTCGGTAAGGTCGGGCAGGGTCCGGGTTAAAGGTTTCTAAGAAGTGTCATAGAGTAAATGAGCTTCTCAAGAGTATATTACTAGAGGTATACTTAAAGAGGGCCCATTCCTGTCATGTTCGAAAATGATGATGCTGCGTCGTCCACAGGTGATCGGACTTCGTGCCTCCGGTACCAATCGTTGCGTTGCACGTTGATGAAGCTTCGGTCCAAAATTTGTGGCCTCTGACGATCAGAGGAGTCGGGGCGAAGCGATTTTCCAATGATGTGTTGAAGGGTCGTTTGGGTCGAGATGGCTCGATCCTGCTTTTGCAAATAAATTTGAATTCTGGGTGTTGTTGTGGATTCGAGGGGTGAAGGTTGACTTGCTGGTGGTCTTGGCTCCGACCATCGGCGGCGGTTTCAGCTGTGCATGTGCACGAGGAGGTGGTGGTGTCAGTTGCAATGGTTTGGGGAAGAAGGCTGGTAGCCCGAAGCACTGCTCGGGGGATTAGGAAGAAAACTCGAAGCTGAACTCGTGATGGTTTGGCATGATATCGGGTTAGTTTTAAGACTTAAACAAAAAATTTGAAAAAATCCTTACACGGGTCGAATTGACTAGAAATTCGAAGCGGGGAAGTGTTGTTCTCGGGGGTAACTCGGGGAAGGTCTCGGGTCAGGCCTAAAAACAGTAAAGATTTAAGTTTTGAAAATTTTGAAACATGAGTTTAAAATTTGTTTTTGAAAAAATTATCTGAAATAAATGAAATATTTTAGAAACTTAGATTTTAAAAGTAAAATTGTTTAAGAAATTAACTTGATAAAATATTTGAAGAGTAAATCAAATATTTAAATTTTTTTACTTAAAACAAAAATTCTTTATAATGATTAAATGATGATTTGAACAATTAAAATTTGTAATTATTTTATAATTAAAAGTTGATAAATTAAAGAATGATTAATTAATGAAAGTAATTAAGATTTAATTAATTCATAGTTAAGAATAATTAATCATTGATTTGCAATTAATAAAATAATTGTGTGGTTAATACACTTAATCATATTCACCCAAATTGGAGATGATTGACTATCATCAGATATTGTGTACTGGATTAGTATTTTTGTTGTGATTGTGATACTGTGTGATGCGTATTGCTTTGTGCTGACTGTGATTGTGGTTTGTTTCTGTGTGTGTGTGAAAACCCTTTTTGCCCTTAAACGGCATTTAAACTTCGATGCGACAAGGAGTCGGATTTTAGTTAGTTATCCGAAACCCACATCGAACCCTGAATGTGAATCTTTGTGATTGATACCTCCACGTGTTTTAAAATTAAGCGCTCACTATTCGGATTAGTCGGGAGAGGACCTTTGTGTCATATAACCCATTCCGAATAGTGATACGACGTAAATGGATAGCATTTGAAGACCAGTGTTGAAGACCGGGTGTTTTCGAAAACGATAGGATAACCTATCGAATGTCTCTGCACTGAGTTGCTCCGGTATAGAGATCTCCACATGTGATGGGAAGTCCGATCGAGATTGTAAATACCCGGATTGCAAGGACTTCTTCGGAAGTGCCTTCGGTTCTGTTCAAACCCGGAACAGACTTGTATGGTTGTATGTCTGACATTACACTTTGAGGTATAAAGCTGATTTCTTTCAAATACATTCCTATTGGTGGCGGAGATTTATTCTCTTAGCTTAACACCCTTCTCTGAGACGTACGAGCTCAGAGGTTATGTAATTGAAGGTTATCAGTGATATACTCCCAATTTGGTAGTGTGGCATGCTGAGTGTTGCTGTGTGTTGATGGTCATTTGCTGATCATTTGTTGATCAAAGCATGGCTTTGTGAAAAAGCGTAGCTTTGTGGACGAGACCTCATCGAACCTCACAAACCGGAAATGGTCGAAACATGAAAGATGCGGCAAGGTTATGAGGGTCGCTCCCTTTAGGGTATGTCATTTCCTTCTGGAAAAAGGTGGTATCATGGTATGGAACCCAGATATTTACCTGTGTGGTTGCTCCAGTCTCATTTACTGTGTGATTGTTGCTTTGTGATCGAGGGCCCTCGGATAAAGGTCCCAAAGGACCGGGGGGTGGCATACTCGAGTAGTAGTTACCTAGTGACAGAGGTAACCCGACCTTGTGTTGGCAGAGAGCCGGGTAGGTTCTCGGGACGTCCCTCCAGAGGCGTACCCATGTGGCAGTGGGAAGTTCTTTAGCCTGACCATTTGTTGGAAATCCAATTCCAAATACGAACCCGGTACGGTTTTAGTTGTAGAACCTGCTATTTAGCATAGCAGCTATAGTAGGCATAGTATAATGGTACCTATGCTGGCTAAGATTAATATTATACTTTCGAAATGTTTTCTACACTATGCACTAGTAATAATATCCAAGAATTTTTCTCGTATTAAGCATATTTGACTATCATCAGAAGAAATCTCCTCCAAGTCTGCGATTGCATTGTGTGTGTGGCGGGAGGTCTTATGGTAGTTTCATTTCTCAAAAGCATATCGGATTCTTTTATATTTAAAGCAACTGCTTTTGTTTACTCATACCAGTCTCATGACTGATCCGGAGTTTATTGTTTCTTTTCTAAACTCTGGGTGCCCATCATTTCCACACGGGCAGCCTAGTAGCAGGTTTCCATATTCTGGTGTTAGCGGTATTTTGGGGACTTTTACCCTGGAGATATTTTGGAAGCTTTTTGGATCACCAGGTGCTTAGTTATGGATATTCACTATCGCTTCATTCCTTCGAAGACTTTTGCATGTGATCACTATTGTACTATTATGATGTTTTTTCTCTCCTTAGAGTTGTGGCATATGTATTATGATACTCTGATGTAGTAGTGGACATTGTAATGATGTTGTGTCTATGATGTAATGTATGATATTCAGTTTATTTTCGCTGTTTATATTCATCTGATGTTGTTATAAGCTCCGCCGAACTGAAGTTTGACGTTTGAATATCTGACAGTCGAATACAAGTAAGGTATTTGATATTGATTTTCGAACGCTAGATTTCAGGATCGTGACAACCTTCCTTGTCATTTGTTGAAAATTTTCCATTCCTTATTTGATTCGAATCATTGAATCTACTTATCTTTAAATTTCCACGAGTAGAGCCAACTCCTCATCACGATATTTAACTATTGATTTAGTCCATTCTATTAAGTTGGACTATTACCTTGTTTAGTTCATTATATCGAGTTTGGATTGTTACCTTATTTAATCCATTCTATCAAGTTGGACTGCTTTCCTTGTTCTATCCATTCTGTGCAGTTTGAATTATACTCGGTTTATTTCCATTTTTTCAAGTCTGGTTTAATATTAATTATGTTCATTTATACTTGGATTTGTTTCCTAATATTTATTTCTGCTCTTGCCTGTATGGATCTAGTGGAGTGAAAACCCGTTCCACGTTAGCGGCGTAGTCTCACGGAACTTTATATGTTCCACATTATTTGATTTTTCTCACGCTGGTAATTCCAGACTGATCCGGATGTTATTTATTTATAATGCTCGGGTCAGACTGAGTATTTTCCCACGTTGTCTTTGAAGTATTGGAGATTGTGGAGGGGAGCCGAAGATTCACCTATCATAATATTTTAATTTTCCGCTGTATTATATAGTATACCTATCGGCATTTGTAAGGTCTGGATTTTATAACTGTCCAGCTGATAAGGTTTGTTTTTAACTCTGATATACTCTGTATGTTTGGAGTGATAGTTTCTACTATCCTTGTTATATTATACGTTGTCGATTCCACTGTGAGATTCTGTTTTTCACTGTTCTCTGTTCTTTTCTTTTTATTTACCCTAATAATCTGCCCTTTTGTCGATTGGATGCTTGACATTAGAACACAGTGGTAGTGTTCAGTGTCAACTTTCGATGGTCAGAAAGGCGTGTCGTTACAAAGTGGTATCAGAGCATGAGGTTAAGCGAGAACCTTAGCTTTGGTAGGGTTTAGCTCATTAGAGATAGGGTAAGCGACACCTAGAATGAGTTTGAGAGTATTATATATACAAGAGCGTATTTGTTAATTTTATAAAAACGTATTATGTTAATTGGTCTATTGAATTTTTATAAATTCTGGTCGAGACGTGGGACGCCACGGTATCGGTAGGGGTTTTTAAACACTTGACCAATGCCAACGGATATGGTATTGGAATTTTTGAAAATTTTGGCAAATTAAATATTTTGCCTAGGATTATATCTTATATATATAAAGGAATAATTTTCAAAACTTTATATAGTTATAAAGTGTGTTTGTTTAAAGGTGATAATATTTATTTATCATCACTATTGTTTGTTCGGTTATGCTTAATTAAAATAAGAAGCATTGACTATTGTTTGTTAATTGCAAAATGGTGCTCGATTTATTTAGGAGCATTTATTGCTTTAATTTAAAACGAACCCTTTATGAATTAATTTTCACGATTTGACTATAAGGTGTTCGAAGAATATGTTAAGTTAAAAAAAATTTACCTTTTAATAATGGTGGGTTAAGGATTAAACTTTAATAAAAAGTTGTTAATATAATCTAAATAGTGGGATAAGATATTTAGATATTTGAGATAATTCTATTATAATAAAGAAGAGTTATTATAATATGAAATGATTTTTATATAAAGGAAATTTTATATAAATTTAGTTTTTAAAACGTGTTTTAAAAAGAATTAATGAACTAAATCCCGGAATTTTTTTCAAAGGAATTTTTGAGAAATAACAGTACTTTTGAAAGAATTTAAAAGTAAAAATATGTTGGGAAGTAGAATTTTCAATGGAATGCATTTTCTTTGGAATAATTAGGAGGAAATCGTTTCGATTAGCTTTGTGGTAATCTAAATAATCTTCTAAGTGACGATCAGATGTTTGCTTAGGCAAACGTTGTGGAGTACTTAGTAAATTATTCTCTTTATCATTGTGCGATCAAAATGAGTTAATCCGAATAAACCCTAAGTGAGTTTTATAAATAAATTGTTTGAAGTTATTATATATAAAAATGTATGAAGTATGCTTTCAAAGATAAGTTTTGAAATTAAAAACGGGTATCTAATTTTTAAGTTCCCTGAAAAGGAATTGGTTTCAAAACAAAAAGTATTTCTGATAAGAGATTATTTTAATAGGTAAGTTTTTTCCCTTAGATAAGATAGGGGAGAATTTAACAGAGATTTAAATTGGGTTAAATTAAATAAGAAGGTTTTGATAAACATTGTTTTTATTAAAACCATATAATTGCTTAAAAACATCTTAGTAGTGTAAACTACTTGTTTATTAAGTCAACTCGTAAATATTATTCATTTTAACACTCTAAGTTAAAAGGGTTAAAGGTTGACTCGGTTTGAAGAAGACATAATTTGATTTGATCTTTATCTAGACTTTGAAGAAGAAAAAAGTAAAATAAATTTTGTACGTATTCTCAGGATATAAAAGAATATTATATAAGTAAATGAAGTGGAATAAGTTATTATTTAATGTTTTATAAAGAAATGATTTTATAAAATATTTTTAAAACCTGGGTGTGAATTTATGAAATATTTCATAAATAATTTTAGTATTGAATAAAATACTAAGTAAAAATACAAGTAATTTAGATAATTATTTGATTATAACTTTAGAAATTTTTTAATGTAATTAAGAAACTAATAAAATATAGAGTATAACTTTCCATTTTGTCCGAGTTAGTTTGGATAATCTTCTAAGCAATAACCAAAGGCTAATGAGCAAATCTATATGCTTAGATAATTATCTATATTTTTGGGACGATTAAGAAAGTTTTGAACCTAAGTTAAGATTTGTCTGTTAGTCATTCGACATTTTGAAATAATGTAAAGTGATAAGTTTTCCCTTATGGAATTTGATTGACTGTCAGTGTTAGATCATTCCTTCACAAAATTTTATTGATTTATTCAATTGATTAAATTTGAATTAAATTGATTGGTTGTGTGATTTCATATACCATTGTCTATAAAGACTAAATTTATAGAAAAAGGATTTTAAATTGTTGTTATTAGGACCTAAATCTTGATGATTTTGGAAAAAGGAAATTTTTGAAGATTTTTGGAAAGGAATGATACTTATTCACTCTAGTTGATGCTTTTTTAGGAACCGGAATACCACTGAATGCTCTATATTGTTTTGATTCTAGGGTTTCACTATACATAATTAGGAGAAATCTCCTCCTCGTCATTTTGATTTTTTGATCTTTGACTTTTCTTGTTTGAGAAATTTGAAAATAAATTTTTGATTGAAAAAACCCGCGTATCTAGATCTAAATTATCGATTGAAATAGTTAAACGCATAACATCTATTGTGGAATATTCTCTGTGTTTTATCGCATATGATTGACATATGGTTGTTGGTTGCATATAGATTTATATCATGCTAATTTTTGCATGTAGAGTTATATCACATTGCTTTTGTCATCCTGATTTTCTTTTGGATTTTGTAAGTACAGGTATGCAAGAAACTGCTATTTGATTCTTATGCACCTGCTTTCGCAAAGAGATAATAAATTACTTGCCAAAAATATAAATCAAATGCAAAAAGGTACGTAATAAATTTAGAAAATTTAAATTGGTTGATGATGTTATGCCCTAGATGTGGGAGGCCACTTGGCTTTTGTTTTCTTTGATTGGTTTGGAGCCGTAGAGGCAGTTTGTAGTTGTACCGATCGAGCAGCGTAAAGGAGACGCTGACGAAATTTTCCGTAAATTTAAGAGTTAGAAATTTTTTGAGAATTTTTAGAAAATTTTCGATAACTAAAATTTGACTTTCAAGTTATATCTTGGAATCTATTCCAGTTAATTGCTTTGAAAAAAAAGTTTAATAACTCATTTTAACTAATAGTTTTAAACTTAAGGGCTTGAAAACATTTTTTTCCTTAGGAATTTCGGGGACGAAATTCATTTAAGGGGGAGGGGAGAATGTAACAACCCGAAATTCTGGTCATTTGATTTTAAATGTTTAATAATCGCTACAAGGAGCAGAGAAATTTCCAACAGCTAGCAGCCGTTGGAAATGCCGTCGGAATATGGACCACGACTTGCGTCCGTTTTCGATGGCTCCGACGGCATCATAGCGACGACATCCGACGGCCGTTCCGTCGGCTCCTTCGACGATAATTCCGATGGCTCTGACGAAGTTATCTTTCCACTAAGCCGCCGGGAGCCGACGCTAGCCGTCGGTATGTAGCCATCGGAATCCGTCACCCGTTGTCGGAAACTGTGACCGATAAGCCGCTGAAAACCGTTGCTCTCCGTCGGAATTTATGATCCGTAGGCTGTCGGTAATCTGGGCGATTTTTTTCCCCATGCTGCCTGTTGCGCTTTCATACCACAATCAATATATAACTCAGCAATATCAATATATAAGCCTCATATATAAACTGAAATCAATATCAATATCAACATCAATATAAAATAAAACTCAAACATCATAATATCACACGCAAACATATTAACATCCAATATCAAACTCCAATATTTACAAAACAAACCTTCCATCATCACTTTCACTCATACAACTTCAATATTTACATCCAACGTCAAACTACACATATCAACTCCACAAATCAACCACCAAATCAATGTTAAACACCACAAACACCACATGTCCATAAATTAACCTCACAATCACTCAATATTAATATACACAAAACTACATCCAACACCACATGTCCATAAAAAAAACTGCAAATCGTACCTCAAGACTCATCGGCTCCGGAACCACCGGACGAAGGGAATAAACCATGATGCTCCACATACTCGACGAAACGCTGGTTGAGCTGCTCCATTTGCACTGCTCGAAGGCGGTCCTGCTCCTGCAGCTGCACAATCTGCTATCTAAGCTCATTAAACTCCACGCTGTCCTGAGCCTTTTGGTAAGCCCTTTGTGTTGTTCGAGCCTACAGAACAAGTAGAAATATGTTTAAGTTATTACGTAACTTTTATAAAAATTAAGCAAATTTTACAACGTAGTTAATTTTGATAAATTACCGATTGGTTTCCGTAGCCGTAGCG
Source organism: Allium fistulosum (assembly GCA_030737815.1). Taxonomy (NCBI): domain Eukaryota; kingdom Viridiplantae; phylum Streptophyta; class Magnoliopsida; order Asparagales; family Amaryllidaceae; genus Allium; species Allium fistulosum. The sequence goes on along the minus strand of CM060902.1, from coordinate 1,243,544,496 downwards.
CCTGTTTCTCTAGGTCGGGTCCATAACAGAGTCAAAGATCGCGTCCTCCTCGTCAGTGGCCAACAGCTCCCGTCCGGAATGCTCAAGCATCTGCGCACGTACCTACATAAATTTTTCCTGCAATGCAAAATTAAATACAAATAAATATTACATGACATTAGTATAATATTTTATAATTAATTAATTAAAATGATCATTATTAATAACTTATAATTTAAAATATACTTACATGTGTGGGGTACGCTCTATCATCCTCAAGCCAGGCATACGACACTATTCCCTCATCGTCTGTCTGCCTAACGGCATGTGTATGCTCAAACACGTCTATATACGAGACCGGACACCCCTCCAGCGCTCTTTCCTGCAATTAATATGTGAAAGCCTTTCTTTTTTCTCTCATGTCTTCTCTTGCCTTACCCCTCCCCATCCCTTTTACCATTCCTTCAACTGTTTCTGTACCTTCCCTCACGCCAGCCCATTCTTCGTCAGTCCTTCCTTCTTCTCCCTCCTCTGACCGGCCTCCTCCTCCTGTTCTTCCGCCGCCTGACCATGTCATCGGCTCCCTTCCTTCCTCATCCTCATCCTCTTCTTATTGCTGATCCTTTTCCTCCCCTTCTTCCTCGCCCTCCTCCTTGTTCTTCCATTCCTTCTCCTCCAGTTGCCTCGTCTTCTTCATGGTCCTCTCTTTTCACTGCTAAACCCAGGAATGCAGGGTCTTATGTCCCTATTCATTATGATATTCATTACACGGGTTCTCCTATTTCCCCTCCCAATGAAATTATTAATGAGGGTATTAAATCATGGTCTGATTGTTTAGTAGGTTTTTTTGTTACTGGAACAACGAACTATATGGCAGTTAAAGCCCACCTCGATAAGGTTTGGAAGCTTAAAGGCTCATTTGAGTTATATTTGATAAGCTCAACTACCACTTTAAATTCTCCAGTGAAGAAGACAAGCTGACTGTTCTAAAGAAAGACCCTCTCTTCATTCGTGGTCTGTTCATTATTTAGAAATGGAATCCTGCCTTTGCTTCTGCTCAAGCAGCAGTTAGAACTGTCCCAGTTTGGGTTCATCTCCATAGAATCCCGATCTTAACGTGGACTCTTCTTGGCATCAATTGGTTGGCGTGTCAACTTGGTAGATTAACATGCTTTGATGAAAATACGAAAAAACTGAAAAGATTTGAGTACGCAAAATGTTTGATTGAGATCTCTCTTGATAAAGAGCTTCTTGGTAGTCTTGCAGTTGGTGACGGTTCATGTCTAGATGTCCTTCTTGATTATGCATGGAAGCCTCTTATTTGTACTCATTGCAAAATATTTGCCCATGCAACAGTTAATTGTGACTGAGGAAAAGGATAGTAAGATAGTCAATAATCAAGTTGTGAATGGTATTTCAAATGGCATCAAGACTAGTCCAGCTAATCTACAGAAGAAAAGCCTATTGTTTAAAGGTAAAAGAAAATTAAAACCATTTCAGAAATTATGGAGAAAGGTAAATAAGGATGGCAATGAAAATAGTATAGTCCATAATGTTGATAAAGAGCATCAACCTATAGTGGATACGACGGTAGCTTCTGACATTTCTCCTTTGAAGACCGTGGATGTTGATATTCAATTGACAACGGGACTCCTTGGTGTTTCTGATAAGGTTGCTTCGAGAAATACACAAATTGGTGGTGGATGGTCATATTCAACCTCCTTCGGGTCTTCTTGGTGTTTCAGACCTTACTTCCTTGGGTATTGCAGAATCTAACGCTGAGACTCCTGAAGCACTTCATATTTCAACTTCTTTTTCAACTTGAAACTATCAATGCCAACGATCTGAACATGCACAGTGACATGCACAAGGCTGTGCACCCTCCTGATCATATTCTAGTCCAACATTTAAATCAAAACCCTCCTGAACTCTCCTCTACTCCTTATTCATCTTTAACTCTTCCAAACCATGTTTTCTCTGACATTAATCCTATCCAATCCAGTAATCTCTCTCCTTCTTCCAATATCCAATCTTTACCTGAATGTTCAGGATCATCCTACAAAAATAAAAGGGGAAGGCAAAAAAAATTTCAAGCATAAGAATCCCTCTCCTGACTTTGATAAGGGTATTTAATATTCCATTGACCAAATTTCTCCTTCATTGCCACTCTCATCAGACCTCAACTGCTCTTCCTCTGGTGTTAAAACCAGAGCCCACACACAATCCTTATTATGATAGACAGAATTGGATTCTGGACATAAGGGGTGCTAACCCCTTAGCTAAACAACCGGAAATTAGAAACTTGATATCTACCTTCAAAATTCAAATTATGGCAATTGCAGAAACAAAATTAAATCATGCCAACACCATCAAGGCCTCTCAAATCATTAACAGTAATTGGAAATTCATCCATAATCTTTCACAAGCCCCTTTTGGCAGACTTCTAATACTCTGGAATCCTATCATCTTCTATATTACCCCTCTCTGTGTTCACAGACAGTATATTCACACTCAAATTTCTCACATCCCTTCTTCATCCAAATTTCACATGACATTTATATATGCTAAAAACGGTTGTCTGCATAGACAATTATTCCTTGACTCTCTCCCTTCTCTTCAAACCTCTAATATTCCATGGCTATGTGTAGGAGATTGGAATTGTATGCAATTTTCTTCTGACAAATGTGGTGGTACTCCTCTTACATATCAACAATATAAACCCCTCAACAAAGCTATATATGATTCTAACCTCCTCCCTATCACTGCCAATGAATGTTTCTTTACTTGGAATAATTCCAGAAAATTAGGCAAGCTCACCTTTTGTAAACTTGATAGATCCTACCAAAACTTTTCATCTGTTCTTGCATGGCCTAACCTTAACTCCATCATTCCCCCCATCCCTCTCAGACCATTCTCCTTTGATTTTAGATTGGGGTAAGACATATGAGAGAAGACAATCCTCCTTTTCATTTTTTAATAACAGGACTAAGCACCAGGATTTCATGAAAATTGTTACTAACTGCTGGTCTTTTAATGTATATGGTAATCCCATGTATGTTTTGCAGGCCAAGCTCAGGCATTTAAAAGAAACTCTAACACCTTGGTCTAATGACAAATTTGGAAATGGTAGCAGTCTTTCTCACTCTATACGTACTAGTTTATTACAAGTGCAAAATGATATTCAGGTTTGTAAAGTTCATTCTGTGCTTGCAAACCTTGTTTCTCAAGAGCAAACTCTAAACAATCAACTTACTAAAGCTCTAATGGAAGAAAATAATATGGTAATTCAAAAGACTAAAATTAAGTGGTTCATCCATGGAGATAAAAACACTGCCATTTTTCATGAATCATTAAAGATCAGACACTATACGGCTAAATTTTCCAACATCTTAGATAAAAATGGTGACCTATGTTCTTTTACTAATGCTTTTCATGATGCTTTTTTGGATTATTTTCAGGATCTGCTTGCCTATCCCAATAATCCTGATATTCACAGCCAATTATTTGATAACATTTCTCTTCCTTCCTTATCAGCTCGATCTTCTAATTTTCTTGTGCAAGAGATAACTGCTGATGAGATTAAAGAAAATATTTTTTGATGAATTCAACTAGTTCTCCTGGTCCTGATGGCTTTAATGGCCATTTTTACAAAATTGCTTGGTCTGTTATTGACACTGATGTGATAAAGGCCATTAATTATTTTTTCAAACACAACAAAATGCTTTCTGGTATTAATTCCACTAAGGTTGCTCTTATTCCTAAATCAGACCAGCCTACTTCTGTTACTTAGTTCAGACCCATTGCTTGTTGCAATTTGATTTATAAATGCACATCCAAGATTATGGCAGCTAGGATGAAATTCGTTCTTCCTGAAATTAACTCTCCCAATCAAAGTGCTTTTCTTCACTCCAGAGACATCATAAATAACGTTCTTCTTTCTTCTGAATTGTTGAAAGGTTATGATAGGCAAAATATTTCAAAAAGGTGTGTTTTAAAGCTTGACATTCAAAAAGCTTATGATACTCTCCAATGGAAGTCAATTATATATATTCTTTTCAAGATGAATTTCCCTATTCCTTTCCTTTCATGGATATATACTTGTGTTTCCACTGTCAAATACTCTTTAAGTTTCAACGGCAATTTATTTGGTTACTTCCAAGCTACTAGGGGAATTATGCAAGGTGACCACATGTCTCCTTGCTTGTTTGTTTGTGTCATGGAATTATTCACTTCCCTCACTTTTAAATCCTTGTCATTGAAGCTCCTTGAATATCATCCTTTATGCAAACAATATGATATTTCTACATTGCAGTTTGCTAATGATCTTCTCCTATTCACAAAACCAACCTCTAAATCTATAAATGGTGTTCTGCACATTCTTGAAGATTTCAAAGCCCTTACGGGTCTTACAATTAACAGGAATAAATCCAAAATTAGGATTGTAGGCATCTCTGAGTCTAAAAAAAGTTCTATCTATGGTTTGTGAGGTCTTAATCCTATACAACACAATGAACAATACCTAGGAGCTCCTATGTTTTCATCTAAAGTTAAGACAAGCCAGTGTCTCAAACTTTATGAAAAGATTACTGCAAGAATTTCTTCCTGGCCTATCTTTAAATGCTTAATGGCTGGTAGACTTGTCATAGTCAAATCCATTGCCACTTCCATGTGCCTTTACTATGCTCGTATCTTCATTCTACCTGCCAAATTAATTTCCATGAGCAACTCGGCTCTAAACCACTTTCTTTGTCATGGTAATCCATTTTCTAAAAAGCTAATTCCTATAGCTTTCAAAAAGATCTGCCACCCTTATAAACATGGTGGTATGGGTATCTTGAATATTAGGCAATGGAATAAAGCAGCTACCTCAAAGCGTATAGATAAAATTTATAAATTTGATAATAACTTATGGGCTTCATGGGTGAGGAAGAATTTAATCAAAGACAAACATTTTTGGACAATGGATATACCTATGGATTGTAGTTGGTCATGGAGGAATTTACTTCATTTTAGAAAGGATTTTATTCATATTTTTAGGATGGTCTTCTATATAAGAATAAAATTTCCTTTTGGTTCGACCCATGGTCTGATCAGGGTATCATTTTAGCTGAATTGATTAGCTACAATATCAGAATCATGACTGGAATTTCTGAACATGCTACTGTTAACTCTATTTGGTCTGAAGGATCTTTACTACTGCCTGCCTCTAGTTCAACCTTTGTTCGTGCCTGTTGGAGCAATCTTTAAGCTAAATCTTTCTCATCTAATGATTTTCATGCTCTATGGAGTCATAAGCCTCATAAAATTGCCTTATTTTGTTCCAGTATGCTTGATCCTTCACAACTCACTGTATTTCCTTGGCACTCTAGAGTGTGGAATGCGGGTTCTATTCCTAAAGAGAATTTACTCCTCTGGAAGATTGTTAAAAGTGGTTTACATACGCTTGATAAATTGAAGGAGAAGGGTATTACTCTTGATGATACTTGTTTTCTCTGTCATAAAGAAAAGGAGACTATCCCACATTTATTTTTTGAGTGTGATGTTACATTCTATATTTAGGGAAGCATTTTGAAGAAACTAGACTTTCAGAACCCCATATGAAATTCATCTATGGAATGGTACAATATTTTTAAAGCTACAAGATGGAAGTCGCATAACAGTTCTCTGCTACTGTGTGTTCTGAAAAGGACTTTGAATTCTATATGGATGGAGAGGAACAGTAGGGTGTTTGGAGGTGTTTCTACTTCTAAACATGTATTGGTCCACTCTATCCTCTTTTCTTTTGGTCGGTAATCTTCTTTGATGTTGTATTTTATTTTTTGTTTTCTGATCTGATGGTATGCCATGGATCATTGTAATTCTTTTTGCTAATATACAATAGATGCCCATTTAACCCCGCTGGCTTTGCTAAAAAAAATTTATACTAAAAATGTAATAACTGTTCGTAATTCTAATTAATTAATTTACCAAGTCCTCACGATGGTGCTGGAATGATTTTGAGCCACCGCGGTGTGTGGCAGGATTTTTCTACATGTTCGCAGAGTTTCTGTCCGACTCCGTCTGCATATTAAAAATTAAGATTATATTTTATAGGTATAAATTATGTATTTCGTACTAAATAAATTAAGGTGATATCTTATTGCTCCTACCTTGAAATCATCGCTACCCCACCGTGCGACCCAAGCATCCCAGACGCCGACACTCATCCACTGTGGCTTCTTCCCGGTTTTTCTTATGCTAGACATCGTATCCTTGTAATTCTTTGCCACTTTTGAGTTCCATTGGCACTGGCAAAGGGACACGTCCTCCTCTTGCAAGTATACTGCATCCTATATATATGTTGAAATAATACAAGTTATACATTTATACTTAGTCAGCAAATTGTAAAGTGATTATATATAATGATATATAATTTTACACTTAGCAGGAAGTCCTGCCATATACACTCCCATACATGGTCCCGGATCCTGCTCCACTTCGGTCAGCATGTCGACATGCGACTCATGTACGCCTGCTTAGATATGCTGAGCACAATGTTAGAAGGCTCAAGCTCAAAACCCCTGCAATAAATATGATACAAACAAATCATGACTAATATATCATACAAAATATTTACAATGCCGAAGTAAATTTAATACTTACGAGTCGTCGACTTTCGGTAGTAATCTAACTACCGAACGTGGCGCCTCTTGTGAAGGTCCGCTGTCATCGCCACCGCCGTGACCTGTCCCTCTTTGAGACCCAGAGGGAGAACCAGTCTGTGAAGAACTCTGACGTCTAAAAAATGACATCTGCAGTACCTGTGACATGAATATTAATTTATTATGGCAGAATATATCATTCAATCATGAGTAAACATATCAAGATTTAACAGCAATAATCGCATGTAACATAAAGAAAAATGTAACATCAATACTTCCATAAATTAACTTTTTTCAAAGTATATACTATTAAATTAGTCCTCATCATTTTCTGATTCAGACTCTATCTCGTACTCTATATTATTTTCCTCTGTGGTCTCAAATGCTTCTACTAATACATTTGATTCATCACTTAGAGGTCCTAACTCGATTTGATCATCTGTTATTGCAAATTCGCCATTTTCCTTGATATCCGCTTGGTACGCTTGCTCATCCAGAATATTCTTTCAACAAACGTAAATCTTGCCTTCGTTTTAAAAACCGCTGACCAATCTGCTTTATCTCCTTTTAGAGATGGATAAGGAGCATAATAAACTTGTAGGGCATGTTTTGCTAGTATAAACGGATCGTACTTATGATAACGTGATGTATGCTTTATTTCAATAATATTAGTGCGAACCCGTGCTTCGCACACGGTTTGGCCCATAAAGATGTACATATTTAAGTCAATGTACTTACAACCCATTATCATTGTAAAGACAATTTTGGGCATAATTTTCTTTCTTTTCTTTGGTGAGTACAAATTCATACAACATTCACTATCTAGTAGAAAAGTAAGAAAAATAAATACTTAAGAACACTCCTTACCCATAATCCATCATCAATTTGTTACTTAGTTTAAATTAGAATGATATATAACTTATTAGAATAAATGATTTTAATTTATCAATTATATGAAGTATGCACATTGAATATTCATACATTATTCCAATCGAAGTATAAGTTTGTTTATTAACAAAGGATTACTCAAGCTGGGGCAATAAGACCGTTTTCAAGTTGGCGTTAAAATAACCATTGGTTGCCACGTAGCCAACACATATTACTTATTTTAACCATACAGCTCAAGCATTTTTCCACTGTAAAAATAACAGAATAAAGCATCTTCTCTGTTGCTTAACTTAGAAAATCTTTCTAAAACCAAATCATGGAAATTGAGAATGTAAAATATGTTTATAGTTGGTAAAATTCAATTGCCAACCCACTCAAACTGCAAGCTAGCAAATCGTATTCTCAGTTTCTAGTAAGGTGCAAAAGTTGAAATCAAAATAAGCATTTTAAAAGAAATTGTATACAGATATATTATTCTATAATTCCCCTTAAGCCAGAAATGGGAATTTAAAAGGAAAAGTTACCTTTGAAAGATGCAAGTATATAAACAAAACCTTTAAACAATATCCATGAACAAAAATGTAGAAAAAATGTTCACTGAATTTCGTAACATAGTACACTTAGAACTCAAATCATGCAGAGGACAGAACTGTGTGTGAAACTACCACTAGTTGATTTCTCGTTATCAAAAAAATCACCCACTCAACTCAAACCAAAAGGTTATTTCTACATCTTAGCATTTTGATTCCATCTAATGCTGCTGCTATGCTAATGTGATGTTATTTGTCAACCTTGACTGCAAATCTTCAAACCTGAATCTAAGACGGGAAATATTAAAAACAGTCCTAGATGGATAAATTCAAAAGAAAACAAAAAAAATCAAATAAAATACATGTTTAATCCTCAAATATTTAGAGAATATATGTATAATATTAAGAGAATAACCGTGACACTGTACTATACAATTCGGTTACACATAAATCAAACATCGTTTAATTATTCACTCCACAGAGCAAGACAGCCAAAAAAAAGAACAGATGTTTATTAACAAGCCGAATGTGGAGCTGAATTTGCATTTAATTTTCTTTAAATGTGCTTAATATGTTACCGATGTCAGGTATGTTGAAGTGGTCTTCACTATTGTATTACATACAAAGTCACGCTTTGCATTCAAGGTAAGACCTGGTTTTAGGAACTTGGCTTTCAAGATATGTCTATGTGTTGATTGAGTTGCTTTATTCAGGTGACGGTAAAGGAGTTGATGCTGTTATTAATTCTTAAACTGTTTTCATTTTTCCTAACCTATATTTAATAAAGATGGGTCTGATGTATAATGGACATTATAGCCGATGAGTTGTAAATGTATAAAATCTAATGCATAAGTGGAACTGATACCACAAAGAATATGGAAACCAAGAAACATCATAGCAAATGCTTACTTTCCAAAATCTTCTCGTGCAGGCAAGATAAAAACACTTCATAAATGGCAATTATTCCTATTTGAAAGATATGTTACATTAGTGACTGTATAGGCCATTCAAAGAAAATATCCAAATCCATGACAGCTTATACACCATTAGAACCAATTTTGGCTTTCAATCTATTGACATCTGTGTTTTCTTTTTTCTTCTACATATAAGGAACATAAAGGAAAGTAAAAGTGCATGATTAAGATTCTAATCGAATGATGACATGAAGAAAAGGAGGATAGTATTATACCGTCTTTTAAACTCTCTTTTGCCCCCACAATACTCTATTCTTCTTCATATTGATAAAATAGTATACTTATGAATGTTATGATAACAGTACTTCATAAAATTCAAGGACTAATAACAATACATTTTAATACTGCTAATTTCATAAAAAGCTCACATAAACACAGTACCAGTTCAATATGTATTAACTTCATATTCCCACTTTAAAACCTAGGATTATATTTTCTACCTCGGTTGATTTCTAATTCAAATTTTAACACAGATCATGATGAATATATGCTGAAAGCAGCCCCCGTTGTTAACTTGGACAAATAAGGTGACTTACAGATGGATTAAATTAGATTTATAAAATAAGCAAGCAACTAAAATAGAAATTATCGTACTCATAGACGCAACAGATCAGGTCAATGCATCTTAACTCATCAATATCACTACAATTAGATGAATAATTTGTTGTGAATTCCAACATCGATATCGGTATCATCATGTAAAAAGAAAATTCATAACTTATAAGTAGCTCTTTCTATTGCACTGTAGATAAGCTAATCATAAGAACGGAAACACATGAGCTAGGCTAATGCCATGTACATATATTCAATTTTCAACCATATAACTCTTCTAATTCTAAACAACCAATAACCTTACACATTAGATGTTTAAACATTTATTTATATCTTAAAAGGCAAATTTAAACCCTGAGAAAACAACCAGATTGGCACAAAAAATACCTTAACCATTGTACATGCTTGAGAAATATCTTCAGCATGGGTATTATCTTCTCCTTCATAATGTAGTAAAATTGTAAATGGAATACGACTATTGTAGTTAATGTATGTTAATCAAATATAAACAAAAATTCTAGTTACTATAAATATATATCCCATTTAATGCAAATGTAGAGTTAGATAAGAAACTACATCATGACAATTTCCAAGAGCTTTCAAGAAAATGTAGAACCCTGGTTGTTTTGTTTTTATTATTTTTGATTTTGTAGGAAGAACGAAACCATTACCGGAGCAATTTTCACCTGCATAATTGCGATATGGCAGGAAGAAAGCAATATATACCTCAGGTAGTATGTGTTTTGACCATATTTTGTAGGAGTGAATTTTGTGTTAGGTGTAAATAAAAATCATTCCTGGTTTACGTACACACTAAATAGTAAGAAGGAAGCACATCTCATTGGAGAGTAACTTGATGAAATACATTGTAAAACTCATTTAGCATCAACATATAGTATGGACCTATGATACACACTATGCTTGACTATGTCAACATATAATACTGGAAACTAAAAACTCCAATCTTGCTACACATTAGCATCATGCCCACATATTTATAAGAAATTACACTAAACTCAAATTTGTGGGTAAAGTGAAAAATTTTATAAGCCATAATTTTTTTAATAAAACCACTCAAGAAATATTTATGTTTCGATGTGTTCCATATTATAATATGAAAGTAAATTTTCTAACATTTAATATTTCCTATGTACGCCTTTGTAGTATCTAAATATCTATGTAATCGCTATTATATTATGATGGTGTTTAGCCATCAAAGAGCATTTTTTTTGTTAGATAATGTGAAAATAAACCCTTTGGCTCTAACCAATAGAATACAGAAATTACATATACCAGTCACCAATTTCCTTTTTTTGCTCTCAACATATATATACATAAATAACTTAAATAATAATAAAAAAACATGAATTAATAAGACGCCCATGAGTGATCGCATAAACTATAATAAATCATAAGAAAAAAGGTCAGCATAAGAACAAAACAAAAGGGCAATAATGAGCAAATATACTAGCGACCTAGTCAGCTCTTGATTTACACGTCTGTTTAAAGAAAATATATTTAAAAATTATGTCCTGTCTTTACCCACAACACAACCGCATATTGTAGACACAAGAAAATATTACCAAGATTTACTTGTATTAAATAAGAAAAAGGTTGACTATTTCACACCTTTCTTATTATTTCCATAATTCATAATTCATTTTGTTACTATAAAGCTCTTAAATTTAGTAAGATATTTCCAAAAATAACATATATAAAGTCAAAGTCGAAACTTTTTTTTTTCAAAATATTACCTATTTTTTCAACTTAAAAGGTACCAAATCAAAATAACATGGATGAAATCTAAGCATATATATAACCTTTAGTATAAACTGATAAGTAGGACAATTAAAGTCAAGCACTAACAACTAAAACTAACATGAAACTGTGGATGGACATTGTATTTCAAGTAATGTGTGCGTAGTATGGTTAGGACAAAGTTTATAAATTATGTCATATATATGAGCCTAAACATTTAAACAACTAAGTAAATCAAAGAACGAACAGTATTACCTTTTGTATTGTCATTGTACGAAATCGTCTATGACATCTCCAAGTTTATAAATCATCCCCTTTAGTAGATTCTACGTATATGATTCTTATCTCGAATCTGAAAATAAATGTTGATGAGTAATAATATAAACTACTTTTTTTGGCATAAAAGTAAGAAGGCTCATTGAGTGAACGAGAAATAACATTTGCAATCTAACAGTATGCGATAACATAATGAAATTTAGTTATTTTGTTTCGTACTTCTGAGGAAAGAATCAAATATTTGATTCTTCCCTTTATATCTATTATTGTCAAGACATCCAAAGTTTTCTTAGTTATTTGATCAGTACCAATCATACGCTTTGATATGTTAGATAGCTATTATCCTATACTTAATATTACTTCATTTGTTCAATTATTCCCAAATTATAGGTACCATAATGAAACCACAAAAAAAAATCTTTTAAGAATGTAAAAGAAATAATGTTTGAAATAAGGAAAAGAACAGATTTCCCGACTCTTAGTGCATTTCTTTTAACATGTACTATAACTTCTAGTGTCAATGAGATTAGCCATAGATTGTTGAGTTAAGAAACAATTTTTTGGTATGTTAAATCATCTTTATTATATTTTCTCTGGATGCGATCATGCTGTTACAATTTATCTGAGCTTATAAATAAATAGAAAATATAAGCTTAGTAAAATAGTTAGAATCATAATAAACTTCTTAATTACTTGGTCTAAAATATTTAAACTTGTAAAAAATAGAATGACAAAATTAATAATATTTCTAATAATGTGCGTCTACAAAACAATATACGAAAGAAAACTTGAAAGTAATGCATATAGTAAAATTCATATACTTATGAACACACTAAACTAGACTAATAAAACATCCCAATTGAATAATAAATAATTTACATATAAATATTAAGTTAAATAGTTTATATGGTTACTTCTCAGTTTACAATTAAGATGCCTATAGAACCTCTACGTTTCATCTTCATTTCCTAATGAATTATGCTGAAGCAAACTACTCATTCATCAATATTAGTTACTAAAAAAATCAATGGTCAAGAAAACCTTGTTATAACCAACCTATTTTTCTAATATGAATTCCTATAGTACCCGATCAATTTGAATGTTTAATTACCTTGGAAGTTTTCACTCTCAGGTTTTGTTTTGAAATTGCGTCGTTAAAGAAACAAATAAACCAAAATTTACTCTTTTCTTTTCTATTGTATCCAAATCTAGTACCTCAATGACATCATCACATAGAAATCACAAATGTAAAAAATCAATTTAATGGAGTATGAATATCACTTAGAGCATGTATGTGTAACATCATATTTGCATTGTAAAATTTGTGCTATTCACAGTTCGCTAATTTAAAGATAAACACAATTTTAATTCTAAATAAAAAGACAACCACATACCTTATCAGTAGTAAGAAATCATTTCAATAATCCATGAATCACAAATATTTGGTAGATAAAGAAAACTAAATGGAATGTAAATATTCTAAATAATGTTTGTTAATGTTGCATTATAAAAGAAAGAAATAAAAAAATTATACCTTACATCGGGTGAATGTTTGGGTCCTGCAAGGCCGTTTGTCTTCAAATTGTGGGCAAGGCACAGTAATATAAAGGGGAACTGAAGAAAAGAACCATAAATAAAAATATATTTTGTATTTGATTTAAAAAGGAAGAAGCATGAAAAAGCATACTAAAGAAGCTTCAATTCTACGGAGAAGAAATATCCAATTGGAAAGGAAGAAAGGAAGACCCAAAATAAGCTTCAGAATGAACGATCCAATCCACCATATGAGAAGATCTTCATAACCGCAATGCTGCCAACGATTGGATAATGATAGCCGAAAAGGATGGAGAGGCAAAGTGATGCAGTGCATCCCATGCCAAGAAAGGAATCGCGAACGACATACCTTAAGTCGCGAAGCCCTAAATCGCTCCAGAATTCCTTAGGTCGCGAGCAGATCCTTATGTCGCGAAGTTTTCTTATGTCGCTTCCAGTAGGTCGCTGTCGTGTTTCCTTAAGTCGCTCCGGGATGCCGCTCCAGTAGGTCGAAGCCACTCCTAGGTCGCTGCCGTGTTTCCTTAAGTCGTTTCCAGTAGGTCGCTGTCGTGTTTGCTTATGTCGTTTCTTCCCTTATGTCGCTGCCGTGCTTCCTTTGAGTCGCTCCGGGATGCCAAAGTTTGTTGAGTCATTGTTTGGCTTTATTTGTCAATGTGATGTATGTTGTTAAGTCATATGATGTTGTAACTCGTATGTCGTTAAGTCGTATGTGTTGAGTTAAGTCGTAAGTCGCATTTGTGCGTTGTAATTTTCTATAAATAGGGGTGTGTTGTCATTTGTAAGGGGAGTTGAATTTTGAATAAAATTTGTTGAGAGCTTTGTGTCTCCATTAAAATTGGAAGTTGAGTATGATCTCCTTTCTCCATCTTTGGATATTCGAGTGCGCTCGAATCAACGAATTTGAAGCCGATTCACGGAATCTCGTGCGCGAGATCAACGTCGAAGAATCGTAGATCTTCTAACGCGGTATCGTGCGCGATCAACATGTTGAAGATAGTTAGAATCCGGTATCTCGAGAGATCAACGGATTTGGGCACTTGGGTATCATCAATTCATCAATTTATTTTGTTTCATCGATTCATTTTTCCGCAATTCGTGATTGGATCCTAGATAGATTTGACCGCTGGTTCAGATCTACTTCCGTGCTGCGTCATTTGGTATCAAAGCAAGGTTACGAACTTTTCCAAGTTCGTTGGGTGAGAAGTTTCAAGATTTGAAGTTTTTGGAGTTCGAATTGAGTTGTTTGTTCATTTGGGTGTTCGTGAGATTTCAAACAAGTTGGGGAGTTTTGATTCGAGATTTTTTTGGATCGAAGTGAATTTTGTGTTTGGATTTGTTGAAGATTTGATCATGCCTCCGAGACGTGCTAACCGCTATCAAAATATTGAAGATTTGTATAAAAGACAAGAAGCTGAGCAGATGGAGCAGCGTATCAATGAAAAGTTCAATGAAAGTATTGAAAAATTGAAGAAATTGATGAACGACATGAATCAAAATCAAAGGAGAACGTCACCAGTTTCGAACCAGGGTGGAAACAGGGTTTCGCCATCGGTTTCGGAAGAAAGGAGGATGTCACCCCAGTCTTATCGAGATAGGAGAGAATCATCAGTTTCAATGATGCGAGACCACAATGGGTACATAAATGCAGAGGGAAGAACTCAACGTGGTTTTGAAAATGAACCATGTCGTAATGTTGAAAGACAGGGTAGAAGGGATATGCGTGGTCGTAGGGATGTAGATGGTCAGGATCGATATCAAAAAACATCTGATTTTGAGGAAGATGGTGATGGAGGTAGTATTCATTATCGAAATCAAGGCCAAGTGCGAAATCAATTTCGGGATTAAGAAAAGGATCGTAAATGGGAGTCAGGTATGAGGATGGAAATTCCAGAATTCAAAGGTGGTATGCAAGCGGAAGAATTTCTTGATTGGTTGTCGAATGTTGAAGAAATTTTGGAATTCAAGGATGTGCCTGAGAATCACAGAGTCCAATTAATTGCTACAAGACTAAGGGGAAGAGCTATGGCTTGGTGGCAACAAACTAAACTAACCTGGGAGAGAATGGGAAAATCAAAAGTTGTCACTTGGGAGAAGATGAGAAAGATGATGAAAGCGACTTTCTTGCCGTACAATTATCAATCTCTTATGTATCAACATTTGCAGAATTTGAGACAAGGGACGAAGATAGTGAATGACTATGCAGATGAATTCTATCAATTGATTGCAAGGAATGATATAATGGAAACCGAGGAACAGCTAATGGCTAGATATGTTGGAGGGTTACGAATGCAAATTCAAGACATGGTTAATATGTTTAATCCTATGTCTGTTCCTGAAGCACATCAGAAAGCTCTAGCTTGGGAGAAACAAGGGAGACAAGGAAGTGGTGTGTTTACGAGTTCCAACAATCAAAATAAGGGTGCTGGTAGTAGTGCAAATGTTTCCAAGACAGTCAATAAACCAATTGTCAATGAAGCCGCTAAAGCAAAGGTCAATAACAGTATCAAGTGCTATAATTGTCAGGAGTTTGGCCATAAAAGTAATGAATGTACAAAGCCAAAGAAGAGAGCATTAGTTGCAGAGGAATGTGAGTGTGAGGATGTGGAAGCTGAAATTGATTATTCTCATCCACCGAAGTTTGATGAAGATGAAGAAGTTGTGTCGGGAGACGAAGGGTGTAACTTGATGATGAGGAGGTCTTGTTTAATGCCAAAGCATGAGGATGATTCTAGTTGGCTGAGGAGCAATATCTTTCAGTCTACATGTACTATCTTGGGAAAGGTTTGTCGATTTGTTATTGATGCGGGAAGCCGCGATAACATTATTTCTGAAGAAGCCATCAAGAAGTTAGGGTTGAAGACTGAAAAACACCCTAGACCTTATAAACTGGCATGGCTAAAGAAAGGTGGAGAAGTGACAGTGGGAAGACGAGCAGTTGTTACATTTTCTATTGGGAAGAAGTACAAAGATGAAATATGGTGTGATGTTGTCGATATGGATGTGTGTCATCTACTATTGGGAAGACCATGGCAATATGATAGAGCTGTACAACATAATGGTCGCACCAACAGCTACAGTTTCATGTTCGAAGGTACTCAAATCACTTTAGTTCCTAAGAAGCGTGAACAAAGTGAAAGCAAGTCAGAGAAGAAAATGGAACCAACTAGTCTATTATCTTCGAGAGAATTTGTTAAAGAAGTGGAAGATAGTGCTGAATTGTTTATGTTGATTGGGTATGAAACAAGTGAAGATCTTGAAATTCCTACGGAGGTTAGACCGGTGTTAAATGAATTTGAAGATGTCTTTCCTGCGGAATTACCTAAGGATTTACCGCCACTAAGGGACATACAACATCAAATCAATCTAGTGCCAGGTGCTGTTTTACTGCATAGACCGCATTATCGTATGAGTCCGAAAAAGCATGAAGAGTTGAGGAGATAGGTTGAGGAGTTGCTTGAGGAAGGGCGTGTTCGAGAGAGTCTCAGTCCTTGTGCTGTACCAGCTCCGTTGGTGCCAAAGAAAGATGGTTCGTGGAGAATGTGTACAGACAGCAGGGCACTCAACAAAATAACTGTCAAATACAGATTTCCTATGCCAAGACTTGATGATCTATTGGATCAACTCAATGGGTCTGTAATCTTTTCTAAGATCGACCTTAAGAGTGGTTATCATCAAATTCGCATAAGACCGGGTGATGAATGGAAGACGACATTCAAGACTCGGGAAGGATTATATGAATGGCTAGTCATGCCATTTGGTCTATCTAATGCACCAAGTACATTTATGAGGGTGATAAATCAAATTTCCAGACCTTACATCGGGAAGTTTGTTGTAGTCTACTTTGATGATATCTTGATATATAGTGCTAGCATAGAGGAGCACGTTCAACACTTACGAAAGGTGTTAACTATTCTTCGTCAAGAACAGTTCTATGCAGCAACGAAGAAATGCGTGTTCATGACGCCGAGTGTTTTATTTCTGGGTTATGTCGTGTCCAAGGAAGGGATACAAGTGGACCAGAGTAAAGTAGCCGCAATCAAAAATTGGCCACAGCCCAAAACTATAACAGAAGTCAGAAGTTTCCATGGGTTAGCTTCATTTTATCGAAGATTTATATCGCACTTTAGTAGTGTGATGGCTCCTGTTACTGATTGTATGAAAGGAAAGCAGTTTTCATGGACGAAAGAGGCAGGATCTGCTTTTGAACAGATCAAGGAACTTTTAACATCAGCACCGATTCTAGTGTTGCCAGATTTTCAGTTACTATTTGAGTTACATACAGATGCGTCCAAAGTTGGAATTGGAGGAGTGTTGAGTCAGAAGGGTCGTCCAATTGCCTATTTTAGTGAAAAGCTTTCTGGAGCAAAGATGAGATACAGTACTTATGATGTGGAGTTTTATGCTATTGTGCAGGCCGTGAAACATTGGAGACATTACTTGTTCCACAAAGAATTTGTTTTGTATACGGATCATGAAGCATTGAAACATTTACAAGGGCAGAATAAAATTGCAGCTAGGCATGCATCGTGGATAGCTTATTTGCAGCAATTTACATTCGTCGTAAAACGCAAGTCTGGAGTAACTAATCGCGTCGCCGATGCATTGAGTCGGAGGAATAATTTACTAACAACCATGCGAGTCGAGGTGATGGGTTTTGACTTACTTCTAGATTTTCTTACTTCAGATTCATATTTTTCCAAGATCCTAGACAAAGTCAAACAGGGAAACATGGATGGATATATGTTGGTTGATGGTTTTCTATTCAAAGGAAATCAGTTGTGTATTCCATATTGCAGTCTACGAATGAAAATCATCAAAGAATTACATGAAGAAGGACACGTGGGCCGTGATCGTATTATGCAATTGATCTCAAGGTCTTATTTTTGGCCATCAGTTAGGAAGGAGGTTGAAAAGTTCGTTCAGAGGTGCCATATTTGTCAAGTTTTAATGGGGACCACAACAAATGCAGGTTTATATATGTCGTTGCCTATACCTACTAAACCATGGGTGGATATTAGTATGGACTTTGTATTGGGATTGCCGAGAACGCAACGTGGCAATGATTCTATCTATGTGGTGGTTGATCGGTTTTCAAAAATGGTACATTTTGTCGCATGCAAGAAGACGGCAGATGTAGTTAATGTCGCACAGTTATATTTCAGAGAGATCTATCGTCTTCATGGGTTTCCTGAATCTATTATATCGGATATAGACACTCGTTTTCTGAGTCATTTTTGGATGAGTCTATGGAGAATGATCGGGACAAAGCTGAAATTCATTAGTGCTTATCATCCACAGACGGATGGACAGACAGAAGTTGTGAATAGATCCCTAGGTAATCTATTGTGATGCCTCGTAAATGACAATTTGAAGAGTTGGGATTCCAAGCTGTGTCAAGCTGAGTTTGCACACAACCATGCAGTTAATCGTAGCACTGGGTTCAGTCCATTCCAGGTTGTTTACTCAACAATGCCTAAGGGACCATTAGATTTATCTACAGTGCCACAGCAGAAAGGAGTGATCAAACAAACTAGTGATTTTGTGAATGAATTGCAAGAGTACCACAAGGTCGTGCAGGAATGATTTCTTAAGGCGAATGAGAAATATAAGCAATCTGCGGATATTAAGCGACGAAATGTTGGGTTCAAAGAAGGAGATTTTGTATATGCAGTATTGACTAAGGATCGATTTCCTATTCGTACTTACAACAAACTGGCTGCTAGAAAGATTGGCCCTTTGGAAATTGTAAAGAAGATTAACGAGAATGCATCGGTTAAGATTGCCGAATCATATCCATACTGCCGACGTTTTCAACGTCAAACACTTGATTCCATACCATGAGAATAAGCATGTCGAAGAAGAGGAAAGTGTGAATTCGGGGTCGAATTCTTTTCAACCTGGGGAGGATGATGCAGCGCATCCCATGCTAAGAAAGGAATCGCGAACGACATACCTTAAGTCGCGAAGCCCTAAGTCGCTCCAGAATTCCTTAGGTCGCGAGCAGATCCTTATGTCGCGAAGCCCTAGGTCGCTCCAGAATTCCTTAGGTCGCGAGAAGTTCCTTATGTCGCTTCTAGTAGGTCGCTGCCGTGTTTCCTTTAGTCGCTCTGAGATGCCGCTCCAGTAGGTCGAAGCCGCTCCTAGGTCGCTGTCGTGTTTCCTTAAGTCATTTCCAGTAGGTCGCTGCCGTGTTTGCTTATGTCGTTTCTTCCCTTATATCGCTGCCGTGTTTCCTTTGAGTCGCTCCGGGATGCCAAAGTTTGTTGAGTCGCTGTTTGGCTTTATTTGTCAATGTGATGTATGTTGTTAAGTCGTATGATGTTGTAACTCGTATGTCGTTAAGTCGTATGTGTTGAGTTAAGTCGTAAGTCGCATGTGTGTGTTGTAATTTTCTATAAATAGGGGTGTGTTGTTATTTGTAAGAGGAGTTGAATTTTGAATAAAATTTGTTGAGAGCTTTGTGCCTCCATTAAAATTGGAAGTTGAGTGTGATCTCCTTTCTCCATCTTCGAATATTCGAGTGCGCTCGAATCAACGAATTTGAAGCCGATTCATGGAATCTCATGCGCGAGATCAACGTCGAAGAATCGTAGATCTTCTAACGCGGTATCGTGCGCGATCAACGTGTTGAAGATAGCTAGAATCCGATATCTCGAGAGATCAACGGATTTGGGCACTTGGGTATCATCAATTCATCAATTTATTTTGTTTCATCGATTCATTTTTCCGCAATTCGTGATTGGATCCTGGATAGATTTGACCGTTGGTTCAGATCTACTTCCGTGCTGCGTCACAAAGGCAGTTGGCTATTGGTCGAGCGAAGATTCGAAGCTGAAGGGGTTGGCAACAACGGTAGGAGGGGAGTTCAATGTCGCCGGATGGGGAAAGACACAAATGTGGGAGACGTTAATAGCTAGGTTTGGAGAATAAAGGGATAAAGGAAGTGGAGAGCTGGGTAAAACAAAAAATGGGACCGTTCATTTGTCAAAATAGCCAAGGAGCTTTTGTGCTCTTGAAACTCAACTCAGTAATAATAGTATAGTATAGATTATATTTTTGGTGCACGTTGATTCAAGAACCTGAAAAATTACTGAACCAGTTGCATCTAAACAAATAAACTTCTTCCGCAGGTCTGGTGAAATATGTTAATTGCAAAACCCGAGTTAACACGCTGTAAAAATCATTTATGTGATCATTTGGATCATCACTACCTTTAACATATACACAACGTGTTGTTAGTTAATTTTTCAACCTCGTATTCTTTGGTGTTGAATTTGTATCCATTGACAAAGAATATTGGATATGTCTTGCCTTTTCCTTTTGTTCTCATCGTAAGATGTTTCAACCCTTCATTGACCACACAATTTACCTGATCATATATGTGATTCGAAAACCAAGTAGCAAAATTTTTGCTGATATCTCCGCTTGGATGCTGTGATTCATAAATACTGCATATACAGATAATATATTGCGTTATAATTAATACACACATGTATTATTCAAGTAAATAATTTTAGATGTGTTATTCATAATTAGTACCTAACAAATAGCGCAACTTCTGCACAGTTAAGAAGAACATATATGTGGACTACATGGTAATCTCTATCGTCTAACCATACTTCCACACATCTTCCAACAGGACGTCCCTGCTGTCTAAAAATAGATAACATTGATTCAGAAGAATCTTGTTCAATGCCCTCATCATTTCGCGTAGCACTTTCAAAAGAAAGTTCACATGGCCACTGAAATAATGAGAGAAAAGGAACGAAGCTTCTTCTTCGATATGTGATTTGCATATCGAACCTTCAACTCGTGCTTTTTGTCTGAATTTTTTCTTTAGATGATTCAAGTACCTATTAGGAATAATTATAATTAAATTTTATTACATGTGGTTAAACTAAAATTTCACAACTCAATATTAATACCTTTCAAACTGATACATCCATCCATATTTCACAGGACCTCGAAGACGTGCTTCAAACGGAAGATGGACAGTTAAATGCTCCATTACATTAAAGAAACCAGGAGGAAATATTTTCTCTAGTTTGCAGAGCAGTATAGGATTTTCTTCCTCAAGTTTACGTAGACGATCAACATTTAAGGTAATTGACAAAGCTCCTTATAAAACAAACTAAATTCTGTTAAAACCGTCCAAACTTTTGTGGGCAACAGTTCTTTGAACGCAATAGGTAACAAATGCTCCAATTACCTGACAATCATGACTTTTCATCCCACTTAGTTTACCGTTCTTATAGTCGAAACATCTATGAAGATTAGAGGAAATCCCATCAGGAAATCTTCATCCTTCCACCCACTTTAAAAGTACTTTAACTTGGTTATTGTCTAGCTCGTAGCATGCTTTGGGTTTTTTTATGTCATTGGCTTCATATGACGCTCAGGACGATTTCATATTGCTTTTATATCACGTCTTGATTTCAAATCGTCTTTGGTGTTTCCTATAACATTCAGAACCGTGTTAAGTACATTGTCGAATATGTTTTTCTCGTTGTGCATCACGTCGATATTATGACGAATTAGGAGATTTTTCCAATAAGGCAACTCCCAGAATATACTTTCTTTGCACCAATTATGAATCGTCGATTTACCTTGAATTTTAATTTGTTCACTGGTTTCATGTATCTTTGGATAATCCTTTACAAGCTCATAAATATCTTCGCTTGACCAAATCGTTGGTGGTCGCAAGGTCTCAACTCTATTACTTGTAAAGTTTTTTTATCTTTTCTAAAAGGATGATTAATATGGGGAAAACACTGATGACAGTCAAACCATGAAATTGTCCTCCTATGCGGTAAAGAAAATGCTCATGTTTCTTCCATGCAATAAGGGCAAGCTAGATGACCAGCCGTACTCTAACCCGATAGCATTGCATATGCAGGTAAATCGCTTATAGTCCACAGTAGAGAAGCGAACATACAATTTTTTTTTAAATATTGTACGTTTCAACACCTTCATACCACGGTGTTTTCAACTCTTCGATCAACGGTTGTAAATATACGTCGATTCCTTGTATTGGATCATCAGGGCCAGGGATGACAATAGTGAGAAACATATACAGAGTTTTTATACACATTCAGGGAGGTAAATTGTAAGGTGTAACGATTTTAGGCCAAGATGAATATTTTGAACCAAATTGAAAGAACGGTGAAAATTCATCCGTACATAAACCAAGTGTAACATTATGGCTCTCCGCTGCGAAAGCTGGGTATGTCTTATCAAAATGCTTCCACACTTCTCCATCAGTTGGGTGTGTTAACGTACTTTCTTCCTGTGTTCTCACACAGTGCCATCTCATATGATGCGCGGTTGCAGAAGATGCATATAACCTTTGAAGCCTAGGAGTGATGGGTAAGCAATGCATACACTTGTACAGAACTTCCTTTCCCTTCTTTTTTCTAGAATTGTATCTTTCTTGATTACATATTTTACAATTCCTAAGACTGATGTCTTCTTTCCAAAACAACATGCAACCATTTAAACATGTATCTAATTTTTGATACGGCAAACCATAAGTTTTTTCATTTCATAATGATTTTCGCACATTAATTATTCGGTGGCATATGTCGTTTTGCAGCTTGTACTGTAGATATAAACCCGACTTCTG
Organism: Allium fistulosum; assembly: GCA_030737815.1. NCBI lineage: Eukaryota > Viridiplantae > Streptophyta > Magnoliopsida > Asparagales > Amaryllidaceae > Allium > Allium fistulosum. The sequence goes on along the minus strand of CM060902.1, from coordinate 1,243,521,722 downwards.
TGAAGTTGTATTTTGATTTCATCGTAATGTATTATGTGGTTATTGATAGTTTGCTTATCGTAATGTATTTTGATTTTTCAACTAAATCATATATTTAAATTTTTGCAAATATATAATATTATTCTATTTAATTTTATTTTTAAACTGATGTACACAAATTATTATATGAATATAATCTACAATTTTTAAGTTATTGTTTTACACTTTGATGGTTGGTCATCCTACTTCCCACTACAAACACAGTAGTAATTATATTCTGCAAATTCTTTTATTTTAAACGATTCAATAAAATTTCGGTAGCACTTCCCCTTTGTTCACTGTATCGTACACTTATGTGGGTACACAGGGAATAAAAAGGAAGTGTTGTCGAAATTTTGTGAACCGTTTAAAATAAAATGATTTGCAAAATATAATTACTACTGTGTTTATAACTTGTCCAATACAGGGACAAATCCGACAAATATTGTATTGGATGAATATAAATGTCCATTCTGTGATAAAAACGAATATCCATACAACGATCATATACAATATTTGTCAGACGGGACCAAAAACTCTCTAAGGATTTACAAAAAGTAAAGCGTATTATACAACAATTATTACAATAATTTATATACATTCTAAAAAATGCATACACTAAATCGTCGTTTTCGTCATTTTAAAAACGAATACATCAAATTTTGAGCATCGACTCTACTAAATCCAAAGTAGCCCCAGCGTGCGTATGCAGTAATTAATCAACGCATATACACGAATTAACACACATGTACACTAAACAAATTATTTTTCTCAACATTTCAATAATTAACAATTGTAATAACAACCTAATTAGCATTCAATAGGGTATACCAAACAATCAATGGGATATCATACAACTATAACAACAAATTAAACCTAATTTAACAAATCAAACTTAAATATAGGGTTTAGGAATTTAACCTTCTTACCAAGCAATAAGTGATGGAGCTAGCTGAAAATCGAAGAATCCGAGGTGCTGGAGGCGTGGAAGGCAGTCAGTGGCGTGGAGGAGGTGCTGGAGGAGGGTTTGGAGGAGTGGAGGCAAGATTTGGGGAAGAGGGAGAATGAATGGAATTGTCGGCCTGGGTTCAGGTATTCGCGATTTTTCGACGGCTTCTGACGGCCGCCAACGGCAACTTTATCGACGGCTTCCAACGGCTTCCGATGGCTAAGTTATTTTAATTTCAATTATGCCACGGAAATTGCTTACCGTCGGAAGCCATCGCTAATTAGGCGACGAGCCGTCGACGGCCGTCGGAAATGGTCGTCGCTTTTTACTGTTCATCTAGTAATGAATTGGATTTTGGAATTTAATAATTATAATTCAAATATATGGAATAATTAAATATTTGAATTATGAATTATATGTTAATTAAATGGATTTAATAATTTTATTTAACTCCTTTTAATTAATAAATAATATTGGTAAATTCAATTTGTAAATTTATTTACAAACATAAATAGATTAGATAAAATATCGATAGTTAAAATATAAAACGATATTTAAATCTGTGAAATTGTCGTTCCGGGGTACAGTCTCAGATTTCTACGAAACCAGTTTCATTGGATCCGTAATAGTGAATTATAATACGTCGTCGAATTTTAGGGCAATCAGACGTATCGTTTAGTCGTGCGAGATCGAAACGCATTGAAATTAATATCGAAAAATCAATATAGTAACTGGGTTTAAAAATCTATCTTCTGCATACGATCGAATTAGACCTCAAGGCTAGTTCCAATTCGTTTGGAATATGGGTGTAACATTTTGAACGCCAAGCGGCATGTCTCATTTGTAGTTCGAAATTTTCGGACGTTGTATAGCTTGATAATTTAAATTTAAATAATATATATAATATTTATATCAGCCATATTATCCCATGCCCTACACTATTCAAGACATACCCCATCAACTCCAACACCATACCTCATGTGGTCACCCATATCCCTGAGAATTATAAAATGCAACCCGTTTCCTTCTCTTTTCATTTTTTAATATTTTTCAAGTAACTTTTCAAAAAGACAAACCACCTTCTTCTAAATTCAAAATCAAATCATCCCTTCACCTAAAAATCATAAAATTTGGTTTGTTAAGACTTTGAGATCTTAAATTCTATACCAAGATTAAGGGGTGTGAACTTTGTTGACCGTAGTCAGTATTTGGGAGGCAAGCTATATAGGGTTCAGGTTTAAGGGTAATTTGGTCAGAGTTGGTCTCCGGGGTCGGTTGTAGTGGGTTTGTCGAAGGAAGGGCCTTCGGTGGGTGGAGTTTATGGAGGTGCGGTTTATCGTGGTGGAGTGCAGCATGGCATACGAACTAAGAAGGAGCAGCAGGTCACGTTATTTTGGGGATGATCGGAGAAGTTGTTCGAGTGGTGGTTGTGATGAGATTTCGAAATGGGAATCAATGGCGCGATCAGATCTTAGTTTCATCAAGGATTCGAGGCGCTTGGGGGTGGAGTGCATAGTTTTGGTGCACTATTTTGTGCATGTACAGAGATATATTAACTTAGGGAAGAAAGGTTGTAGAGGGCAAAGTTATAAATTTGTATAAGTTGTTTAATTTAAATTTAAATTATCCAATAACTTATAAAATTCATATCTCACTCATACGAGGTCGGATTCGAACGCCGTTTTTTGCGTTGGACTCATGTCCTCGAGATCTTCATGATGGAATTGGTTTGGATGGATTTGGAGCAAGTAAAATTTTTGGCTAAAATTGAACGGTCGTTCAGTTTTATCCAAAATGGGGACGTTTCGGCAAAAACGAAAATAAATGTGAGTTTAACTCACATTAAATTTTATTATATCATATCAATAATGTTATAAATGTTTATTGATTGCTTGGATGTTAGTTAAAATATTTGATTGCTTGTTTGTTGAATTTCCGTTTGAAAAATGGATGACATATTAATTTGATCGTTATAAACCCATATGATTATATATATACTATCCATAACCATTTTTTTGCAAGGAAAACCTGTAGAGAGACCCAAAGGGGGTTTCTCGCCAATAAATTATTTATTTACATCCCTATGCTATTATATTGATGTTTAATTGAAATAAATCATGATATTCCATTTAATTTGTAAAGTGTCGTTATAGCAATTTCGCTATATCGTCATTTATTAAATTCCATCCCAAACCCTGTCATATGAACTTGAGCTTGTGTTTCCGTTAAACAGAATGTTAAAATTTATTTATCATTTTGATTAAATGATAATTTGAATTAATTTATCATTTTAATTAATGATATTGAAATTAATTAACCAATTTAATTATGGTGTTTTAAAATTGGTTTATCTTTGATTTAAATGAGATAAGATTTAATTTATCACTTTAACTAATGATTTCTTAAGTTTAATTAACTACCTTAATAAATGATGATTGAAATTAATAATCATTTTAATTAATGATATTTAAAAATAATTAGTCATTTTAAATAATGATATTTGAATTTAGTTAATCATTTTAGTTAATGATTGTTTTAAATTTAATTAATTATTTTAACTAATGATATTTGGAATTTAGTTAAATCATTTTAATTGATGATGTTTTATAATTCAATAAATCATTTTAACAATGATATTTTAATTAATCGTTTTAACTAATGAGGTTTGAATTTAATTAGTCCAATTAATTTATGATTTTTTTAACTTAATTAATTGTTTTAATTAATGGAATTTAAAATTACTATCATTTTAATAAATGATGTTTGAGATGACTTATTTGTTTTAACTAATGATTATTTGTATTTAATTAATCTTTGAAATTAATGATATTTAAAGTTAATTAATTGATTTAATAAAAGTGATTTGAGTAAATTATCTAATATAATAAAATTGCTTTAATTAACCGATTTAAAGTTAATAAACTGATTTAATAAAGATTTTAAAGTTAATTTACCAATGTTATAAAAGTGTTTGGAAATAATTATCTATTTTATTAAAGATAATGGATTTTTTATTTAAAGAGATTTTAAATGTGATTAATTATCTTTTGGGATAGTTAATATTGTTTTAAAGTTATAAAAAGGAATTGGAACTCGATTGTTGGGATGTTAAGTTGGATAATCTTCTGGGTGTTCGGTCTAATGTTGGTTTAGGCCTTCGAGGTCGCGCACTTGGAAAAATTATTCTCTTAACATTTTAACAATCAGGAACTAATTTAAAAGTGTTTTACCAATATGGAAATATGGAAATCAAGCACAAGTTCAGTTCTTTTAAAGGTTAAAGTTCGATTTCGGGTATAGAACAATAGTTCCGTAATCGATATCGCTTATATGGAAAGGATCTAGTCATGCATTTAACGCTAAACGTTAAGGCTTGGACTCGTTTCTATCTCAAAGGTTAAAAATGTCGTCAAGGTGATGCATAGAGGTAACACTACCTTAACTTGCCCGGCTTCATTTTCAATCGAGAGATAGAACTTGTCTGGAATCAACGAGTAGTAATAAATATATGAAATTTAGTTTCCATATACAATCATTTTAATTATCCTCGATAGTTAATTTATTAATTATCGGATTCAGCTTTCTTCATGGTGTATCGTCACCTTAAAAATGATTTGCTGCTCAATCAAGCTTTGTTATCCTTTATCGGAAATGACTAAACTAAAAGCACGAGTGGCAGCCAAGCTATGTGGGGTTGCTCGCATCAAAGGGTATTTTTCACATCTCATCTAGTTTGGATTCGGTGGTGCACTTAGATGTTGGAAATATTCGGATTCTCGGTAAGGTCAGGCGGGGTCCGGCTTGGAGGTTTTCGAGAAGTGTCATAGAGTAAATGAGCTTCTCAGGAGTATATTACTAGAGGTATACTTCAAGGATGGTGCACCTTCTTTGTCATTTGTTGGAAATTTTCCTTTCCTTATTTGATTCAAATCCTTGAATCTGTTTACCTTTAAATTGCCACGAGTAGAGCCAACTCCTCATCATGGCATTTAAGTACTGATTTAGTCCATTCTATTAAGTTGGCCTGTTACCTTATTCAGTTCATTCTATCAAGGTTGGATTGTTACCTTATTTAGTCCATTCTATCAAGTTGGACTGTTTTCCTTGTTCTACCCATTCTGTCCAGTTTGGATTTTACACGGTTTATTTTCATTCTTTCAAGTCTGCTTTAATATTAATTATGCTCCTTTATACTTGGATTTGTTTCCTTATATTTATTTCTGCTCTTACCTGTATAAATGTTATTCTAACGGGGTGAAAACCCGTCCCGTGTTAGCGGCGTGGTCTCATAGAACTTTATATGTTCCCCATTATTTGAGTTATCTCATGTTGGTATTTCCAGACTGATGCAGGTATTATTTATTTATAACGCTCGGGTCAGCACGAGTATTTTCCCACGTTGTCTTTGAAGTATTGGAGATTGTGGAGGGGAGCTGAAGATTCACTTATCGTAGTATTTTAATTTTCCACTGTATTATATAGTATACCTATCGACATTTGTAAGTTCAGGATTTTATAATTGTCCAACTGATAAGATTTGTTTTTAACTCTGAAATACTTTGTATGTTTGGAGTGACAGTTTCTACTGTCCTTGTTATATTATATGTTGTCGATTCCACTATGAGATTATGTTTTTCTATATTCTTTGTTCTTTTCTTTTTATGTACCCTAACAAACTGTCCTTTTATCGATTGGATGAGCGACATTAGAACACGGTGGTAGTGTTCAGTGTCAACTTTCGATGGTCGAAAAGGCGGGTTCTTACATAGAAACTCTCTGATATTGTATGGTTTGCAAATCCTTGAAGAATCAGAGTGAAATGATATGGATTTGCAAAGAGAATGGAAGAGTATTCGATGGATTTTTCTCACAAATGTTTGGAGAACGAGTTAGAGAAAATGAGAATTATTGATTTGAAAATTCGTTTTCCACGGCCTTTATGTAGTGGTTGAAGAGATGTGTCTTTTGGTGAAGAGGTGGAGGGAAATGTCTCTTCATTTAAAATTTGAAATTCTAATAGACGGGCAGTATGTCGACATATCCTTTACGGTATGTCAACATATGTGCGTTGGAAAAAGAACAACAACACTAATAAGTGTTGTAGATTTTCAGATTTCAAAAGTACCTCATATTTGTGGATTTTTGTGATTCGGTTTAGGTCAATGATTGATGATCTTCGAGTATAATTTCCATGGGGTCTTTAATAAGAGATTCTAAGGTTCAACCAATTACTCATCACTTCAAATATCTCTTGTCGATTCAGCATTTGCATTTCTTCTTCAATCAATTTTGTTCTTCAATCGCTTTGATTAATCTTCATATATAATTCATTTTCTTCCATTGAGTTGTTGTTTATCTCTGTAAATGTCTTCATAATATATTTGAAAGTGCTGCACAACTCGGAGAAATTTTAGTAGTAATATTTATATGGTTGTTGTCATCAAAATGAATATCCAAGGTATTAACAATCTTCCCATTTTTGATGATGACAACCATATAAATATTTGAGAGATAAAATATAATACTTTTATATTTGACTCCCCCTAACTCTATGCTCTCCCCTATCATTTTGCCTAGTATATTTATACATTTTCTTCCCCTTTGTCATCAACAAAAAGACGAAAATAGAATCACTTAAGTACAACTAGATAATATGTATAGAGTTTGTGTATATATATAAATGTATATAAATGAAACTCATGAGAGGAATCAAAATCAACATAAAGCACAAAATAAACTTATCAAGTAAAATAATTAAAATTAGATGAGTTTTAGAGTTACCGACATTGCCGATGCCAATAACACATCCTTTTAATATTTATCCAAATTTCAATGAATTTCTTGTCATATGCTTTGAACATCCGCGGTCTAGTATCCATTGTTCGGTACCTGAAAAATATAAAATATGCACACTAGTACCCTTTTTATTTTGGGTCCATGAGGTTAAGTTTTGGGAAACCAAACCTATGAAGAGTTTGAATGCCCTTTCAAAATATAATCATTGGATAATGAACTTTATTGATAAAATTATCAATATATTTTTCTTTTTCAATATTATCTAACTTTTTTAGGAACCCATAAATTAATGAGCCTATTTGGGGGTTTTAAATTTAATTTTCTAGGTTTTGGTTTGAAATTGATATTCTTAACAAATTTAATGCTTTGAGTACTATTTGTCTTTGATTTTGGCTTAGGGGTGTATCCAAGTCCATGTTTATTCCTAGTAGGTTTAGATCCATATAATAAATTTTCTAGATTATCCTTCCTTTTGTTAAATTTATCAACATTAGTTTTCATTTTATCAAAATCCTTATTGAGTTTGAGAATAACATTGTCCATAGATGTTATTTTGTCATTCAGATCAGTGATCTCGACTTCATTGAAAGATTTTCTGATTTTAAGGATTCATTTTCACTTTTCCGTTTTTCAAAACTTTCAAATGTTAAATCCTTTTCATTATTATGCCCATTAAATCTTTCGATTTCATCTTTTAGACATGTTTTTCTTCAGTTAACATTTCATTAAACATTTTTAATCTATCTATCTCTGCTAAACTGTTCTTATACTCTTTCCTAAGCATTTTATATCCCTTATACATATCATTTAAGACAATAGTAATTTCTTTATTAAAATTCCATACCTAATCATCCTTTGCCATGAAGCATATGTTGGCATTTTCTGTTTTTGAATCGCTATCACTTGATGATGTATCAGAATCATCCCATGTTGCGTTGAAAGCATGTTTCCTCTTCTTATTGAAAGCGTTAGAAGAGTACTTCGATTTATTTAGGTTGGGATAGTCTCTTTTCAAATGACCGGGTTTATCCCATGCGAAACACTTAACAACATTTCCATTTCTGGAATTATTGTTGTTGGTTTTCCAAAGTTTGTTCATTTTCCAATATTTCAAGAATTTTTTGAAATTCCTGGTCATAAACTCGATATCATCATCAGCATCATCATTTGGTTCATCATTGTCGTTTGTAGCGTTAAATGCTAGTGATTTCTTCTCATTTGCCCGATTCTCTTTTCTAACCTGCAACTTTACTTCATAGGACATTAGATTACCAATTAGATCTTCTATTTTCATAGTACTAATTTCATTAGCTTCTTTGATTGCCAGAGTCTTCTGATCCCTTTCACTAGAAAGTGAATTCAAGGTCATTTTGACTTAGTCCTCTTTAGTAAAAAAAATTCTAATAATATTAATGCATGCACTATATCCTAAAATCTGGAATACATATCAGAAATAGACTTATTGGTTTCATTTGAAAAAGTTGAAACTGGTTAGTTAGAATAGATATATTAGTTTGTTTTACTTTACTAGTGCCCTCATGTGTGACTTGCAATGTTCTCTAAATTTCATATGCAGACTTACAAATAGACACTCGATTAAATTCATTTCTATCTAAGAAGCAAAATAAAATGTTCATAGCCTTTGAGTTACTGTGTGCTTGTGTCTTTAGGTCGAGTGTCCATTGTGAATAGTTCACTTGGGGCTCAGTGTACTCTATTTGGGTGATGTTCCAAATATCTAAACCACTAGACTGCAAATAAAATTTCATCCTACAAACCCAATATGCATAATTACTACCACCAAATAGAAGGGGTCTAGTGGTAGATTGCCTTTCTACAAAAGTGTTAAAGAAAGTGTTACAAGTGTCATTAGGCATTTATACTTTTCAAAAACCAAGTTACGAATTTTTGAAAACCAGTGCTCTGATACCAAATGTTAGAATGGGGGTTGTCTATAACACAATGCGAAATGGACCTTAAGGCTATTTTTAAACACTAGAGGGGATTAAGTGTGTATTTCAAATCTATAAAACTAACTTATGAATTTAATATTGTATCTATTCAAATTGCAAACATAAATAAGTAAGTAATAAAGTAAAATGCGGTAAAGTAAATAACACCCGGATTTTTATACTTGTTCGGATTAACCAATCCTACATCCAATCCTTCACTGCACCATGTAGAACTTTACTATAATCGTTTGCTTTCCATGGGTGGCAAGAACACCTTTACAATCTTGATTTCACGGGCTACAAGATACACCCTCTTGATTTATCGGGCTACAAGAACACCTTCTTGATTTCACATGCTATAAGAAAACCTTCTCCTTTTATCAAACAACAACAAAATATGGCAAATAGCCATATCTTCAATACAGATTCTTGTAGATTCGGTACAATGACCCTATAGACCTCCAATAGCAATATATCTTTGAATTATTTAAGGAATATAATGAAATCAGAGAGAGGATGATATGAATTCAAGTAGAAACTCTATGATATTCTGTGGTTTGCAAATCCTTGAAGAATCAGAGTGAAATGGAATGAATTTGCAAAGAGAATGGAAGAGTATTCGATGAATTTCTCTCACAAATGTTTGGAGAAGGAGTAAGAGAAAATGAGAATTATTGATTTGATAATTCGTTTTACAGGGCCTTTATGTAGTGGTTGAAGAGACGTGTCTTTTGGTGAAGAGGTGGAGGGAAATGTCTCATCATTTAAAATTTGAAATTCTGAAAAATAGGCAGTATGTCTACATATCCTCTGCTATATGTCGACATACATGTGTTGGAAAAAGTACAACAACACTAATAAGTGTTGCAGATTTTTAGATTTCAAAAGTACCTCATGTTTGTGGATCTTTGTGATTCGGTTAAAGTCAACGGTTGATGATCTTCAAGTATAATTGCCATGGGGTCTTTAACCAAAGATTATATGGTTCAACCAACTACTCATCACTTCAAATATCTCTTGTCGATTCAGTATTTGCATTTCTTCTTCAATCAGTTTTGTTCTTCAATTCGCTCTGATTAATCCTCATATATAATTCATTTTCTTCCATTGAGTTGTTGTTTATCTCTGTAAATGTCTTCATAATATATTTTAAAATTACTGCACAACTCGTAGAAATGTTAGTAGTAATATTTATATGGTTGTTGTCATCAAAATCAATATTTGAGGTATTAACAAGTGTATGCTTGCTTTAAAAGTATGTTTGACTTAGATTAGATGTAGGATAGATGTAGACTCGTTACATGAAATAAACTTTGTTGAAAATTTATTACAAAAATAGCCATGTTTTCAAATTCCACACTCTAGCATTTTTTTGTTAATATGAGAGCATACATTACGTAATACAAATTCCACATATATTATCAGGAAACCTTTTGAAGCAATATGGGAAAGAGGTTATCAAAATTCATCATGGTCGTCTTCCATCATTTATATGTGGATATCCTGCTAAACAGGTCTCCCATTTTTTGTACTGTTTCATTTTCTATTTCAGACGATCACACTTTTGATAATTTTAAATGATTCTAATGATGAATTATTTCTTTCAGTCGGCCTTAATGTTGGGGCGAAATAGATTGGTGCAGCGAGTCACAATTTTATCAAAGAACTTGATTCAGGCCCGATTATAGACAAATGGTAGGTTTTTTGAAAGTCTCCAAATTGTGTGTTTATGTTTAACTAAAAAGACAGATTGCATCTCAGCTTTATAATATGTTATCATAATCAAACAATAAGTCTAGAAACAAATATATTACAATAGTTTTAGATAACTGTCAGGATAACATCATTTACACTTCCATTAATGATTTCTTTGCATTATTCTGGCTAGTAATTTATTTTCAAGCATATACATGCATTTTTCTTAAATTTGCATAACATCACATGGATACTGTAAGAAGTTTCATCTGAAAATCAGAAAACCTCCAAAAGCCTTCGATTTGGTAAAGGGCACCGCAATCCGATGGTTGAACGTTGACCGTGGTGCCCTAGGATGGCGTTAAATCGCTTCTACCTTGGTCGACGGTTTTTTATAGGTATCGCGGCCGACGTTCAACCGTAGACCTTGATTCCCATAATACCAAGGTGGCAACGCTTATCACTACACTTAAATTATATTGATTTCTTCCTTATTGTCGTGGTTGTGGTGTTATCCGCACCTAAAACTTTATCTTATTATGGTAGAATGCATACTCTTTTAGGTGTACATCTTATCTTGTCTGCTTTAACAAATGTGCAAACAGTTTATGTCATGGATGTGTCTTTTTGGTTGAGCATAAGAGGGATTGGTGCATCTGAGTTTAGGTTAAAACTCATGCTTATGGCTTTTTTTAATAGGGAATGATGTATGTCATCCCAATGGTGGGGGTTGCTTCCATCGTCTCTCACTGTTTCATATAATACTTAAAGAGAAATGCGTCTTTTCCAAAGTAGAAAAAATTGTTATAATTTTCAATAGAATACTGCTTTATAATAAAGCTCAGCCACTTAATAAAGGCAAAGAAGAAGAGAAGAGATGTCACTGAAAGATAATTTATTTGATACTAGAAAATGTCTTTATATAGGCACATAGTTCAATGAAGTACCGTACTAATAGGAAAACAAATAGCTAACAGACTATATGACTTATTCCTAGCTAATATATTGGAAATATAAAATGCTATAAACTTGGTCAAGAAACTCAAAAGCTGATGTTGATTTATTCAATACTCCCCTTCAACATCAGCTTCTAGTCTTTTCACCATCCGAGCTGATTACAGAAATTCTGTCCCAACATGCTCCAATTGAATTTCTTCTTGCAAGACCTTCTCTCTAATAAAATGATAATGCACCTCCACATGCTTAGTTCTTGCGTGAAAGACTGGATTTTCTGCTAATCTTATTGCTGACAAGTTGTCGCAATACAAAGGGATACTATACCCTGTTAGCTAATGCAAGTCCTTCAATAATAGCCTAAGCCAAGTGCTTTCTTAAGCTGCCATTGCCGCTGCTCAGTACTCCGCTTCTGTGGTTGACAAAGACACTGTTGGTTGTCTTTTGCTACACCAATAAATTGCTCCAGACCCAAGCATGAACACATATCCGGTAGTTGATCGTCGAGTATCATGGTCACCTGCATAGTCGGTGTCGCAGTAGCTAACTAACTTGCATTCTCCACCTTTCTTGCACATAATACTATAATCAAGTGTACTCTTTACATATCTCAAGATTCGTCGAGCTACTTCCAAATGTGGTTTCTTTGGATTTTGCATGAAGCGACTTATCACACCTATTGCAAAGGAAATATATGGCCTTGTTAAGGTTAAATATATAAGACTACCTACCAACCGCCAGTACATTGTAGCATCTTCCAGATCTTTTCCTTCATGAGCACACAATTTTGCATTTGGTTCCATCGGAGTCGAGATTGGCTTGCACTTGAGCATTCCAAACTTCTTCAACAAATCTATGGAATACTTTTGTTGATTGAGATATATTCCTTCTTGTGTACGATCAATCTCTAGACCAAGAAAATGCTTGAGCTATCCAAGTTCTTTCATCTGAAAGCGAACTGAAAAATTCTCTTTAGTTCGGAGAATTTTTTCTTCATAATCTCCTATGATAATTAAATCATCCACATATACGAGCACAATGGCTAACTTCCCTCTTTTGGCTTTGACAAACAAGCTAGAGTCTGCAGATGTTACCAAATAACCGCCATAAGTAAGAAATTCAGCAATCTTACCATACCATGCCCTCGGTGCTTGTTTTAACCCATAGAGAGCCTTACAGAGTTTACATACATATTCAGGATGATCTTGACTCTGAAAACCTATTGGTTGATTCATGTAGATCTCTCGATCCAACTCCCCATGCAAAAATGCATTCTTCACATCCAGTTGCCACAAGTTCCAACTTTTACTAGCTGCAAGCGCTAATAGGACTTGTACGGCTGTAAGTTTAACAACCGAACTAAAAGTTTCATCATAGTCTACTCCATATTGCTGAGAAAACCCTCGAGCTACCAAACGAGCCTTGTGTCTCTCTATTGATCCATTAGTGCGATGCTTAATCTTGTACACCCATCTGTAGGAAATAGGCTTCACATCTCTTGGTTTTAGAACGAGCTCCCAGGTCTGATTTTGCTTTAATGCAACAATTTCCTCTTCTATAGCTTTAATCCATTCAGGATTCTGAGATGCTTCCTCAAACGTCTCTGGTTCTGTTGCATATGCTTCTTCTACTATGGCAGCATTAGCATATTTTGGATTTGGTTTTCTGATCCTAGTTGATCTTCTAGACGTAATTGGCGTGTCTGCTTCATTAGGGTCTACTTCTTCGCTTAGTTGTTGATGCATATTCTTCTTCTACTATGCACACCCGTTTTGCCTTCTTCAATATCACCACCTTGATTTGAACCTTCGGCTTTATTTGATCTCAATTGAACTTGAGATGATTGCAACAAGTTTTTAAAAATATCTAAATCTGGCAATACTTCTTTGTCTGAGGACCACCATGAAGAGGCTTCATCAAACACCACGTTTCGAGATGTGTAGCACTTTCCAGTTGTTGGGTCGCAACAGGGCCATCCTTTCCTTTGATTGTCATATCCTACAAAGACACATCTAACTGCCTTTTTTCCATCTTGCTACGTAAGTGGTCTGGTATAAATACATAACATACGCATCCAAAAACTCGAAAATGATCAACAGTGGGCTTTATGTTCCATATTTTTTCAAAAGGTGAGAAAAAACATAACCTTTGTTGAGGAAGCCTATTGGTCACGAAGGCTGCAGTAGTCATTGCTTCTGCCCAAAAACGACCCAGAACATTTTTTGCATGAAGCATACTTCGACATATTTCTACCAAGTGCCTATTCTTCCTTTCGGCTATGCCATTTTGCTGTGGAGTGCTAGAACATGTGAATTGATGGCGTATTCTACACTTTTGGAGAAAATCTAAAAAATCATCTGAGATGTATTCTCCCCCATTGTCTGTGCGTAGACAACAAATACTCCTACCAACTTCTGCTTCTGCTACTTTTTTGAACTCTTTGAACTTTGAAAAAGTTTCAGATTTTTCCTTCATAAAGTAAACCCACACATATCTCGAGAAAGTGTCAATGAAGGTTACCATGTATTTCATCCCACTAATGGAAGCTTGCTTAACTGGTCCAAACACATCAGAGTGGACCAGCTATAGTGGTTCTTTGGCTTTAAACTTAGACTCTTCATAGGGCAACTGTGTGCTTTTCCATATTGACAGCCTGCACATACAAAGTCTGTTCTCACTTCAAGTTGTGGAAGTCCCTTCAGCATTGACTTCTTCATCATCATATCTAGCTTAGAATAACTAACATGACCTAGCCGCATGTGCCACAAGTCTGCCGTCTCGTTCCTTCTTGTCTTGTCTATGTATGCGGTTTCTACAAGCATCACATAGACTGACTCCGATCTTTGTCCCTTTATGATTGGTTCTTCTGTGATCTCAACATGATCCTGGTATACTTTCACATCTTGTGGACCAAACAAAACAAAATAGCCAGAAGATGTTAATTGTGAAACTGAGAGAAGATTTTTCTTCATACCTGGAACATGATAGACATTTTTGAGCAACAACTCGGTATCATTACAGCGGGGAGGGACTACCGTATTGCCGATATGAGCAATCGGAAATTTTGAGTTGTTCGATGTCACCACTACCCGACTTCCCTTGTATTCTGACAAATTCTGCAACATTTCTTTATCACCGGTCATATGGTTTGAGCAGCCCGAGTCAACAATCCAATCATTCTTATAATCGATTTGACTGATCGTTGCTGTAAAAGTTGTCTCCTCTTCATCTGCAATACAAAGCGCTTCAGCACCCCATTCTTCTTCATCTTTGGAAGTTATAACATTACTTTCCACTCCCTTTGTCTTAGACCAACAATTTTTCGCCATATGACCCTTCTTTCGACAGTTGTAACACTTTCCTTCAAACTTTTGGCCACTGCTAAGTTTCTTAGAACCTCCTCCTATATGGACCCTCCCTTTTCCTTGATGACTTATCGCCTTGCCATCATTCTTTTTGGAACCACTAGTGACATGCTGCTTTGAATTCCACCTGCCTTTGTTAGCATAGAGTGCCTCTTCTTCTCTTTTTAGCGAGACTCCTCCCATTTGCTTAGCTAAAGCTTCTTGACCAGCTAGCAAATTTTCGAATTCTACAAGCGATGGCTGAGTTTGCTATCCTTGAATAGCAGCCACAAAACTTTTGAATTCTGGCTTCAAACCATGGATGATGATCCGCTTTATCCTGGTATTACCAATAGGGGTGAGCAATATTCGGTTCGAACCGAATTAACCGACCAAACCGGTTCATTTTGGTCGGTTCAGTTCGGTTATGAAATTTTATCGGTTTGAATTTGGTTTGTAAAATAATTTTATTTTGGTTATCGGTTTAACCGAATTAACCAAACTTTTATTATATTATCCAAATTCATAGCATTGTAATACTATTAATAATTTGTTTAGTAATAAAAACCAAATTTATTTATTGAAAATATGTTAATTTTCTTATAAACTTAAAAAAGTACTCGCAATAGTTTCTCTAAACATAAATATATGTTTTCCTTTAAGTAAACCGATCATTTAAATAATAATCTATGGTAATTTATTTTACTTACCTTTCTAGTTCGGTTAAATCGGTTACCGACCAAATTAACCGAAATTAATTTGGTTCGGTTCGGTTTGGTTTTGATTTTTTTCGGTTTTAGTTCGGTTTGACATTTTTTACCTCAAAACCAACCGAACCGACCGAACGCTCACCCCTAATTACCAATAGGAGCCTTTGGATCCAACTCAGACTTCACTTTATGGAAGTACCGTGTAATCGTCATGTCCCATTGTGCCATTGACAACAACTCATTCTCTAAGAGTTGGAGCTTCGTATCATTCTTCTTAGAGAACAACTTGGCAAGCACATCCCAAGCTTCTTTAGGAGTTTCTGTATTTCAAATATGCTCCAGTACATCCTCTTCAACCGTCATCTTCAAAACGAACATGGCTTTGCCTGCTTTGATCTTCCACTTCTGCAACATCCCATTTGCATCTTCAGCCTACGGTTGTTTTACTTCGTTTCCATTCACAACCTCCCATAAATCATGGCCTTGCATGTAAGACATCATACAAGTAGACCATGAATTGTAATTCTGGTTATTAAGCTTCTTGATTCCACCAACTACTTGAAGGTCACCCATCTTGTTAATAGAAAGATAAAACTCACAACGTGGCTCTGATACCAAATTGTAGAAAAAATTGTTATAATTTTCAATAGAATGCTGCTTTATAATAAAGCTCAGCCACTTAATAAAGGCAAAGAAGAAGAGAAGAGATGTCACTGAAAGATAATTTATTTGATACTAACAAATGTCTTTATATAGGCACATAGTTCAATGAAGTACCGTACTAATAGGAAAACAAATAACTAACTGACTATATGACTTATTCCTAGCTAATATATTGGAAATATAAAAATGCTATAAACTTCGTCAAGAAACTCAAAAGCTGGTGTTGATTTATTCAATAGGATTGGTGCATCTGAGTTTAGGTTAAAATTCATGCTTATGGCTTTGTTTAATGGGGAATGATGTATGTCATCCCAATGGTGGGGGTTGCTTCCGCCGTCTCTCACTGTTTCATATAATACTTAAAGAGAAATGCGTCTTTTCCAAATCTTATATATAGAGAAGTATATGTTTTTCCACCCCATTGGGTTTCTTAATTAACATTGCATCCCCATGTTGAAATATTTGATCTATACATATGCTAGTATGATTATTTTGACGAGACAAACTAGCATATATAAAATATACTCATGTATTTACACACCTAAATTAATATACACAAATAAACAAAACACAGTGGCACGTTGTCCATGCACCAAACAACCAACACACACCCTACCACAACACGCCCTCCCCCATACCACACACACACGTATCTGTGTGTGGGTAGGGTATGGTCATTGCGGCATTTCTTACCTTTTCAATTCAATCATGCTTTGTTGAAGAGCAAATTATTGACGTAACCTTCAAGAAGAGGAAGGCTTTATTTTTAGTAATATTTATACATCACTTCAACCATCTTTGCAAAATTCTAGGATACGATCAATAGACTAGGAGAGAAATAGTTTTTGAGATGCATTCTTTATTTACCCATGTCTTTGTAATCATTTGCTCAACATGCTCCATTGCAGTTTGAGTAGAGTGTTTTGGATATTGATTTAGTAAGCATTCAACATATGAATCATCAAACCCATCTTGATTTTCATCCTTGGTAATATTGGAACACATAGATGTCATGTTTGAAGAAATTAAAGTTTGCATTATAATGTAACAAATTAATCATAAAGTTATACCTTGGCACTTCCCAAATCATCCGAAAGACGAAGAATTATAGTTGGACATGAAAATATAGGAGGATTGCTCTCAAGGAATTCAACATTTTCTTTGGTAATTTCTTCCCCCAAAAGAAACTATGCATGCATAAATACAGTTTGTACTCAAGTGGTAATCAATGCATTTTTCAGGTATTCCTTTGGTTTTGGAATGTGCTTGGATCTAAACCATCTTGACTCCACTAAGAATGTGATGACCGATCTTGTTCACTGACCATTAATTAGATATGCAAGGTCCATATGTTAATATTTTTGATGAAATTAACTATGTATGAACTTAAGTACATTTATAACTCAGTTCACATACTATGTGAATTTGCACGAATATTCAATTTCTTAGTAAAACTAACCTTGATAGAGTATCTATATCTAGTTTTAATAATGTTTATAAACTAACCAGTGATATGCAGGGGTAAAATCACCTAATGAGGATGGTATACTCAAACGACACTATGGAAATAACAAACCAAATCAACTATAAAGTAAAACAAGTCACACACCAAGATTTATAGTAATACAACACACTTAGATAGCACACCAAGATTTATAGTGGGTACATTGTCAATGTGATAGTCTACACCTACTTAGGGGGAGAAATATTTTATTACTTTAAGAAGAAAAATGCATAGATTGATTCGAAGCCTATAAATCGATTAATTATATAAATAAGATAAGAAATGAGAGATATTCAATTTTATCTATCTTAACTTTCTTTATCTAGAGGCTTTGGTACTTGAGGTTGAACTAATCTTACGATGTAGGTCAAATCAATCTTCATATATTGTATCGTATATTTTAACACTCCACATTGATATAATATATATGTCCAAACAATATCTTCATCAACCGCACCTTTAACCAATATCTCCAAGATAACTCGAACCACTATATGGATGTTTTCCCAATGAGCTTCGGCACATCCACCACTTGTTGCACTTTATTGACAACTTCGGCAAGGCTATCGTTTGCCAAAATATTGTTGAAAATACACAAAATAAGAAGGTAGAACAAAAATCAATATAGAACCAAAGAAGAATACCTTAACCCAATATCCAACTAAACGAAGAATAATCAAAACTCAACAATCACTCTCTTCGAAAAGTGCCAATATGTGACATTAGCACCATAACAGACATATTAAGTTCATGCAATACTCGAACTTTGCAACAAAAAAGATTTAATAAACATATCTGTCGCGTTATCCTTAGTGCAAATCTTCTCAAGATGCACCAACTTCTCATCATGCATTGCCACGAGAAATGTCACCCCTAGTTCAATATATTTTGTTCTTGAGATGAGAGCCAAAATTTCCGCTAAATGAATTGCGGTTTGGTTGTCATAGTTTACCTCATACTGTTTTGGAGAACTCCCAAATCACATAATAATTATATCAAATATGGTACTTCCTAGGCCCCATTAACCACACCATCAACTTTGCATCTACAGTAGATATGGAAACCATAGTCCACAAGCTTGTTCTCAAAACCATACCTCCAAAAGTAAACACATATCGTAAGGTTGACTCCCTACAATCTATGTCTCCAGGATAGCCTAAATCGCAATAACAAAAAAAAATGGAACTTATATCACTATTACCAAATACAAGCCCGAAATTGGAATTCGCTTGAGATAGTTTATAATCACCTTAATTGTTTACCAATGAGCTTTGCTAAGATTAGCCATATATCGACTAATTGTTCCAACTGCATGTACTATGTCTAGTCTAATTTTGACTAAAAATTAGTTAATCTCGGAACTAGACAATGCATTCATATCAGCAAAGGTTACTTGCTAATACTAATCTTAAAAATGGAAAATGAGGAGTAAAATGAGAAAATAAAGTAAATAACATAAGACGTAGAGTGGTTCGGTTAAGCTTGTCTATGTCCATTATGAAGATCTCTTACCATGTTAGTGAAAACGACTAAGGATCGTAATATGGAATATTAACTAAGTTATCTACTACTGTGGAATATAAATATAAAAGTAAAGTAAATAACACCAGGGATTTTTATACCGGTTCGAACTTCTCATTCTACGTCCAGTTCCAGACTCCTTTTGGAATTTAACTATCAACCGTCACTTAACCCGGAGGAACAGGTATTACACTATCTAAGCAACTGAACGGGACTTCAACCGCCTAAGCAATAGAATAGGACTTCAACCGCCTGAGCAACCGAATAGGACTTCTAATACAAACAGTAAAAATTGCTTCTGACAGAGTAAGCTTTTGAATAGCACTGATAAGTCAATAACGTACACCCTTCCTATAATCTTCTCCTTTGTGGTATATAGTGTAGTACATAAAGATAGGAAGTTAATTTATTCACAAATGAAATTGCTCTTGAATGTGCAAGTGATTAGAACAAGAGTTTGAATGCAAATGGCAAGAGTTTAGACAATAAAAATATGAGATAGAATCAAAAAATTAGGTGACTAAAACAAACGATTTAAAGGCTATATATAGTGTTTAAGAGTTGTAATTATTCGTGAAAATTAGCAATCAAAAGATACAGAAACAACTCTTGAATCAAAGGTCGTTTCTATTCGATGAAGTGAAGTGACTTTTTAGAAATACGATGTTATGCAATTTCAATTGACTGAACAAAAGAATTCAGCCAGCTAAAATATTTAGAATTCGAATCAGAAAAGAAACAATACAAAAAACACCTTATCCAGTCGACTGAAATGGGTAGTTCAGTCGGCTGAACATTCACATCAAATTGTGCATGTGCATAGATATTGAGTCGACTGAACTAGGCATTTCAGTCGGTTGAATTTCAGGTTTTTTTCCATATTCATGATTTTTCAGAAATATTTTTATGTGAACAAGTGTAATAAGAACTTTGTTATATGAACTATGATTTGGAAGCTTTGAAATTGCGTGTGTGTGTGCATATACCACTTTAGAGAGATTTTAACACAAAAATTAACTACTAGACCTAGACTATAGATAAACCATTAACAATATTGAAGCTTCTATCCAGAATCTGATCTACAATCTACTGTCGAGTAGAATTGTATCTTCTCTAGTAAATATTGTTAGTTCACATATATTCACTTATATAGTTGTCACAGTCAAAACATCAAAATACAAGGTTCTAACATTCTCCCCCTTTTTGATGATGACAACTATGTAAGTTTGCAAATTTATAAAATCAATTTACTCACCCCGATTGAATATTCCTCTATCAAACAATTTCTCCCCTTTTGTCATCGACAAAAAGGAACAAATAGATAATAAGAGAAATATAGACATATAAGCACACAAATATAACGTAGTGAAAGCACATAAGCTTAGCATATCTTTGTTTCCTATCATATTTTTTGAGCAACCACTGTCAAGTATCCACTTTTCTCTTTTCTTAGTTGGTACCTGTAAAAATATCGGAATGATGTTGGTACCCACCTTTTATTAGGGTCCTAAGAGTTAGATCTTAGGAAACCAAACCCAAGTGGGTTTAGAATTCCCTTTATAAGTAAAATCTTTATTTTTATGAACTGAATTTATAAAAGATTTAATATACGTATTTCTGATTGAATTATTATTAGTTTTTGGTAGCCAAATCTTTATAGAATTATTATTAGTTTTTGGTAGCCAAATCTTTATAGTATTTGTGTTGTAAATTCTTTCTTTTGAGTGAAAACCTTTGGTTTTGGTTTTACAAAATTCTTATGTAAATTGAAATTTTTATATGATGGGTTATTCTTCTTTGAATTAGTCTTTGAAGAATTTGTATATCCTAACCCTTTCTTATTAAAAGTAGTTTGAGAATTACTAACAATCTTTGAAATATTTTCTCTTCCTTTATTAAAATTAGATATATTTTTAGTGATATTCTCTAACTCAATTTGGGACTGGTATTGTATAATTCAAGAATTTTACATTTGATTTTAAATCATGGTTTTCTGAAGCTAATGTCATATTCTTTTCTTTTTGCACTTCTATTTCATTTGATAGCATAGTGAGTTGAGAAGAAATGTTAGACAAAGATTCTTGTGTATTAACAAGTTCTTCTTCTAAGATCTCCTTTTCATCTCTTAGCATATCAACTTCTATTTCATTTCTGTTTTATTTTTCTAGAGCACTTTATACTTTCTTTTAACTTCTTTTAGTTTATCCAATAGCTCTGAGTTTATTTCTATTAAATCATCAAAAGTTAGATCACTTACATCGTTAGTCGAAGCCATAAAGCAGACATTGGCTTGTTCAGAATCACTGTCAATGTCACTATCTGATGATGAAGACGATTCTGAATCATCCCATGTAATAGAGAATGCTTGCTTCTTTTTGTACTTGTCCTTCTTATTCTTGTATATGTCTTTCTTTCGATCAACACAGTCTTTCTTTATTTGACCCTTCTTACGACATTCATAACATTCGAGATTTGAAGCTGGTGGTTTATTGGTATTGTCTCCTTTGTTTCCGAATTTCTTTTTCTTTATAAATTTCAAAAACTTTTTGAAATTCTTTGCTATAAATGCCATGTCATCTTCATCTGAGTCCGAGTCTTCTTGTTCAGCTTGAAAAGCTATATTCTTTCTAACTTTAGCTTGATCTCGTTTTGCTTGCAAATTAACTTCATACGACATCAGATTTCCTATTAACTCTTTAGGTTTTATGGTAGAAATATCATTAGCTTCTTCAATAGCTAAGACGTTTTATTCCTATTCATTCGTTAAAGAGTTTAGAATTTTCAAGACAATATCAAAATCTGAATTTTTTTCTCCTAATGTTAATAGTGAATGATATATGTCTTGGAATCTAGAATACATGTCATTTATAGTTTCATCTGGTTTCATTTTGAAATTCGAGAACTGATTTTTAAGCATAGAAATCTTGCTTTGTTTCACTTTGTTTGTTCCTTTATGTGTAACTTTAAGAGTTCGCCAGATTTCATAAGTAGTTTTACACATACTAACTCTATTAAATTCATTCTTATCTAAAACACAAAATAACATATTCATGGCTTTTGCATTTGAAGTAGCATCTTTTTTTTTGTTTGACCATTATGCATATGGTGTGGTAGGTATAGTATATTCATTCTGAGTGATATTCCAAGTATCATATCCATTTTCTTGCATATAAATACTCATGCGAGTTGACCAATAGTTGAAATTCAAACCGTTAAATAGTGGTGGTCATGTAGTGAATTGACTTTCAATAAAACTTATGTTAGTGTTATTTTCGATATTAACTGAATATCAAATAACTGTGTTATGGTTATATGATGACCTGCTCTGATACCAAGTGAAAACGACTAAGGATCGTAATATGGAATATTAACTAAGTTATCTACTACTGTGGAATATAAATATAAAAGTAAAGTAAATGACACCATGGATTTTTATACCAGTTCGAACTTCTCATTCTACGTCCAGTTCCAGACTCCTTCTGTAATTTAACTATCAACCGTCACTTAACCCGGAGGAACAGGTATTACACCGTCCGAGCAACCGAACAGGACTTCAACCGCCTAAGCAATAGAATAGGACTTCAACCGCCTGAGCAACCGAATAGGACTTCTAATAAAAACAGTAAAAATTGCTTCTGACTGAGTATGCTCTTGAATAGCACTGATAAGTCAATAACGTACACCCTTCCTATAATCTTCTCCTTTGTGGTATATAGTGTAGTTCGTAAAGATAGGAAGTTAATTTATTCACAAATGAAATTGCTCTTGAATGTGCAAGTGATTAGAACAAGAGTTTGAATGCAAATGGCAAGAGTTTAGACAATAAAAATATGAGATAGAATCAAAAAATTAGGTGACTAAAACAAACGATTTAAAGGCTATATATAGTGTTTAAGAGTTGTAATTATTCGTGAAAATTAGCAATCAAAAGATACAGAAACAACTCTTGAATCAAAGGTCGTTTCTATTCGATGAAGTGAAGTGACTTTTTAGAAATACGCTGTTATGCAATTTCAATTGACTGAACAAAAGAATTCAGCCAGCTAAAATATTTAGAATTCGAATCAGAAAAGAAACAATACAAAAAACACCTTATCCAGTCGACTGAAATGGGTAGTTCAGTCGGCTGAACATTCACATCAAATTGTGCATGTGCATAGATATTGAGTCGACTGAACTAGGCATTTCAGTCGGTTGAATTTCAGGTTTTTTTCCATATTCATGATTTTTCAGAAATATTTTTATGTGAACAAGTGTAATAAGAACTTTGTTATATGAACTATGATTTGGAAGCTTTGAAATTGCGTGTGTGTGTGCATATACCACTTTAGAGAGATTTTAACACAAAAATTAACTACTAGACCTAGACTATAGATAAACCATAAACAATATTGAAGCTTCTATCCGAAATCTGGTCTACAATCTATTATCGAGTAGAATTGTATCTTCTCCTGTAAATATTGTTAGTTCACATAATATTCACTTATATAGTTGTCACAATCAAAATATCAAATTATAAGGGTCTAATAGTTACTCTTACAATTATAAGGAATTATAAGAGAATATTAAAAAATTTAACACTTAAGTTTATAATTCTACTAAACTTAAGAGCTAATGTTGTTTGAATATTGAAAATGAATTCCAAGCTTAGATATAAGCTAAAATTCAACTAGAAATCAACCATTTTGATGTTGTATAGCAATGGGTATTTATAGCGGCTAAAGTAGATCAATGAATGACTGTGATGGCATTTAAAACAGGTGGAAATCATTCTTGCCATAGATCTAGTCGCTTGGGTCGATGGAGGATATCTGGAAAGGTGGTTGGAACATGTGGTTGATATGATTGCCAGTTGTGATGTCGCACTAAGCACACGCTTTATATTGAGAATGGAGGCATGGTGCAGGAGTGGGTGCAATTTTGATGGACATGCCATAATAGTAGGTATACTTGGTTGTACTTGTTGTCCTTTAGAGAGAGCATGTTTTATGACCCCCTTTATGATACTTACATATATGTAAGTATCATAAAGGGGGTCATAAAACATGCTCGCATTTTTAAAGGAAACAATGACGGGGAGAAGCTTCTTATGTATAGTGATGGTCGGTTGCTTATTGCCGAAGAATTGCTGAGAGCGAAGATGAAGATGGCTAAGGACAAAGTTGAAGGGGACGAGCCGGGCCGATCATGTGGTGACGAAATGGGTTGTATGTGGCCGGTCGTAGGTGGAGTGATATAGAGCCAAGCCAGAAACTAGTCGCTTTTGAGCTGGGTCAAGTAAAATGAGTTGGTTGTGTGGTCTTATGCTAGGCCAGGCTTAGGAGTTCAGGCCGGCTTCTCTATGACTTGCTTGCTTGTTGGATTAGATGGGATGGAGCTAGGCTGAATGTGGGCCAGCTTGGCTGGGGTGAGCTAAGAAGTATGGGTTGGCTTGGATCTTGTTATGTAAATTGACCTGGAACGGGCCGGGCCTTGACATGCTGGTCGGCTTATCATTTACTTGCAAAAAATTTAAGCAACACCTAGTACAAACCCTAACATACATTAAGCTACTAACTGCATATGAATAAGGTACTTCCACATATAGGCTTTGTCTTCCTTTGAGATTAGAGAGCTCTTCTGTCAAAGAATTTTGTGCAAAGGCATGGGAGGAGATAGTCTTTGTTTTATCCATGCTAAATAGAGAAAGTACTTTCTCCCCTCGGCTACTTTGCTTGGTCTTTGGGCTCCTTCAAAGTTGGGGCTATCTTCCTATCCACCTCTTCCTCGTCTCTGTTCTCAATGACTTCAAGCTTACCCTCGGTCAACTTACACTTAATAGCTATCAGTTCTTATGCGGTACCTACATCGCTTGCATAGATCTTCAACTTCGTGAGCCGACCGCTCACTTAATCAATATGCTCTTTCGGCTACAAGGGGAAGTTGGGTATTTGATTGGCATCTATTTCTGCTTCCAAGCCAACATCAAGCCCGCTATATTCACGGGTGTTCTTAGGTAAGCTTCCCTAGGCTAGATGAGGAATTATTTCTTTGTGCCTCACGGAGTTAACCCTGATCTAAGGAACACCGAGTTACGAACCCCTAGTAAGTCTTCCCTGTTGCTTTTATTTTTCCTTCATCCCTCTTCTCTCTTGCTTATCTTTCCTTTGATAGGGGCCTCTCTTGACACTATCGACATTGCCTTCGAGACGCTTAGTGAATACGTGGAATGGCTAAAGACAACCCTAACAACATCCCGAACCAGAAGGTCATAGTGATCGACGCAAGCCTTCATTGGGTCGGGCTCTTGAGGGAGCATCAAACAATGGTAGCAAAGAGGGATGCCCCAGGAAAGAAATCTGTCAATAAGAAGCAGGACTACACAAAGATCACATTCTTGGACCCCAATGTCAGGTTAGTTATAATCGAGAACCGGGGATATTACATTGTTAATAAGGGTGAGGGGCTTGGATGAAAGTGTGTTGGATCATATATTTTATGGCTAAACTATATATTAAAGTATATAAACAATATTTATAAGCTAACTGCAAATAAAATAAAATAAAGTGAAGAATTTTCACACTAGACTTTTCATACTAGTTCGGACCACCATCCTACATCCATTCCCAGAATCTCTTATTTTAGCTTTAACTCACTATCACCCTCACTTTGTCCCGAGGAATAGGCATATACAATTTCTTGATTCACTGAACATGTCTTTTACACCGACTTGATAAAATATACACTTTGGTAGTAGTCGCGTCGTCAATACATAGATATGCCCAATATAGTACAATCTCCTATAACTCATAAGAATTGGTTTGTAGATGAATGTGCAAGATTTTAGGAGGTCAAAAATCAGAATATTGATTATTGTAAATAATGATCATCGATTTGAGAATATAAAATAGACTAGGCTCAGATGATAGATCAGAAAATTAGACAGCAGGTAAGGTGTTTAAACTTGTTGAAATTAAAGCTATTTATAGATTTGAAAGGATTTGATGTTCACTATTGCACAAGGTCACGTTTGAAGAAGAAAGAAGAAACGCGACCATTCAGTTGAAAAGAAATAAAAAGTTCGCTTCAGAATTTCTGATGAGCTCCGTGCACCGGTGTTCGAATTTCTTTCAGAAATTCAAAAGGCTAAGAAGCCTTAAAATGTATATATAAAATTTCAAAAAAATATTTTTAAGATCTTTGAGACTTTGGATTATATCGTCGTTTTTCTCCAGATCGATTTTCCATCATATTGTTCATTATAACATTAGTCCAATTTATCCAAATATTCCCTAAAATTGCATATGTAGCTTTCTAGGCCAAAGGATAAATCTCATCAAAACTGCTCGTTTTCGGTATTAAGTTGTGTTGAAGAATTCAATAATAATACGAGCTTATGGAGAGGTTAGAAGTTGTCCAATTAGCTTCTTACTTCGAACTATTTGGTGCAAAATAGGTAGTTCATTCAAAATTATCTTATCTAACGACATTTGATCGGATGAAATTCCCAATATCTCCCCTAACTCATTTTTTAAAAAGTAATTTCCATATCTTTTACACTAGTATACAAATTAATCCATCGTCATCATTTCGTACTTCAAGATTAGCGTAAAAGAGTGTTATACATCTCTGGTATACATCAATTTTAAAACCATTCAAGTTTATTATGTTAACCAATTCAGTGCAGGTGAATGAATTGCGAATACCATATAAGTTTAGAGAATTCAAATTTACCGGTCGTCCGCCAAGATGCTCATTCACCATTAGAGCCTTGAATTTCTTGATGTTTTCGCTTTTATCCTTCAACCAATTTCTAACTTCATCAGTTAGTAATTCATCGACTGAGCCAAAAGAAGTTGAGGAGATGCTTCTTTTCCCTCTTGCCATGTCTATAGCTTTGAATTTTGGTTGAAAATTTGATGGATTTTGGAAGAATGGTGGCTGGAAAAAAGGGGCTCGGGTTTTGAACTCGAACTGAGTTTGAAAATAATGAAGAAAAGGGTAAGTGGGAAGTTAAAATATGGTTCGGGTCTTAAATCAAACTGCATCACCGGTAGCATAAAATTTTCAGGATTATGGTTTTTTTAATAATTAATATCTATATCATAAAAATACTAATGGTTTAATACTTTAGAAACTTTTAAAAGAATTTTATAATTAATTAGATAATTTATTATTTTTATTAAATAATTTTTAAATACTCTATGTTTTAATGGTTTTTATAATTTATAACTTATGAAACATAATTTTAATAAAATTTTGATAAATTTTTGTTAAAACAAAATTTTATTAGTATATCTAATTTTATCTTAAAAACAAAGTTTATTTTTTTTGGCAAAGCCAGCCTGTTTTTATAGTGGCCAGTCCACTCTTTATTAATCAACCAACAAACAACAGTTAAAAACACAAAGCAACGAAGCAGAGGAAATAAACCCCGCTACCAAAATTACAGCATGACAACATCATGACAAAATTTTAAAAATAAGCTCTGAAATAGAAGACGAACACCGCTCAAATCTTCTCAAATTCCTTTCTTCCCAAATCACTGCAATCGTAAGCTTAAGATATTGGAGAATGCGAGTAGACTTCATAGATTTCCACTTGGTTAAATGAAAGATACAAACCCATTCGTGTTTGAAATTTCTGAGGGGAGGTCTCTCTTGAATATGCTGAAGAACTTCTTTCCAAACATGGTAGGAAAAAGGACAATTGAAAAACAAATGACCCACATTTTCAGCTGCACGATTGCACAGAATGCATTGAGAATGATCGATTAAATGCTTTTTAACGAGATTATCCTGAGTATGAATTGCATTCATCAGGCATTTCCAAAGAAGAAAATTGTGCTTCTGTTTCGAGCCCGACTTCCAGATGCGATTATACCAAGGAAAGGGAGCTGAGTTTTGATTCTGAACTAAGGCATTGTAAACCAAGGAAATGCTGTGAAGTTTGCCTTTCCACCTGAGCCCGTCATGATCCATGTTCTCAAAGGAGGCAGAAATGGAAGACCAGAGGTTGTTCAGAGAAGTTGAACAAACATGAGGCAAGTGAAGAACCCCATTGATAAAAAATGAATTAGCATTAGCATTAAGGGGAATACCCGAATTATATATGAGATTATTATCAGTAAAGCGAGACAGAATCTTTCCTGGAGCACTCCATGGAGAATACCAGAAGGAATTCATAATGTTGCATTGAACCATTGGCAGGTAATGTCTTCTATTCGCCATAAGTCTTTTCCATAGAAAGCTAGCATCTTTATTAACCTCCATGGTCCAAAAATTGCCACCCTTAAGGTTGTATTGTCTATTCCAAACCTCCCATAATCCCATATTATTACTAAGCAGTCTGTTAACATGGTGGGAAGTAGTTGCTATGTTCCACAATTTAAGATTAATTATACCAAGACCACCCATTTTAGCAGGTAAAGTAATTTTCTTATATGCAATTGGGATGAGTTTAGTGGAGTAAATATTTCCATGCCAAATGAAATGATTGAAAGCACGATTTAACATGTTAAAATTTTATTAGGGATGATAAAAAGCTTAAAATAGTATACACACATAGTAGTGGCAATACTTTGAATGATGACCAGCCTACCTGCTTGGGATAATTTAGCACCATTATAATTTTTGAGTCTATTGGTTATTTTTTCATATAATGGCAGGCATTGAGCATTTGAAATTCTGGACTTACACATAGGAGCACCAAGGTACATAGCATTTTGATCCATGGCATTAAGGCCAGAAATCTGAAGGATATTCTGGTAAATATTATCAGAAACCCCAGCAATATTAATATGAGATTTACTTTTGTTTGTGTATAGACCTGTCATCTGATTGAATTTTTGAAGGGTAGACAAAACACTAGTGATTGATTTAACATTTGGTTTAGTAAATAGAAGGAGATCATCAGCAAACATAAGAGTTGAAATATGATATTTTTGGCATTTAGGATGATAATCCATATTTTTATTATTGCATTCAACACTAATCAAGGAAGTAAGAACTTCCATAACTAAGATGAAAAGGGAAGAGGAGATAGGATCTCCTTGTCTAATTCCTTTATGGGTTTTGAAATAACCAAACGACTCACCATTGAGAGATAAAGAGACATAAACAGTAGATATGCAAGTATATATCCAAGCTAAGAAAGGTAGTGGAAAGTTCATTCTGGACATAATGGATATGATAGCTTCCCAACTAACAGAACCATAGGCTTTATGTATATCCAGTTGGAGGAAGCACCTAGGGGAAATGTTTTTCCTATTGTAACCTTTTATAATTTCTTGAGAGAGTAAAATGTTATCAGTAATAGATCTCCCTGAAACGAAACCATTTTGATTAGGAGAAATTAAGTCAGAAAGACAATTTTTCATACGGGAAGAGATAATTTTAGCTATACATTTGTAAATGATATTGCAACAAGCAATGGGCCTAAATTCAGAAACTGATTGGGGGAGATTAACTTTAGGAATAAGGGCAAGTTTAGTATGGTTTATACCATTCAACAAGGTATTGGATTTAAAAAAGTGTTGAATAGCTTTACAAAAATCATGTTTAACAATATGCCAGCATTTCTGGAAAAACA
The DNA here is from genome assembly GCA_030737815.1 of Allium fistulosum. Classification (NCBI taxonomy): domain Eukaryota; kingdom Viridiplantae; phylum Streptophyta; class Magnoliopsida; order Asparagales; family Amaryllidaceae; genus Allium; species Allium fistulosum. The sequence continues at coordinate 1,243,492,047 of CM060902.1, read as the reverse complement.
TAGCAGAAAAACCATCAGGGCCAGGAGAACTATTTGATTTCATTTTTAGAATGGTATCATGTATTTCATCTGTGGTAATTAACTGGATTAGACTATTGGCCTGTTCATTAGAGATTGAATTAAGAGGCAAATCATTTAGCACATGAAGATTAGCAACAGAGTCAGAATGAGAAAAAAGAAATTTGTAATAATTAAGAAAGGAGTGCTTAATACCAGAATGAGTGTTAACATCAAACCCATGCCTATCTTTAATCATGTGAATAATGGAAGCAGACTTCTTAAGTTTCAAAGAATTATGAAAGGTTTTTGAGTTTTTATCTCCTCCTAAATCCCAGAGAATTTTATTTTTTTCATGGAGCATTTGCAACTCAGATTTGATAGCTAATTTCAATCTTTTGGTTATTTCCTTAACTTTGTTAGAAAACACTACATTACTGGGATCATTCTGCAATTGAATATGTATATCATTAAGTTCTGTGCTAAGTTTGGTAGAAAGAAGGTTACCCTTACCATACTTATTTAATGACCAAGCTTTAATAGAAGCTTTACAATCTTTAAGCTTCGATTGAAGAATAAACATAGGATTGCCATATTTGGGAGAGTTCCAAATATTAGCAATCAATGGAAAAAGTTCTGGATCATCAAACCAGCTATTAAAAAATTTAAATGTAGAAGGACCTCTAATATTCCTATTTCCCCAATCCATAATTATAGGACTATGATCAGATAGAGATGGAGTTGGGAAAAAGGACAGAAGAGAAGGCCAAGCATTGAAAGCAGCAGCATTAAAATACGAACGATCCAATTTACAAAAGGTTCTATTACCTGATCTGCTGCAGTTATTCCAAGTGTAAAAAACACCGGTCTTTGGAACTTCATGAAGCTGAGCAAGCAGAATGGCATTATTAAGAGGAGCAACATCAACCGTAGTCAGAGGTAAGCCACCCTTCTTATCCTCAGAGCATTGCATACAATTAAAGTCACCAAGGCAAATCCAAGGGATGGAAGTGAGAAAAGTTGGAAGAATGTCAAGAAAGTATTGTCTATTAGCCTTCTTATTATCTGCATACACAAAGGTAATGTTAAATTTAACTTTTGAAGGTAAGTGATCAATATTGCAGTGGATAAATTGTCTATGAGTAACAGAAGCATTAATAGAATAAGCTTGAGGATTCCACAAAATCAGCAAGCGACCAAAAGGGGCTGAAGAATGATTGTGAATAAAAGCCCACCCAGGTGCTATACGATTAGCAAAAATGTTAGTTTCTTCTTCTGAGTATTTAGTTTCACTGATGCATATAATTTCCAAGTTGCTGCCTTTGATGAGTTGTTTAATTTCATATACTTTAGCATCATCATGCCCACCACGTATATTCCAATATCCAATATTGTATAACATCATAAGTTTTTGTGTTTATTGGCAGATTGCTGAGTAATTCTTTGATGTCCTTGCAGTTTAGCAGTAGCATACTTTTTACTTTTTTTGGAGTTCTTTGAAGTGAGCTTGGCCAATATTTGCTCTTGATTGTATTCATAGCCATCATTCATATCATCCTCAGAGCATACTTCAAAATCAGATGATGATCCTAAATTAGATTCTAAAGTATTAACCTTTGTTGGAGTAAACAGGGGTATTTCCTGGGGAGGTTTTAATTTAGCATAAGGACTGTCTGTTAAGATAGCAGTGGTGTTCTTAGCTGACTTAGGAACAGCAGACAAGTTGTTGCACTCAGAGGTAAGAGAACAAATATTAACTGGTGTCTCTTTTTCGATTTGTGTACTTCGAATTGTATCTAGCTTTTGATTGGCATTACCAACATCAGTTTGTAACTGTTCCTTTTGAGAACTAATGTAATTAACTGAGCTAACTTCACACTGCTGATGTATATTATTGTCTGGTTCCACCTGCAAGTTACCTCCAGTTGCCACGTTCACTTCAATTAATTCTCCTTCCTCTATATCAGTAAGAATAGCAAAGGCATTACATGTCTCAATTGGTTCATTTGTAACACCCATAGACTGAATATCATTGGTAATTTGTAGAGTTACTGAATTATTTACATTACTAACATCCTCCCCTGTATTCTTTTTACCTATGTTTGGCTCCATCACTTTTTGTTTCACTTGATTAACTTTTGGTTTCCATCTTTGTTGCCTATTCTTCATATTATCACCATTAGGATTCCTAGCTACTGTAGTTTTACTTTTAACTATAGGAACTGATTCATTAACTACATCAACTTTCTCACTGATAACTTTTCCTTCCACAAGACTTTTGTCCATATCGCAATTTTTAGTGGAGTGACCAAAAGCTTTACAAGACGTGCAAATAAGAGGTCTCCAAGCATATTCAATGTACACTTTTTGACAGTTCTCAACTCCATCTCCTATTAACAAAAAGTCAGGTAACTCTTTGTCTGGAGAAATTTCAACTAAGCATTTAGCATATTCCATTCTTTCACGTTTTTCAGTGGCCTCATTGAAGCAAACCAATTTCCCCACATGACAAGCAATCCAGTTAATACCCACTAATGTCCAGGCGATATGAGGAATATTATAAAGCTGAATCCAAATAGGAACTGATCTCACTTGCGATTGAACGGAGCCAAAAGCAGGTTTCCAGTTTGTAATGACAAACATTTGACCTCGAATGAAGGTAGGATCTGCCCGAAGAACAAGCTCCTTGTCCTCAGAACAGGAAAACTTGAAAAAATAATTTGCACCATCTGATTTAATGTCATACGAACCTTTCAGTTTCCAAATTTTTTTAACATGCGAAATAACCGCCATGTAGTTAACTGGAGCTCCCAGAAAGAAGCCCACGAGATAACCTTCCCAGAAACTCATACCTTCTGCCACCAACACATCAAGGGGAGGAAGCGGAGAACCTTTATAGTCAAGAATGAACTCCGTTGTTTAACTTGTATTTATATATTTTTGGAATAAATTTGTTAAGTAAACGTCTTAAATATATATATATATATACACACACACACACACAAATTTGGATTTTGATTATATAAATAGAGTTTTAAATTACAACATTTATCGAACAAATTCCTAATTCTCGATGTAATCTAATATAAGTGTTTTTGTTTAATGTTTTTGTAAATATATATGTAATTTGATTTTCACTTTTTACAAACTTTAAAGCAATATTTTCTTTTCCAAAACGATCTCTTAAAAAAGGTGTTTCATATCAATGTGCTTAGTTCTAGAGCGATTTACAGTTTTTTTGCCAAATTAATTACACTAGTGTTATCATATAGCTGAGTGATTTAGTTAAATTTACACCAAAATCCTATAGTGTTTGCAGCATATAAATTATCTGAGCGTAAGCTAAAGCAGCTGATATATATTTTGCTTCATATGTAGATAAGGATAAGCAGTTTTGTTTCTTACTAAACCATGAAACTAAATATTGACCTATAAATTGCCATGTACCACTACTACCTTTTCTATTGGTGGAACATCCACAAAAAATCAGCATCTCTGTATGATACCAGTTCGAATGGACATTCTTTCAGATAGAAAAGACCATAATCTTTAGTTCCAATTAGGTATCGTAAAATTCTTTTAATAGCTCGTTGGTTTGACTCTTTCGAATTAGCTTGAAACCAGGCACAAAGATATACTCTTAGCATTATATCGAGGCGACTTGCTGTTATATAAAGGAATGATCTAATCATACTCTTATAAAGTATCTGATCGGCATCCTTACCATTTTCACTTTATCTAGGTGAATAGTTGTACTTATTGGCGTTGAATTACTGCTTATATTATCGACATAAAATCTTTTAATTAGATTTTTACAATATTTTTCTTGTGAAATAAAAATTCTATTTTCTAATTGTTTAATTTGTAACCTAAGAAAATAATTTAATTCACCCACATGGGACATTTCAAATTCCTTTCTCATTATTCCAGAAAAATCGGTACAAAGTTTTTCATTATTAAAACCAAAGATAATGTCATCAACATATATTTGAACAGCTAATAAATCATTATTTTCATGTTTTATAAAAAGTATTGAGTCAACTTTTCCAATTTCAAAATGAAAATTTATTAAATAGCTTTTTAGTCTATCATACCAAGCACGCGATGCTTGTTTAAGACCATATAAAGCCTTTTTAAGTTTATAAACATGATCTGGACATTTTTTGTGTTTAAATAAGGGTGGTTGTTCAACATAAACTTTTTTCTTTATAGAACCATTTAAGAAAGCACTTTGAACTTCCATTTGATATAATTTAAAATTATGATGATAAGAAAAGGCTAGGAGTATTCTAATTGCTTTAAGTCGTGCAACATGAGTAAAGGTCTCATCATAGTCGATCATTCCTCCTAATTATATCCTTGAGCAACTAGTCTAGCTTTATTCCTAACTATATCACCATTTTCATCACTTCTGTTTTTATATACCCATGTAGTTCCTATTACAACTTGATCATTAGGCCTTAGGACTAATTCTCATACATTATTTCATTCAATTGATTTAATTCTTCTTGCATAGCCATAATCCAATATTCGTCTTTTCCTGCTTCTTTATAGTTTTTGGGTTTACTTGTAGAAATGAATGTTAAGTGACTCATTTCATTTCGTTGTTTTCTAGTCAATACTTTGGTTCTAATGTCACATAATATATTTTCAATAGGATGATCTTTTAAAATTCTTGGGGTTTATTTGCTTTTATTTTGTTACGGTGAGTTAACTATTTCTTGAGTAACTTCATTAGATTTGTCATGTTCTGTATTTTGAAAAGCAATTGAAGGTTGATTAATGGTGGTTATTTCGGTATCATCTTCTATTTTGCTAAATTTTCATCAAAGGAGACATGTAAGGTTTCTTCAATTGAGTTACTTCTTTTATTGAATATGTGATAAGCTCTACTTCTTTCTAAATAACCGATAAAAATTCCTTTATCAGCTTTAGAGTCAAACTTACCAAGATTATCTTTAGTGTTTAAAATAAAACATTTAGATCCAAAGACTTTAAAGTATGATATTTTAGGTTTACATTGATAAGAAGAATTCATTAGGAGTACTTTTAGTTTTAGGATGAATTGAGACTTGATTTAGAACATAACAAGCAGTAGCAACCACTTCAGCCCAGAAATTCTGAGGTAGAGTGGTACTATTTAGTAGTGTTCTAGCACACTCTTGTAAGGTTTTATTTTTCTTTCCATGACACCATTTTTTTGTGGTGTTTTGAGAAATGAAAATTTATGATTAATTCTTTTTTTATTACAAAAGTTGGTAAATTCATCATTATCAAACTCTCCTTTCTAATCGCTTCATATATTTTCGATTTTAAATTCTGAATTCTTTTGACCAAATTCCTAAATATTTTGAAAATATCACTTTTATGTTTTAAAAACGAAGTCCAAATACATATTGAAAAGTCATCAACAATTACAAAAACATATTTATTATGATTTACTGATCTAACTTGAGTTGGACTAAATAAATCTAAGTGAAGTTATCCTAAAGGTTTATTAGTAGAAATTTCATTTATATATTTAAAAAGGATTTTCTTAGTTTTTCTTTTTGACAAGCGTCACATAAGTTATTTACTTTAAAAATCATTTTAGGTAAACCTCTTACAATTTCATGTTTTGCTAATTTATTTAATAATTTAAAGTTAATATGACAGAAACGTTTGTGCCATGACCATGGATCATTTGAATTTGCTATAAAACATAGGTTACTATCATTATTAACTTTCTTATTTCATTTACTTCTATCCTCAAAAATTAATCTTTCGTTTTGATAAAAAATATTACAACTATCTTTTTCAAATTTAGTTTTAAAGCCTTTATTGCATAGTTGATTAATACTCAACAGGTTATGTTTTAATTTTTTAATAACGTAAACATTAGTAATTATTAACTGGGTTTTTAACCAAGCAGAAATCAATAGAAGCTAGAGTGTCGAGACGAAGATGAAACTACTCAAAACATGGAAGGTATGCTCACATGGGCTATAGAAATAAGTCAGGAAAAGTTGGACCGATGTGGTGCTAAGTCCATAACTTGATAGTGAGTTATGGCTATAACTCGGTACCGAGTTATGGTGCTTCATTATTGGGAACTCCAACTTTTCACAAGCCATTGTCTAACTATTATATGCATGCCTAAACAAATTCATAAAGCTCTGAACTACCGATCTCAAGAGTTGGAGAGTTAGCTACAGTAAACAGTAGAATAAGCCAACTTATCAAGGAACGATCATCGAAACAAATCATCGGACTATGAAAACACAAGGGGAACCTTAGAATGAAAAAAGAAGCACGATCTGGAAGGAAACACTAAGTTTCCCCTTAAGGGGATAACTCGGTACCGAGTTATCACTTCAACTCCTGACAAATCCAACGTTTTCACACTATCTTGGGCTGATGTCTGGACCCCACTGGTAGTGGGCTTCTGATCCAATATGACCGCCACCTCTATAAATATAAATGATAGTGCAACTGAAAGAGGATCTGGATTCCTCTATCACTATGCATGAACTCTATCTCTTCTTTAATTCTTTCCTCTACACAATAATCACCAAAGCAGCTCCTCTAGACAATTATAGGACTTAGAACTTGTCTAACCCCTATACCTGTTACTTCTTCTCTCTTAAACCCCTTGTAATCTCGATCAAATTATATCAAATCAACAAGCAATAAAACTATAAAGTGAACGTAGGTTATATATTACCGAACCACTATAAAATCTTGTGTCTCCCTTTCTTATTTCTGTATATTTTCTTTTACTGTTATTACTATCTGCTAGATCAAAGTCACATAGGTTTCCTACAATTTGATATTTGGATGTTGATCCATTTTTGGCGTTAACATTTTGGTGCTTCCACCAAGAAGACTGAACCTAGGCTTAGATCTAGCTATCTATTTTGGATTAGAGGAGATCCAGAGAATTAGTTTGGAGAATTTGTAGGCTTTCTATTAGGGAACAATGGCACTTAGAAAATAGAAAAATTCTTTTGGGAGATCTACAGGAGCAACAGTTGGCGATGATGAAGAAAACACCCAACAAATTGAGGTGAACAATGCTAATAATCAAATAGAGGTTAATGCTGGAAATCTAGCGCCAGGATCCTCCACTCAACAGGATGTTGTAACCAAAGAGGAGCTTAACTACATGGTTAATGAAATTAACCAAAAAATGGCTGATAGCCAGAAGGCTCCCATGGATAAGGTTGATGCTTTACTAGCACTGGAGCCACCAAGTGCTCCGAGAGCTATGTAAAGAAACTGCAAGTGCTATGGAACAAGAGAATTCCTCTATTTCAGGCTTGAATAGGAGAAATAGTAAACAAAAGTAGAAGGAGGTCATTGGTGGAGCTACAGGGATCGTAATAGAAGCACTACGCCATAAATGACCTTCTACAACATTTTTGCAAGGTGTTGCCAACTAAAACGTTGCGATAGCTATAAAATTTTGGTCCTACTGCAACGTTGTATTTTTGGTGTTACCTTAGCCATAAAAATGTGTTGCTCTAGCTAAACAAGTGTAACACGATGCAACATTTTTATATAGTGTTGCTATAGATGTTTTCAAATTAAAAAATTAATATAATTAGCAATCCACGTGAATACGATCCAACGGTCTACATTTAATCTGATTGTTAACATGGATCACCGCTACAATTTGCCCTAAATTTTCGTTTTCCCGCTTTACTGTTCATACCATTTCGTTCTCATCCCCAATTTCCAAATCCAAATCCCCAATTTCCAAATCCCTAATTTCCAAATCATATTTTCGTTCCCATTTCGTTCTCACCCCCAATTTCGCTGCTGTTTGCCTACATGTCGATACGCAACCTCTCCCAAATCCTACCAACCGCAGCCCCCAACAAAACTCCACTACCCCACCGCCGTTTCTACGGCCTGATTCCGATGGTCATCGAGCACACATCCCATGGCCAGCGTGCCTGCGATATCTTTTCCCGGCTTCTCAAAGAGTGCGTCATCTGCCTTAACGGACCCATCGAGGAGGATACGTCGGCGATAGTTGTGGCTCAGCTGCTGTTCCTCGAATCTGGTGGTTCCGTGACGGCAGGGTTGGCAATTTATGATACTTCGACCAGATCTGATGCTTGAATCTTTCTCGCCAATGTTCAGAAGAAGTTCGATTCTGATGAAGCTTTGCTCGATTGCTTCAAAAAGTACCATTTTCGGATTCAAGGAAGGTGTCAAACGCAGATTTCTTGTTTGAGAGAATGCCGCTTAAATTTTCAAATTGGCCAGCAATCATAAAACCAGTTTCAATTCCTTGATTGATTGCTCGAATTGCTTTGACTTCGTCGTCGGGTGCGATGTGATATTATTTGGTATGTTTTATGCCTTCTGGTTTACTTGATTATTCTCGATTTTGGTTACACTCGCATGCTTTTGCCGATGATGAATTGGGATTTATTTATAGGCTTTATTTCCTATAATCTCGGGTTTAATCTTTCTGTTGGACTTTGATAAATCTGGTATGTTGGATTGCGACGATGTATTGGTATGTTGGATTTTGGTTCACTGGCTTAATTTTGCTTTGCCGATGATGAATTGCGATGTGATATTATTTGGTATGTTGGATTTTGGTTCACTGGCTTGTTTTTGATTTATGGTCTGAGCTTGTTAGCTCCTTTCTGCTGCATTTGTTAAACCAGAACATGAACTGATGCTCCAAGTCCTCTGTATATCATATTACTGCCTATGTTTCTCTTGTACATGCCTGATGCATTCACTGTTTTTGCTTGATGGGCTGCCTATGTGTACTGTTGTGTTTCTTGCACTGGCTTGTCTATATTTTGCTGAACCTGGTTCTTGTTTGTTTTGTTGGTTGCTTGGCCCTGAGTTGAATCCAGTCGATGACTCGGGTTTGACCTTGTGCCGTGTCCTTGTATCCATGTGTTGCATTCATGTTTGGCTTATGCGCTTATGAAAAGAAACAACCCAAATACCTGAGGCAAATATTATAACAAAAATATTTTCATTTTCTGTTTGAGTTAAATATTATTTTCCAGATTACTGCTTCTAAATTATATGTGATAGGTATTGAAGACTGGACAGCTGGATACAAGCTTGAAGACAGAGTCAAATCAAATGTGCATGGGTGTATGAATGCATGAGCTGAAGACAGGTCGATCCCCGCCGAGACTGCGGTGCCCCGGACCCCCGCCGGCGTTGCGCCCGGACCCGCTTCTCGGCTCGCCTTCGGCTCGGCACTCGGCTCGTCATATATTTGTCAGTGTCTGTATAAATTGAAACTGCATATGTAATGAGTGAACTGAGTGATGTAGTGAGAAATATCTGTATATGTGAATATCAGTGTTATATATCATTGAATTGTAAAATAGTGGAGTCAGGAATTTGTACTATTTCAAATGTTGAAATAAAATATTTATTTAAATAAATTACTGTTTGAATATCAAATTCTGTGCAATAGCATTTTATTAAATAAATATTTATTTCTATTAAAAAATCAAATATGCTCTACATTGTGGGCCCCACAAATTCAGAAAGTTAATATCTATAGCAACATTTTGGAATGTTGCTACAGATACCTATGGGTGTTGCCATAGACCCAAATAGGGTTCTATTGCAACAATATTACTTATGTTGCCTTAGATAGTCAAAATGTTGCCTTTGAGGTCTAAGGCAACGGCAAAAATTGCATCACCCTAAAAGTGTTGCCATAGACCTATGGCAACATTTTTTGGGCCTGAGCCAACATTTTTTTTGTGTTGCAGAAGGCCATTTATGGCGTAGTGAAGGCAACAAAAGTACTCCTCCCACTGGAAAACAGCCCGCTGCAAACCCAAATTTTGGAGTGAACACTCCCTAGGAGAATATTGCAATGCTTATCTCTGACTCAAAGGATGACATGAAACTTGATGGAGGTGGATTGAAATTGAACGCTGATATAAACAGGCAAAATGCCGAAAGTGAAGTTCAAATTATCCCTATAATACCAACCGCGCGCCAACGGGACTCTACAGGAGTGGTTCTCCCGGAGAATGGAGAACCTAGGCTTCAGTTGGCAAACCGAGATCGTTTGCGGAGTCAAACACTCGGCGTAACCCCTGATAGTCAACCTGCAGGCTACCGTGCTAGTGAGGAGTACATCACTAACATGGTCAAACAGTTGGTGGAGGAGAGTAGGGGCGGGAAGAACAAAGACTGGGGTTGCGCACCAAGTCGAACCTTGTTCACCAAAAGTATTCTGAGAGTGGAATACCCTCAAAAGTTCACTATGCCGACCATGCCGTCATACAACGACACAATTGATCCAAAAATGCACTTAGACAAGTACGAATAACACATGGATGGAGCTAGAGGCACGGATGTTGTTCGCTGTAGATGTTTCCCTATCTTTTTGGAAGGAGTCGCTTCCATGTGGTTTACTAGACTTCCCTCAAGGTCCATTTCTACCTTTATCGAGTTGACATGAAAGTTTCTAAAATAGTTCAGACTCCATACTGCACGACCAAAGGACGTGATGTCCTTTTTCTGGCTTTTTCCAAGGACCTAACGAGTCATTGAAGTCTTCTTTGAATCGGTTTAACATCACGGTAACTGAGGTAAGCAATCCAAAGGAGGATATGATCTTTCTGGCTTTGATCCGAGCAATTCACCTGGACATGGATTTTGATAGATGGATTAAGATGAAGAAACCGACCACAATTGAGGAATTTTACCGAAAAGTGAGCCATTTTCTGAGATTAGAAGAGGCCGATACAATGGAAGGCAAAATCGCCACTGGATAACCAAAAGAAGTGTTCAGAGTAATGTGGCATTCAAGCAGGATGGAGACAGTTTTGGAGCTACTATAGGAAATGCAAGGAAGAATGCAAACCAGAAAAAGCTGAATCAGCATTATGGCGGGCGTGATGGGAATGGAGAGTGAATCAGGAACCTAAGGCCTGAGGAGTATACACCATCGAGTGACAGTCTGGAAAACATCTACCTTGCTACTAAGGGAATTGAGTGATACAATAAAACACCCAAAGGGGAAGAGTCTGAGCAATAGAAGAGATCAGGGAAGTTTTGCCACTTCCATGAAACCCACGGGCACAACATGAATGAGTGCCAACATCTGAAGGACCTAATTGAGGAACTGATAAGGAACAATATGCTCCAACAGTACGTAAAGAAATCTCAGAATTCTGACTAACCTGCTGGATCACAAATTCTGAATACTCAAGAAAACCAATTTGGACCCAGCAGAGAAGGGTCCAGACGAATGGATCAGAGACTTGTTATAAGTACCATAGCTGGAGGACCTCACCAACATAGAAGAGCTGGGGCGAGATAGAGCGATACGCTAGTTCATTGAAGCATGCTCGTAAGGAAAGTTGCTTTGCTATCAAAGATGAAGCTCTAGTCAAACAACAGAAAACGATCACTGCTGACATCGTGATCTGGAATAGGGATATTGAAGGTGTAGAAGTGCCAACTCTCAACCCGACGGTGATAACGGTTGGCATCGGATCGGTAGCTGTGTGTTGGGTGCTCGTTGACAGTGGAAGTTATGTTAACATCTTATTTCGACAAACGTTCGATCAGGGGAAGATCGGCATGAGGGATGTGACCGCATGTAGAATGAAGAATCAAGGGTTTATAGGTGAACCAAAGCAACCGGTTGGGATGATCGATTTTTTTATAGAGCTCAGAGAAGGAGAGTGAAGGGTTGTACTCATTTAAACCTTCGTGATAGTTGATGAATTCTCAGCTTACAATTCTTTCTTAGGCCGATCGGCCCTTGTTGATTTTATAATTGCTTTGGCTCCATGGTGCATCACAATGAAGTTCCCAATAGAGAATGGGGTCGGTGTAGTTAGAGGAGATCAAGGCACCGCAAGAGAATGCTATGTTTCCTAGTTACGAGAATCCAAATGACGCGAGAAGGGGAAGAATATGGGAGGTCTCTCCACATTCGTGAACCTCAAGCATAGCAATTACAGAAATGCCCATGGCTTGGGGACCATAGCAACTTCGATAAGGCTTTGGACCCTAGGAAGAAGACTTAAGGGAAGGAGGGGGCGACACTGGCAGAGTTAATGATGGCTGTCCCTGTCGATATGGATGACCCAACATGAGTCCTAAAGATAGGTTCGCGGCTTAGGATCAGGATGCAATAGGAGTTTATTAAATTTCTTCATGCCAACCTGGACGCATTTCGATATATGCGAGATATCGCCGAAGATAGCATGTCACACACTTAATATCGATCCCATGTTCACACCAGTAAGGTAGAAGAGAAGCAGTCTAGGTTCGGAGCGATCCGTTGCATTGAAGGAAGAAGTGGATAACCTATTGGCTAACGGCTTCATCCACGATGCAACATATCCAGAGTGAATATCGAACCCCGTGTTGGTCCGAAAATCTAATGGAAAGTGGCGAACTTGAGTTGACTACTCAGACTTGAACAAAGCTTTCCTGAAGGACAACTTTCCGTTACCTAGAATCGACCATCTTGTTGATGGGACCATGGGGCACGAGTTGCTATCGTTTATGGATGCCTACTCCGGGTATAATTAAATCATAATGCACGATCCTGATCAGGAGAACACCAACTTCATTATCGATGTGGGATTGTATTGTTACTGGTAATGCCATTTGGTCTAAAGAATGCCGGAGTTACCTTCCAGAGAGTAGTGAACACAATGTTCAAGAATCAAGTCGGGTGGACGCTGGAGGTATACGTGGACGACATGCTCGTGAAGTCAAAGTATCTAAAAACCATCTGGACGATCTCTCGGAGATGTTTGAGATCCTCCAAAAATTTGGAATGAGGTTATATCCACTGAAGTGTTCATTCGACGTTGCTTTTGGGAATTTTATTGGTTTTATTGTTAATGCAAGGGGCATCGAGTCCAATACAGAACAGATCACTGCATCGCGCAATGTCACAGCCCCTACAACGAAGAAGGAGTTACAAAGTTTAAATGGAAAAATCACAGCATTGAGTCAGTTCATCTCTAGAGTAGTGGATAAGTGTATACCATTCTTCGACGCATTAAAGAAGGTAAGAAGAACTTCGAATGGAATCAAGATTGCCAAACAACTTTCGAGGAGTTATTATGACATATAGCGACACCATCACTTCTATCTAAGCCTGTGGATGGAGAAGAATTGTTCCTTTACTTGGCAGTGTCTTCTCACATGCTAAGTGCTGCACTTGTGTGTGAGGAGGCTAGGATTCAGCGGCCCGTTTACTACATCAGCAAATGCTTCACTGGAGCCGAACAAAACTACCTAAAGTTGGAAAAACTAGCATACTGCCTATTGATAGCATTAAGGAAATTATGACCGTACTTCCAAGCTCACCCAATCGAAGTGTTGACGGATCAACCTTTGAAACATATACTTTACCGACCCGAGGCTTTGGGGCGACTTCTAAAGTGGAACATTGAATTAAGCCGATATGATGTGACTTATCATCGTCGGAGGGCAATTAATGGATAGGCATTGGCTGATTTCATCATTGAGTTCACAATTCGGGATGAGGAGGAGGAAGACACTGTAGTCGTGATATCGTAATGGAAACTATTTGTAGATGGCACGTCAAATGAATTTTGCTCGGGAGTGGGAGTTGTTCTTGAAACTCCCAAAGGACGATCATCTGCTATGCTCTACAATTGGAATTCCCTCCTACGAACAACAAAGCGGAGTACGAGGTGTTAAAAGTAATATTGAAAATTGTGAAGGAGCTGGGAATAAAAGCTTTGCATATCTACGATGACTCTTAGCTAGTCGTTTATCAAGTGAAGAGGGAATATCAGGCTAAGGGAGCAAATCTCGCCCCTTAATTGTCAAAGGCATGGGAATTGCTCAACGACATCGAACATTACACAATAACCCATATTCTTAGAGAATAGAACATGAAGGCTGATTACTTAGCAAAATTGGCCATTTCCAGAGATGCGCAGCCCATGGGATTGGTTCCAGTTGAATTGTTAATGGCCCTGAGTATAGATCAGATGGATGTGGATTGGATTCTCAAAGGAATACTTCCCCGAGACCCTAATGAACGAAAAATATCCTTAGGAAGGTGCCACAATTCGTTGTGCAGGATGGAGTGCTATATAGAAGAGGATTCTCTTCCTCCTTGCTTAGGTGTGTAGCCAAAGACGAAGCTAGAAAGATCCTCATGGAGATCCACGAAGGTAGCTATGAGGACCACACTGATGGAATACTCTTGCTAAGAAAGCTCTCCGCTATGGATATTTATGGACGATGATCAACCGAGATGCAACTGATTACTCTAGACGGTGCGATTAATGCCAGAGATTTGCAAAGATTCCAAGAACCCCATCTATAGAGCTTACGCAGATGGTCGGCCCTTGGTCATTTGCAATCTGGGGAATCGACTTAATTGGTGTACTACCAATAGCAAAATAAGGAGCCAAATATGCCATCGTTGCAGTTGATTACTTTACGGAATGGGCTGAAGCGGAGCCACTTACCACAATTACTACTAAAAAATTAATTAACTTTATAACGAAAAAAATTATTTGTAGGTTTAGAGTACTACATAAAATCATCACAGATAATGGAACTCAGTTTGAGTGTGCTGAATTCAAAGGCTTTTACAAGCGCTATCAGATTGAGAAGAGCTTTTCCATGGTAGTGCACCCGTAGGAAAATGGGCAAGTGCAGCCAGTTAACAAAATCATCAAATCCACTGTAAAGAAATGGCTGACCAAAGCAAAAGGAAATTGGGTTGATGAATTTCCACTTGCATTATGGGCTTATAGGACAACACATAAATCTACGATTGGGCACTCAACCTTCGCTTTTGCATATGGTTCGGAAGCTATAATCTCCATGGAACTAGAAGTCCCCTCTCATCATAGGAGACACTTCAATCAGTAGGAGAACGTGCAGCTTTTGCTCGAATCACTCGACCAAGGTTGATGAGAAACGGGTGGAAGCCGAACTAAGGGTTACTTCTCACTAGAAAGAGGGGCACGACATTTCAACACCAAGGTTTGCAGCCGCACATTTGAAGTGGGAGATCTCATCCTGAAACAGATCTTCCTGGGTGTGGGATCACTTGGCGCAAATTGGGAAGGACCCTACATTATTGACCGAAAACTTGGAGATGGAATATTATAGTTAATAACGGTCGATGGAACTCTGATTCCCTATGCTTGGAACAACGATTCGCTACGACATTGCTTAATTTAACATTTATCTATGTATTTCCTATTTTAGCAAATAAACCACCTAGGGACACTGGAGGCATTGTAAATAAGCCAGACTTGCCTTTCCTTTTATTAATAACATATCTAGCTTCCTGAATTAATGGAACCGTGTTCTTGTAAGAAAACCACCGAGTCGACGGGGAAAATCGACTCAAACCGCTGGATCGATAGGAAAATCAATCTACGCCTTCTGAGAACTAGCATTGCTCTAGCAACATTGGGAAGGCCCATCTCCTGTGCACTACCAATAAGCCGCACACTGCTGGTTGAACCACTGGAACTGTGTTTATGTATGCAAAACTCCCTGCACGCCACATCGTAAGCCACACATCGCTTCTTGGACCGATGGAACTGTGTGTTATAAGCTTATTCCCCTTTGCGCCACCAATAAGCCACACGCCGCCGCTTGAACCGATGGAACTGTGTTCTAGTACGCAAAACACCCTACACTCCACACCGTAAGCTGCATGCCGCTTCTTGGACTAATGGAACTAGGTCCTTGTAAGCTTATTCCCCTGTGTGCCACCAATAAGCCACATGATGCTGCTTGAACTAATGGAACCGTGTTCAAGCATGCAATATTCCTATACACTCCAATCCGCGCATCGCTCCTTGAACTGATGGAACCGTGTTCTCGTAAGCGATGGGACCAATGGAATCGATGCCTAACATGATCTAAAAAGTACTTCCAAATCTCTGGGTAAGAGGTATAGACTCCCAAACCGTTGGGTCAACTATGAAAATCAATTCTGGTTTCATAAGTACCAGTGTTGCCTTGACCGTATTGAGAAACTCTTATATTATCTAGTTGTTAATGTTACTTCGGTAACACCGAGAACTTATTAGAATTCACTAAGTGCCAATGTTTCCCTAGCAGTAACAGGAAAGTTTTCTATTGCAGGATTGGTACTGACATTTCCCCGACAATGCTAGGGAGTGGAAAATCATGAGTTGGTTGGGAAATCAATTATCAAAAACCCAACATCGACCAGAGATAGGCGACGTCGAAGGACAATCCAAGGACTCGGGATGTTCGTAAGTTTTTGTAGATAGAAACTAATACACGGGCATGATCATAACACCGAACTTGGAAAAGGCTGGTCACAGTTAAAGAGCAAAATGCTCAAAATTGATCATCAAAAATATAATTTCCCAAAACAATAACTATCATACAACCCGGACTGGGGCAACGAGAAGGTCACCAAGAGTACCCGGTCTCTTATTAAGTGTGTAGATCAAGTGTTCGGAGTAACCGGCCCTATGGAGTAGGGAGCACACACTAACACTTGGTCGAAATAGATCAAATCACACCACAGTTCTATTACGCCGAACGAAGTATTTTGGCAATCACAACGGAACTAAAGTAGTATACTAGACAAACAAGTCACACTATTTACATGCATGAAGCTGCGGTAAATACACACATCACATCACACAGTACAATAGTATGTAATGTGGAAATTGCAAAACAGGCAATCATGTTATATACACATGCAGTGGTACATAAGCAGGAACAATACATAAAGTATAAGAAAAGTACACAAGAGAGATTATAATGAAATGCTAACCTTTCATTATTGACATCATTTTATGTACAATACAAAAAGCAGGGGTCATTCCCGCATAATGCTAGCCTGTTTAGACATCACACAACACAAAATGTTAATAAAACAAAAGTACAGACTCTGCGCTTGTACAAGACTCAATCGAATCAAAAACAAACAAAAACCACCAGCACCTTGCTCCACCAGCACTTAAGTGCATCTTCATTTCTTTCCACAATGGCCACCCTTGCTATCCTTTCCTGGGTGGATCTTCTTCTTCTTCTTGTGCTCCTTGCCAAGGGAAATGACATCCTCCATAAGAGCAAGTTCTCCTTCTATGGTAGGACCAGACCCTTTAAACCCTCCAGCTTTGGTGCCTCCATCCTTCCACATCCGGAGCTTGATGGTAGTTGGAGTCTTGCGCTTCCCTTCCTCCTCCTCTTTCTTCGAATGCAGTCCCTTTTTCTCCTGCTCAAGTCTCTCCGCCATTGTCTCCATGTCCATCGGGTTTGACTCACCCATGACTATTAGTTCCTC
Source organism: Allium fistulosum (assembly GCA_030737815.1). Taxonomy (NCBI): domain Eukaryota; kingdom Viridiplantae; phylum Streptophyta; class Magnoliopsida; order Asparagales; family Amaryllidaceae; genus Allium; species Allium fistulosum. The sequence goes on along the minus strand of CM060902.1, from coordinate 1,243,474,763 downwards.
TTCTAGAGACACGAAGACGTCCTGAAGGTTCTGCAATGCTGCTATTTGCTTAGAGTCGGGCCCATGCTCGAAGATCGAGACATGAATTGTACAAAGCCACTGCAGAGACAGTGGTGGAAGTGGTAAAGATGGCAGTGGCTCTCGAGCCCTATGTAACTAGAGGAGGAGGCGGGAGAGATAGGTGACCTACAAGTTGGGTAAGAAATTGTATAGTTTAGTAAAGGACTATGGAGTGATCTGGAGCTTTTGGAGTACTGGAGAAATGAGGGAAATACTTGAACCAGGAGTTTGATTGAGAACTTGAACTTTGAAGCCCCTTCGCCCGTTCCTATTTCAACGAGACGCTCAATAGTCGGGGATAATATGGCTCATGTAGAGCTTCAGAAGATGGAACAGTGTGGGCGGTCGTAGAGCTAACCCTTGTGGTGTTGAAACGGTCAATGTTGGCTCTTGTGACTTGTGAGTGGATGTATCACCTTGACCCGAAGAACTTGGGTCGGCAAGAGCTTTGGCAGCAGCCTCGGTAGTCTCCTTCTCCTTCTTCTCTTGTAAAATTTCCCTTCTGGCCGTAGGAAAGTCTATGTCTTTAGAACTAAGATAAGTGGCCATGAGTTCTTCTTCAGAGCGCATATCCCCGGCTCGCTCTGATCGAACTAACACCTCTTCCCAAACCATGGCGAGAGTCCAGGGATAATCATTTCCGAGCCACTTCAAACTGCCGTTATTCATGACATTACAAGTATAAAGATGTAGCACGATGGAATCCATCTAGCTCATCGCTTCATTGTGCTCTTTCTGAAGGTCCGAAAGCTTCGATCGTGCAACTAGATGGTCAATATCGACAGTTAGTTTATCAGATGTGACCTGTTCTTTCTCCTTGGCAGTCTTGCATTCCCCTTCCTCGAGTAAGGTCGGTAGCCTGTTCAGCAATAGTGGCAGCTTGCTCAGTGATGGCCTGGACTCGCGCCTTGATAGTGTTCTCTATAGCAGTGACTTGCTCTTTCAGCTTGGAAAACTCCTTATGAGCATCCTTAAGTTGATCATTAATCTTGAGGAGAGCCCTATCGTAAGCTCGGTTTGCCTCCGTTAGCAGCTTGTCACCAGTAGCTTTTCCCTTTAAGGCGGCGTCCCTCTCGATCTTTAGTTGAGCTATCTTATTGTCGCGGTCCTTAATCATCCTATCATGAGCATCCCTTTCTTCCTTGAACGAGAGAATATCCTAGTAGTTAATACGGTTCACATTGAAAAGGGCATGTATGAGACGCTTCCATTCAAACCTAGCTTTTAAGTCCTCGCGGACTACCTTGAGATCCAAAGAGAAGTAGCTTTAGTTGTACGCTTTATAGTCTGGTTAAAGTGAACCCCATGCAGGAATAGGTGAGGGTATGTAGCTTGAAGTTGAGGTGGATGTGGTGGAAGTGTGAACTTTTTGCCTTGGCTAGAAGAGGTAGGTGCAATCATAGTAGTCATGGCCTTAATGGATGGGATTTCCTGCATCGCAGCAGTCCGAGCCTTGGTGTAGGGAGAAGTAATGAATAATGAGGTCCCACAGCGATCATGAGAATCCCTATGGCGCTTATGCAAATCGCCAGAGGCATCACCTTCAGTGTCCCCTTTTCACTTATCTCCTCTCTCACGCTCTCTTTCCAAATGGCGGGCCGCATCGTCTTTTCTCTTCCTTCTCTCCTCATCAGTTTCACTATAAGAGCAATGCACTAGATACATAGTTTAATAACTATAGAAGCCACGGTTTTGACGTTGTTGATGGTATATTCCATGACCCATGGTACCTGAAATGGAAAGAAGAATGAAGTTAACACTTGAACTTTGGAACTTAATCCAATGTAGAAATATGTGTCCCTGATCCTAAAGTGGAGTGTGCAGTGCCGATGACCCCCATACATTTTACCAACCGTATTGGCATGGTTTCAGAGTTGGAGTGCTTCCATGTTCACTTATAAAAGTACTAGAAGATATGTCGGTATGCGACCTATCTCACTTATCATCTCACTAATTGAGAAATCCCTAAATTCATTCAAGTTAATTGAGATGTCTCTTAGGGGATCTGAATGCGATGTATCTCCTATGGGGGTTCCTTTAACTAGGCCATCGGTTTACGGTGAGTGTAACACCCCTAATTTTAAATAACATTATTTAGGAGATTTAATTAGATAAACTAAATAGAATAATGTAAAGACTAGAGTGATAAGAGGATTGAGATTTTAAAACTAAATATAGGATGTGCCTTAACTATATGAAATCATGAGAATGGGTTTATAAAATGGCTTTATAACCTACTCAAGATAATAAGGCAAGGGTATTATGGGAATAGCCGTATATAACCCCATAACCCCTAAACCCTTACCTCGTTCTCATTATCATACTTTCATAAACAAAAACAAAGGAGACCAAGGCCGACTACAACCCTAAGAGAAAAAGGAGTTCAAAAATCATTAGGAGCAAGCTAGGGAGATTAAAACAAGAGCAAATCTCAAGTTCCTTAACCAAATAAGCTGAATAATAATCTAAACCATCTCATAGATGTTTAATGAACATATTAATTTCAGATTTAAGGTCTTAAAACTGTTTGCATAATTTGAATGATGATATGCTTTGATTATATGCCATGTTTGATTTAAAAAAGTATGTTTGAAAAAAAAGGTTTGATTCGATTTTAAGATTAAAGTCGTGTAAAATGGGTTTCGAATGCCATGAGGATTTAATATGTTATGTAAAACATTATTTTGAAGATGAGTTTAAATTTACGTAATATTCCAAGTTATGGATAATTTATTACGAAATTTGGATGGATGAAATAGACAATTTGGGTTTAAAATTATTTCTAAGTGAATTAAGTAGATTTTTGAGGATTTTTTCTAAGTGATTTACTATGGAAATTAAATTAATTAAGTTTGAGGACTTAAATGTTAATTGTTTTGTTAAGGGGAAGGGTTTCATTGCTAAAATGTTTTTAATTATCAATTGTTGAATTCGGTAGATTTTTAGAAAAATATTATGGTAAAGGATTTGGCAACCAACCATATTTTGAAAAATAAGGCAAGTAGGTGCAAAAAAATTTCTTTTAAAGGGTAAAAATCAGTTTTCCTTGGATTTACTAGTTCGTCGCTTCCATTTGTAGGATTTTGATACCATGCCTCCACCAAAACCCATTTGAAACCAATGCACATAGTATCAAGCAATTGATACATAGTGTATTGGAGAAAGGCGGAAGGTATAGTGTCGAAACCTTGCTTTCGAAGGGGTAGAAGCTAACTTTGAATTATTTCAGTTTATAAATGATGCTTTCGAAAGGGTTGAGGCCAACAATATTAGATTTCGAACCAATTAACTTGCCTTTGTTTTAGAAAAGAGTTTTCAAAAGGGTTGCCGCCTTTCTATTTTAAGAAAAGCTTTCGAATGAGCTGCCACTTATTTGTTTTGAGAATGAGCTTTCGAAAAGGTAGTTGCTTTTGGAACCTAGTCGAAACCAAGCTGCCGTCTTCATACCTTTTGAATTGGTTAAAGGCCGCTTCTTATAGCCTTATAACAATGAGTTCGAAAGGGAAGATTTTATTTTATTAATATTGAAGCCACTTCCCAATGCTTTCGAAAGGGCAATTGTAGTTGCTTTTATCAATACTTTCGAAAGGGTGGTTTCAAAGCCATTTGTTCCCCAAATTCTTTTACTTGGAGGATGTTTTCAAAGGGTTAATTTCTCTTATGTTCACTTTGGTCCAGAAGTTATATTTAAATTTAAACCCCATGACTTTGAAAGATATACTTTCAATAGGTTTCGAAGCTATGCTTCTATAATTTCTACTTGAATTAAGTGGTTTCGAAAGATAATTTTTAATACTTTCAAAAGGAATGTTTTAATGCTTTTGAAAGGAAGGTTTCAATGCTTTCAAAAGAAATGGTTTGAGTGTTTCGAAAGGTATATCTTTAAATGTTTTGAAAGAAGGTTTTGAATACTTTCGAAAAGTATGTTTCAATGGTTTTGAAAGAGAAGGCCTAAGGTTTCGAAAGCCTTAGTTTTCAAAACAAAGAACGCAATCTCATTTTTTAAAGATAAACCCATGGCAATGTGAAAGAGTTTTGAAATAGCATTTAACTTTGGTGTTTTGAAGAAGCTTTCCTTGCTAAAGTTAATAGGTTAAAGGTATTAACCATGTTTCATTTGAGAAATGATCACAAGGAAATTAAATTATAAATGTTTATATCATCATGTCATGATTAGTTATCATGTATGCTTCTTCTGTAAACATATTCACTTTACATTGACCCATAACTGCATTTTTGGGGTGTTAAGGGCAGAGGAACCAGCTAAGTTGACCCAGTAGTGAATATATATTGAGTTAACTTCTATGTGAGTAGGATTGCATCCAGGAGGTCAGGTAGACCAGAACATAGGATGCCTAATGATTGATTAAAAGATTATTGGTTAGACAGGTTCTTAGTAAGCCCATGAAAACTATGTATGAAAATAGTTATTGGCAGGGGCCAATAGGTTCTTAGTGATCTCATGAAAACTATGTCCGGATTAAGTTATTGAAGGAGATCAATAGGTTCATAGTAATCCCATGAAAACTATGACATGTGAGAAGATATTGGAGAACATGATAGGTTCATAGTAAGCCCATGAAAACTATGATTGGAGAAAGCTATTGGTAGATACCAATAGGTTCATAGAGATCCCATGAAAACTATGATTGAATGATAGTATTGGTAGGGAATCAATAGGCTCATAATGACTCCATGAAAACTATGAAACTGCATAGGACTTCCATAAAGAATTAACAAGTTATTAGTTAGCCCATAAAAACTAATAGGTTAATAGTGATCGTAGAAACTATAACTTGAGACAGATGGTCATATAAATGGGGATGGGAATCAAGAATTAATATTGCATGTCCGCATATCATCATGATATATTTTATTATGTTATGTTTTAACCATTGTGGATGCAAGTGCATAGTATATGGTTAGTTATTTTAAACTAAGTTAAGATACTAGTGAGGGGAAAACCCGTTCTTCTAAGTGGCGTGGTCTCACTAGATATCTATATGGTTCGAGATGGTAGGTTATTATTCATACCAGACTTTTTGTTTGACTCGAAGTTTATGTTTTCCCCTTAAACTCTCGGGTGCTCAATTGTTTTTGAGTAGTTTGAGAGTTAAGGTTTTCAGGTTCTACTTTAGACGAATAAGCTTTCAAAGACGTGCAGGATGCAAGCTATCTATTATGAGTTCTTTCTGCTTGATTTCGCTGTGTTTTGGATGTAATGGCAAATTTATTAATTGCTTATATTTAGACTCTGATTAACCAAGAGGGCATCCTCATATGTCGCTCTTGGTATATTTTGTAATAATTATATTTCTCTGAATGTGATTTAAATTGAGGATTATGTTATGAATTTGAAATGTGTTTGAAGTGGAATGAGAAATTTGTTTTATGATTTAATTTTTTTTCATATCCATGTGTTTCTGTTATATCAATGCATCTAACGTTACCACATTTGGTCACCGAGAATTAATAACTATAGATGACTGCAGCATCCGTAGTAGTTAATTTTAGGCCTCCAAGTGGGGGATGTTCCAGTGAGGTTTAAATAACGGGTTGTTCTGGAGAAGGAGAAATGGGAAGCTCGGGACTCAATGCCTCAGGAGTTGGAAAATCTGGAGAAGGTAAGCTGGGAAGATCAAGGCTCAACTCTGGTGATTCTCCACAGGACTCATCTCCTTCCTCAGTGACATGAAAATCACTATCATCGCCATCTTCATCTATAGCCTTTTCTTCCTCTACAACCATCGGCTGTTTCCCTTCTCTCCTTTGGATCGGCTCGTCTTCTTCTTCTGGGATAGGGGAATCCAATGTGCTTCATCCCTATTCCTCGTAATATCTTCTCTGGAGGATAAATCTGCGTCAGCTTCAGGAATTTCATCGGGCTGAACTTCACTCGATAGACAGGCTGCATTCCCTTGAGCATCCTCCTTGGAGCTACGAGTAGGGGCATAAGAATGAGTTTGCATCCTAAAGCCACTTGAAGTTGAAGGCTCTTCAACCAAAGCGAATCTCTTAGGGTGTAGTAAGCCAAACCTTCGGAGTTCTCATTTTTCAGAAGGAACTGAACTGAGCGTTCAGGAGCTCTCACAGCCTTCAAGAGTTCAAGCTTTGCCTTGAGTTTGCGATTGCTTTCCCACCTTGGAATGGCTGCAATAAAATGTATAGAACACTAGAGATATAAAACATCCTAGTAGGGAGAGAGCCAAGGAATGAAGGCTTATACTATGCCACAAAGTGAATCAGACAATAGTGATCACACAACGTAAGGTAGATTTCTTATTATCCTACTTTTTCACACAATACATGAAAAAACCATATGTTGACTGAAGTGCCCTTGAAATCATTTACTGTTGTCTGAATAGCCTATGAAATCTCTACGAACATGCTTGTTATTCAAACAACATTTTATCCATCGTCTGATTTAAGTAATCAAAACTTTTAGTTTTTGCTCCAACTTTTCCCTCTCAATTATTTCATGGTCGCCTTTTATTTTGTTTACTGCTTTATATTATTGTTCCCTCTTTTTATTTTTGTTCAGTCTATATCTCGATATAATGAAAATGGCCATCTCCTTCTCATCATCAACTTAGAGTTTTATGAAATTGAAGCCGTCTCCTTCTCGTCTTCTCATCTTCATGCAAATCTGATACTCTCTCACTCTCAACTTTGGGTTTATGAAATTGAAGCTGGCTCCTTGTCGAGTGTCCTTCGATTGATATTGGTATGATTTTTGCCCCTTTCGATTTATATTGTTCTCGACTTTGATTATCCTGCCAATGATGAATTGGGTTCTTTATATAGGAATTAATTTCCTATATTTTCGTATATATGCTGAGATTTGAATTTCAAAGTATTTGGTTGGCCATTTGATTCCCTTTTGATTTCTGCCCCTTTCAATTTTGTATTGATCTCGACTTGATTTGCTTGTGATGGTTTGGGTGTTTATGTGACAATGTACAAAACTTGGCTGAAGTGCACTGACCAACATGTTTTGGTCATGTTCGTATTATTTTTTCAGCAGTTCGATTTTTTGTTTGCTAATTCGATTGATATGTTGCCTTGAATAATTACACTTATATGGCCTTATGTTTTGTGTATTGCATTCATTTTTGTTTTTCATCTACTTGCACCCATGTATCATTCTCCTGTTTTTTGTAGCTTCCTAACTATTGTGATTTGCTCTTCTACATATGCACTAATGTATTTCTAGTTGCCTGAGTACATTTTCCTTTGGTTCACTTTATGCATTGGTGTTGTGTTGCCTTGTTGCCATTGTCTGAGTTAGTTGTGTTATCTAAACCTGGAGCTTGTAATGGTGATACTTGACCCATGTTCCTTGTTGCATTGTTGATCTTGTTGCATTGTTTCAGTTTGTGAAATATCTTCTATGGATATACATACATACATATGTATGTATGTATGTGTGAAATATTACCATGTTTTTCACTATGTTGCATTGTTGCCTGAAACTGAAACTATATCCATCTTGTTGCATTGTTGCCTGAAACTGAGCTTGTTTATGTGTTGCTTGATATTTCATGGCTGAAGTGCACTGACAATGCTGGATGTGTTGCTTGATATTTCATGTATATACATACATACATACATACATGTATATGTATATATGTATGAATAGCTACTTGTATGTTTAGGCTTGTCATTGCCGGACTTGCACTTGAACTTGCACATGAATTTGGGAACTATAGTTGAACATTGGTGAAGATGGTGATGTTGCACTAGCACAGAATCAAGGGCATTTGAACTTGAAATTATTTCAAAAAAATTTGCACTATATGTACTTGTTATTTCAGGCATCTTTAAATGTACATTTAAGTTTGGTTCATGACCTTGCTTTGCACTATATGTCGATTGGCACTGCCTTGAACTCTATGTACTCCCTGGGTCATTTGATTCCTATGTGAATGTTCTTTTGATTCATATTTATTTGTTTGTACTTCCTTCTTTGAACTCATGTCCTAAACACCATGAACACACCATTTGCAGATAGCTTGCTCGCATTGACAAAACAATCTGCATCGTCCTTTGGAATTGTCTTTCTATACTTACCGGTTATCGATCGACAATCGATAACAGATCCATTGTCCAGAGCAACGCGGAAAGCTTTTTCTTTTTAGGATCACTAGAATTGCAGAAGTAGAAAGGTGATGCAGTTGAATTGTCCAATACGTCAGAGTTCAAGGCAAGTCGTCGTATTGGTATCAGTTTGGCGATCGAGACTTAGAAAATTTCATGAAGGCAGAAAGTTGGAGCCCGAGGGCATAACACGTCACCGGAATCTTGGATGTTCTACCAAGGCAAACCTTAGTTTCACCACTGATTAAACATACTCAAAGTCACCACCTCCCTCCGGATTGAAACCGACCAAATCCCAACAGTCCTCACTCCATCGTTATCTCAAAAATCGTTACATCCAACCTTCAAATAAGTTCAAAACCCGAAGCCAGACTTCACGTTAAATGAAACTTGGGCCCTAGGGTTTTGAGTTATCTCGGGGTCGAATTAGGTTGGTGGTGGATTGGACGGTGGTAGCCTGGCTCAGGCATCGTTGATGGAGGCAGGCAGCGGCGGAAGCAAATGTTGGTAGCATAGCTCGAACGGAGGCAAGTCGATGGTGGGTTTTAATGATAGCTTGGCCAAGGTTAGGTCAGCATGAGAGGAAGAATTGGCCTGGCAAAGGAAAAGTAAGGAGAAAGACTCGAGGAGGGTGCGTAAGTAGGATAAAGTTTTCGAAAAATTCTCTAAGTGCTTAATTTGGTACCAAGTTATAGAGCTATAACTCGGTACCGAGTTTTCAATTTTTGCTCGGGTCAACTCCAAATCAACACAGAGATCCTATATGCTAACTTAAAACAATATGCGGACATAGATTACATCGTCAGTGCCAAAGATTGGAACTCAGATTGAAATCAGAACAAATAGGTAATCAGAAGTTAACCAAATAAAAGTAACGTCTCGAGACAGAATCCAAACGATCAACTCAAACTCATCGATTAGCATTCCAAAACTTACCAAGTTCTAGAGCACACTTTGTTTTCAAAAAAAGGGTATTCTGGAGGGCAAATGATAACTGGTTTTTAACCAAGCAGAAATCAACAAATGTTAAAGCGTCAAGACGAAGATGAAAGGACTCGAGACTTGAAAGGAGGGCTCATATGGGCTACAGAAATAAGTCAAGAAAAGTTGGATCAATATGGAGCTAAGTCCATAACTCTGCATCGAGTTATGGCTATAACTAGGTGCTGAGTTATGGTGCTTCATAGTTGGGAACTCCAACTTTTCATTAGACATTGTCTACCTATTATATGCAAGCCCAAGGAGTTTCATAAAGTTTTGAACTACCGATCTCAAGATTTGGAGAGTTGGCTACAGTAAACCACATAACAAGCCAAGTTATTAAGGAACGATCACCAAAACAAATCAACGGACTATGAAAGCACAAGGGGCACCTTAGAATGAAGAAAGAAGCATGATCCAAGAGGAAACATCGTGTTTCCCCCCAAGGGGATAACTCGGTACTGAGTTATAAAGATAACTCGGTACCGAGTTATCACTTCAACTTCTGGCGCATCCAACTTTTTCACACTATTTCAGGCTAATGTCTAGACCCCTCTGGTAGCGGGCTTCTGATCCAATGTAGAAGCTATCCCTATAAATACAAACAATAGTGCAATCGAAATAGGATATGGATTCTTTTATCACTAAGCAGGAACTCTATCTCTTCTTTAACTCTTTCGTCTACATAATAATCACTAAGGTAGCTCCTCTAGGCAATTCTAGGACTTAGAACTTGTCTAGTCCCTGTACTTGTGACTTCTTCTCTCTCAAACCCCTTGTAGTCTCCATCAAACTATATCATATCAACATGCAATAAAACTATAAAGTGGAAATATGCCATAGATTGCCGACCACTATAAAATCTTGTGTCTCCCTTTCTTATTTCTGTCTATTTTCTTTTACTGTTATTACCATCTGCTAGATCTATGTTCCTACAACTTCATCTTTGGGTGTTGATCCATTTTTGGCATTAACAGTAATTAAAGGTGAATTTGGATTACCATTATTACTAACGTCCCCTATTCTAATGATGTATCCTTTTGAATTGTAAACGAAAGATATGGTACCTCCATCCATTGGTCTGATATTTGTAAGCATATTGGAGTTTCCCATCATGTGGTTAGAACATCCACTATATAGAATCCATCTTCTCTCTTTACTATTGTAAGTGGATACTTGCAAAAAAAAATATCGGTACCTATTTCATATGTTACGGTCATGGGGTTAAGTTTTTGGTAACCATACCCAAGAGCGCTGGGTAGAACCTTTAAAAGAATAGTTAATATTATTATGAATATCAGAGAAAAACTTATCTATATATTTCTTCCTGATGAGATTATTATTCGTTTTAAGAACCCATATTTTTATTGCCTTATTTTTAGAAATTTCTTTTTCCATTTTATAGTTACTAGATTTTTCAAATTTTGTATATATAAAACTATTTTTCTTTGGATTTTTCTTACTCCTATCCTTTTTAAAACCCAAACCATTTTATTTATGTGCTGGTCTAGGAATCATTATTAAATTTGATAAATTTTCCTTCCCTTTATTAAATTTTAAAATATTTGTAGAAACCTTTTCTAATTTTTCTCTGAACTCCAAATCTTAAGATTCAAGCATTTTTATTTTTGAAGTTAATTCGCAATTTTATTTTGACAATTTGGCATTTTCATTTCTGTAAGAATCAACTTCATTTTCTAATACATAAATTTTATTTGTCAACTTTTCAAATGAATTTTGTGAATTCTTTAACTCTTCAATCATTTACATAAGTTAGTATTTTTATTTTATAAGGAATAAATTTCTTTTACTAAATAGTCAAAAAAAATTAAATCTTTATTTGAATCCTTTAAAAATTCACATTCCTTAGACAATTCCATTTTTTCTGAAATAAAATTTCTGTTCCATTTTCAGAAACAGATTTTTCTAAATATTCTTTTTGAGTTTTAATTACTTCTTCCAAAATAGTTTTCTCAACTTTTAACATATCTGTTTCTAATTCTGCCCTATTTAAGTTAATCATGGTTTCTTTATGTATTTTTCTTAAATTTCTAAATTTTTCATCTACTTCTGTAGAAAATTTAAATAATTCATTATAAGTTAAATCAGATTGTATATCATCGTTTGTGGCCATGAAGCAAACGTTAACTTGTTTTGTATCATTATCGCTATCTGAAGATGATGAGAAGTCTGAATCATCTTAAGTGGCTTGATATGTAGATTTTTTCTTTTTGTTGAAATTTTCAAATCTACTCTATTCTTGAACTCCTTCTTTCCATTTTTTATAATGGACAATCTTTTATGATATGTCCAAATATATTGCATATAGAATATTTGAGTCTTGAACTATTGTTGTTATTGTTATTTCCTCTCTTTACTTGCCTTTTGAATTTTCTATAGTTTTCACTATGAAGGCCATCTCGTCTTCATCTATTTTTAGAGTCCTCCTCAACTTGGAATGCTACGGTCCTTTTCTCCTGGTTTTGTATCTTTCTAGCCTACAACTTTACTTCATAGGCCATTAGATTACCAATTAACTCCACAACCTTGAGTTGAGAGAGAACGTTAGCTTCTTTAATTACTAATACTTTTCTCTCCCAATCATTCGTTAAAGAGTTTGATATTTTGTAACAATGTCAAATTCAGATAAAGTTTTACCAAATCCTACTAGTACATATGTAATATCTTGTAAACGGGAGTACTGTGTTTAATGGTGTAGTTGGAACTTCATATTTACTTTGTGTGGCATCCCAAATTTCAAGACCATTTGGTTTCATATAGATTCTCATTCTAGTTGACCAGAAATTATAATCACTACTAGTAAATAGTGGGGGTTGTGCAATAGACCAACCTTCTAAGAAAATGCTTATGTGTGCCATCTTAATATATTTAATAAACTATGTTATGGTTTATGAAATATCTTGCTTCAATACCAAATAAAAGACTGTTGGATAATATATTTGTAGCTAAACTATGTATTAAAGTATATAAAAAATATTATAAGCTAACTACAAATAAAATAAAATAAAGTGAAAAACCTACACACTAGACTTTTTATACTGGTTTGGACTACCATCCTACGTCCAGTCCTAGAATATCTTTTTCTGTCTTTAACTCACCATCACCCTCACTTCGTCCGGAGGAATAGGCCTATATGATTGGCTGAGCTGCCGAACAAGTCTTTCACACTGACTTGGTAGAATATACTCTTTGGCAGTTGTAACGACCCCACCTCTATACCCATATTATTAAAGAATATTACAAGTAATGTCATCTAATAACACGGAGAATATGGCTGGTGAAGGACGATCTAATGTGAATATATCTTTATACTAAACTGACACGTCTTTATTACCTTTTGAGGATCTAAAATGAATTTTTTTACGTGTACAGTATTAATACAAAGTAATAAACACACCGATTAAAAATATTCAGAATAGTATATAATATAAATAAATCAGAATCAGAGTTACAGATCACTGCAGAATAACATACATCATCTACATAATAAAATGCGAGTCTACAAATTATCAATATTAGACCCACATAAATAAATATATACATCTCATCTAAAATACAATATTAGGTACACAGTGAATATTACAATATACATGACACATCCTCCTAAATGTCAATATATATAATGATGAAGTGGACTAAAATAGCCTATCTTAACGCTAGCCCAAAATCCAAAGGTCATCGAGTTCCTGTACTCATAGAGTCTGGGCCTGACCCGAGTATTATAAAATAAACGGATCAGATTATATCTAATAAAATGGTGAGATACCAATATAATAAATATATGACTTGATCAAAAAATAAGTCATCTCAAAATATGCTTAAAACCAATGGATCATAATAAGGCATATCAAACCAAATCGTCGTTTAAAAATCCATATCAGTATATAACTGGAAATAAGCCATAATGAATATGCCAAAACCAAAATTATATAATACTAAGGCGTATAAATCCCAATCATCATTTCATAAATCCATATCAAGTTTCTAATGGAATATCATCGAAAAATATGGTGATAATCAAATCAAAATTTCTTCAGAGCCAAAGAAAAGATAACGAAAGATCTAATCACAAATCTCTAAAGAACTAATCATCACTAAATGAAATAATAATGGCAATCATCCATCAATTTAATACAGTGACACAAGATCTACCGAAAGAGACTGCAAATTAGGAACAATGCTCAAAGAAAAGAGCAGCCATGTACCTAATATGTCCTATGCAAATTTACCTACCGAAAGAAGTAAACATCGTCCAACTGTATACAACAACAAAAATAAACTAATGGATTGTAGTGTCTATAGACTACGGTGCGTGTAAACCTCCGCCTTTCGAAAGTGACAACCGTATTTACACCATAACAGACCTACCGAAAGAGATCTTCCTACCCAACCCAAAAATGTATCGACTCTTAGGTCGATGAAAAAATGAGTTTTCATCTCTCGGGGATCTATCGGCCTGAAGTCCGAACACCCTAAGATAGTACAACTCTAAGTGTAGCTCACTTTCACTTTAATAATCACTAGAATCTAACTATCTGTCCCATACCAAAAAGTGAAACTCTAGTATTTACTAAAAGCTAGTAAATTCTACTTAAACTCTATTTAACAAATTATAATAATAAGCAAAAGAATTGTACGAAATGTTCCATATCAATCTGACAATCCAACCGTTTATTAAAATTCTTTGTCTCGTAGAAAAACATGAAATTGAATAGAAATGGAAATCGTTCAATTGTCCAATTAAAATCCAAATGGAATTATTAAGCCAATTTAAACAAAAAAAGAATTTTATAAAATAAACTTACTTTTTATAACTTTGAAATAGCAATAAAATTCCTTTCAAAATATATATGTGTTATTAATAATCTTTTTAAAGCTCTTGAATTATTATAAAATCCATCTTTTATTATTTATAATTAAAAATCATAATTTACTATTATAAGAAAAGATTATTTCTTATTTACTATTATTAGGAAAGGTTATTTCCTTTCAAACAAATTTTTGATGTATATACGTATACATACATATATAAATACTCATAGCTCTTTTCAAACCAATATACTAATGAAAATTAGTTTTATTTATGGTTTTCATAAAAATACTTTACTTATAAAAAGCAATATTTAACAAATCAAAATTCCAAGGATCCAATAAATATTTCCAAAGATCAAACCACTTCCATAGATTTAACCAAAAACTACGAAAAGACAATCAAACAAAGCCAAACACATAAACAACACGGAGCAGAAGTTTGCTTCAGAAAACACCCAGCAGTCGACTGGATATCTTACCAGTCAACTGGTACGAGTAGACTAGTGGAGCTTACCAGTAGACTCGTACAAGTAGACTGGTGGAGCTTACCGATAGACTTGTACAAGTAGACTGGTGGAGCTTACCAGTCTACTCCTGAGGACGAACCTGGAGCAGTCCGCTCTAGGTCAGAACTTAAACTTTCTATTCCCGTCGGATGATCGATCCTGGTCGATTCCAGCAAGTTACAGAATGTAGTAGAGACCGTATCAGGTCCTACTAACACCCTAAATACAAGAAATACCTATTTATGTGCAATATGTGTGTTTTTGTGCTTAAAACCAAAATCGACAAATTCACTATTTTCTAAAAATTGGTTTACGCAATCAACTTAAGGTTTTAATTCAATTTAGAGGCATAACAACATATAAATATAAATACCTATTGATTTTGCGAGTTAAATAACTCACCTTGGATCAAATGGAGAAGAAGAAGCTGAAATTGATGAATTTAAACAACTACTCCTCTTCTAAAACTCCTAATTCAAACTCTACTTCTTTAATTACTCCAGTTACTTCAAACAGCCCCTTAAGTTCGGAATTTTTAGAGATTAATAATCGTACAAAGCCATAAATTTATTATATTAGAACGTAGAATAAGGAGCAAGGAGTTCATACCTTATCTTCTCATGCTTATAGAGTTTTATTTGATTTCTTATAATGATTTCTAGGGCTGAATTGAATTTTCCCTTTCATTATTTTAGCTTTGCAAAAGAAGAGAACAGCAGAAATAAAAATGCTTAAGTGTTGGACAAAATTTTTAGACTAAGGAATGAGGTTAGGGGATATGCTAACGGGCTTGAGAATTACTAAGGCCCAAGTCCTCTAAATTATAGTTAGGTAAATTTCTCTTTGCCTAATAACTCTTAACAAGGTTTTAAAACTCTAACCCAATTAAGGGACAATCACATTCTCATTCATTAATTTATTTCAAAATTTTAAAAGTCGATTTGTTTTTATAAATTTAGAAATTATCTATTTTATTTAAATTTCCCAAAATCAATAATCATTTCTTTAAGAGAATTTAGGAAAAAAATTACTGATTTTTTTATTTAATTTACCAATTAGATCCTTAATCCAAAATTAAAATTCATTAATCAATTGTTAAGTAGATGATTATTAACTGGGTTGTTACGGCAGTAGTCGAGTCTTCAATATACAAATATGCCTAATATAGTACAATCTCCTATAACTCATAAGTAGTTTGTAGATGAAGGTGCGTGAGTTTAGGAGGTCGGAAATCAGAATATTAATTATTCTAAACGAATGATCGTTGATTTAAGAATATGAAATAGATTTGGATTTCAGATAATAGTTCAGAAAATTACAAAGCAAGTAAGGTGTTTAAGCATGTTGAAATCAAAGCTATTTATAGATTTGAAAGGGTTTGATGAAGGGTATGATCGTTCACTATTGAAGAAGGCCGTGTTTGAAGAAGAAAGAAGAAATGCGACCATTTAGATGAAAAGAAATTAAAAGTTTGCTTTAGAATTTCTAAAGTGATTCGTGCATCGGTGACCTTCCATTTGTCCATCTATGTTTGAATTTCTTTCAAAAATTCGAAAGGCTAAGAAGCCTTAAAAACTGCATATAAAAGTTTGCAAAAAAATTCAAAAATTATTTTTAAGATCTTTGAGACTTTGGAATAGTGATGTGTGGCTCTTGTGAATTTTAACAATATATATCTAAGATAAAAATGACCCATGAATCCGCCGTCTTCAAATGCTCTTCAATAGTCGATCTTTCGAAGCTTTAGCGCGATTTCTTCTCTTTCTTCTAAAGCTTTGATGATATCTCTTTGACTGGTGTATTTTAAACTATAGTATGGAATTGTTGTCATTAAAACTAGGAATTTTTGCTTTAACATTAGAGAGTGGAAGCAATTTGATTACGATAAGCTTAGTTGTGATGACTGCCCTACACAGTCTGTACCCAATATACCTATATAATGCACTATGGAGGTACCCGACCGATGTAGGACGATAGCCAATGGTGAAAAGCAAATAAAAATCCAAACATAGAACCTGTACTAATTGGTTTCCATTTAATTGTTATGTCCATTTAGGTTAGCAATTCTAATCTAACCTTGCATTGCACACACGACTACATACTTATCCCTTCCCATGGTACGAAATGTTAATGAAGCCATATCACAACCCAATACTTCCAAACCCATTAGCCACTTAATACTTCTAAATATGAAGTGGGCTTCTATAATATTTTTAAAAGAGAAATGTGTAAACTCTGTCATTTATGATCTTAACTGGGGTAGATCCCGTAATTTAAGACCTATTCCTAAGGTGGTTTCCTAATAATGTTGTCAATGGTCAGTGGGTCCTAGCTACAAATCCACTATTTAAGGCTTCTGATATTTAATATCCAACTATTACCGCATTTATCGCCGATAAAATGGTAGTCATATTATAAACAGTATCCAAGCCACTTAATACCTTTTATTATAAAATAGGTAGACTCTGGTCATTTAAAACCTTAACTAAGGCAGACCCCATCATTTAAAACCTATCCCCAAGGCGAGCTCCTAAATGGTACAATTATTATTTCGGCTTTAGCAATGTAAGAGATTGTACCCAAGCCACTTAATACTTCCCAGTGGAAAATAGGTAGACCCCGTCATTTAAGACCTACTCCAGAAGCGTGCTCCTCAACAGTACTATCTAGCTGTCATTGCTTGGAAACATCATTGGGATACTTCATACTTCTTTTATAGGAAAGAGGAGGACCCTACAGTCATTTAAGACCCCAAACCTGAAGCGAACCTTCCTGAGATATCCACTATCACTCTTAATTATAAATATAACATCTCATTAGGTTACTTCTTTCGGTAAGGAGGCGGACCCTTCAGTCACTTAAGACCTCAACACAAAAGTAAACCCTTTTTAGAGACATCCTTATTTATTTGGAATCTCACTAGGTTACTTAATACTTTCATTTACGAGAGAGGCGGATCCTTCAGCCACTTAAGACCTCAAACCAAAAGCAAACCCCTATGGAGATATCCCTTACCGCTCCTAATTCCAAATTTGGACCATTTAATACTTTCCAATTAAGAAAGCAAGCCCAAGCTCTCGCATCATCACGGGTCGTGGGATTTGTGATATCTCACATCAGTAGTAAGTACACCCGACTGTTGGTAGCCTCAAAGTGAAGGGAAGTCTTCCGTCGACTGACTCTACTGACCTTGCATCACAAACCCACTAAGTCCAATTAATCATCCTAAGTCTTTATTTATATATAGGTAGACATTGGATTTAACTTACTAGTTCCCTTTTTATTTAAGGCAATAAGATTTACCCTAAATATTTATCTTCCCATAAATCCTCGTTTAATGGTCATAAATTTCAATTTGTCTATAAAATCCTAATAGACATTTCCTAAGATATTTATGTATGATTACTAATCTCAAGTTAGTAACCTTTTATATCTATTTCATTTTTATCAGTCCCATTAATACATTTACCTATTAATTTATTGCAACTTCCACATTTATTACCATTTATTGGAGTTACAGCCTTTTAAATTATTTTCTCATTAGTTAATTTTCCTAAATGTGAATATTACGCGCAAGCGTCGTTATTAGCTTTTTATGTAATTATTATAAGCGCAGTAATTTCGTACAAATATTTACTTTCATTAAATACGTTTTAGTTATATCTTTACTAGAATATACTTTTCCATGTTAAATTATTGGAATCATATCTGAAAAGATTATCCGCTATAATTTCCATAAATTAGTCCAAAATAAAAGATTTAACTTTAAAATATAAAATATTACATCGTTTGAAATTACAAGGAATAATCATTTCTTTTATTACCGAAACAGACAGTGTAAAACACAATGAATTCGTACTTTACACATCTCTTTCTCTTTCTATTTGCATCTATTCCTTGTTAGATCAAATATTGTATCTTTCTAAAAGGGAAAGAAATCAAACTAATTTACAAATATTAAGCGGATCTAAATTCCAGCAGTTCCAAATATAGAAAATTTTATATTCTAACAAGATTAGGGTAATAATCCAAATTTATAACATTCGTATACTACCTATTTCAGATCTAGAATAAATTTCAATTAAATTAATATTCTAAATTCATACTTTTGAGACTGATTTCCAGATCAAGTTGTATATAATGCTAAATCAATTTATAAACAAGAATATGTAGGCGATATTTGTTATATTCAGATCGTATTCAATTCGTTGCCTACAACTCTTATATAATTATCCAATTAGGCATAAAAATCAAATAAACACCAACGGGATAATTTTCATATTATAACAATCAATAAAAAATTCCCACTCACCTTTTAAAAGAGATCCAAATCTCCAGATCTGAAGTAGAACCTTTGATTCATCTCTAAATACATACATTAGAATTATAGATCTGAGAAGAGATTTGGGATAGGAAGAGAAAATAGATACAAACATATATAAATATATAAATTACCTCAAATACGCATATGGTTGATTCTCTTCTCTTCTCCTTTTCATGAGATTTATACTCTTCTTCGATTTGTATAAATATAGATACAAATTTCTTATCTTTTATAATTTTGAAAGAAAGTGGAGTTGAAGAAATGGCAAAGCTTCGCTACTGCTTTCAGAAAAATATGAGAAGAGAAGGAAGGACTAGGGCTGAATTTATAGGCACCAGAATCAGTCAGAACCGTTAGGTCAAAATATATTAAACCCGGGTTGTTGCGGCCTAGGGTTACTGGAGCCGCCAGGTCGCCACCGGTCAACACCGGTCGACCGCCCTTGGGTGAACGGTCGACCACTAGGGGTCGACCGTCCCCAATGATGGGCCGGCCTGTGGGCCCGGGTAATTAATATAAAAACGTTAATTATTTATTATTTAATTATTTTTGTTTCTAATTTGTTTTCCGTCCGTAACTTCTTTGTTTGGACTTTAATCGCAAAACTCCAAATATGAAAGTTGTTCAGAATTTCACCACGAACGCAAATTTCATGGTCAAGTTCCATCGTTTGCAGAAATTCCATTTTTGAAGCCTAATTAATTAACTAACTAATTAAATAACAAGCACTAAATTACGGGGTGTTACAGTTTTGGTGATAGCTCAGTTAGGGTTAGGTCAGCACAAAAGGAAGACTCGGCCTGACAATAGAAAAGTGAAGAGAAAGACTCGAGGAGGGTGCGTAAGTAGGATAAAGTTTTCAAAAATCCTTTAAGTGCTTAATTCGGTACTGAGTTATAGAGCTATAACTCGGTACGGAGTTATCAATTCTCGCCCGGGTCAACTCCAAATCAACACAAAGATCCTATATGCCGACTTAAAACAATATGCGGGCTCTGGAATGAAGATTACATCGTTAGTGCAGGAGATTGGAACTCAGATTGAAATCAGAAAAAATAGCTAACCAGAAGTTAACCAAATAAAAGCAACGTCTTGAGACAGAATCCAAACGATCAACTCGAACTCATCGATTAACAATCCAAAACTTACCTGATTCCAGAGCATACTTTGTTTTCAAAAAAGCGTATTCTTGGGTGCAAATGTTAACTAGGTTTTTAACTAAGTAGAAATCGATATAAGTTAGAGCGTCAAGGCGAAGATGAAATGACTTGAAACTTGGAAGGCAAGTTCTTATGGGCTATAGAAATATGTCAAGAAAAGTTGGACCAATATGAAGCTAAGTCCATAACTTGGCACCGAGTTATGGTTATAACTCAGTATTGAGTTATGGTGCTTCATAGTTGGAAACTCCAACTTTTCATTAGCCATTGTCTACCTATTATATGCGAGCCTAAGTAATTTCGTAAAGTTCCGAACTACCAATCTCAAAAGTTGGAGAGTTGGCTACAGTAAACCGCAGAACAAGCCAAGTTATCAAGGAACGATCAATAAAACAAATCAGCGGACTACGAAAACACAAGGGGCATCATAGAATGAAGAAAGAAGCATGATCCGAGAGGAAAAACCGAGTTTCCCCTTAAGGGGATAACTCGATACCGAGTTATCACTTTAGCTCCTGGCACATTCAATTTTTTTCACACTATCTTGGGTTAATATCCGGACCCCTCTGGTAGCGGGCTACTGATCCAATATGACTGCTACCCCTATAAATACAAAAAATAGTGCAACCGAAAGAGGATCTGGATTATGCTATCACTAGCAAGAACTCTATTTATTCTTCTACTCTTTCCTCTACACTATAGTCACCAAGGTAGCTCCTCTAGGCAATTCTATGACTTAGAACTTGTATATACCCTGCACTTCTTACTTTCTCTCTCTCAAACCCCTTGTAAACTCAATCAAACTATATCAAATCAACAAGCAAAAAAACTATAAAGTGGACATATGCCATAGATTGTCGAACCACTATAAATTATCGTGTCTCCCTTTCTTATTTCTGTCTATTTTCTTTTATTGTTATTACTATCTGCTAGATCTATGTCACACGGGTTTCCTACAACTTGATCTTTGGGTGTTGATCCAGTTTTGGCATTAACAGTAATTAAAGGTGAATTTGGATTACCATCATTACCGACGTCCTCTATTCCGATGATGTATCCTTTTGAATTGTAAATGAAAGATACGGTACCTCCATCCATTAGTCTGATATTTGTAAGCATATTGGAGTTTCCCATCATGTGGTTAGAACATCCACTATATAGAATCCATCTTCTCTCTTTACTATTGTGAGTGGACCTGCAATTTTTTTTTATATCGGTACCCACTTCATATGTTACAGTCATGGGGTTAAGTTTTTGGTAACCATAGCCAAGAGCGCTTGATAGAACCTTTAAAAGAATAATTAATATTATTATAAATATCAAAGAAAAACTTATCTATATATTTCTTCCTGATGAGATGTTATTCATTTTAGGAACCCATATTTTTATTGCCCTATTTTCAGAAATTTCTTTTTCCATTTCAGAGTTACTAGATTTTTCAAATTTTGTATATATAAAACTATTTTTCTTACTCCAATCCTTTTTAAAACCCAAACAATTTTAGTTATTAGCTGGTCTAAAAATCTTTATCAAATTTGATAAATTTTCTTGCCTTTTATTAAATTTTAAAATATTTATAGAAATCTGTTCTAATTTTCCTCTGAACTCCAAATCTTAAGATACATGAATTTTTATTTTTCAAGTTAATTAAAAATTTTATTTTGATAATTTGACATTTTCATTCCTGTAAGAATCAACTTCATTTTCTAATATTGAAATTTTATTTGTTAACTTTTCAAATAAATTTTGTGAATTCACTAGCTCTTTAATCATTATACATAAGTTAGTATTTTTGTTTCCTAAGGAATCAATTTATTTTCCTAAATAATCAATATTAGAATTTAAATTGTTATTTGAAAGTTTTAAATATTTATTTGAATCCTTTAAAAATTCACATTCCTTAGACAATTCCAGTTTTTATGAAATAAAATTTAAGTTCCATTTTCAGAAACAAATTTTTCTAAAGTTTGATTTTGAGTTTCAATTACTTCTTCCAAAATAGTTTTCTCATCTTTTAACATAGTTATTTATTCTATCCTATTTAAGTTAATCATGGTTTCTTTATGTGTTTTTCTTAAATTTCTAAGATTTTCGTCTAGTTCTGTACAAAATTTAAATAATTCATTATAAGTTAAAATCAGATTGTATCACATCATTTGTGGCCATGAAGCAAACGTTAGCTTATTTAGTATCGCTATCACTATCTGAAGGTGATGAGAAGTCTGAATCATCTTAAGTGGCTTGATATGTAGATTTTTTTCTTTTTGATGAAATTTTCAAATCTACTCTTATTCTTGAACTCCTTTTTTCCATTTATTTATAACGGACAATCTTTTAAGATAAGTCAGAATATATTGCATCCAGAACATTTGAGTCCTAAACTATTGTTGTTATTGTTATTTCCTCTCTTTACTTGCCTTTTGAATTTTCTATAATTTTTTGCTATGAAAGCTATCTCGTTGTCATCTAGTTCGGAGTCCTCCTCAACTTGGAATGCTACGGTCCTTTTCTTCTGGTTTTGTATCTTTCTATCCTATAACATTACTTCATAGACCATTAGATTATCAATTAACTCCTCAACCTTGAGTTGAGAGAGATTGTTAGATTCTTTAATTGCTAATGCTTTTCTCTCCTAATCATTCGTTAAAGAGTTTGTTATTTTGTAACAATGTCAAATTCAAATAAAGTTTCATCCAATCCTACTGGTGCATATGTAATGTCTTGTAAACGGGAGTACATGTGTTTAATGGGGTAGTTGGAACTTCATATTTACTTTGTGTGGCATCCCAAATTTCAAGACCATCTGCTTTCATATAGATTCTCATTCTAGTTGGCCAGAAATTATAATCACAACCAGTAAATAGTGGGAGTTGTGCAATAGACTGACCTTCTATGAAAGTGCTTATGTGTGCCATCTTAATATATTTAATAAATTATGTTATGGTTATGAAATATCCTGCTTCAATACAAAATAAAAGTGTGTTGGTTCATATATTTATGGCTAAACTATGTATTAAATTATACAAACAATATTATAAGCTAACTGCAAATAAAATAAAATAAAGTGAAGAACTTACACACTAGACTTTTTATACTGGTTCGGAGCACCGTCCTATGTCCAGTCTTAGAATCTCTTTTCCTGGCTTTAACTCGCTATCACCCTCACTTCGTTCGGAGGAATATGCCTATATAATTGCCTGAGCTGCTGAACAGGTCTTTCACACTGAATTGGTAGAATATATTCTTTGGCAATAGTCGAGTCTTCAATACACAGATATGCCTAATATAGTACAATCTCCTATAACTCATAAGAACTGGTTTGTTGATGAAGGTGCATGAGTTTAGGAGGTCGAAAATCAAAATATTGATTATTCTAAATGAATGAACACTGATTTGAGAATAAAATAAACTAAGATTTTAGATAATAGTTTAGAAAATTACAGAGCAAGTAAGGTGTTTAAACTTGTTGAAATCAATGTTATTTATATATTTGAAAGGGTTTGATAAAGGAATATGATCGTTCACTATTGTAGAAGGTCATGCTTGAAGAAGAAAGAAGAAATGTGACCATTTAGATGAAAAGAAATTAAAATTTTGCTCTAGAATTTCTGAAGTGATTCATGCACCAATGCACCAGTGACCTTCCACCGGTCCATCGGTGTTTGAATTTCTTTCAAAAATTTAAAAGGCTAAGAAGCCTTAAAAAGTATATATAAAAGTTTGCAAAAAAATTCAAAAAATTATTTTTAAGATCTTGAGCTTTGGAATAGTGATGTGTGGTTCTTGTGAATTTTAACAATATATCTAAGATAAAAAATGGTCCATAAGTCTATAATCTTCAAATGCTCTTCAATAGACGATCTTCCATAGCTTTAGCTCGATTTCTTCTCTTTCTTCCGAAGCTTTGATGATATCTCTTTAGCTAGTGTATTTTAAACTATAGTATGGAGTTGTCGTCATCAAAACTAGAATTTTTGCTCTAACATTTGAGAGTATAGCAATCTGATTACGATAAGCTTAGTTGTGATGATCACCCTACACCGCATGTACCTGATATACCTATATAATGCACTGTGGAGGTACCCGACCGATGCAGGACGATAGCCAAGGGTGAAAAGCAAATAAAAATCCAAACACAGAACCCGTAGAACATCTCACAGTGCATAGATAAAATATAATAACATAGACGTAAAATAGGAGAGAAAGTAATATAATCGAGTGAACCATAAATAAGAACATCAGTGTGCATCAGGTTTACAGACAATATAAAAACCGAAATAAAGAGTTTGTATATCCAAAATCCCCAAAATAAACTCTATAACTGTCTCTCAAAAAACAAGTACTGACATATACATTTGGATCGACTTAAATAAATTACCTTTTGGCTTTTTAAAAGCCAAAATGAATAGGTTTTGGCTTTCAAAAAGCTAAAAAGTAACTTATATAAGTCGATCAAAACGAGGCGACAGCTCCACAGTACTGATAATGGAATATAAACGATAGTAAGCTCCAAATATAGATATATGAAAGCATAGCCTTCGCTCATACTCTGTACATCTATATGCGCCATCCAGACCTGTTATCCTTAATCTATTCTTTTAAGAGTACCTGAGATAATAAGAAGCAAAACATAAAACCTCAGGTCAGACAACAGTCTAGCATGGGCGAGACATGATCTCAAAATACTAAAAATCATATATAGTAAATAGGGTATAGCCATACCTGACATGTCCCTGCATCCAAAGAGTTAGCATATAAACACGATATATGCTAAACTACTATCAGATGTGAAATATAGGGGTATAAGGGTATCACACAACATATCAAGCACACGAATCCAATGGTGGTGTTCATTCGTCAATTGGGTATATGGATTGATTAGAAAATGCAATGGAAATTCGGTAAATGTGGACCGTCCATTTCGATCCAACTGTGAAATGTTGACGATTGGACGATCGAAGGAAATAAACATAAAGAGGAGATTGAGTAGTTTGCCACATAGGTGTTTGATTGGTCGCACATGGGCGGAGGTCGCCCGATTTTTCAGGTAAATGTGGCGATGGTGGTTTCAAAAAGGGTAATCGAAGATAAAGGTGGTAGTGGAGGCTGACTCGGCTCAGCACGTGAGGTTTGTTGGTGAGGTTGGATCGGCGCCTAGATGCTCGAAGTGGCAGCGATGGTGTGAAAATAGTGGCGGCTGATGATGTTGAGGTCCAATTGGTTCCTACTGCCATAAGCCCATGAAGATAAAATAAATTATAATAATATAAACAAATTTAATAATTACAATATTGCCTCTGACTTTAAACGTTTATAATTCTCGCATACGATATTTGTTTCATGTGCGGTTCATGGCATTGTAACCGTGGCGAGAGGAGGAATGCTTTGGTATGTTGTTCGATATGTTTTGAGATACTTTAGAGAAGTGTCTCGGTTGGGTAGGTTCGTTGCGCTTGTTCTATTAACAATTACAAGAGTAGGCATTACGGTATGTTTTTCAGAGGAAATGAGTTCTTTAGTTTAACCAGTAATGTCTAGCAATGGCGATTGCGAGTTTAGGCATGGCGTTACATTTTTCGGAGGAAATGAGTTCTTTGGTGTAACCATCGACGTCCAACGACTGTGCTGTGGTGCATTTTACAAAGGAAATGAGGTTTTTGGTGCACGGTTTGATGATGATGGGTATCGTACACTTTTCAGAGAAATGATTTCTTCGTGACTAGTGAACTCTAATGACGAGAATTTTGATAATGTAGGCACCGTGGTATACTTTTTGGAGGAAATGCGTTCTTTGATGTGACCAATGATGTCTAGTGATAGTTGGCTGAGACATGTAGTTCTTCAGTAGCTAGTCGCATACGATTTGACAATACGGTACTTTTAGAGTAGTTGTGTCCTTGGTGTATGATTTAGCGATGGTGGCTTGAGACATATGGTTTCTCAACAACGGCCGCACATGATTTCGACATGCGAGCTAGGACTTTGGGCTTAATCATGTGCACATGATTAGGCATAAGATAGGTTTTAGTAACGACCTTAGTGTATGATTTCACTATAGTATTATATTGTGTTTAGCTGACTTGTTGGTTGCATGTGACACTGGTTAAGGTATGGTTTTCGAGCATTGCTTTATTGGCTTATTAGTATTATACACTTACTAGTATAAATCGCACATACGTGCATCTAATAGCTAGAGAATAAAGTTAATAGTGAATTTCTTGGTTTTTCAAATCACACTAGTTTTGTAAAGAATAAATTATCAGCAATTTTGATTAAAAATCGAATTGAAAAGTTATTGATATTTTTAATTGGAATTTTGATTGGATCTAGAGAACAATTACACAATTTATAGAGTTTGAATTGATTGAGGTGAATTAGATAGGATAGTCAATATGTCTATGCATAGGACTAGCTAGAAATGAACATTATGGATTTGAGACATAGGGATTTGTATCGAAAATTTATGAGGATAGTATTCATGAATTTTGGAAAATCTTCAAATAATAATGTAAAATATATTTGGAATTTACCATTATCTATAAAGTAGGGTGATTTATAAATAAACAGTAATATGATTTTTGGAAGATTGTCTAAATTTTAAGCAAATAATAATATAACTATTTTCTGGAGTTTATGAAAAATTATTATTATTATATAGGTAATAAAAATAAGAGGTATTTTGAGAATTATAATAATAATAAAGAAATATTTTCCATGAATATTTTTGGAATATATTATTACTATTTTTGATGTTAATAACACTAAAAAGGATTTTGGGATTTAATGCAAAATTTTGTTATTTTTTTAAGATTTAAATAAATTGGATGTAAAGTGATAATTATATTATTGTTTTGAAAGAAATTTAATGAAAATTATTATTTTTGAATTAGATAAGGATGTTGGAGATATAAAAGTAATACATTGAAAATAAATGAATTTTGAAGTATATTATCTATTTGGAGAAATGTACTATTTGAGATGATAAAGAGAAGGTACTCTTATAATAAACAATATTAAGACGATCTATACTTAAGAGTAAATAACAAGTTTAAATTTATTATTTTGAACTGCTGAAACATATGTGATTAAATTTTGTTTCAAATTAGCATATATATTTATGTTAAAGGTTAAGGGCGTACACTTACATAAGTCATTGAGAAGCTTGAGAGGTAGTTGAATGAAAAGTTTACTAGATGGTTGAATAGTTGAAGATTGGTTGTATGAGACAATCGCCGATAGAGGATGACTACCCTTGTTTATGTAAAGTGTTTTAGGAATACGATAATATACATAAGGATACTCTAGCTATATGTTAGTTTATAGGACTTCACAAGCATGTGGAGTTAATATTTTTTAGAATTATCCAGTTTTCTATGATTTCAAGACATGAAGTAAATGCCTTGACTTGCATGTACTGAGATACGAAGGCGATTTTAAGGAAGGCGAGATTTGATGATTTTGAGGAAAATAAACTAAGAGGCAAGATTAGTTCTTTTCAATCATCCCTTAGATTGAAAAAACTACCGTATTAAGTAGATTTTCCGAATAAGTAACCGTTTGTGCATAATGATTCGAAATGGATTTTCCATCAATTAGAAAACTGCCGAATTTTCTAAAATAAAAATGTCGCAAGTGCACGACGTATAATTGTACTACGTATGCGAGTACGGGTCGATCCCACAAGGAAAGCAAGAATTTCAAATTCACTCAATCAAATTATCCCAAAAGTTTTTAAAATGTTTTTTAACTAAAAAATGTTTAAAAACTAAAGAAAAATTGGAATAAAAACTATGAGATTAAAGGACAATTTAGAGATAAATCCACCTTCATTTTCATATAAATCAACACAAAAACAAATTTATAATCTCTCTTTTCTATCACATGTAAAATTAGTTGATGTATTTATTATAAGTATGGTTTATTTGTGATAATAAATAACACAACTTAAACCGTCAAACTTTAATACATCATCCAAACCCACTTGTCAAATCTAAAAAAATGATTATGAAATTAAAAATAAAATCTAATTTAAGCATGATCTATTAACCATTTTCCGATCAAGTAACATCTAACATCAAACTTTGATTCTACTTTCACTTTCGTTATCAAAATCAATTAGTTAGATGAAAATGTAACTTGTGTTTGTATTTGATTAAGTATAGCCTATTTGTAATTAATAACATAGGCTATCAAATTCGCAAATACACAACAAACTTCCATTAACATCAGAATTTACATTAAGCACAAAACAAGAGATCATAAATGGAATTATTATATTGATTTTACATGATTCATGAGAGCTTTATTACCCCTAAATTAAAGGGGTTTAGCTTCTCATACTTGAATTCATCTCAACATATGTGGATTTCAACATTAAAAAGAAATAAAAACTAATTAAAGAGAAAGAGAGCTAACTAATTGCATAAAAAGAAATCTAATCTACTTGCATGAAATAAAAAGAGCATTTAGTAAAAATAACACAAAAGAAAAGGGCATGAAATAAAAAGCATGAAAATAAAAGAGAAGGCTAAGAAGTCATTAAAGAGAAGATAACTTTTATTTCAATTTGTGGCTACAACTACATATGCATAAAAAAGAACATAACATGAAGCATAAGATGGTATTTATACATGTCTAAAACCCTGATATCTTTTTAAGGTCCTATCAAAAATACTATTTACTTTGTGTGGCCTCCAAGTCATCATTAATAATTAATTAATCTCCTACTAACATGTGCTTTTGTTTTTAATTGTAGTCCATTAGCAAGTAGGTAGGTGGGCTCCTCCATGAAGCATTATTTCTTTCTTTGGCTTCCAAAATATGTGTATGCATAAGTCCATGAAGCCTCTTCCAATTTGCATTAAATTTCCTACAAAATAAAATTAAAATGTGTAAATAAATTTTCTCAAAATTAATGCATACACCAAATTACTGTTTTGCCCAAATGTAGATCAGTGAATGATGATTTAAAAACACTTATATATTTTGGTTAAAAACATGCAAATATGCCTACATATGTCATTTATTTTAATAGAAGAAGATTAAGTATGAGAGTAAAAATATACATTTTTACGTGTACATTAAATACCCCCACACTTATCATTTTATCCGTCCTTGAATAAAGTAAAACTAGGATAAGTCCACTTTCATAAGAAATACGATTGCATTGAGCGCACGCAACAAGCCGTTAAACCTCTAAGTGTCTCTAGTAGGACGAGTGTTGTCTCATGAGGGTTTTCAGCCGATACTACCCACAAAATCGAAATGCAATATGCAAAGTTCCTAATGCGAAAGATATGAATGCAAGTTCTATTACAAAATGAAGAACTTACTTTTGAATTGACACGAGATAGGAATATACAAGTTTCGATCATTATCAGGAAATTTAAGTTCTTTACTAATCAAAACTTCAAACAAAACTTAAGTTATCATCACAATTGGACTCTAACTTAGCTAGTTGTTTCGGTTGATAACATAGTGCAACTATGAAATAAATTCTTTAATTTATTATCGAACTTTGCAAAGTGATATCTTCATTTCTATTTGCCTAACAAGTCAGATCAGTAAAGTCAGGACAATGCTTGGGTTTCAATTACTTACTCTCTCTGTTTGAAAAAGTATTAACATTATTATTATTTACATAAACCTAACTCGGAATACTAAGGCTAGATATATCATTCATGCACTGCATTTGCGGGCTTACATGAGAAGAGTACAGAGCATGGTGAGTGTACACACTTATGAGTGTACACCTGACTCTAGGTGTTTATTATTATTATTATTATTACTATTATTATTATATATACATACACCTTACTCAGAATACCAAGGCCAGATATACTATCCATGCACTGCCTTGCGGGCTAACATGAGAGTAGTACAGAGCGTGGTGAGTCTACACACTTATGTGTGTACACCTGACTCTAGGTGTTTATTATTATATTTTGTTTTTTTTTGTTTTTTTAGGAGAGAGATTTATGCAAAATCATCTTAGCACCACTTAACTTTAAAGATTAAAATTGTTAACGCATGTACTTTAAATCAACCACTTTTTAAACGAAGACTACAATTTAGAATACACTTCATAACCATCACCTATTAATCTCCTTATATACTAGTTCTACCATAGTTGCTTGTAATTTAAACTTTTCCTTTTATTATTCGCCGAGGTAAGTAATTATCCAAAAATTTCAATTTAATGACCAAAACCGTATGCTTACTCTATCGTGCCTATTCAAAAGTAATTATGTTAAATTTTCTTTATTGGTTTTTGTAAAAACAAATTTGAAAGAAAGGGAAAGAAAATGCAAAAACAAAAGTATGTAAAATCAAAATAAACAAGAGAATTCCCCCCACACTTGTTTTTGACTGTGTCCTCACAATCAATGCTTGATATAATTAGTGTACATGAGAAGATTATATACATATTTACAAGAGAGGGTTAAAATTCCTTGCTAGTTATAATGTGGCTCATGAAGAACCATGAGCTCCTCCTCTTGGTCACTTGCCAATTCCAAGTAAGGCTTTAAACGATGACCATTAACCTTGAAAATTGATCCATCCCTTGGGTTTTCTATTTCTATGGCACCGTGTGGGAAAACGGTACGTACCACGTATGGTCCTGTCCATCTCGATTTTAATTTACCTGGGAATAAATGAAGTCGAGAGTCATACAAAAGAACGTTTTGATTTGGCAAAAACGGTTTTCTTAGGATTGACTTGTCATGAAAAACTTTTGTATTTTCCCTGTAAATTTTCGCATTTTCATATGCGTCGTTCCTAATCTCTTCTAGTTCATTGAGTTGCAATTTTCAGTTTTCACCAGCCTTTTCAAGATCGAAGTTTATGTTCTTTATAGCCCATTATACTTTATGTTCAAGTCAACTAGTAAGTGACACACTTTACCATATACTAGTCTATAAGGTGACATCCCAAGATTAGTTTTAAAGCCAGTTCTATAAGCCCAAAATGCATCTGTCAATTTTGAGACTAATCTTTCCGATTTTTATTAATAGTTCTCTCCAAAATTTGTTTGATTTATCGATTTGAAACTTCAACTTAACCACAAGTTTGAAGATGATAAGGAGTGGATAACTTATGGGTTATCGAGTATTTCTTCATAAAAGCTCAAAAAGATTGATTACAAAAATGGGTTTCGTTATCACTTATTATTGTGCGAGTTGTGCCAAACCTAGAAAAGATGTTTTCTTTTATGAATTTCACAGCAAATTTACAGTCATTTGTTTTACATGGAACAGCTTCAACCCATTTAGGAAAGTAATCGACAGCAAGGAGAATATAAAGATTTCCAAAAGAGTTAGGAAACGGTCCTATAAAGTCAATTCCCCAAACGTCAAAGATTCGATCATAAGGATGGGGTCAAAGGCATCATGTTTTGTTGAGAGATTTTTCCTAACATTTGACAACGATCACACGCTTTACAAAACTCGAATGCATCTTTAAAAAGTATAGACCAATAAAAAGCCACATTGGAGTACCTTTTCTATAGTTTCCTTTGGACAGAAATGTTCACCACAAGCTTGGTCATTACATAACAAAAGCACACTCTTGATTTCTCTATCTGGGATGCATCGTCGAATGATTTGGTCAGAACAATACTTAAGCATGTATGAATCGTCCCTATAGAAATATTTCACTTGGGATAGAAATTTGTATTTATCATCTTTGGACCAAAACAAAGGAGCTTCCTTAGTGACTAAATAGTTCACTATATCCTCAAACCAAAGATCAATGGAAACTGAAAAGAGTTATTCGTCGGGAAAGTTCTCATTGATGGGTAAAGAATATGGTGTGTTTGGAAGACAAGACAAGTGATCGGCTATGACATTATCAGATCCATTATTATCTTTGATTGTAAGACAAAATTCTTGAAGTAACAGGATCCAATGAATCAAAGGAGAATTAGGTACCATTTTAGCAAAAAGGTACCTAAGAGCGGAATAGTCAGTATAGACCGTGATGTGTGAGCCTAGCAGCTAAAAGCTCTTTTTCAGTGGTTGTGTAGTTGAGTTGAGCGTCATTCAAAGTCATACTAGTGTAGTAGATGATGTGAAGGATTTTTTTGATGCGTTGTCCTAGGACAACACCAACTACAAAGTTAGAAGTGTAACACATAATTTCGAATTGAAGATCCTAATTAGGCGAGCAAATGATTGGAGTAGAAATGAGTTCATTTTTAAGATGCTCGAAAGAAAGGACACAATCAGAATTGAAACCGAAAGGAAATTCTTTTCCTAAGAGTGTAGTCAAAGGCCGAGAAATTTTACTGAAGTCTTTTACAAATCATTGATAAAAACCAGCATGCCCTTAGAATGATCGATTGTCCTTAACAGATTTGGGAATTGGTAGACTTAAAATAATGTCAACTTTTCCTTTATCCACCTCAATGCCCTTATTTGAAATGACATGTCTGAGGAATATGCTATGTTTAACCATAAAGTGGCATTTTTCCCAATTCAAAGTTAAGAGTTTCCCTTTGCATCGATTTAGAACCAACTCGATATGATGTAGGTATTCGGAAAAATAATTCACAAAGATAGAGAAATCGTCCATAAAAACTTCTAAAAAGCATTTGATCATGTCAGAAAAGAAGCTAACCATACATCGTTGGAAAGTTGCAGGGCATTACAAATTCCGAATGACATTTGCCGATAAGCAAAGGTGCCGAAAGGACAAATGAAAGTCGTTTTTTTCTTGATCTTTGGGAGAAATTGGAATTTGGTTATTATCGGAATAAACATCAAGAAAACAATAAAATTCATGGCCGGCTAATCGTTCAAGCATTTGGTTGATGAAAGAAAGATGGAAATGATCTTTACGTGTTGTAGCATTTAATTTTCATTAATCAATGTAAACACGCCAACATGATTGAGTATGGATTGGAATGAGTTCGTTAGTGTCATTCGTGATAAAGGAGAGTCCAGATTTTTTTGGTACGGCGTGAATTGGACTGACCCAAAGCTGTTAGATATAGGATATATGATACCATTATCAAGGAGCTTAAGAATTTCTTCTTGAACCACATTTTTCATTTTGGGATTAAGTCATCATTGCGCATCATGAGCAGGCTTGGCTTCATCAATTAATTGAATGCAAAGGTAAACAATTGCAGGGCTAATTCCCTTAATATCGGTAATGGACCACCCAATCGCGTCATTGTTTTTCAAAAGAATTGAAAAATGAGATGATTCTTGTTTAAGAGAAAGATCGGAAGTAGTTATGACAGGAAATGTTTCGTTATCACTTAAGTATGCATACTTAAGGTGACATGGAAGAGGTTTAGGCTCTAACCTAGGAGGTTGATCAATCAAAGAAATCAGTTAAGTTTCGGATGTAACCATGAGAGGTTCGAAGGGAAGTGGGTCTTCGATCTCGTTTGGCACGTCATGAAACAATTGTTCGTATTCTGCCTCGTGCTTGTCATTAAGGTCAATTGTTTCATTTTCAAAGTTTTCATGAATAGCGTTAACTTTTAAAGTGTGGTCGAATGGTTCGTTTGATTGAGTTTTTAAATTGAAAATGTTAAGATCTATGGTCATGTTATCAAAATAAATTTTCATTGAACTATTTCGACAGTTGATCAAGGCATTCGAGGTGGCTAGAAGGGTTGTCCTAAAATCAATGGAATTTGGCTAGTGCGTTTGTTTATACGTTGTGTTTCAAGGGTGATGAAATCGGCTGGAAATATGAATTCCCCTACTTTAATCAACACATCCTTAGTCTTACCTATGGGTTCCATTACAGAACGATCGACCAATTGAAGGGTGACTTTTGTCGGTTTAAGCTCACCAAAGCCTAGTTGTTGATACACATAGTATGGAAACAAATTTACACTCGCACCTAAGTCTAACAAGCATTTATTGATTTTCTTATCTCCTATCATACACGAGATTGTGGGGTAGCCATGATCTTTATATTTCACGGGAATGGATTAAGTCCAGACTTCACTTAGACCGGCTGCTAAGAAGACTTTTTTAGGTACTTTAGTTAGTCGTTTATAAGTGCATAAGTCACTTTAAAACTTAGCATAAGTTGGGACTTGTTGAATGATATCTAAGAAAGGAATGTTCATTTTGACTTGTTTGAAAATCTCTAAAATCTTTTCCATTTGATTAGAATGTTTTTAGGTCGAATTCGATGTGGAAATGGTATTCGAAACACAGTAGGTCAGTCTACTTGAGTTGAAAAAGAATTAGACTGGAATTTGGTACGAGGTTCAACTCGATGTTTTGCTCAAAATCGTTTTTGGTTTTCAAAGTGTCGAGAGGAACTTCCGGTAAGTCATTTGAATTGACAACTTGGTTATCAGTTTGTTTACATGATCGCAAAGTGGTGATAGCATTCATTTGATTCACATTACTATCTTGAATGACTTGAGCTTGGTTTGAGGTTGTGTTTTGATTCCCAGGGTTTGGAATCGGCTGACTTAGGATCGCCCCACTTTCCTGGGGATGGTAGCTAATTGATTCCTTTGCATTTTGAGTTTAGAGATTAATTAACTCGTATTTTGCATGTACGAAGTTAACAAGTTTTGCAAATTGTTATTCGATTGAAGATTTTGAGTGGTCACTTTAGCCAAAGTTTCAAGACTTTTTCAAGTAACATCATTCGCTTGTCTTCTTGAGGAACGAAAGATTGTTGCACTTGGTTGTGAGAAGGTGGCGTAATGTTTTGTTGAAATTGATTTGGTTGAAAAGGAGGATTCAAAGCATTTTTCGAAAATGCTTGAAAAGATGGTTGAACCAAATTCATATTCGAATTATTTTGGTTCCAAGCAAAGTTAGGATGATTTCTCCAACTGGGATTGTACATTGGAGAGAACGGATCATTCTTAACTATGTTAAAAGCATTGATTTGTTTTAACGAGTATGAACATTGATCGGCGATGTGATTTGGATCATTACATTTATAACATAAGTCTTGAGAAGCATGGTTCATTTGATTAGATGAAAGAACGTTATCAAATTTATTTATCATCACATAGATTTTCGCTTCTAAGGCTATTAATGATCCTATCGAATGTGCACTCGATCTCGAATAGATTGATTTCTCGTTTGATCATGCTCATTGAGTTGATTGGTCAGCTAAGTTTTCAAGAAATTACCAAGAGGCATCGTGATGTTGTGCTAAAAAGTTTCCTTGGCATATTAAATCGAGCATTGTTCGAGAACTATTTTCAAGTTCGTCATATAAAATTTTGCAAAAAGTCCATTTTTTAAAATTGTGATGTAGACATTTTACTAAAAGTTCCTTAAATCTTTCAAAGTATTTTTACATCGATCCGCTTTTCTTTCTACCAAAGAAGACACTTAATACATCATCGGTATTCGTATGCCGATCATTTAGTCGTCTGAAAGACAGGTCACTAGGGGTGAAAGAAAGAAAAGATAGAAGAGAAGAAACTAAACAATACAGAATCTCATCACACAACATAACAATATATATTATTCAACATAATATATTACAAAGTCATTTCAAAAATGTTACATCAGAATCTTACTAATACAAATTCTACTCTAGGATAGTTATAACAGTCTGTCCCTACCAAGTAGATAAAACATACATATAATATAGAAAACAACAAGAACAATAACTAGCTATCGATGAAGCCGCCCGCTCCAAACTCCTCCAAGGTGAATCTGGGGAAAACCTGAACTACTTGGCTGCCCATTCAAATTTGAGCACCCAAGAGTTTAGGGAATAAATACTCCGGGTCAGACATGGGTCTGGTGTGAGTAAAGCATAAGTCTTTAACTTTATAAAAACCTTTAAAGCAAAGGCATCTCGTAAGACCACGCCACACATAAACACTGGCATGTTTTTACCTTACAATAAACCAAAACATTTGTATATAAAAATCTGGTGATATTGTAATAATGTCTATGGTTTCAAATAAATATCGAAATAGCTGAAATTGTTACCATATCAAATTCCATAATACTAGGCTCTATAATCTAAACCATAAAGGAATATATTGGAGATTGGATTCTATACTATGGCAAGGTAAGAGACTACCTTCCGATGGTACACTCCTAGAAAATGCACCGGAGTCTAACAAGAACTTCTTGTACCCCTGCTACACAGAGTTGGCTGCCCCTTTGACATGGATACCTCATCCTTTCTTGACACCGAGGCCTTATACTACCGTGGTGTTTGCACGCAAAATAACTTGAATATGGACGATCTAGAATGGGATGGTGGCTCCTAATGGTAGCTGACCATATAGCTCTCATGCATACCCTATTTTTGCCATTTCCCGGTTTGTGATGCTCGTGAAGTCACGTCTTTACCTTCTTCCTCCTACCATACCATCTTGAAATGCTAACACTACCCTCGAGGCAGAGATACAATGTCAACATTCATCCATGTAAGTAGTTCCAAGATCGAACAAACATTCCATATTACTATCTTCCATTTAGGAATCACCATCAGGAAGAATAATATAACTCCACAGCATACTTCAATATGATTTAACATCGTTCATTATTAGTTTGGAGTGGTTCGAATAAATCTGCGAATCAGTGTCTCCAAAACAAAGCGATAATTTCTAGTTAACTCAATTCCGATTCTTTTGGAAGTATGAATTAAGCAATCAAGTCCTCACTAGGGAACTCGAATATACCCGACATACCTCCTGAGTTAAAACGGGTCCAGATTTGATAGTCGGTTATTTAACTATCAAATAAACAAACAACAACCAATTCCATTTGAGATTTATTTATCCATAGCAACCACTAAGCCTCAAAACAAATCTTTATTTAATAAATCTATTTCAAAAACATTTGTCTAAAACATTCATATACTTATCTCTTTGACATAAATATATTTACAAAACATTTGTGAATAATTTCTTACTTCCAAATCATGTTAAAAAGGATTAAACAAATGTTGTTTAAATTGGACGTAAGGACAACCCTAAACACCATTCCCTCGGTGTTAAGTGTGGAACGGAAGTTCTATATCACCATTTTTAAAAGGTCGGTTTAGAGAAACCCAGGTCTCAAATTCTTTTTATATTTCTTTCGATAAATCCTTTTAATTCAAATCTATTTCATTCATAAAATCTCTATTACTGGAAACCCAAATCCATTTCAAAATACTTTCTAAACTTTTAAATTCATTTATAAAACCCTTTTATAAATATTCAAAATCATTTATATAAATTGCTTTTATATATATATCCAAACGTTTTATATAAATATTCAAACCTTTTTATAAACTTCCTTTATGAATATCCAAATCATTTTCTAAAACTTCTTTTAAAATATTCCAAATCATTTCTAAAACTTCTTTATAAACCTTTCCTATTTTAAACAACTTCTTAAATAACCTTAAAACAAATTAGCTTCCTTTAATAAGAAAATCCATTTTATAAATCTCCCTTATTTATGAAATCTTCTTTGCTTAAAAACTCAAACCCATTTACCCAAAAACACTTTATAAATTTCCAAATTTCTTTATAAAACTCTTTATAAAAACTTCTTTTTATAACACGCAAAACCATTCCCATTAGTTAAAAACATCTTTAGTAAAACTATTTGTCAAATCATTCTTTAAATATCCTTTTCAAAATGCGATAACTTTGAAAACCATTTTAAAAAGAAAATGAAATATTTATCCTACAAAATCAAAAGGAGACATAATGACCACAATGGTGCTTTTAATTTGATTTTACTTATCCAGTTTAACATGGCATCACATAATAACAGGTATATAAGGGTCAACACATAACAATCAATCAACTTAAGTAAATGTTCAAGTTAATAGTAATAGCAGAATGGTGTTTTTTTCTGCTAATAGATGTCATTTAGTTTTCCTAATCATATGAGGTTACTTAAGAGTAAGTGACACAGAAATTCCTTGATTTAAAACAAGTTTGAAACGAAAACAGCTTAAAAGGAAACTAATTACTTAAACTTAAAGCGATTTTAAAATAAATTAAAACCCTTGTAAACGAGAATCAAATCCTTGTTAAATAATAATTAAACTCCAATTAAAGATAATTAAACCTTATTAAAACATAATTAACTTTAATCAAAGATAAATCAAGTAAAACCCCCTTTTAAAATAATAATTAATTAATAATTATCTTAAATAAATAATTAAATAATAATGAATTAATCATTAATTAATAATAAATAATAATTAACTTTAATTAAGTAACAAATCATAATTAACTTAATTGATTAACACTTAAGTTTAAAAATCATTATTAACAAATGCTTAAGTACTAATTACCTTAATTAATTAATTAATTAATCATTAAATAAATAAATAATTAAATAATTATTTATTTTCTCTAATTACTAAATTAAAGTTAGAAAACATTTTCAAAAAGATTTCTAAGTGAAAACAAGTTGGATTTGAAAACTAGTTAAATTTTTCTGAACTGCGCGTATAGCGACTATCGCCATACGGACTCGTAATTTTCAAAACTTGAAAATTTCTTTTATAGCTTCCAAAACTTAAACTTTTTTGAAAACTTATCCTTTCTAAAACATAAAGAAATGTTTTGAAATCCAAAACAAAGATTCAAACATGAAATACTTTAACTTTTTAAAATCCAATTTCAAACTTTTAATAAGGGATTTTCATATCGCTTTAAAATAGTAAGCGCTATAACTTTCTTCAACATGAACTAACATACACTAAACTTCACATCCACATCACGGTTCATATCATATCACATAACCACTAGCATTAGCAACATCATTTACAACCTTTACTAACTAACTTTCAAGTTCAAGTTAACTTATTCCACACACCAACATACACATCCACAACTAATCATCGTCACATTCAAGTACATTAATGCATAACCATTCAACGTCATAATTACACCATATAAGAATCATTATTGACCACTAATTACACTTAAAATTTAAAGGTAATAACTTGGTTTAGAAATGAGAACTTTACTCACCGAAACTTCGCTAAACCTTACTAGAACTTGCACTCGACTAGCTCTCACTCCTAGCTTTTGAAATAAGTGAGTTTTGGACCTTGGAATGCTAAAGTAAGCTCGGCCTTAGGAGGAAATGGGCATGACCAACTTGGTTAAGGGGATGTAAGTGCTTGATTTTGTAGAGAAGAGGTATGTAAGTGGATGTAGGTTATTTTAGACTTTGGTTTAAATATGGTTAAATAAAATTTAAAAAACAACTTACACATTCTAAAGTTGATTTTTCAATCCAATTACTTTTTTCCATTTACTTAATAAAAGCATCCAACATTTAATACATGGATTCATTAATTGTACTTATGCATACATATTAGCATATATATATATATATGTGTGTGTGTGTGTCTGTATATTAGAAATGCATTTAAATGGAGGACTTGTTTGTGTTTATTCGTAATAAGAAATACAATCATTTGTGTTGATCTCTTCTTGTTAATAATTTTAAAGTTCTGAGAATATTTTCTTTAAGTCACCAAGGAGGATATTACTTTTCATTGATGTTGATTGTAACAAAACTACATAGCTTTAAGCCTGCCTATCCATATTTCAGAAATCTAGAGAACCCAAACAACTTACAAAGCAACTTCTTCTTCATTATAGTTTTATGGATTTTTAGACTAGGAGCAATATACTTCACAATAGAGAAAGAGTTGGAAAAAATTGTTTAAGTTAGAATAAAGAAGGTGATGAGATATCTAAATGCAAACCTTATTTGCTATCTTTTCTTTCTTCTCATTTTTTTAGATTTCCAATACAAACATGCATGGACTTCATCACATTGTTTGAAGTTATATTATGAGCATAACACAAAAGACATATGCATAGTAGCCTCGATGAATCATTATGTCACATACAAATTTTGAATTTTTCTTTATAATAAAATAAAATTTGTATGAAGGTTGCAACATAGTTTATATGAAAGTTGCAACATAGTTTATATTTATTCAGACTTAACATCCACTACACACACACACACACACATATATATATATATATATATATTAGTGCATGTTACTATATTTTTGTAATACAAACATCAAACTCTACTGTTTACATATTAACAAAAACAAAAACACTACTTCAACATGTATACTCAATTTCTAGTACCATCAAAATCACAATTGTTCGTCCAACGCTTTGAGCTTTGGATTGAAGTTTGACTGTAACGATCCAATTTCCCGTACAGTTTAAGCGAACAATCAACCATATATAACCCACTCAAATTGAACAGAAAGGCGAATAGTTAGGGAAAAGAAAGAAGAAAGAAGACAAGAAGAAATTAAACAACACATAATCTCACAACGGAATGAATAATCTATAAGATACAACAAATCTTTACACAAAAACAAACTGTAATATATGTGTGTACAGACATCAATCAGAGTATACTAACCTATTTCAGCCTGGACAGTTATAACAACCTGTCCTCACAATTGCTGATAAATAAAACAATGAATGCAAAGGAAAAATAACCATATACGCGAACACGTCTCTAGGCCTCCAGTTCTTCTCCTGCAGCTCTAGTGCATTCAAACTAAATCTGTAATATGCTCAGTCTGACTCGAGCATTTAGAAAAAATAACGCCCGGGTCAGTTTGGTAAAACCAGCATGAGAAACTCAAATCATAAGGAGATTTATTTATTATAACTTATAAAAAAAATTAAATCAAAGGTATCTCGTAAGACCACATTTCACATAAACACGGACGGATTTTGACTTTACTATAACCAAAACATTTTTTATAGAAAATCCAACGTTATTATAATAGTGTCTAAGATACAAATACTTATTAAAAATAGCCAAAATTGTTACATTAATTAAATTCTAACATACTAGGTTCTACAATAAAAATTGTAAAGGCATGTATTGGAGATTGGATTCCATACAATGACTAGGCTATTGGGGTACTGCCTATCACAGTGTATCTCTAGATAAAATAACACCGAGGACCTCGACAAGATCCCTTTCCAACACAAGACCGGCCTACCACTGGACTAGTAGTATCGAATATGATCACCTCTCCATTAATGGGTCCCCAAGCATACAAATAAGAGATAATATCGACTCTAGATAGGGATAATCATACCCTAATTGGGAGCGACCCACTTAGCTCTGCTGCATCTCCTCTATTTTAGTCATTCCCGATTGATGAGGCTTGAGGCTACATTTTACCTTTTGCAATAGCAAACCCACTTGGAATGCTAACACTGCCCTCCAGGTAGTAATGCAATGCCAGCATTCATCCATACAAGTTCATTCTGGGACTGAACGAAACTGAAGGCACTATTTCTATTACATCCATTTTGGGGAATCCCTTCCAGGATTAATAGCAAATAGCCCTTGAAGGCTCTGTATTCAATTCCATATTTTTCAAGTTGTCTTCCATTCGAAACGCTTGGTTGGATCGAAGTGGTTTTCGGATAACATATCTGATCCCGGTCTCTTCGAGACAACATTCGATAGTTTTCGGTAAACTCAACTCCAGTTCTTCAGGAAATAAGCAGACAAAGATAAGAGCGGAGATCACCTCCTAATCGTTAGTGGACGAATATTCTTTATCATTTATCCTAGAATAACGAAACGAGTTTATGCATACAGTATAGCAGCACGATGGTAACTGTACCATATAATTCCCATGTTCCTCCTAGATATTTCTAAAGTTATGTTTTGGTCCAGATTTTGATAGTCGGTTGTTTAACTATCAAATAACAATCATTCAAACAAGGATCACATTTCTCATGGCAACCACTAAGCCTCATAAATAAATCTTTTATTAATAAAATCACATTATAAATTCTAAAGAACCACTTCCATATACTTATCTTGACAAGACAAGTATATTCACAAACCCCTATATTTTTCGATACATAGAAAATATAACCATATACTAATCTCTATGGAATAAGTGTATTCACTACTTTTAAAACTTGGTAAACCTAATTTAACATACTTATAAATGGTATAAGCATATTCACTAACACTTGGGGATATTTCTAATTCAAAATCATATTAAATTGAGATATAAATGACAAGTAACCAATCTCCTTGCATAAATCCCTTTTAACTTATAATATCTCATTTATAGATCTCCAAATCTATTTATAAACTCTTTATAAATCACAAAGTTAATTTACCAATCCCCTTTATAAATATCAAGCCATTTATAATTCCTGTATAAATATCCGAATCATTTACAAAACTCTTTTCCAATTCTAAGATCTCTTTTTAACTTATAAAACTTCTTTAATAAACTTTCTTTATTTTTAAACCAACTCCTTACATGAACTTCCATCAATAAAGTTACTTTGATATAATTAATAATTTAAAACACCTTTAGCAACCCAGTTATTATTTAACACTCTTCGTTTAATTATTTTTAAACCTTACTCAAAATAATAACTTTAGAATACACTTAAAAATAAATTAAATTAACTAATATTTTTACTCCAAATCAATATTTGTAAATAAATAATTAATTAACTTCAAAACATTATTAATACATTGCTAATTTATTTGAAACACTATTAATATAATAATTAATTAACCTTAAAATATACTATAATTAAATAACTTAAATTTAATAATTAAAATATAATTAAAACATTTTAAATAATTAATTAAATAACTTTAAAACAATAATTAAATATTCTTAAATGATTATAAAAGAATCATATTGATAAAACGATTAACTTTAAATCATTATTCAAACAATTATTAATCATCTTTTAAAAAACATTATTTTTGATGAAAATGTGTGATCCCCTATAAATAGAGGAGAGCACACATGCAACTATATATATCAAACAAATAAGGCGCTGCTAACATGCCTAGCAGGTAACAAAACTAGATACAAGTATCAAAAAAGTTCCGGCAAAGCCACCACCCATCATACCCCGATATCGAGCTCCGGCACAGCCACCGCCCGATATTAAGGTGTTAAAAGTACCTAAAAAACTAAAGAAAAGCCAAAATTACTGTATGTCATCACAAACTAAGAAGGAAGCTCCATGCATATGGTTCGAAAAGAATGGAAAAGCAACTACTCTGAGGTGGAACTGAATATGATGCTGAATGGAAAATCTGCTCTGAAGACTCTGTACAAAAGGAAGAAGTGCCAAGCAGATGAGTAGATCCTCCTGAAAACAATATGCCACAATGGAGATGATCTGTGGTGGAACTGCTAGTGATCCTGAGAGGGAAACTCTGCTCTGATGACCTCTCTACAATCCGAAATCCTGCAATCTGAAAACATGAGTACCTGCAAAGTGAAACTAATGCCCTATCACCCATACTTGTGTTTGAAGGATGACTAAGAAAAAAATTAGAAAGATACATATATATGTATATTTATATAATTTATATACATATATATGTATTAAAGAGGTAGGAAATAAAAACCTAAATAAGACACTTGACAAATACTAAAGAATTAAAATACTTATAAACTAATACCAACAATGATTAGTACAATAATTGAAACAATTCTTAGAAAATCCTTATGAACCTTTGATCATAATTAAGTTATGATTAACAGTGAAATCATCATATAAATTTGAAAAAATATTAATACTACTATTGTGAATGTTTATATTATTATT
The DNA here is from genome assembly GCA_030737815.1 of Allium fistulosum. Taxonomy (NCBI): domain Eukaryota; kingdom Viridiplantae; phylum Streptophyta; class Magnoliopsida; order Asparagales; family Amaryllidaceae; genus Allium; species Allium fistulosum. Next base: position 1,243,431,221 of record CM060902.1, on the reverse strand, counting down.
GTGTTTGAAAAAGTTAATATTATAACTAACCTTATTAAGATACCCTTTAAATAGGTTATTTTTAGCTAATTAATATTTGGGATTAGAAATCCAATTAAAACAAAATGAAGAAATTGTAAAAATCAATTAGTTAAAATGACTATTATTATTATTAAAAATTCTTTAATTTCTTTCAAACCAAATATACCAACAAATAATAATGAATAAAGTGTCAAGTAAGATTCTAATATTCTTATTGAACCTAAATCTAAAATTATTCCAGTAGAAGTCACAATCCGAAATTTTAGTTATTATATTAAAGTTAAAAATTTAAGAGTATTATTTAGAATGTAATAAGAATCCATGCAATCATAGTATATATGTTTAATATCTTCAAGATGCAGATTACAAAAATAACATTTATTACCATTTTGAATGTTTTTTCTCTTTAAAAATTCTATTGTATTAAGTTTTCCATGCAGTATTAACCATATGTGAATTTTAGATTTAGGAGGAGCATTAGATTTCCAAATAAATTTAAAAGAGTTGTTTATTGTACCCGAAAAATTAATAAATCTGTAAAAAGAATTGGAAGTATATTTCTTACTCTTATCCCATTCCCAACTAATAATATCATTATCATTATCAATATTATAAAGATTTAATCTAGCATAAAGCAAAGAAAGTTGCCTAAGGGTTGAACCTACTAAAATTTTGTTAAAACTAAAATTTCAAGGAGAATTGTTTTCAGGAGAATAAACTTCATTAATTAAAGCAAACTTAAAATTACAGATTTCATAAAGCTCTTTAAATTGCAACTTAAGAGGTAAGACCAAAATCCAAGGGTCGTGCTAGAAAGAAGTACAATTACCAGAATGAACTATCGTATTAATACCTAAGTTAAAAATCTCATGACATTTTAAAATGTTTTTCCAAAAATTAGATAGATTTTGAGTGACTGGAGAAGCAATTTGATATAAATTGCTATTACTATTATAGTAATATTTAGAAATGATCTCTTTCCAAATAGCGTTATCATTTATATCTTTAAACTTCCATAACCATTTACCTAGTAAGGACAAATTCATATTACGCAAATTAATAACTCCTAAGCCACCTTCCTTTTTGGCTTTACAAACTGTTTCCCAATTTACTAAACATTTTATATTATTATTAGGATTTTCCCCACTCCATAAGAAATCTCTTCTAATTTTATCAATTTTATCAATAACCCAATCTGGAAATAGATGCATGGACATCCAATAAATCGGAAGGGTTGATAAAACCGAATTTATTAAGACTAATCTACCCGCTCTAGATAAAAATCTCCCATTCTAGTTAAAGATCTTATTTTTGATTTTATCAATGATTATAAGCCAATCATCATGTTTGAGTTTGGTAGGTCTAATCACGAAACCTAGATAGTCAAAAGGAAATTTCATAGTTTTGCAATTTAGAGTATTAGCAACTAAGTTTTCAACGTTTTCAAAATCATTTAAAACTAAAACAGAACTTCTATCAAAATTTATTTTTAAACCTGATAGAAGTTCAAAACTGTATAAGATAAACTTAAGTGTGACAATGTGTCTAGGTAAATGGGAAGAAAAAAGCAAGGTATCATCGGCAAATTGGAGAACCGATATACCATTACGCGAAATGTCATTGCCTACATATCCTAGAGACCTATTATCCACTGCTCTTTTTAATCTTAGCAAAAACATCAGCAGCTAAGTTAAATAATAGAGGCGATAAATGATCCCCTTGCCTTAAACCTCTCTTAGATTGAATTTTATTCCTAATATACCGTTAACCATAATACTAGAGTTACCAGTTCTAAGCAAATTCATAATCCAACTGATCCATCTATGACCAAAACCTCTAGCATGAAAAATATCAACAAGAAAATCCCAATCTACCGAATCAAAAGCTTTTGCAAAATCCAGTTTTAAAATCGCACATGTTATGTTATTCTTACAACAATGATTAATATATTCTTGAACAACTGCCACTCCATCGGTGATATTTCTCCCTTTGATAAAAGCCGATTGTGAACAATCATTTAAATCATTCATTCTTGTACTAAGTCTATTAGCTAAAACTTTAGAAATGATTTTAACTGAACAGTTAATCAAAGATATAGGTCTGAAATCTTTTAAGTTTTTAGCTCCTACTTTTTTGTGTAACAAAATAACATTTGCATAATTAAATCTCCCTAATTGCAAACTACAATATAAAAATCATTAAACATATTAACTAAATCAAGTTTTAAAATGTCCCAAAAAATTTTATAAAATAAAATTGGAAACCCATTAGGGCCCGGGGATTTATCACCTGGCAAGTCATTAATAGCTTTTCTAATTTCCTCTATAGTAAAAGGATTATCTAGCTTAGATAAATCAACAATAGAATCAGAGGGATACAGGTCTTTCCATCTAACATTGATTCTATGTTTGATTCTAGTGCCAAAAATATCCTTATAATAGTCTGTAAAAGCCTTGTTAAGATCTCTTTGATCAACTAACTCTTCATTATTAACAATAATAGAGTTAATTGTATTACTACATTTTCTACCATTAGCTATATTATGAAAAAATTTAGTATTATTATCTCCTTCGTTGATCCATTGGATTCTGGATCTCTGTGTCCACATAACCTCCTCCTTTTCTAAAATAGAATTTAGTTCATCTTTTAAATTGGAGAGAACATTACGTTCACCTAAATTTGGTTGTCTAGATTCTTCTATCTTATTAATTTTAAGCATCTCATTAAGAATATTATCTTTTTTGATTTTTATATTGCCAAAAACATTTTTGTTCCAATTTTTAAGAAAAATCCTAAGATCCCTAAGTTTTGAAACAAAAGATTTTGCAGAATTTTCCTTACTTCTAATATTATGGTAACTCAAAGAAATCCATTTACCATTAATTAAGTTCACGAAGTTAGATTCCAAAAGCCACATCTTTTCAAATTTAAAATTATTAATAATAACTCTATGATGCTCGCAGGTGAGGATAATAGGACAATGATCAAAGTACGTGTAAGGTAAACCGGAGACTCTACAGATTGGAAATTTATCTTCAATCTCATCACTAACGAAAAATCTATCAAGAAGAGCCATAGATGGAGACTCCCTTGCATTACTCCATGTAAATTCTCTATTTGAAAGGGGGATCTCAATCAAATTAGAATTAATAATAAATTGATCGAATTCCTCCATAGCAGAGTAATCCCTTACCCTAGGAGAACGCTCTCCTATGAAGCGCGTAACATTAAAATCACCCCCCAATATCCAAGAACCCGGAGCTAAGGATCTAAATTCTAGGCATTCTTTCCATAAAATTCTCCGATTGATTTTTGAGTTAGGCCCATATATATTAGAAATATTTAAAAAAGAATTAGCAAAAAGATTAATATGAATAATATGAAGAGAATGGTGCTTAGTAATACATTGAAGTAACTTAAAATAATTATCACGCCACCCTATCATTAATCCCCATGAAGTACCCATAGAAGGTAGAAAAACCCATTTTCTAAAATGATACCCGCCTAATCTTCTAAAGAAACGAATGTCATGACAGTTAATTTTAGTTTCCTGAAGTAAAGCAATATCAATAGAGTAGTCTTTAAAAAACACTCTAACCTTATCACATTTGTTCAAATCATTCAAACCACTAATGTTCCAACTAATGATCCTCATAAACCAACTGTACTAGCCCTATCTAATTCCTTACATCTAATATACTCCCGATAATCTCAACATCAGAAAAAATAAAAGATGTATCTCAAGCAAGCTGACTAAACTCAGCAGATGATAGACTGCCTAAAGCATAAGTAGAATACGTACTACCCAAAATAGAACTCATACCTGAGCCTGAGTTCGTAGCACCACTCATGGCGCTCGAACCAGGTAACTCACCCACAGGTCGAGACTGACAACTGTGAATCCTAGCACTTCGACGAACAGAACCAGTAGAAGCCACAGATTTCTTACGCTTTCCTCTCGTCAACGAAGGCATAGGAGCTTAACTGCTGCCCCTCTCCAACATTTTTAGCTCTAAAACATTAACTTCGTTTTTCCCAATCAAAGGACCCACACCATTTCTAAGAGCCAAACAACTAATTCCAGAAACAGAGCTAGTAGCAGAAATATTGCTGGAACCAACAATCAAATTACTAGCAACATTATCTATCGCCGCATCTGAAAATTCACTCAAAGCCATATGATCCTTTCCAGCAACATAACTCAAATCAAATTCTCTATATAATTCTGTTACCCCACTGTTTGAGTGATTATTAGTCCAATCTTCTAATTAAACACGCGAAGTCAAACATTATTAATAAATATCTTTTAAAAACTTACATAATAATTATTCTTAAAATAAGCTTGATTCAAAAATTAGCTTTCAAATTTAGAAAGAGGTTTAGCAATTCCAATGGTACTTAATCAATTCACCATTTATTCCATTAACTATCCAAGTTATAATCCAAGTATTTACATAACATCAGATATGCAATTTTAATCCATAATTAACAAGCAATTGTTAATATAACGGTTAACCAATATTAATAAACTGGAAGTCACAAAAGTGTCTATACTAATGTATAGCAGAACATGATTTATTCCTGCTAAATAAATGTCCAAATTTAAACTATCCAGTTAATAATAGCAGAATGGTGATTTATTCTGCTACACAGATGTCCAATTAATTTAATTAGCGGAACGGTGTTTTATCCTGCTAAACAAATATCCAATTACCATATTCAATTCAATTTAACTCAATAGTATTTTATTTGGCCAAATAAACATCAATAATTAAGGTATATAAATTTAAACAACGTTATTAGTTAAATTAACGTAATTTAAATTTAGCCTGTTTAAATATGTCATAAATTTATACACTACCAAATCTATCAACAGGTTACACCATAACGTCGTCAATACGAGTAGAAGCAAAAATTCGCGGGTTAAACGGATTTAATATGAACCCGATATGGCATGTTAAAGTTTACTAACTTATTATTTATATTAAAACAAAATTAAAATGTTAAATTTTCTCACCATAGTACTTGCGGCCCAAGGCCCGCTCACCCTTTACAAAACCGAAGCCTGCAAAACCCCTCCACACGTTGCTCCTCCTTTCCACATCACATGCAATTGAATATAATAACATGGACTAAGTTGCAAAATCCTTGGAAATAAACAGTAGACCTCCATTCTTCTTTCTCTTCTCGCCTGCACTTTATTTCCTACACTTTCATCTTTTGCCTGCACACGTCCCTACCCATTTATGATTCATGCCTGCACTTGCTCCTCCATCACCCGAAACTCACGGCCACTTCTCCATACCTTCAACACTCACGCATATCCACCTCAAGCAGCACACATGCATCCACACCTCACAACACACCCACACTAGCTCACACAAACGTAAACAAACATACAAAGTTGCTATGTTCATTTACTGGGAAGAAATAAAAATGTAACTAATAGGGGTATGTGTTCATCCTTGTATAAAGAAAATTGTGTACACTTTGTTGTGAAGAAAAATGAAGTTGAATAGAAATGTTTTGTTGTGAATATTTTCATTTGCAGTGAAGTAAAAGAGATGGAAAAAGTGTTTATTTTCCCAAAGAAGAATTGAAATGAAAAATGTGTTCCTCCCCCTTCCATATGTGCTGCTTTATCCAAATATACAAGGCAATGTTACTTTGGAGCCAAGGAAAAAGAAGTACCAATCATTAAATGCAAGCAAATTAAAGTCTGCAAAAAATTGCATACGTGTGTGAATGTTTTGGAGAAAGTTTGCTTTAGAAAAAGTTACATTTGTGGTACATTACAATACCATAGCGTGTTCGCGTACGAGCCGCGAACGACAAAAATAAAAGTACAATCACGCACTATACTGCGACGCGATCACAAATCAATAATAAAATATATTGGTTAACTTATTCTGTGATGTTTTCAAAAGTATCGACGTTTGACGTAAAAAGTGTCAAACGAAAATTTATTTATTTTCCAAATTAAAAATTATAGAAAAATTCTATAAATTAAATTAAAAATGCGTCATTGAAAATTAGATCTAAATTTGAAACAGATAAGTTATTATAATTTAATTCCAAATTCGAATATTTAAATAATAAAATATTCAAATTCGAAGACTCCAAAAATACGGGTCGTTACATTTTTCTTCTCTTAAAAAAGAATTTCGTCTTCAAAATTGCAGCCCATGAACACCCAATTACCATTCATAAGTCCGCATGATGTTCATAAATCATTCATATACAAAATTGGATTCAACCATCACTCCAATACATAACTTCATTTCCAAACTAGTATCGCTTTACCCAATTCTCTAGTGCGAACTCCGATCAGGCTCCTTGATTAAGAACCTTTATTCTCTTTGCACAGTCATATACTATGATAGAAAACTTTGGTCCCATAACAAAAATCCTCATCAAGTGCACCTTGTCAAAAACCGAGTAATAGATCCTTATTTGGAATGTTGTAAAACACTTCAAAACCATGTACTCGAATTTCGGATCAAAACTACATAGAAGAGAAATGATCTACGTACGTCCACCCTACATACTCATTTAATTGGATTTACTAATACCAATTCTATTCCCACTAAAATTTATTTTTGGAAAACATTTTTATACCACACAACTTAGACCGTAAAACTTGTAAAATATTTTATCATACCCTAAGGGTATACATAACCATCAAATTCAAACTTTTCTTCTAAATTCACCGAAGAATTTTAAATACTTGGGTTTTTATTCAAAACACATTTTTTTAAAATGATATTATATATTTTAATCTACAGATATATATATATATATATATATATATATATAGCCCGAGTAACCCCAAAATTAAACAAAGGAACTGGGTACTACCAAACAATATCATACATTTCCTTACTAGAAGGATAATACTCAAGAGAAGCGTTTACCATCCGAACCCATCTCTCACCCATTTTTAGTTATTTTCAAGCCACTCGAACTTGTTAATTTAAAAACGCTTTACTTCTTTCACAAACCCATTTTAAAAAAACACTACATATATTTTTTCAAATAAATAGTTTTACCTAAAAATATTAATTTCCAATTTGCCTTGGATTCAATCTGCACTTAGAAGATTAATTTGATCACCACAAAAAAAATTAGGTCTCGTTTCTCGAACCAAGCCAAAGAAACATATTTTTCTTTAAAATTCTCTTTTCCAAAAGTAGTTATACCTAACAACTGTTTTAAGTAAACTACCATCACCATTTCCAAAATCACTTTAAATAAAAATAAACATTTTTACTTTATGGTAAATCAAAATTTGTTTTGTCAGAACAATTATATAGCGAGATCTTAATGGTAGCATTTCCCCACTTAAAACTCGAAAATGAACACCGACGACGTTGTAATCATCGTCGGAATTATTTTCCAACGAAAGAAATGAATTTAGTGCTTTTATCTCTTTGAAAATCCTTAGAAATACTTTTATCCTAAAAGAATTTTCAAATATTTTTATTATCTTCTAAATCTGGTAAACCATTTTCCAAAATTACGGGGGTTTAAATTCTCAAATTTCTTTTATTTATAAAACAAATTTTTATAAATCAATTCTTATAAAATCGGTTTCTTATATAAATCATTTTTTAAGTATCTATCTCAGAAATATCCATGTGTTCTTTTAATAAACTCCTTTTATTAAAACCCAATTTTACCCAACCAACTTTTATATTAAATCACTTCTAAAATATTTATTTCAAAATATTCCAAACTCCTTTTAATAAACAACTCTTATCAAAACCAAATTTTAACCCAACCCTATCAACGAATGCCTTATAATCAAATTGTAAAACTTAATTCACAAAGTGTTCAATTCAATGTTTCCAAAATTCCTATCTACCCGACCCAGGTTTCAAAAAGAAAGATTCAAGATATATTAACAGATAATAGTCAATGTTTAGAACTGGGCAAGCGCGACTAATCAAATACTAGATTGTAATGATGGAATATTATCATTTCCCAACAAATAAACACAATCAAGAATAACTATATTTTTGACAAATTATTCTTTTATATATAAAATATAATCTTATATAAAATTATTTCATTTACCCATTTTAAAACAATATTGTGTCAATTAAACTTATTTAAGTGTTTAGGAAATCCTTATCGATAACGTTGGCCAAACGCATCGACCAACATTCTTAAGCCACTCAATAGATCAAACAACACAATATAAAACAGTTTTATATCACTAACAAATACATGCTCTTGTATATACACTCAAACTCATAATAAGGCATTCCATTACCTTACCTCTTAATCAGTTACCCCACCAAAGCCAAGGTTCTCGCTTCACCTTGCGCTCTGATACCATGCTGTAATGATCCACTTTTCCGTATAGTTTACGCGAACAATCAACCACTCATGACCCACTCAAATTAAATGGAAAGGCGGATACTTAGGGAAAAGAAAGAAGACAAGAAGAAACTAAACAACACAGAATCTCACGATGGAATGAATAATCTATAATATACAACAAATCTTTACACAAAAACAAACCGTAAAATATGTATATATAGATATCAATCAGAGTATACTAACCTATTTCAGCCCGGACAGTTATAACAATCTATCCTCACAATTGCTGATAAATACAATAATGAATGCAACGGAAAAATAACCGTATATGCGAATATGTTTATGGGCCTCCAGTTCGTCTCCTACAGCTCCAAAGCATCTGAACTAAATCTGTAATATGCTCGGTCCGACCCGAGCATTTAGGAAAAACAATGCCTAAGTCAGTCTAGTAAAACCAGCGTGAGAAACTCAAATCACAAGGAATTTATTTATTATAACATGTAATTTTTTTAGAAAATCAAAGGTATCTCGTAAGACCACGTCGCACATAAACACGGACAGGTTTTGACCTTACGATAACCAAAACATTTTCAATAGAAAATCTAGTGATATTATAATAGTGCCTAATATAAAATACTTATTAATCATAGCCGAAATTGTTACATTAACTAAATCCAGGCATACTAGGTTCTACAGTCAAAACCGTAAAGATACGTATTAGAGATTGGATTCCATACAATAACTGGGCTACTGGGGTAATGCCCGTCATGGTGCATCTCTAGAAAAAATAACACTGAGGACCTCGCCAGGATCCTCTACCAACACAGGACCAGTCTACCACTTGACTAGTAGTACTGAATATGATCACCCCTCCATTAATGGGCCCAGAAGCACACTACAACAAAAATATTCTATTACAACGTCCTTTTTACAACAAGCATTGGTTGCCCGTTTTAATAGAAGGCTGTTACAACGGTCCATCAGCGCCTGTTGTAGAAGATGTCATATTAAACGCCCTTTTTACAACGGGCATTGGTTGTCCGTTGTAATAGAAGGCTATTACAACGTTCCATTCAGGCCCGTTGTAATAGATGCCAACTTTACAACAGTCACAAAATGTCTGTTGTAATGCATGCCCGTTGTAATAAAATTTTAGCCGGCCCAACTATTAATGAAATAATAAAACACTGTTCCCTTTTCTTTTATTCCTTCGGCCGTTACTTTGCTTATGAAAAATGGCGTTCATCCTCTTTTCGAAATCTAGGGTTTTTTGGGAATTGAGTCGCCGCTTCAATTTATTGCTGACGCTTCGATTTCTTTTCTTCGATCAATTAGATTGCTCGCGTCTTCTTCAATTTAGTCGAGTAGAATAGAAGTAAGCGAGGAGGACTATAAGAATGGATTTGTATGGCAAATTTTTTTTATCTTTTGTTTTCCACACTTCGTCTAAGTTTCCGTCAACAATGGCGGCTCGCCATAAAACAGCTCGCCAAGCGAAGTTACAACTCAGTCCAGAAAGAAACAGAGTCTGGACCGAACCCAACAAGGGTAAATTCGGTAGAAAAGTTTCAGTTAGTCATGGACAGAGTGGGAGCCGATGGCAAGCCTGATAGCAGCAAACATTTTGACCTTTTACGTAACAAGGTACAATTTCTATTCCCTAATCTTTTAATTCCAAACAGCTTTTTATGTAGATTGATTAGATTTTGACATTTTTTGGTTGATTTTGATAATTTGATGGTTGTTAATTCTTCTACGAAAAAAGTTAAGAGGTCGATTTTGGATCCATCGACTCCAGTACGTAGATCTGGACGACTGAATGGAAAAACAAGTGATTTTCCCTCTTTTACCCGAGGTAATTTATTGATGGATTGCATTACATGTATATGACTGAAAATGTGAAATCTTGTATTAATTTCTTGATTAGATACTTTGGTCCAGAATGATAAAACTGAAGAAGATTGCAGAAGTCCTGAAATTGAACAAAATAACATGGTTTCATTGTCATTGCCTTTTTTATTCACTGTATGTGTATATCCTTCATGTTTATGTAATATTTTAGCATGTATTTTGAAATTATAGGCTAGAGAAAATGGGACTGATGTTGAACTTAGTTCCAAAAGTAGCAATGAAAATAAGAAGAGGAAAATGAGGTTGGAATTAGGAACTCCACCACGCAGATCTGAAAGAGTGTTATTGACAATACCTTGTGATTCCGATTCTTCGAGTTCGCAAGGTAATAATCATCCTTTTATTACAAATATATTTTGATTGTTTGATGCTACCACATGGTATTTCTGTGTGCACTTAAGGTGTTTGTTGTTTTTAACAACTAGGCCTAGTGTATTCAAAGAAGTTAAATGGATTTGGGTCGTCTAGTTTGGTAAAAACCATAGAAGAAAGCATGAATGATCATTGAGTTCATTGTATATTCAGTGGATTTTCTTTGTTTTTTCCATAAAAACGACTAAAATGCCTCTTATGGACAAATTAACCTATCAGAGAAATAATAGTATTATAAGCAATAACTCAGAAATCTTTATGTTATTGACACAGTAGTTTTATATTATTCCTCGTGTTACACTGGAATATATGATTTAATTTAAATATTTGTGTTGTAATCTTTGGTTAAATTAGAAAACAATTCTGAAATTGTGGAGAATTGTTCTCATGTCGAAGGAGAGACCAAAATGGAGGAAGTTGCAGAAACACCAGAAGATGAAAGCACACAACTTGCTCGAATCTCGGAGAATAAGGTTTAATTAAACCTTCCGCAATTTAATGTTGATCTTTTTTAAGTAGTCATGAAATGATATCTCATAGTTAACATTACATTCAAATGTGAAGGCTATATTGGCGGATTGAAAAAGAGGAAAAAATACTACCACTCAAATTTGCGAACAAACATAAAAAAATCATAAAAGGTAAATAGATAGAAATATTCACTTTCGACATAGAACTTGCACAGACAAAGCAGGTCAAATAAAAAAAATGCATAGGCCATTTATTTTTCGTTGATAGAACACTAATTTTAGTAATTACGATACAGAGTACCCATCACACATTAGTGAAATGCAGAAGTAAAATTGTGAAGGAAAAATAGTAATTATGATTTTGAGTATCCATCACACATTAGCGAAATGTCCGAGTAAAATTGTGAAAGAAGAAAAAAGGTTAAATGTATGCAAACATTTTGGAAATGCAGGAGTAAAATGAAAGATATCAAACTTGAGCACTTATCACTCATAAGTATAGATGAAGATGTAGGTATGCGCCCCAACAAAACTGCATAAGTAGTGCTACTTTACATGATAATTTAACATAAACAATGACGGTAATATATTGATAGGAACACAAAATATAGAAAACATAAGCACCTTTTGAGGCTTTCTTCATCTTCTCATGATTCCTTAACATCATTATCAGCATCCACATCTTCATCATCTCACATGCCTTTTGGTTGTTTTTTGTCATACCATTTAGTATTTAGTGTTGGTTCAAAGTCTTCGTCTTCCGCAAATAACAAAAGTAATCAATTTGTTCTAAATTATAGATTATCAAAAACAAAAGTCTAAATTCCCCAATCTTGGAAGATGACATCTATCTTCTCCATATCATACACAATACATGAACATTATATGTAGAATCTTAATTAGCTATACATTCAACATGCATGGACAACACTATATTCACTGAAAGTTGAAGTTCGAACAAAATGGTAGACGAGCTTTCCTTTGATTGAAAACCTTCCCCACTGATCATTGATCATAACTCCTCTGAAGCCAAAATAAATTGCCCCTTTCTTTTCTTCCGTTTTTCCCCATATCTTGCAACACTATATTCACTGTTTTTTGTTAAAAAATGAACATGCGTGAACCAACCTTTCAAACCGACCAGGTTTGCCTTACCATACTGTTGCAAAATGGTACCCTCTGAAGCCAAACACTACAACAAAAAAGACTTTTCACAGCGTTTGAAAAACGCTGTTAAAAGTTTTCACAGCGTTTTTAAAAACGCTGTATAACGACATGCGGTCGTTGACCCTAAATTTTTAACTGCAAAATATAAACGCTGTCAAAAACCCACTTTCTACAGCGTTTTTTAAACGCTGTTAATAATTTTTCTACTGCAAGGTATAAACGCTGTTAATAGTTTTCTACTGCAAGGTATAAACGCTGTCGTAGGGATATGCATTTTTTTCCCAATGAATTGACAGCAATGTATAAACGCTGTCGTAGGGATATGCATTTTTTTCCAATGAATTGACAGCAATGTATAAACGCTGTCGTAGGGATATGCATTTTTTTTTCCAAAGAATTGACAGCAATGTTGTGCCATTGCAATATTCACACATATCATTAATATAAACTACATTTAATTATATTTTAATCAGTTAATGTACATAACATAAACAAATCAAACTAAAAATTGTAAAATAAAAGCATAACTATTAATCACTTCCATAAAATAAGTTGAACACAATATCCATGAACAAAGTTTACATAAACCCGTAAAGAGAGATAAAATTTATAAACCAACTGCATACAAAATTAGACAAATACACAATATCTAGAAAGCAAGTTTGCATCTAATATCATCGGAATATTGTAAAATTAAAATATTAACGTTATTGGAAAAAAGAAAGAAAACCCTTCAGCCAGCATGTATGATAGGTTTTCCATAAGCATCATGAGTGCAACTTCACGATCAGTAGAGTGCTTGGAACATCAAATACCAAACATCAAATAACACTAAATTCATGGGTATTAGTTTATGACTAGCAAGTCTCTATTTTCCTTCATTAGAGAAATTGATCAAACAAACCTGGCAAAATATAACCTTTTGATGATGTATGCACTGAGCAATCCAGTCCGCATATGATATTTCAAAATCATAGTTAAATATTATGAGATCCATAAGGAAAGGGAAAATATGAACATTCAAAACTTACAAAAGCTCCTAAAAAAGTGTTGGATAGAAACAGATAGATGAAATCCCTAGCAAGTTGTAACGCAGTGTCGACATCAATATGTTCGAGATCGAAGTTATGAATTGCATTGAAAAGCAGTACAGATGTCACAGGCTTAATAGTTAATTAGGACAGAGTAGTGTATCTACATTCTCAAGTCAAACATCAAGATCGATTTCAAATTATGTACAAACCTTATAATATGAATTTTTGAATTTACGATTTACAATTTCAATCCCATATCAATTTTGATGTTTGAACATTACGATTTATAATTTAAATTCTATTTTTGAGAACCTTGCTGCTTCATATCTAACGATTGCAAAGGATTTAAGGGTTTCCATGTGTGTGTGTATGTATGTATGTATATATATATATATTAATTACGTATACTTTAGTCTCAAGTCTAAGACATTGAACAAATCAATGGTTGTTTGATCTCTTGGGTGAATTTCTATGGAGTGTTTTAAAATTTATACAAGATTAGTATTTACTTCAAGTTGAATGTAACCTTGCGAGTTAAACTGAATTCTTGCAATATCTCATAGAAATGAAAGTAATTAGTATCAAAAAATTAAATCCAATTTACATAACAGGTTATTTTTCTAGTATTGTTACAAGGGGTGTAGATATGTTAAGTGTCATCGTAGTGCACGCTCTCTTTTAATTACATAGAAACAATATTAGTTCATCTGTAGATAATCAAGTGGAACTCATTTAAGCATTGTTGTGCTATGTTTCTATATAAAATTTTGAAGTACAACATTACCTTTGAGTACTCTAGAACAAACACGTTTTGTAAAGACACCTATTCTGTCCAATACACCTAACAGAGTTTTAGTAAAGACAAAACGTGATTTAAATATTTTTGCCCAATACAAGGCTTATCGATACTATTTCCAAAATGGAATTGCAGTCCCATGATATTTAACACTTTTTTTACTATTTCATTTTATGGATCTACACCTATTATGTCCAGATGGTAGCAGCAGCAATTAGCGATGTAGGTTATTAAAATGGGTAATAGGTACCTGTTTGGCACAGTGGAAACATTTCTGTATGTACATGCATGCATGCATACATACATACATACATACATACTTATATATGTATGTATGTATATGTATATATGTATATACACACACATGTGTGTGTGTTGCATGTGGGCGTGTGTTTTTGTTTTTGTCTATTTGTGTATGTGAGTAAGTGTGTAGATGCATATTCATAAATGCACTTATGTGTGTGTACAAAGACATAAAAATTCATGTATATCTGTAGATGTAGTTCATAGCCCCAGGTATGCCCAATTAAGATTGGAGAATGCCCTGGTAGCTGAAGCATTGGTACTGAAAATTTTTCGGTTTCCAAGTAGTCGTGTAAATCGTAAAAAAACAGGTAAACATGGCATTTATTACGTGTCAGGCCATTTTGTTATTATTTGTGCTACATGAACCTATTATCATTCAGGTAAAGCAGAATTGACATTTATGTATTAGTTGGAGCATATATATCCGGTAGGAATTATGGATGTGAAATTGTGAGTGCGGCAGTTGGATATCATAACCCAACTCTTTTTCAATAAATTTAACCTTGATGCTACAACGCAATGGTAATTTGCTTACGCACAGTGCAATGACAAAGAAAAAGTATATAAAATCATAACATAGCAAGCAGAATGTAATTGACATGAATATGCAATTCATTGTTAGACACAAACCAGAAACCAAGACAGTACTTGATGATAATAGTTCACATAGATAAAGTAAAATAAGGACAGAGCAAAGCATTTTAGTTGTTGATCGTATGATTTTTCTTCCTTGCATAACCTTTACTGGGTGCGCTTTAAGGTTGCTCCACTTGAAATCTACATGTTGTACTTTCTATTATTTGTTGAATTTATGTCTAAGATAGAAACCTATATATGTCTGAACTGGGATAAAAACTTGCACATTGTAGATGCTGAAAAAGGAAGTAAACTGGTATGCTTTTACATGATAGTTTGATAGCAATTTTAGTTGTACCTTAGCAGTGGATGCATCAGTTGATTTTGAGCCGCCCTCATCAGCCCGTGTAGGAATCTTTGTTGCAATAAGCTTTCGCTGTCTACTCCTCGCCATGAATTTGTCAAGCTTAGCATGAAAAATCTCGGTGGTACAAATGACTTGTTGCAAAATACTGGCAACCCACTTCATGCCTTCAACCTGCACGTATTGTAATCTGTTAGGTGGTTCTTATATGGACAGACGTTTGTTTGTGTAGTGAAGGGAGGATGTATCTTGCGTACCTCGGTGACCCGCACACGGGACAGAGACTCGGTTATGTGTTTTATGAGGTATTCAGCCACTTTGTCGAATAGAACAATAGTTGTAGAAGAGCTACCATCATTGACCATCAATTTCAGAGGGTACCTGCGTGTGTACATGAAGTTGAGAGTGGTTGATCCGTTTAGTATAAAATTAGAAGATAATGTATGGATATGTAGTTGTGTTACCTACGAAAAGGAAACTCTGAATCTGCTTTACATTTCTGGCAGTAATTTTTGGAACCAGATTAGCCAACAGCTGACTTGCAAATGTTGCAAGAAAGGTATTCCCATCCAGTGCTATATTAAAGCCAGTGATTCTTCCTTGAAATGCAAAGATCCTTTGCTACAAAAGTGTAAAAGTTATAGCAATCGCATTATGTGCGTAGGTACAATAAATTGTATGCTTTGGGGATAAAATGTCAGACAAAATATAGTTTTGGCAAGTTTAGGCTATCATATGTGCAAAAGTTTAATGCATAATACTTTTAACAGAAAGTAAACTATATGGATTGTTATTACATTAACTATTTTTGGTCAAATCTTTATTCAATTAAGGTAAATAATGTGTGTGTATATGTAATGTACTTATGCATGCATGCATGCATGTATGTATCTATTTGTCTGTGTTTCTATACAGTTGTCACAAGTTTATATCGCTTTATATGAATTTGATGACAGAACTATGAATAATATAGGTACTGTTAAAAAATTTATTTTGTCAAAACATGAAATGATTGTATAATCCATCCAATCTACATATTTGGTAAAAATGACATTGGTTTGTTTTTCTAGGATTATATGAGCATGATTTTGCAACATACTTATCATATTTACTACTATTGGATGATTTGTTTGGTTAAGGTGCTATTTGGTTTGATTTTATTTTAAGGACCAACCTATTATCAATGATATATCAATCTTTTTTTATTCATACCACTATAGCTTCTTTTAGAATTAGTATGATTTTCTCAATGGTAAACCTAAATAACCTTAGAGACATAGATGACTTAATAATAAGATCAGTATTACAGTGAAAAATGACCAAAAAAGACATAGGTCAATTATTTAGTAAATGAATAGAATAACAATGATATAAATTATGAAAGTAAGTTCTCTCTAAATCATCAACTAAATTACTGCGAAGAAAAATAATCTTAGATCTTTATCTAAGGCTATGTTGAGCATATGGATGAGTAAAAAAAGTATTCAAAATAAAACATGATAAATTGTACCAATCATGCTGAAAATATAAATTAATGCAATGCCTATGAAAGGAAAAATTAATTTAATGGATAAATTTTATATAACAGTAATTTATCTTTAAATAATCAGACATATTACTTAATAGAATAGTAACTTGTAGACTTCCATATAGTATAAGGATAAGCACAGGCATAGATTTAAAAAAATATTTATCCCAAAAAACACGATTATTTGAATTAAGGCTGTCATTTAATTGCAACTGTCTATAAACTGAGAAGGTTATCAAATATTAGCATGCAACGGAAAAGTAGGTCCTTTAGAAAGCAAGATGACTTTAACTAAATAAGACTCGGTATCTTCCATGTAGTACAATAAAGAGTTAGAAAGTTTTTTTCAAAATTTAACCACAAGCAAATTCAACGGGCAGAGAATTTTAAGCTATAAAACAACAAATAAGTAATTGTACTAAAATTACTTGTAACAAACCGATTAGGTCGCGGAATTGAAGAAATCAACTTGCTTGTTGAGAGATTTATATACTAAAAGGCAGTAAATCGTAAAATAATGGCTGAAAGTGGACAATCTACGATTTGGATGAGGCAGTAATAAATTGTTTCATGGAATGTACTTCAAATTTAATGAAAATTACATTAAATATTTCCCTTGCTGACAAAAAATTTCAATAGCTAAGGGACGTTGAAGGCAAAAAAGATAAGAGTGTCAAACGTGTACTTGTATGGTATATAGGTTACCTCATATTCCAATGCCAGATTTGAGTCGATTATTTTGGAGATATTTTTTCCAATGAGAACGGGCGATTGGCCTTCAAACTACACCTCCTCTTCGTTGAATGCCGGTAGTTTTCTTTTACGGAAGCTGTGGAACAACCAAAGTAGAAAAGCATGTTAGGGAATGTGAGCAACTGTTCTATATGAGGGTTATTCATGGAGCATTGGCTGATTACCTCTTGAGTAACTCACAGACCTCGTTAATGTCCAAATCCCTGTATATGCAGGTTGCGTTAGTTGAGTTTAAGCTGGGTTTTACAGCATTCAGGACGTGAAGTGAGCAACGTTAAATGACCATAGGGTGATATATTTTGAGGGGATAGTTTTGTGTTTGGTACATTTCCTGGTAACTCTTGACAGTCATAGATGTCAGAAGTGTTGTCTTCCAATACAGACTGATTATGATTTTCTACGGGTTTAAATTATTCTCTAAAAGTTTTGACTTAGAATTTGAGAATCAATCGAAATGAGAAGCGTAGATTGAAATGGGATTTAAATTGTTTCCCTTATATTTTACAAAACAGACTAACTTCCATTAACCAAAACTATATACAGATTGAGTTAAGTGTACAAATCAAACCAAATAAAACAAATACTGGAAGTTTGAAACAGAGTGGGTTACCTACACGATGAGTTCCTAGAATAGCAGGCTCTAAGTTTTGGCAATTGAGCAAATTAGGTGAAACAGACTGTAACCATGCCATTAAGAAGTACATCAGAATGATTCAAATGAGCGAAATAGGATAGCATTAGACTTCAAATAAATCCTTTAATCTTGCCTGCAAGTTCAAAGCAGTGATATTTGGAAGTTGTTTATATATTCGCCTGAGCACGTGCTAATATAAATCCCAAGCCTGAAATAATGATCAAGATACAGTATCATTACGCCAAAGATGAAGTTTCAGCAAAAATGACAAATGAGTGTGATGGGCCATATTCAATATATACTTGAAACCTGAGTAAGTTCTGCATCTTTTCCCGTTCTGCATTTCACGCAAAATTCACGAGCTTCTAATAGTTCACGGCCATATGCCTGAATATAATAATAATTTTATGTTATGTAACACTGTTATATAGAGAGCCCATATCCCATAGATTCTTAATGTAAAACCCATTTAAAGCTAAAATTGTATGATGGTACCGATAATAAGTTCACTATGTACAAGGAGTTTTCTCATAGTTTATGAATTCATGGCTTCTTTATGACTACTTGCAGAAAGAAAAAAGACAGTGGTTAATTATCTAACATCAATTTTTACTGTATAAAATAAACTTTAGAAATGCAAGATGACCATCATCCATCTTAAGTGCTTCGCCTGCATGCTTATACAAGTCATCCAAGTTCATGTTTCATAAGATACCAAAGCTATGAAGATTTTTTTTTCAAGAAATATAGCATCCGTTGTTGTACTTTCTTTTACTATGCTAAATGCATACTGAAATGTATATTATTATGGCATCAATCGATATAGCGCTTTTTGTAATGGAATACCAGGTGAAGTGAAGTAAACAACACTTGTTATGTGTTGTATGTAAAAAAAATAGTAGTTAAAAAAAACTTGAGTATACCAGTAATAACATTGAAGTGAAGTTTAGTTTCAAAAACAATAGTATGCTAATTTGACCTGTTATCTTCTCTTATTAAATTTTGAAGTGAACCCCAACTTCATTTGAGCATATAAATTTAGGGTTAGACATTTGAGTTTGAGCAAACTTATAGTCAAACTGAATTAAAGTTGCACAGTAAATGTATGTAGGAACTGAATTAAAAGTTCACGAATTCGAAAAGACGGAAAAGCTTTTAACAAAAATCAAGAATTAACCACATACACAACTAAGAATTTGTAGATAAACTCGAGCAACTTAAGGTTTTCGGAGAGAAGTTGAACAAAATCGAGCAAAATTGAGAAACAAAAGAAACTTACTTGCAACCCTACTGGCCATAGAAACTTCAAGCGAGATGGCAGATCCGAAGGTTGCATTGACGAAGAAAAGAGCAAGTTAGGGTTTCGAAAGGAAGGATGAGGACGAAAGAGGGGTTTCGAATGTTCAAGATAGTAGGTACTGGGATAAGAAAGTAGGAGGGAATGGAAAATATTAACCCGCTTTAACTTTTCAATTTTAGTTTTATTTAGATGCGGTGCGTATGTTATTACCAGACGACAGCGAGTACCACGCTATGTTTTTGAACATAAATAACCAACGACAGCAAGTACCATTCAAACGCTATTTATTCCGCTTTTGTAGTGCAATTAATAGTAGTTTTTGTTGTAGTGAAAATAAATTGCCCTTTTCTTTTCTTCCGTTTTTTCCCATATCTTTTCATCTACAATAGGTCAAAGATTACCCTCTTCTACAGATATATTCTCTTAAATTTCTCATCTTTAACCCGTTTCCTATGCTTTTTTCAAATTTGTTCCCATCTCCTCTTCTTTATCCCACCTCCTATGCTTTCTTCAAATGTATTCTCATCTCCTCTTATAACTTGTATCTGTATATATTTTTTATTTATAAGTACTGTTCATTTATAAGTATGTTCGTTATAGGTAAATGAAAGAGAATCTAAAGTATATTTATTTGGATAAAAAAACAATCGATGAATTTTTTTCGAGGATTGACAAATATTGTGATGTACACTAAATGAGGATAAAATTCTATGTTCATTATATACCAAAAGTTTATAGGAGACTCTTAGATGTTAGTCACTCAACCTTTGAACGCTTTCAATTTTTATTAGTTGGTAGTTAGTTTATTCTGGTTTTAATTAATTGATGATAATATTATACTTTCAAATATGGTGTGTAATTTTATAGTTCTCCATTTTTTTATACTTTATTCAAACGCACAATGCCTTTTTTCATGCATAAATACAAGGATTGAAATTTATTTTGTACATTAATAACTAAACTATCAATTTCTAGCATTTATAGTTCACAAACTAAAAGATGCATAATGATGCTTAATCTTAAGTCCCGTTAAGCATGGCACCTACCAGTCACCTTGTCTTGTCGTGCATTTAGGATGACATGGATTGAAGATTGAAGTTTTTTTAACGCTCCAACGAATAAACTTCCTAAATTACCTAGGAAGAGATAGTATGGAATCTGCATCATTGAGTCAGATATAGAAAAGGGAGACTAAGTAAGCGGATGTTTGGCATACTATATTTTAGTGCATGTAAAATTGGCTTAAAGTGCCACTCTCTTTGCTGTTTTTATGTAGTTTTTACCATCTTAACCTATAAATTGGCTCGCGTTTGTCCATTAGCAAGCTATCATTTGGCAGTGAATAAAACAACAAATATTTTGTTCTACACACTAACATTTGACAAGCCTCCGTGAGTGAAATGTTTAGTTTAACTTCTATGAACAACCATGTGTTGGATTTGTCTGTCGTTGGTTTGTAAACTGGTAAAACTACTGAACCAATTAACTATTCAATTTCTTGAAACATAGAAACTTATTTGTAACAATTAGTAGTCATGAAATCGATTATTGCATTCATTCCACACATTTCAAATAGTTGCAGCGATAACTATCTCCATAATTACCACCTTCGCTGAATTTGTAATGGTATTTGCTGACGCTCGATCGAAAATCTCATGAAAATTATATGTAGAGTTTGTTAGTTGCAGTTTTCTTTTGATGTCCTGCCAAATTTTTTTAAAGTACCAATAGTCAAAGAATAGACGATCTCCATTCTCTAAGTGTTGATCGCAAAGCACGCATATAGAGTCGACTGTGATATTCCACCTTAGAATTCTCTCTTCATGTTTTAGTCTACTGAGTTTTGCTAATAACGCACAACTAGCAAACTTTGGGGCATTGTGATGACCCCACACCACTTTTGTTCTCATTGAGTTCCTTGCTGATTTAGTAGAGAATTGTCCCTTAGGGCATGGTAACCATTTCCAGTTTTCTGCAATTCCATCAGTTTCCACTTTTTGTGCATAATAATTGAGCAAATGTGTTGAGGCAAACTAGTGTTGTTCGTGCTCCATGCTTCTTGAGTGAGAAGTGAAGAAACTTTCTTGTAGCATAGCCATTGAATTCCACCCCAATGTGTCGACCATCTAGCGAGCATGTAACCATGAATCCATTCATAAGTTGGTGTCATTGCCATTGACATCTAGTGAAAGTGAACTTTAAGTTGTTGTGTGTTTGATATATTCTAATTTGCATCTTAGATGCTTGTATTTGCTATAATGAATCATGTCATTTCAATTTGTGAAATATGAAATAAGCAATGTTTGTTGTGTGCACGGGGGGAGTTTCAGGTGGCTGAAGTGTTGAAGAAGAGAAGAGCAGGTGGTGGGTAGTTTTTAGGTGGAGTATGATGAAGCCAAGCAGTTTGTGGTCAGGAAGGAATGTTACAGGGAAGAGTGGGTCTAAAGACAATGATGTGTATGCTTGGTTGCTGGTCACTTGAAAGGAGATGGTCACTGTGGAGGCAGTGCGAATGATGAAAGCAGTGGGTTGTGATGGCGATGGAGTAATATTTGGGGGATGCTAGTTTTGACTGCAGTTTCTTGGCATTGGAAGTCTGGAAGTGGTGTTTATGAAACTAGTTGTCATGTGTATATTAGAACTATGTCGATGTAAACTTATCTAACTTTTTGGAATGTGTTGGAATTTTATGACTCTAGCTTTTAGTCTTTTCGTATGTGATTTTGGTTGTTTTATGATAATATTTATTACTCGTTAAATTATTCATTATTGGTATAGATGTACTGCATGGATGCTGCTGTAATTTTTTTTTAAATTTGCATTTATTTTGCAACGGTCGGAAACCGTTGCAATTTCATTTATTACAACGGGCATTGCCCATTGCGAAATCCATATTACAACGGGCATTGCCCGTTGGAAAATATAGTCGACCTATTACAACGAAGCCTAATACAACGGGCGCATGCCCGTTGCGAAATCCATATTACAACGGGCATTGCCCGTTGTAAAATGGCTGTTTTGTTGTAGTGGCATACAAATGAGAGATAATATCGACTCTAGATAGGGATGATTATACCCTAATTGGGAGCGACCCACTTAGCCCTGCTGCATCTTACTTACTTTAGTCATTCCCGGTTGATGAGGCATAAGGCTACGTTTTACCTTTTTCACTAGCAAACCCACTTGGAATGCTAACACTACTCTCCAGGCAGTAATACAGTGTCGGCATTCATCCATACAAGTTCGTTCTGGGACTGAATGAAACCAAAGGCACTATTTCTATTACATCCATTTCGGGGAATCCCTGGATAGCAAACAGCCCTTGCACTTCAAGGTTCTGTAGTCGATTCCATATTCTTCAAACTTTTTTCCATTCGAAACGCTTGAGTTGGATCGAAGTGGTTTTCGGATAACATATCCAATCCCAGTCTGTTCGAAACAACATTTGATAGTTTTTGGTAAACTCAACCCCGTTTCTTTAGGAAATAAGCAGACAGAGATAAGGGCGGAGATCACCTCCTAACCGTTAGTGGACGTATTTCTTTATCAATTAGCCTAGAAGAATGAAATGAGTTTATGCGTATAGTATAACACCATGACGGTAACTGTACCATATAATTCTCGTGTTTCTCCTAGATATTTCCAAAGTTAAGTTTTGGTCCAGGTTTTGATAGTCGATTATTTATCTATCAAATAGCAATCATTCAAACAAGGATCACATTTCCCATGGCAACCACTAAGCCTCATAAATAAATCTTTTATTAATAAAATAACTTTATAAATCCATGGGAGTCACTTCCATATACTTATCTTGACAGGAAAAGTATATTCATGAACCCTTATATTTTTCGATACTTAGAAAATATAACCATACACTTATCTCAATGGAATAAGTGTATTCACAAATCAATTTACTTTCAAAAACTTGGTAAAACTACTTCAACATACTTATAAAATGGTATAAGCATATTCACTAGTCCTTAGGGATATTTCTTATTCAAAATCACATTAAATGGAGATATAAATGACACACAACCCATATCCTTGCATAAATCTCTTTTATCTTATAATATCTCATTTATAGATCTCCAAAAAAACTATTTATAAACTCTTTACAAATCACCAAGTTAATTTACCAATCTCCTTTATAAATATCAAACCATCTATAATTCCTTTATAAATATCTGAATTATTTACAAAACTCTTTTCCTATTCCAAGATCTCTTTTTAATTTATAAAACTTCTTTAATAAACTACCTTTATTTTTAAACCAACTCCCTACATGAAATTCCATCAATAAAGTTCCTTTGATACAATTAATAATTTAAAACACCTTTAACAAGCCAGTTATTATTTAATGCTCTTTGTTTAATTATTTTTAAACCTTATTCAAAATAATAACTTTAGAATACACTTAAAAATAAATTAAATTAACTAATAATTTAACTCTAAATCAATATATAAAAATAATTAATTAATTAACTTCAAAACATTATTAATACATTATTAATTAATTTTAAACAGTATTAATATAATAATTAATTAACCTTAAAATATATTATAATTAAATAACTTTAATTTTTAATAATTAAATATAATTAAAACATTTTTAATGAATAATTAAATAACTTTAAAACAATAATTAAATATTCTTAAATGATTTTAAAAGAATCATATTAATAAAACGATTAACTTTAAACATTATTTAAAGAATTTTTAATCATCTTTTAAAAAAAATTATTAATAAATAACAAATATCTTTTAAAAACTTACATAATAATTATTCTTAAAATAACCTTGATTCAAAATTTTGCTGTCAAATTTAGAAAGAGGTTTAGCAACCCCAATGGTACTTAATCAAGTGACCATTTATTCCATGAATTATCCAAGTTATAATCCAAGTATTTACATAACATCAGATATGTAATTTTAATCCATAATTAACAAACAATTGTTAATATAACACTTAAACCAATATTAATCGATTAGAAGGCATAAAAGTGTGTACACTAATGTAATAGCAGAATAATATTCATTTTTGCTAAATAAATGTCCAAATTTAAACTATCCAGTTAATAATAGAAGAACAGTGATTTATTCTGCTAAAGAGATGTCCAATTAATTTAATTAGCGGAACGGTGTTTTATCCCGCTAAACAAATGTCCAATTACCATATTCAATCCAATTTAACTCAACGGTATTTTATTTGGCCAAATAAACATCAATAATTAGGGTATATAAATTTAAACAACTTTATTAATTAAAATAATGTAATCTAAATTCGGTCCGTTTGAATATGTCATAAATTTATACATTACCAAATCTATCAACAAGTTACACCATGAGGTTATACTCATATATACGAGTATAATGCAAAAATTCGTGGGTCAAACGAATTTAATATGAACCCGATATGGCATGTTAAAGTTTACTAACTTATTATTTATATTAAAACCAATTTAAAAGGTTAAATTTTCTCACCAAAGTACTTGCGGCCCAAGGCCCGTCCACCCTTTACAAAATCGAAGCCTGCAAAACCCCTCCACACGTTGCTCCTCCCTTCCCCATCACTTGCAACCGAACATTATAACATGGACTAAGTTGCAATATCCTTTGAAATAAATAGTACACCTCCATTCTTCTTTCACTTCTCGCCTGCACTTCATTTCCTACCTCTCATGCATGCACTTTCATATTTTTCCTGCACACGTCCCTACCCTTTTATGATTCATGCATGCACTTGCTCCTCCATCACCCAAAACTCACGGCCACTTCTCCATACCTTCAACACTCACGCATATCCACCTCAGCGGGCACACATGCATCCACACCTCACAACACACCCATACTAGCTCACACAAACGTAAACAACATACAAAGTTGTTGTTATCCCACTTTTTGACAAAACCGAGATACCCAAAAGTTAACTGAAAATCGTTGATTACTAGTCACAAATGTCGATTGTGCGTTGCAAGTTCACCACAGATATTGATGAATTTTACCCGAGTCCGGATCGGGCTGTAATTGATAAGACATGTCAAGCAAAGTCGTAGAAACCAATGTTCCAAATTTCAAGTCAATCCGAGTTCGTACGCCCAAGATATCATCGACGCAAGTGAAGGACATAGCCTTGAGTTTGTCTCCATATGGTTCGAATCCACTAAGGTCGAATCCATCAAGCTCGACTCCAACAAGTCTCCCCTGATTGCTTCGAATCCATGAGAAGTACTTTAGCTTCAACTCCTTCAAGCATGCCTTCAGTTCAAATCCAGCGAAATAGAAGACTTTCGAATCCATACGGTTAAGGGTGCTTCGACTCCATTGCCTTCGAATCCCCATGTTAAGACAACTTCGAATCGATCCACAGTAGCATATCCTGATCGATTCGAACAAGTATCGGTTCCATCGATTCGAAGGAGGCGAACCTTCAAATCCAACATCTCGAGTCCACCATGTAAACGCGGCTAAAACCAAGGATTCGACCCAGTCAACATGGAGTGGAAAACGGATCGATACGAAGAAAGCGCGCCACGTCAACAATGCCATCGCGAAGCCATCGATTCGACCCTATCGATTCGAAGGGGATCGATTCGAACCAAGCTGATCAACCAGAAATGCAATCTTGAATCGATCATAACTCGAGATCTACAAGTCCAAATGCTATGAAATTTTCACAGTAGCTTGAGCACATGTTGAAGAATGTTCACACCAAATTTCAGCTCGATTGGACAATTTCTTGATTGATTCGAACATAGCTTCGAATCGATCCCAAAGTGGGCCCGGATTTCCAGAAAGCAGGCATGTGGGCCCCCTCACGTGCCAAAACTGGTCTCCTTTCAATTTAGGCGAAATATCAGCCTCCTACATCTATAAATAGAACCCCTGGTCATTTAGAAAAGAGGTCGGACAATTTTGAGAGCTAAAGAGCGCCCAGACTCTGCCAGATTTACTCCAGATCACCATTGCTGCCTTAGATTCAGATTATAATCATAAAATCTGCTGTACTACGCAATAAGAAATTGTAATCTTCAAGCATCGAGCAATAAAATCATAAAAACCTTGAAGTGGACGTAGGCCGGAGATTGCCGAACCACTATAAATTGTGTGTCACTGTTCATTATTTCTGGATTGCTGTTTGTTGCTTGTTTAGATCTGATATTTGTGTTTGAATATTGCTGATTTGTATTCATACACTAGTGCTTTCACAATACTTGGGGTTTGTGACCATTTTTGGCGCAAACACTTTGGTGCTTTCACTGAGAGGGACTAGCACCCGCTACATCGGATTGAAGTTCAGATTTGGAAAGCGTGAGGAGTTTAGATTTGAAAGAACAATGACTCGACAAACAAGTAGAAAACAAAGAGCTGAGAGAAGCCAACAAGGAGGAAGTCAAGAGGCATCCTCCGGAGCTGGAGAAGGACAAGCTTCGATTTACATTACTAGAGACGAAATGGAAGCTATGACAAATTCATTGCAAGAGAGATTGTTGAAAAGCCAACAGGAGATGATGCAAACTTTCTTCGAACAGATGAGAGCTGCAGGAATGCAGAACCTTGGACCAACTACAGCGACTGCAAATGTGGAACAAGGAACCAGGGTTGCGGAACCCAACGGAGGACAGAATACAGAGCCAGAAGACAATCAACAGGGACTTGGGGGCAGGCCCGCAGGATCCAACACAGGAGGACCTTTGGAAGGAGTTCAACAGGCTAAGGCCAACGTTGCTGCTAGTGAGCCACATGAAGAATATGTGCCGGAGTTCCCTCGGGAGCACGGGGGGCAACTCCTGACAAGCAATGCTGGATCAATGGAAATCATTAGGAAGACTATGCGCGGAGGCTTTACCAATCGAGATTTGGAAGGAGTGAACAGGAGTCCGTTCGCTTGGGAAATCAGGATAGCTCAGAATCCACCTAAATTCAAGTTACCTAGCGTGGAAGTATATAATGGCAAGGCTGACCCGACTGATCACTTGATGAGATACACTAGACACATGGAAGTGCTGGGGGGCATCGGAGGAAGTGATGGCCAGATGTTTCCCATTGTACTTGACAGATCTAGCTGCAATGTGGTTTAGGCAGTTGGGAGAAGGATCTATAAGGACTTGGAGGGAGTTGGTGGACATGTTTTTGGGACAGTTTCGGGTACATATCAAAAGACCTAAGAACGTGATGACGTTAACATCGGTAAAACAAAGGACGGATGAATCGCTTAGAGCATTTTTAACTCGATTTAATGCGACGGTTGCTTCGGTGGATCGGCCGGATCCATCGATGGTTTTGATGGCGGCAGTGTCGGGAGTCAGAGAGGATTCGGATTTTAAGGTATCTTTAGTGCGAGACCCGCCACTGGATCTCGAGGAATTCTTCCATGAAGCTGAAAGGTTCCTTCGGCAAGAAGACGCATGTTTGGATTTAAAGTTAAAGGAGGTGAATGCGACTGAGGGTGGAGGACCATCCAATGGAAACCCGGATAAAGACAAAGGAAAGAGGAAGCTGGATGACGATTCAGGAAAAGCTGGAAAGCGATGGAAGGTTCCAAAGTTTTCCACATACACAGGATTAAACGAGATGCTGGAGCGGATATACATGGAAACCAGGAATCGCCTTCCTTACCGGAGGCCGACTAGGAGAGAGCCATCCGAGCGGGAAAGGGCATCAGGAAGGCACTGTCTCTTCCATGATTTGGATGGACACGATACCAACAGTTGCAGGCACCTAAAGGACATAATTGAGGAGCATGTGAGGAATGGACAATTGAGGCAGTATGTTGGGGCTCAGAATGCAGCGGTGGAGCAGGAGCAACCACCGCCAACCTCAAGCCAGGATGGCATGAGGCCCAGGAATGATGGTCGATTGGTTATCCATTGATCAGGATAATATGAAATAAGTAACAAACCATTGGCGAGCAACCAAGTCATTTACACATGTATGGGGACGGAGATAGCCCCTAGGCATGCTCTGAATGACGATAAACCGCAAAGCCATGGTTTGCGAAATCTGTCTTTTGTTTTTTGATTGGACACTTGGTTTTCTGGTTTGGTTTTTGGAGTTTAGATTGAACTCCTGATTTTTCTCGTTTTTCTAGTTTTGGCATCCATTCGGATGATTGTTCTCCGTTTTGGATGATGATTTTGATTTTTGGTATGGATTTCTGGTTTTCCGATTTGATTTGGATTTTGGATTGGATTTTTGATTAGATTTTGATTGGATTCTTTTTTTTTGATAAACGGTCGTCAGGTGTGGATTACGCCTGGCAAGGGGTGAGTCTTTTTGCCCGAACGTGGTAAATTGACTCATTCAGGTCGTCGAGTATGGACTATGCTCGGTAAGGGTCCGGAGTGACCAGGATTCGACCTAGGACTTAGGCCCCCTATTATCGATTATTGTTTCAGGTCGTTGAGTATGGACTATGCTCAGCAAGGGTCCGAAGCGACCAGGATTCGGCTTAGGATTTAAGCCATGGCAATACTTACGTCCAGGGACACTGGACCACGGTCGTCAGGTGTGGATTGCGCTTGGCAAGAACCCGGAGAGGTTAGCTCAACGTCCAGGGACACTGGACCACGGTCGTCAGGTGTGGATTGCGCTTGGCAAGAGCCCAGAGAGGTTACAGATTTGGATATCGACCTGGAGTGGTCTTGGATTCGGTTGTTGGATAAATAACTCAGTCTTCGAGTTTGGATGGGCATGGAATTGGCTATGGACTTTGGATATCGGATACGAAATTATTCAAAACACGCCTTATTATCATAAGGCATGTTTTGGGGGGCAAAGTGTTATCCCACTTTTTGACAAAACCGAGATACCCAAAAGTTAACTGAAAATCGTTGATTACTAGTTACAAATGTCGATTGTGCGTTGCAAGTTCACCACAGATATTGACGAATTTTACCCGAGTCCGGATCGGGCTGTAATTGATAAGACATGTCAAGCAAAGTCGTAGAAACCAACGTTCCAAATTTCAAGTCAATCCGAGTTTGTACGCCCACGATATCATCGACGCAAGTGAAGGACATAGCCTTGAGTTCGTCTCCATATGGTTCGAATCCACTAAGGTCGAATCCATCAAGCTCGACTCCAACAAGTCTCCCCTGATTGCTTCGAATCCATGAGAAGTACTTTATCTTCAACTCCTTCAAGCATGCCTTCAGTTCAAATCCAGCGAGATAGAAGACTTTCGAATCCATACGGTTAAGGGTGCTTCGACTCCATTGCCTTCGAATCCCCATGTTAAGACAACTTCGAATCGATCCACAGTAGCATATCCCGATCGATTCGAACAAGTACCGGTTCCATCGATTCGAAGGAGGCGAACCTTCGAATCCAACATCTCGAGTCCACCATGTAAACGCGGCTAAAACCCAGGATTCGACCCAGTCAACACGGAGTGGAAAGCGGATCAATACGAAGAAAGCGCGCCACGTCAACAATGCCATCGCGAAGCCATCGATTCGACCCTATCGATTCGAAGGGGATCGATTAGAACCAAGCTGATCAACCGGAAATGCAATCTTGAATCGATCATAACTCGAGATCTACAAGTTCAAATGCTACGAAATTTTCACAGTAGCTTGAGCACATGTTGAAGAAAGTTCACACCAAATTTCAGCTCGATTGGACAATTTCTTGATCGATTCGAACATAGCTTCGAATCGATCCCAAAGTGGGCTCGGATTTCCAGAAAGCGGGCATATGGGCCCCCTCACGTGCCAGAACTGGTCTCCCTTCATTTTAGGCGAAATATCAGCCTCCTACATATATAAATAGAACCCCTGGTCATTCAGAAAAGAGGTCGGACAATTTTGAGAGCTAAAGAGCGCCCAGACTCTGCCAGATTTAATCCAGATCACCATTGCTGCCTTAGATTCAGATTATAATCATAAAATCTGCTGTACTACGCAATAAGAAATTGTAATCTTCAAGCATCGAGCAATAAAATCATAAAAACCTTGAAGTGGACGTAGGCCGGAGATTGCCGAACCACTATAAATTGTGTGTCACTGTTCATTATTTCTGGATTGCTGTTTGTTGCTTGTTTAGATCTGATATTTGTGTTTGAATATTGCTGATTTGTATTCATACACTGGTGCTTTCACAATACTTGAGGTTTGTGACCATTTTTGGCGCAAACAGTTGCTATGTTCATTTACAGGGAAGAAATAAAAATTTAACAAATATGAGTATATGTTCATCCTTGTATAAAGAAAATCGTGTACACTTTTGCTGTGAATAAAAATGAAGTTGAATAGATTGGTTTTGCTGTGAATATTTTCATTTGTAGTGAAGTAAAAGAGATGGAAAAATGTGCTTATTTTCCCAGAGAAGAATATGAAATGAAAAATGTGTTCCTTCCCCTCCCATACGTGTTGCTATATCCAATATACAAGGCAGTGTTACTTTGGAGCTAAGGAAAAAGAAGTACCAATCATTAAATGTAAGAAAACTAAAGTCTGCAAGGACAATAAAACGTATTGTCAAAAATTTGTAAAAAGATTACTTGTATGTGTGAATGTTTTGGAGAAAGATTGTTTTAGAAAAAGTTACATTTGCGGCACATCGCAATACCATAACACATTCGCGTACGAGCCGCGAACGACAGAAATAAAAATACGATCGCGCAATACTGCGACGCAATCACAAATCGACAATAAAATACAGCGGTTAACTTATTCTGTGGAGTTTTCAAAAGTACCGACGTTTGACGTAAAAAGTGTCAAACGAAAATTTAGTTATTTTCCAAATTAAAATTTATGGAAAAATTCTATAAATTAAATTAAAAATACACCATTGAAAATCAGATCTAAATTTGAAACAGATAAGTTATTATAATATAATTCTAAATTCGAATATTTAAATAAATAAAATATTCAAATTCGAGGACTCCAAAAATACGGGTCGTTACATTAACCTAGTCTAACTAAGATAACTTTGAAATCCATCATCTTAGACAAACTGAACAATGTCTGCACTATTCTCCAATACGTTTTCTCTCTTGTCACAAATCCTAATTCAACCCTATTTCCTATAGACAATATCAAACCCTAAAAGAACCCTTCAAAATCTTTGCATATTTTTTTTCCAAAATAGTAATTCTTCCTTTTCCAAACATTGTATATATTTTATTTTTTTTCCTTTCAAATCATTGTATTATTTTCAAATTATTGTTTTCTTGTCCAAAAAAGATTATTCTTTTCAAATCATTGTGTCAAAATGCATCGTCCTAGTGTTTAGGAATCTCTATCGATAACGTTGGTCAGACGCATCGATCGGAATTCTTAAAGCACTGAAAGGACAAATTAGCAACAAAATAAGTACTAAAATATTTTTGGTCACTTTATACAATAATATTCATATTCTATTAAATTATATACATGCTCGTTTGAAATATTTATCATTTTGAAATTTGCACATATACCCAATTCATTCTTCCATATATTACCCAATTTATTTTAATGATTGCGTACGAGCCTCTACACCCATACAATCCAAGAGTATTACAAAGTAATACCGTCAGATAATACGGAGAATAAGACGATATGCAGTACACTCGTGAATATTCCCCTGGACTAACACCAGCACGTATTAAAATATCAAATAAATATCTCACCTATACGTACATAGTATCGGAACAAAGCAATAAACATGTGTGCCTCCAGGGTAGAATAATACACAATATACAGTAAATATTAGAGATCACAAAGTCAGTTGCACTGAAAAAATATAATATAATCAATATACAAGGTATGATATACATCACAATGTCAAATACATACACAAGTCAATACAATACAAAAGAATATACTACAATGTTGAATATTCAGTCTCCTCTAAGCCTAGTAAAATATATGCTAGTCTCATAGTCCTTGTACCTAAAATGTCTCGGACTGACCCGAGCATTATATAAATAACACACGGGTCACACTATCTAAATATGTGGATCAATACATGCATATACATAGAATATACATAAATATAGAATATACATAAATATAGAATATACATAGTATAATGGTGATGACATACTAACAATAGTGTAACATAATAGCAACACCCTCAAAATCCAACATAAAGATGTTATCACCCATATAAAGAATGCTACTCAGAAATCTCGAAATCAACGTCAAATGGGTGAATCATCCATTTTTAGAAATCCTCATCAAAATCAATTTATATAAAATGTGAGATAGCCTATCAAATCATCCAAACCACATCCAACATCTTACAAACCATCAATATAATTCATCCATAAACCAAAGCACCAATAATAAAGTAAGACTATCTCAAAAATACTAATCATCAAAGAGTATGGATATACAGGGGCTGACTACACTTTAGACCCAATAAGTCACTACTCTAGTCAACTCATTATTGAAAAGAGACATATATATATATCAATCCACTACATACATAACCCTAAGTAGAAATTAGCCACAAGGGCCTCTTTAGCAAGTGGAATTAGTTTCTAGGACACATAACTGAAATAATTACTTTCAAGGACAAAACGCAAAATAATTAGTTTCTAGGGCCTAAAGACCTATGAAATTATGTCCTTGAAAGTAATTGGACTGCTGACTTTGTCCTTGAAATTAATTATTCTGCTGACTTTGGCCTTGAAAGTAATTTCTTTGAATGTGTGTCCTAGAAACTAATTGGACTGCAAAGTTTGTCCTTCTGGTGAAATGCCCCATAAACTAGATGGGTGACTGATGGCCGCCTACCGCAAGCCTACGCCAAGAACTCATGTCTACTCATCCACCGTAGAGTAACCGTCTATTACTACAGTCTTCAGTTACCTTGACGGACATCGTGACCCCATCCACCAATGGTTCGTCAATGCATAGCCTCGGTCATGACCTTGCTTTGCCCTTAATGATAATAGACTGCTGGCCTAAGTGACACAAGGGGTTGTGGGCAACCAATCTACTACTACCAATACTGTGATGTGAATCAAAGGGGCATATAACTATAGCATCGCGGATCTGGGGCGCGACCCCACGATCAGGCCGTCAGGGTGGATACTGGCCAATTTGGTTCACTCGTGAAAAGTAAAGGAAGTTGGACACAATGTATATGCTCATATAGTACTCATACCCTATAACTACTCATATCTCTAATAGTAGGCCGACACGTGGCTCTCATAATCCAACATCTAACAATACAATACTCCTTACCTAGTATCACATATACACATGAGTATAAACCTCGTTTGAGTGACATTTACTTACAGTGAATAATCAAATAATTAACATAGCGGCGTCTCATACCACTGCATATTATTCGGATAATTATTAAAAACTCATAAACTAAACTCAATCCACACCAGTTATTTCTATATGACAAATCCGATGAATAACCGAAAAAGTATTACCGAAAATCCCATATCAGACTGTACCACTAATCCGTTTATTCAAATTTCTCATCACACAGAAATGAAATCTCACAAACCAAATAGAAGGATGTCATCACTGTGTCATCATAAAATATAACTCAAATCAATGTCAATGGTAAATCATTCACAATATCGAAATCAATATGGGAAAACTCAAGAAGGTACGAAAACGCCAATTAATTAAAAAAAATTATAATCAAATCAATATTTGATAATAAATCATTTATAACAACAAAATTGATACAGAAGGAAGAAGCCATCATAAAATATTGTAATACATTATTTTAACAAATATGTATGATAAGCATCTTATACTCTTAATTATACTTATCACTTATAAAATTACTTTTTAAAATTACTTAAAATATTAAATAGAAAATATTTCTTATTTCCAGAAATTTATACAATCTTTAAATAATTATTTAAAACTAATTAAAACTTTCTTTTCGATAGATTAATAAATTTAAATAATCTTTATAATAAAATCTCTTTAGTATAATATTATTTATAAGATACTTAAATAAGATTTTAAAACCCTTAAAAAATACTTCTAAGCTTTTCGAACATTCTTTAAAATAAGAAATAAATAGATATCTACATATAAAAATTATGGAGTGAAATTACTTCACCAACATATCAACGAACATCACTATCTATATCGCATGACCCGAGTCAAGTTCAGTCAAACTCCAGTCGTTTATAAAATATACATATCCACAGACAAATAATATATAGTTTATTTCGCAAAACAAAGTTCCACTTGCAAATTGACACGTCCAACCCACCCAAACCAACAATTATCTGAATATCATCCAATTTCAAACTTTAATATATATATATATATATATCAACAATCCAAACATAAGTAATCCCAAACAATCAATTAAACCAAATGATTCAACCAATCAATTCAACAATATAGGTCATGCGATTTCATTCAACTATGTAATTTAAGAAATAATTAGGGATAATTATATATAAAAGGATGGATTATAGATATAGTCGTGAGTATAAAACTCATCGGATTATCAAGGGAAATCCCTCATCACCTTCTGCGCTGCCTCCGTCCATATCGCTGCATGCACAAATCCTCAATATTCAAAATCGACATGAATTGAATCTTGGGGTTGAGCTAGCTTCAATCCGACCTACTATAAAGCGTCTGTGATATCTGGTTGTGGAGGTTTGAAATTTCTTACAACATCATCGTCGACGAGCCGAAATTGCCAGCCAAAATCGCGACCACCTACTCATCGTCGGTTCGATCGACACCACTGTTGTGTCGTTCACTGCTGTGTCGTTCACTGTTGATGCATCTATGTATGGCGTCCTTGCAGTCGACAATTCCATGTCATTGTCGATGATGCATCTCCTCTCCACAACATTCGCCTAAGCCTGGCTTCATGCGCCACTGCACAATTTTTTCCCATTATTATCGAGTCGTGATTTCCCTTTTTTTTAGGTTATAGGGAAAAAACTGGCAAGTGAAATTATGAGTTTAGGCTTTTGCAAATGAAGGAGCAAGAAGAATTCTAGAACAAGGAAGAATGGGTATAATTTTTGATTTGGGCCCTAATTACTAATTTATTTTTTATTTCAATTAATTTCCATTTCTTTACTTTTCTTTTAATAACTCTTGTATTTTATTTGTAAATAAAATTTCACCCTATTATAAGTTGATAATAACACGATTTCATTCATTTCAGTACTTGTTTATCTTATTTTTATCTTTAATTAAACATTTTTATTCAATTCAATATATTATTCAAAAAATATTTATTAATTTAATTCAATTATTAAAATAAAAATCCTTTATCAATAGCTTTCAACCAAACAAATATTCACTTTTCAAAAATAATAATTATCAAATAACAAATGCAAACAATTTTATTTTAATTAAATTTACGTATAATTACGACATAGAAAGCATAGTTGTTACACTGGTGGTCTCTCCATGTGTTCTAGTAGGTTCTGGATAACATCCTGATGTTCTTTCGTCCAGACAAACTTTCCCTTCCCTATATTGAGGGCATCGAAGAATGATATACACTTATCGTTCACCTTCAAGACGAATATACTCCGTGTTATGACCTTCTCGTTCAAGCTCCGCATCTCCTTGCTCATCTTCGGGCCAGTAACCTCTCTTATTGCTTTATTCTGTCTTGAGTTAGCTTCAATGCCACGTGAATTTACAATAAAACCCAAAAACTTGCCTGATGCCACTCCAAAAGAATAGTTCAATGGATTGAGCTTCATCCCATACTTCCGAAGTACATCGAACATTTCTGTGAGATCGCCCATGTGATTCATTGATCGTTGTGGCTTCATAAGAATATTGTCCACATAAACCTCCATAGTTCATCTAATATGATCGTTAAACATTATTTTATTCTGATCGTCGGTAAGTAGCTCCAGCATTCTTCAGACCGAACGACATGACTAGATAACAATACAGTCTCAAATTGGTGATGAAGCTTGTATGCTCTAGATCTGGGACGTGGATCGCCATTTGAAGAGTACGCATCCATAAAGGATAAAAGTTCATGTCCGGTGATTCCATATAAAAGTTGCCCAATATGCAGTAAGGGAAGTAGTCCTTCTGGCATGCTTTATTCAAGTCGGAACAATCAATGCACATCTGTTATTTCCCATTTTCCTTTTTGACCAACACAGGTTTTGATACTTATTCCGAGCATAGTGCATCGCAGAGAAGTCATATGCCTTCAGCTTATCCACTTCTTCTTTCAATGCAACAGTTCGCTCCGGTTCCATATTGCACCATTCTATTTCATATGATGGTATCTCATGTCCACATTCAATGTGTGCACGCTGTCTCCGGCACAATTCCACACATATCGGCATGTGTCCCAGCAAATACGTTCATGTTTACCTAAGAAACCCTACAAACTCTTTCCTCATTTTTAGGCCGAGCTGAGACCCAAACTTGAGAACCCTCATCGAGTCCTCATCATCGATCGCAATGTCAATTTTTAGCTCTACTGGTGCCACCCTCGCATCTTCTGACTCTTTCGTGGGTCAATAAGCTTGTAAAACTTACTACGTGAAACGATCTAAGGCTTGGGTGGTAGTTGTTATGCATCCGCGATTTTGATAGAGAGAGACTTCTCTGCATCCTTTCCTTTCTCTCATCGATTTTCCTCTCTAAGCACTACGATGTAACATTCTTGACCATTGCTTTGGTCGCCTTGCATTGCTCATACTTCGTTCTTGGCGGGGAACTTCAGACACCACAGAGTAAGGGAAACACAAAAACAGAAAGAGCCGCATGACCCAAGAAAACATTTTAAGCTAAGAATCAATCGACTACAACAAACATTTGTAGCTGCACTATCTTGTAGTCTCCTTCATCAAACTCAACTGGTAACTCAATGTAGCCAACAGGTTCATCGGACTCTCTTGTAAATCCTTGGATACGAGATTTACAAGACTTCAAGTCCTTCTTGCTGAGCCCCATCTGATCAAACGTCTTTTTAAACAAGGTTTTAACCGAGCTCCCATAATAATTAAGGAATCAGTGCACTGTTGTTGACCCAATCACTGTTGTAATCACCATGAGGCCAAGCGTCGGCACCAACACCATGTCTCCATCTCTATTTTGTAACACGATGTCATCATTCGTTGTTCTCTGCTATTTCGCTGGAATTCCATCCTCTATGGTGAAACACGTTTCTTGAAGGACGTGCCTCAATAAGTTGTCATATGTCTCCATTTCGTTCCAACTTTTCTTTACAGGATGAGGTCCTCGAAAGGTAGTAATAATCACTATTCCTTTCGACGGTTGTATTCGTACCTCTCTACTGGACCCAACCTGATTCCCTTATGCAGGCAACCCTTAGAGTCTGTTATTCGTCTTCTAGCTAGCTTGCGGGTTCTAACATATTGCTACAGTTTCTTCATTCTTCTCACATTCTCAATCATGTCTCTCAAATTTTGGCATTCGTCGGTTTTTGGTCATGTGTTTCATGAAAGTGACAATACTTGCCCGAACGCCTTTCTTCCTCAGTCGCCTCCCTCTGAGACAGTTTCTTATAGTTTTAGATACCTTACATGGCAAGGTAGATATTTTCAACAGAATCATTCAATAGTGTGTAATCTTCTCACTAGCTCCTTAGTTCTTTCTATTAGGATTATTATTGTTCCCAACATTCACGACAATGTATCCTGCACTATCGCCACTCTACTTGATAGCCACATTAGTCTGCATTACAACACTCGGTCCCTCATAACCATCACCTACCAATCCGACAGCCAAATCT
This sequence comes from Allium fistulosum, assembly GCA_030737815.1. Classification (NCBI taxonomy): domain Eukaryota; kingdom Viridiplantae; phylum Streptophyta; class Magnoliopsida; order Asparagales; family Amaryllidaceae; genus Allium; species Allium fistulosum. Next base: position 1,243,392,995 of record CM060902.1, on the reverse strand, counting down.
ACCTCGTTCAAGCGCATAAATTGGGATGTCTTCCGATAAAACTCCTCCACGGTGGATGGTTGTTTTTCTCTTCAACCATCTACCGAAATCAATCCTTGGTCAACCCATTAACTAACGTCATTAAAACAATCTTCTCTCTGCTCACTTCCATCACTACAGCATTGAATCTCTTAAGAAAATCTTTCAGAGTCTCTCCGGAACTCTGATGAACATTCGATGAAGACATCACCATCTTTGGTTGAGCGGTATGGAGTTGGAATTACACCTTAAACTTCTTTACAAGCTGATCAAATGAGAATATGGCCTCGAAGCAAGCCAAGTGAACTGCATTGTAGCAAATCCATGTAAGAGTATTGGAAAGCACCTATATCTCACACCATATGTAGCATAGGCACTGTTCAGATGTCATCCATACTTCGACAGAGGTAGCTTTGGATTGTAGTTTCATCATAAGATGACATAGCCAACATCGTAAACTTCTTCGGATACCTCTTTGTCAGAATATTCTCGACGAATTATTATCAGTGAATAGGGTTTGGTTTGGTGATAAGCACCACTTATCAGCTTGGCGATAAGCCCCACTCATCGTTGTTTCTATGCTGGTTTTCATTTAATAACCTCTTAACCATATCAACGATATACTCCTCTCTGCTTTAGGCGGATGGACGGCGAGCGTCAGATACAACCCTGACTGCTTAACTATGCATACGCTCTTGGTTCATAGCATGACGTGTAGTCTTCCCTATCTCCGAGGAAACCATTCGTCCAGACCTTCTCTGTCGGTGTCTTGTTAGTTCAGTAGCATTCGTCTAAACACCTCCAATTTATGCATCAGTAGCTTGCTCATCACCACAGCCAACATCGTACAACTCTGCTTCACTGTTTGAACAATCCATTGTGATAGCATTCATATCGAAACTAACATCATGAATCAACTCGATGCCTACTTTTGTTTGACACCGACTTGATTGGAACTTGCCAGATTCCCTCCATCTTCTGCATATTGCCTCCTTAATGTTCCATCACTCTTCCTCTTCAATTTTTGCTTATCAGCTCTCTAATTCCGATCCAATGATGGTGATCTTTCTTCCTCAAAATCTAAAGACGATTAATCCTTGTGGCTTCTCCTACGGCTATGAGGTAGCTGGGACATCATAGCAAAGCTTTTATCCACCTTTTCGTTGCTGACATTCTAGCTCTCCAGCATCTTCTTATTCATCTCAACCATCATTATATCCGGCTTGACCTTTGTCACTATCTCCTACTGAGATGAAGGTCCTACTAAAGCATTCAAGGGTTGAGTAGTTTCTTCATTATGCCGAGAGCCCCTTCATCGCCTCCAGTAGCAACTCCAAATTTAGAAGCAGCTTTCTTTGGGGCCATTTCTTATAAGATCTGTAGTAGACTCTTCTTCAAAATCCAAATAACTTTAGACATATGACAAACAATCTTTGGATCTACATTTAAGACTCTTCAAATTCAAAGTTAAAGCTAGATGCAAACATGAGAACCTTCACTCTCAATGAAAGCACAAAAATGTTGAGATTAAGTGTGAGAGCACCAGCCCTATTTATCAAGGAAAATAAAATAGAAAAAGGAATAGTAACTTGCAAATAAAGTAAAGAGACAAGAGATTTTTATAGTGGTTCGGTTGTTAATGAAGCCTACGTCCACTTTATAACTTTTGTTATTGACTAACTGCTGTTACAAGTTGAATCTGATTACAATTTTTTTGAACCTTATAAGTTAGATCAAGTCACAAATGCAAGAGTTCATTGGAGAATCATAGTAAACTCTTAGATGACTATTGTGTGGGAGGATAAGAGTGAAGAATAATTTCTGTAGAGTTCCAACAGCTAATCCTGAAGATCTTGTTTATGTTGCAAGTAGGACGGTATTTATAGGGGTTGGAGAGCTTTTGGCTAGACCCCTTTGCTAGAAGCCAAAAATTGATGATACGAAGATGCTCCAAAAATCTCATAACGATCCGACTTAACCTGATGGATTGCTAGCGATCCACAGGGCACGGATTGCTAGCGGTCCATGTACTTAGGGTATTCTCGGATTGTTTCACTTGGGTTGCTTTCCTTGCTTTATGTAGTTGCTCTCCATGTGATTTCATAGCTAGTTGCCATGTTTTGATGATGATTAATACATGAGTTAGATTGATCTATAACTTGAATCAAATGAATGTTCACTTCTCATAATAGGTTGCTTGGAATGCTATGAAACTTGGTAAACATCCCTAGAAAAGATATTGACTCATGATGCAAAAGGTATGAGCGACCCATGAAGCTTCCTCATGGATCACTAGCGATCCATCTCCTTAGTTGATTATTTTCTAATTTTTCTTGAGTGCTATTCACTTTTTCTTTTGATGTGTTATCCAAGTATCAAGTCGTTTGGAGTTAGTTTGATCATCCGTCTTCATGGGTCATCTGGTCTAGAAGAATCATTCATAACTTGCTCAAAACTTAACAAAATCAAATGAAACTTTGCAGGTACACTTTAGAGGGTGTTTGGGACATAGCCTATAAATTTAAGTTAGTGGAGCCCACCTTACATGGGTCTATAGCGACCCATCAAGATGGACCGCCAACGGTCCATCATACTAACTCCAATCAATCCTATTTTTTCTAGGAGCCTTCTTTTATGTCTTCTAAGTGTTCTCTCAAAATTTCAAGTCAACGGCTTCATATAAGTTCACTAGATCCGTTTTAGGTTAGCTGCTTTGGTCAAAAAGTGGGTAAACATTTGCCTTCCAAAGTACGCCTTTTGAATGAATGGTGTGTTTTGCTTAAGAACAAATTCCTACCTTCAGTCGTCGATAGTTTAGCTTTCCAGCTGCTTGTCAACCATCCAGTTCTTTCGAATTCTCTTGCCAATCGCATGCCGTTCCAAACTTGTTACAGCCTAAGACTCTAGACTTTGCTTAAGTATAATCTATACATCACAATCAATCTGATTTCATTCGAAGCCATTACGTCACACATCTCTAATTGCATCACATATCTCTAATTGTTATGTTTTCATCCGAGATTTACATCATTACCACTCAGATTTAATTCAGAGTTATAATATCATAAATCAAAATCACATCATATATCGAAATCACATCATATCACAACATATATCAAAATCACATCATATCACATCACATATCAAAATCATCCTTTGATCATCTGGATTTATCTATTTTATTCTATTTAAAAGGCATTCAGATCATTTTCACAAAATCAAATCTTTTTTAAAGTTCGATCTCTTCGGATCGTTTAAGTTTAATGTGTGATTTCTCCGGATCGTTTAATGTTTAGTTTAGGGAACGATCTGTCTGGATCGTTTGTTGCCGTTTAAGTTTAAGGCACGATCTCTCCGGATCGTTTAATGTTTAGTTTAGGGGACGATCTCTTTGGATCGTTTGTTGTTTTAGTTCAGGATGATGATCTCTCCAGATCATTTGCTTATTAAGTTAAAGGGGTTTAAGTAAGCCCATTCGCTACGGTGAGAGGAATTACTTCTTGTACTCCGGTCCCGTCTCTCCGGTCGGGACTATATGGCGTTTGATATCGTATAAGTCCATCCACTCGCTCTCCTACAAGGGGACTTGCACCTTGCACTCCGGTTCCGTCTCTCCGGTCGGGACTCTATGGCGTTCAAAATCAGTCATCTCATTAATTATGGATTTTATAAAATCAAAGCAAACAAGCAGAAATTAAATAAGCAGAAATCCTAAATGTTTATCTCAGACTTCCGATTTAGAGCATGGCAGGGGACCAATCTAGGTTTTGTGCACGTCTAAGAGGTCCGAGATTATTATCCTAAGCAGTCATCCCAGATATCTGACTTAGAGCGCGACTAGGAACCAATCCAGGTTTAGCACACATCTAAACGGTCTGGGGTCACTATTATTTTTAGCGCTGATATACGAAAAGAAAAGTGCAAAAAGAAATCAAAGCAAAGAGTAGCAGCCGGATCTGACTTCCCATCATCCCAGTTATGGGATTATCTATCTTGGCCCAGATCCCTGGGCATCCCTTGAAGCATCTGCTGTGGGTGGTGGCTGCTCCGACTGTGCTATCACAGCTCTGTTCCTCACGTATTGCGGCAGTTGGTTGTTCCGAACTGGTTCTTCTATCAGATCATGAAGGCGTCGACACTCATTCGTTTCATGTCCGCCTAACTCATGGAAGATGCAAAACTTTCTAGATCCTTTCTCTTGATCAGTAGGCTCTCTTCTCGAAGGCTTCCGATAGGGAATTTTCCCCCTAATGTCTAGGTATATCCTTTCCAGATTTTCAGTCAGCTTAGAGTAGGAAGAGAATTTAGGCTCTCTCCTTTGTCGTTTCGGTTCTCTAGAATCATCATCGGCTTCTCTTTTTTCCTTTGTCTTTTCCAAATCATGCTCCAAAGGTCCCTTGCCATCCACAACATATATTTTGGCGTTTTCAGCTTCATCTTCAGCGTCATCATCCTCCTGATGTAAATACCTCTCAGCTTCATAGTAAAACTCAGCAAGATCCATTGCTGGATCCCTCTTAAGTGCAGCCCTGAAGCCGATCTTGCTTGCGACTCCAGACATTGCCGCCATCAAAATCATTGATGGGTCCGGCCTATCGACCGCAGCCGCTGCTGCATTGAATCTTGTTAAATAACTTCTCAAGGTCTCTCCGGGCCTTTGTTTCACATTTGCCAACGTCTTCACATTCTTTTGTTGTGAGATGTGAACTCAGAATTGTCTTAAAAATCTGCCCACTAACTCGGTCAATGTGCTAATGGACCCATTCTCCAGCTGTCTAAACCACATTGCCGCCAAACCCGTCAAGTATAATGGGAAGCACCGCCCCATTACTTCCTCAGAAGCACCCAACACCTCCATATGTCGAATATATCTCATCAGATGAATCATTAGATCGGTCTTTCCGTCGTACATTTCCAGCACGGAAAGCTTGAAATCAGGAGGATTTCTCGCGTTCCGGATATTAGCACTAAACGGGTTTCTGTTCACATCTTCCAAACCCTAATCTATGGGTCCTCCTCTAACCAACCTTCTTACTAATTCTGCAATTCGATTTTCACCATCCAATGAAGGTCTTCGTCCTAAAGCGATGTTCCAACCCCCGCCTTGGCAAGGGAAATCCAGGGATACTCCACCGGTTGCACACTAGTGTTCTGTCCTACTTTCCTAGTCTCATTCTGTCCTTTGCTTCTTCGAGGTATCCCTGGCTTATATTCTGCTGGTTTATTCGGATCAGCTCCCGTACCACCAGTTCTTAGAGTTTCAGTAGTCACTCTATTGTTGGTCCTTTCAATGCCATCTTCAATATCAATCCCATCATCGGCGTTGATTCCGAGGTTGAATCCCGTGTTGCCCCCAAGTATCGGTTTCTCTAGGCGTGGAGGCAACATTCCATCTCGTTCTAATCCAACTCTAGCAGCTCCTGTATTGTTTTCTAGGGTTTGAATTTCTACAGCTCTTGCAATTTCTTGTTGTCCCATCTTTTGGAAGAATCCCTCAATCATTTCTTGTTGCCTAGCTAAGATCCCATCCTTAATCTCCTTCATAAGCCTGTTCATTTCTTCTCTAGCTACATAGTTGGATTGGTGAGAATTTGAGGATACTTCCTGACTACGCCCAGGGCCTCTTCATCTTTCCCAAATCTCAGATTCAAGCTTCAAGTTTCCGGATCTACCTTTGTTCTTAGTGATAGCACCAAAATGTTAACCCAAAAAATGGATCGACATCCTGGATTAAGTGTGCAAGCACCAGCCCTATTTATCAAGGCAAATAAAATAGAAAAAGGAATAGCAACTTGCAAATAAAGTAAAGAGACAAGAGAAGTGGTTCGGCTGTTAATGAAGCCTACGTCAACTTTATAACTTTTTTTTATTGACTAATTGCTATTACAAGTTGAATCTGATGACAATTTGATTGAACATTCTAAGTTAGATCAAGTCACAAATGCAAGAGTTCACTGGAGAACCACAGTAAACCCTTAGATGACTATTGTGTGAGAGGAGAAGAGTGAAGAATAGTTTCTGTAGAGTTCTAGCAGCCAGTCCCGAAGATCTTGTTTATGTTGCAAGTAGGACTGTATATAAAGGGATTGGAGAGCTTTTGGGCTAGGCCCCTTTGCCAGAAGCCTTGGTGATACGAAGATGCTTCAAAAATCTCATAACTATCCGACTTAACCTGATGGATCGCTAGCGATCCATAGGGCATGGATTGCTAGCGATCCATGTACTTAGGGTATTTTCGGATCGTTTCACTTGGGTTACTTTCCCTGCTTTATGTAGTTGCCCTCCATGTGATTTTGTAGCTAGTTGCCTCGTTTGACGATGATTCATATATAAGTTATATTGATCTATAACTTGAATCGTATGAATATTCACTTCTTGAAATAGGTTGCTTAAAATGCTATGAAACTTGGCAAACATCCCTAGAAAAGGTATTGACTCATGATGCAAGAGGTTTGAGCGACCCATGAAGCTTCCTCATGGATCGCTAGCGATCCATAGGTGATGGATTGCTAGCGATCCATCACCTTAGGTGATTTTTGGGTAATTCTTCTTGAGTGTTGTTCACTTGTTCTTTGAGTGTGTTGTCCAAGTATGAAGTCGTTTGGAGTTAGTTTGACCATCCGTCTTCATGGGTCATCTAGTCCAGAAGAATCATCCATAACTCCCTCAAAACTTGATGAAATCAAACGAAACTTTGCAGTTACACTCTAGAGGGTGTTTGGGACCTACCATATAAATTTAAGGTGGTGCAGCCCACCCTACATGGGTTGCTGGTGACCCATCAAGATGGATCGCCAACAGTCCATCGTACTAACTCCAATCAATTCCCTTTTTTCTGTGACCCTTCTTTTATGTCTTTTAAGTGTTCTCCCAAAATTTCAAGTCAATCCGACTCAGTATGAGTTCTCTATGTCTGTTTTAAGTTAGTTGAGATGGTCAAAAAGCGGGTAAACAGTTTTGTCAAGAAATAACACATCCAAAATCAATCAAAACTGAGAATAATATGTATAAAAACGAGAGTAAAACAGAACACACATGATTTTATTGTGGTTCGACCTTATATCAATTACCTACATCCACTTTAATTTTATTTCAGAGGATTTTGCACTAGTACAGTTGGGTTACAAAGTTTCATACCTAAAGAGCTAGCATGCAGAAAACTAGGTAAGAGATCATATTCACACTTTCAGGCACAAAGAACGAGTCAAACTCGTAACTTAAATCATGTCGGCGCAGACATGATCATGTCGGTGCGGACATGATTTTGTAACTCAAATTTTATAGTTTTCCTTATATTTATCAAAGTATTCAAGTTTCATTGGAAAATTGCTCATATAAATCATATCGATACTGACATGATTTGTCTTATGTGAATCTTGTCTTTTCCTGCCAAGTACACTACATCTCTACCCACCGCTCAGAAGTGGACCCCACATCAAAAATCATCTCGGTACCGACATGATTTGACATATGCAGAATCTCATCAAAATTATTGTACTTCTTTGTAGGAAATGCGGATTACAGATCTTAAGGCAGAATTAACACTAGAGAGGGGGGTGAATAGTGTTTAATTAATTTTATGAATCTTTTTGAAATCTTTTCAATTAAACCCAAACAGATGCAATTCACAAACACAGAGACAATCACATAACCAAACACAGAAGCAAATAGTAAATAAAAGCAGTAAAGGAAATAACACACCGGAATTTTATATTGGTTCGGAGTTACCCTAATTCAGTCCCACACAATTTCTTGTGCAAATTTCTTTTCAAATATAATATCGATATTACAACCTCGATTTCAAGGCCACGAGATACACCCTCCTGTCTTCGAGTCCAAGGCAAACTCTCTTGATTTAACCAGGCTACAAGATCACCCAATTGATTTACGGGCTACGATCACACCCAATTGATTTACGGGCCACAATCACACCGTTTCCAATCACACTTTGATAGAGAGAGACTCGATACACTTCGATCTTTGATTACAAATGATCCTATAACTCTGAATAGTACTGAGATCTTTGAGAGAGAGTGACAGAGAATCAAACTATCAAACTAGAGACGATCGAGTTTGATTCACTTAGGATTTTGGTAGAGTTTTGTTAATAATGTTTGAAAATAAGAATGGAAGAGAAAGAGGAGAGAAAACAAAGAAATCTTAAGTGAAAATTCATTGAAAACTACTGGTATATATAGGAGAATAATGGTCATGTCCATTCGTGAAAGATTATGACGAATAGACACTTCTTTTGAAAATTCAAAATTTAAAATCTACGGCTACCATGTCGACATAGGGGGTATAGGCATGTCGACATCCCCTAGTATTTTTATGAAAATTGATTTTTGCTTTAAAAGAGATTTTCTTTCTAAAGTTGTTCGAAACAATCTTAGAACTTTGTAAACTATTTTGAATATACTTTATGATTATAAAAACCTTTGGAAAGCGATCTTACGGAATATAAAAGTAATAAAAACTAAATATATAAATATTTTGAGATTAAAGCTAAAACATTAAAACTAGGAGATAGTTTAAAAACAAGAAATGATTTTTAAATTAATATGATTAAAAATAGTTTTTTGAATTAAGGCTAAAATATTTAAACCGAGAGAGAGAAGTCTTTTTAAAAAGATAGTTTTGAAAAAAATCTAAAAATAAGTCATTTTGAAAATTTCGTGGATTCCATTCCACTAGAGAAAGCCATGGGTTCCATCCCACTAAAGAAGTCGTGGGTTCCATCACATTATTAAAGCGAGAAGGTGGATTCCATTCCACAATTAAAATCAGAATAAAGATTCTAGTGCTATTATGAAGTTTTAACATAAATCTAGACTCTATTACTTATATTGATATCTTGAACTCTTGAACTCTTGATAATCTTGATACTCATGAGTCTTCAGTCTTGATTTCTACAATCTTGAATTCGTTAGCCTTGAATCTCTATACTGTACAGTCTTCATTCTCGGTACATGCATATATATATATATATCCTGCATATACATATATATATATATATCTAGACAAAGATATTAATATTTATATTTTATAACAAGTCCTAATGTTGTTGTCATCAAAACTATCATTTCAGGAACTAACAATCTCCCCCTTTTTGATAATGACAACCTATGTTTATAAAATATACTCCACCAAACTATGATTCTACTCTGACTCCCCCTTATTCCAACAACTCCCCTTAATCTACTAACTCCCCCTTAGTCTAAGCCTAACTATCCTATTTTGTAATTCTCCCCCTTTGTCATCAACAAAAACTAAGCCTAAACTACATAACTCCCCTTTAAACTAATACTATGGAACTAAATGCCAATAATGAAGTATAATAAGCGAAACATAAATCTAATTTTATTATATATGATGTTACATTACACACATATATGAAACATAGACACAAATAAATACAAGTACACAAAATATAAAAACATTAATAATAACAATCTAACGAGATTCCTTGACAATTGGTGACTTGCGAATCGAATAATTAGGGTAATGGAGATAAAAGTTTCCATGTTGTTCGACCAAATTATCATTTTTGTCAAAAACAGACTTCTCCAACGCAAACAACATTATCATCCTCGTCCATTTGCGCTTCTTCCTCTTCTTCGTTGTCTTCTAATAAATTATGCGTATGTTAGAGGAATCATCTTCAATCACAATAGGGTTTGCATGATTATCCATTAGAAATTTTTGCAAATTTCTAAGAATCTTGCCTTGTTTCTCTTGTTCATTTGTCATCCTTATTTGCATGACTTGTAATTCAGTCAGCATTTGCAGAGAATCCTTCATAATTTCCTCGATCTTCATTACTCGAGCCAATGTAGTATGTTGGAATGGACTAGAATTAGGAGATGGGAATAATATGGTTGCATTTTGGTTCGATTTAGAAGAGGAGGCCATTATTTTGTATTTTCAGAAGTTTATTACAAGAAAATGAAGTGAGAAGACAGATGAATTCGAAATATTGTGGTTATATAACCACCAAACTGATTTTAGAGGGAAAATCAAAATTTCAAATCTGACCGTTGTATGTCGACATGGGGGTAGGGGCATGTCGACATCCCTTTGAAAATTTTGACAAATTTGTTTTTCTCTATTTATTTAAATATATATGTTACTATATTTATATTCTATATCTCAGTTATAGAACAAATACCTAGTTCTCTTCTTAATTTAGTAAAGATTGATTGATTCAAGGGTTTGGTCAGAATATCAGCTATTTAATTCTCAGTGTTGATAAATTCAAGAGAAATAATCTCTTTACTGATATTATCTCTGAGAAAATGATGCCTGGTATCAATATGTTTGGTTCTGGCATGATGAGTAGGATTTTTGGATAAATTTATTGCATTTGTATTGTCACAATAAATTGGTGATTTTGAAATAGTTAATCCAAAATCCTTTAAGGTCTATTGCATATAGATAACTTGAGAACAAGCCAAAGCAGTAGAGATATATTCTGCTTCAGTTGTTGATAGTGAGACGATATTTTGCTTTTTACTAAACCAGGAAACCAAAGAATGTCCTAAAAAGTGACAAGTTCCACTTGTACTTTTTTGGTCTGATTTACAACCAGCGTAGTCAGCATCACAATATGAGATTAAATCAAATGAATCATTTTTAGCGTAAAATAGGTTATAGTCTAAAGTATGTTTGACATATCTTAGGATACGTTTAATAGCTTTTAAATGAGTTTCTTTGGGTTGAGATTGGTATCTTACATAGAGACAGACACTATGCATGATATCAGGCTTACTCGCAGTTATATAGAGTAGCGATCCAATCATTCCCCTATATAGTTTTTGATCAACATCTTTTGACATGTCTTCTTTATTCAAGGCTTCATTGGTTGCCATAGGAGTGGATTTTCCACTCGCAGTGGTCATACCAAACTTACTAACTAGATACCTAGCATACTTTTCTTGACTAATGAAAATACCTCTATCTAATTGCTTTATTTGCAATCCTAAAAATAAAGCAAGTTCACCCATATGACTCATCTCAAACTCTTTTGTTATTATTTCAGAAAACTCTTTTGTTCATTTCATTGTTTGTTGATCTTAAAATGATATCATCTACATAAATCTGTACTAATTGGATATCATTTTTGTTTCTTTTAATAAAAAGAGTACTATCTACTCTACCAATTTCAAATTTTGATTGTAATAGGTAAGATCTTAGTCTGTCATACCAGGCTCTAGGAGCTTGTTTCAGACCATATAAAGCTTTCTTTAATTTGTAAACATGATTTGGAAACTTTTCTTCTTAGAAAAGTGGAGGTTGTTCAATATAAACATCCTCTTTAACAAAATCATTTAAAAAGGCACTTTTGACATCCATATGAAATAATTTGAAATTGTTGTGGTTTGTGAAAGCAAGTATTTGCTACGGGTGCAAAGGTTTCATCAAAGTCTATTCCTTCTTCTTGACAATAACCTTGCGCGACTAACCGAGCTTTATTTCTAACGACCTCACCTTGTTCATTCATTTTATTTTTATAAACTCATTTAGTTCCTATTATAGTTTTGTCCTCAGGTCTAGGAACAAGTTCCCATACATCATTTCTGGTGAATTGATTCAGTTATTCTTGCATAGCAAGAATCCATGAATCATCAGATGATGCTTCCTTTGGATTTTTGGGTTCAATAGTTGATATAAAAGCTACATTACTCATCTTGTTTAGTTGATTTCTAGTTCTAACAACAGATTCAATATTTCCTAGTATATTTTCTATATGATGATCTTTTAAAAGCCTGATCCTTTTATTAGGATGAACAGTTTCACAATTTGTTTCATTTGATTCATTATTTAAAGTAAAAACAATCATCTTCATCATTTATTTGAACAAAATCTTTGAAATTTTTAATCAAAAGATATATGCATTGTTTCTTCAATGGTGTTAGTTTTTAAATTGAAAACTCTGTATGCTTTACTTTTATTAGAATATCCGATAAAGATTCCTTTCTCGGATTTAGGATCAAATTTATCCAAATTGTCCTTTGTATTTAGAATAAAGCATTTACTTCCAAAACTTTAAAATAAGATACCTTTGGTTTCTTATTGAAAAGAAGTTCATATGGTGTTTTATTAGATAAAGGTCTAATTAAAATCCTATTCAGAATGTAACAAGCTGTAGCGACTGCTTCAGCCTAAAAATTCCTTGGTAATTTACTATCTGAAAGCATAGTTCTTGCAAACTCTTAAATCGTCCTATTTTTATGCTCTACCACTCCGTTTTGATGTGGAGTTCTTGAAAAAGAAAAATTATGAGTTATTCCTTTTCGATTACAGAAATTCTCAAAATTTTCATTTTCAAATTCTCCACCGTGATCACTATGAGTAATTTTGATTTTTAAAGAAAGTTGATTTTGAATTCTTTTTGCATAAGTTTTAAATAAATCAAAAGCATCACTTTTATGTTTTAGAAAAATTGTCCATGTAAATCTAGAATAATCATCTACAATTACAACAACATATTTACTGTGATTTATTGTGTGATTTATTGACTGAATTTGAGATGGACCAAACAGATCTAAATGAAGTAACTCAAGAGGTTTTGAAGTTGAAATCATATCTTTCAATTTGAATGAACTCTTCCTAAGTTTTCCTAATTGACAAGCATCACATATGCTATCTACTTTAAAATCCATTTTAGGAAGACCTCTTACTAGATCAAGTTTTGAAAGTCTAGATAAGAGTTTGAAATTCAAATGTCCAAATCTTTTATGCCAAATCCAAGGGTCACTTGTATTAACCAAAAGACATAGGTTATCATTTAAGATTTTCATACTCAGAATATAAATATTTTTCTTCCTAATTCCTTCAAAGATAATATTTGATTTATAATCTTCGATGTGACACTTATCCTTTTCAAATTTAATTTTATAGCCTTTTCACATAGTTGACTTATGCTAAGTAAGTTGTGTTTTAGATTCCTAACTAATAAAACATCATAAATAGTATGAGTTTTTAGAGTTACCAACATTGCTGATGCTAATCACATATCCTTTTGAATTGTCTTCAAAGTTGACTATTCCTCCATCTTCATAAATTATGTCATTCAGTATATCCGGATTACCAATCACGTGTCTTGAGCATCCACTATCAAGTATCCATTTGTTTTTCTTGATTTGCACCGTTTGTCCATTGATTGTTGATTCTTCAAAAGCCATATAACACATCTGTTCCTGCACAACACACCAATTCGGTAGATAACTTGATGTTCTATAGTAATAATATGTAGACTTATGAGACAATGATGATTTGGACAGTTTTGAACTAGTGTTAACAGAATCTCCAAAAATTGCCATTTTAAACTTTTTCAAAATTCAGATTATGATAACTTTGAAAACCAATACTCTGATACCAAATGTAGGAAATGCGGATCATTACGGATCTTAAGGCAGAATTAACACTAGAGGGGGGGTGAATAGTGTTTGGTTAATTTTATGAATTTTTTTGAAATCTTTTCAAATTAAACCCAAACATGCAATTCACAAACACAGAGACCATCACAGAACCAGACACAGAAGCAAATAGTAAATAAAAGCAGTAAAGGAAATAACACATTGGAATTTTATACTGGTTCGGAGTTACTCTACATCTAGTCCCACACAATTTCTTGTGTAGATTTCTTTTCAAATATAATGTCGATATTACAACCTCGATTTCAAGGCCACGAGATACACCCTTCTGTCTTCGAGTCCAGGGCAAACTCTCTTGATTTAACCAGGCTACAAGATCACCTAATTGATTTTCGGGCTACAGTCACATCCAATTGATTTACGGGCCAAAATCACACCGTTTCCAATCACACTTCGATAGAGAGAGACTCGTTATACTTTGATCTTTCGATCTTTGATTACAAATGATCCTATAACTCTGAATAGCACTGAGATCTTTGAGAGAGAGTGGCAGAGAATCAAACTAGAGACGATCGAGTTTGATTCACTTAGGATTTCAGTAGAGTTTTGTTAAGAATGTTTGAAAATAAGAATGAAAGAGAAAGAGAAGAGAAAACAAGGAAATCTTAAGTGAAAATTCGTTGAAAGCTACTGGTATATATAGGAGAATAACGGTCATGTCCATTCGTGAAAGGTTATAATGAATAGACACTTCTTTTGAAAATTCGAATTTTAAAATATACGGCTACCATGTCAACATAGGGGGTATAGTGACGCAGCGGATATTACAAAAACAATGTAGATCGATGAATGTAGTAATCGGTGGATTGATGAATACTGAATTGCCCAAATTCGTTGATCCGAAGATACCGAATTCTAGCTATCTTTGACACGTTGATCGCGCACGATACCATGAGGAGAGATCTTCAATTCTTCGAGCGTTGATCAAGCGCACTTGATTCCCCGAATCGGCTTCTGCAATCGTTGAATCGAGCGCACTCGATTATCCGAGAGAGGAGATAGGAGATTACACTCAACTACCAATTTGAATGAAAGCACAAAGCTAACAAAGAGAATTTTATTCAAAAATCAACAACCTTTTACAAATGAATTACACGGCCTATTTATAGGCATTTGACTTTACAACAGAAATTTCATCATCTCCTAAGTCGGTTCCGACTTATAACAAACGACTCAAAATAGCCGACCTACCATAAGTCGTTTACGACTTAACAGTTTACAACACAACCCGCCTCAGCCGACTTAACAAACACGACTCACGACTTACGTACATAACGACTTACGACTTACAATACAGAAACACAAGTCTACGATCTATGACTTAAGTAAAGACGACATACGACTTAAAGAAATACAACATAATACCATACAACGACTCAACATTTAAGTCGTAGACGACTTAACGACTTAACCCAGTTCACGATTCATCCATAGTAGCGACTTAAGAAACAGCGGTTTAGATTAACTCGGCATAAGATTCAACGGCATCCAGAGCTTCAGTGACTTAACTCTTGACTCGTTAGGTCGTTCACGACCTAACACTTCACCAATTTGCTCTTCCTTTTCTCTGCGTGACTCGATAGGTCGTTCAGGCGACTCAACTAAGTCGTAACTCGGCAACGACTTATTCCCTGCTTCGTTAAGTCGTACACTCACCAAAACACTTCCCTTAAGTCGT
Organism: Allium fistulosum; assembly: GCA_030737815.1. NCBI lineage: Eukaryota > Viridiplantae > Streptophyta > Magnoliopsida > Asparagales > Amaryllidaceae > Allium > Allium fistulosum. Next base: position 1,243,377,863 of record CM060902.1, on the reverse strand, counting down.
TGACGACTTAAACCTTCGCATTTTTCAACTTGTGTTGCTCTTCCTATAGTCTTAGGTCGTAACCCAGCACGTCCCTTAAGTCGTTGATGACTCATAGCTCCTTCCTTAAGTCGGTCACGACTTATACCTCCTTCCTTAAGTCGGTTACGGCTTATGCCTTCACCTTCCTCACTACTTACTCGACTTATGTCTTTGCCTTCCTTGAGTTGGTCACGACTTATGCCTTTGAAATCTTCTATCATGTTAAGTCGGTCACGACTTATACCTTTGACAAATGTGGGCTGCGCTGCATCATCCTCCCCAGGTTGAGAAAAATTCGACCTCGAATTTGTAAATTCTTCCACATCAGCTCGTTCATCCCCATGATATGGTACGAGATGTTTAACATTGAACACATCAGAAGTGTACACATCTTCTGGCAGCTTCAACTTATAAGCATTTTCATTAATCCGTTTCACAACTTCTACAGGACCAATTTTTCTGGCTTTTAACTTGTTATAAGCGCCCACTGGAAAACGATCCTTTGTTAATACTGCATAAACCCAATCACCTTCATTAAATTCAACATTTCTTCGCTTTAGATCTGCCGATTGTTTATACTTTTCATTTGCTTTCTCCAATCGTTCTTGAACGGTTCTATGACACTCCGTCAACCCTTCAACAAAATCAGCAGCTTTCTTAACTGTCCCCTTTGAGTGTGGTATTACCGTCAAATCCAACGGTCCTTTTGGCATACTAGAATATACAATCTGGAATGGACTGAACCCAGTACTTCGATTTACAGCATGATTATGGGCAAACTCTGCCTGGCATAACTTCACATCCCAACTCTTCAGATTGTCTTGCACAAGACACCTCAACAAATTTCCCAATGATCTGTTCACAACCTCGGTCTGTCCATCCGTTTGCGGATGATAAGCGCTGCTAAAATTCAACTTCGTTCCAACCATCTTCCACAAACTTAGCCAAAAATGACTTAGAAAACGGGTATCTCTATCTGACACAATAGATTCTGGCAATCCATGAAGTCGATATATCTCTTTGAAAAATAGTTGAGCAACATGAACAGCATCCGCCGTCTTCTTACAAGCAATAAAATGTGCCATTTTCGAAAATCGGTCAACTACCACATAAATGGAATCATTACCACGCTGCGTTCTCGGCAACCCCAACACAAAGTCCATACTCACATCAACCCATGGTTTAGTTGGTACAGGTAACGACATATATAAACCAGCATTAGTCGCAGTTCCTTTCGAAACCTGACAGATATGACATCGTTCCACAAACCTCTCCACTTCTTTCCTCATCGATGGCCAAAAGTAAGACTGCGAAATCAATTGCAAAGTACGGTCTCTACCCACGTGGCCTTCCTCGTGTAACTCCTTTACAATCTTCATTCTCAAACTACAATCAGGTATGCACAATCGATTTCCTTTGAATAGAAAACCGTCTACCATTATAAACTCATCCGTCTTTCCCTCCTTGACTTTATCAATACACTTCGCAAAATAAGGATCATCGACAAATAATTCTGGCAACACATCAAACCCTGTCACCTCAACTTTCAGTGTAGTCAACAAATGACTCCTTCTACTCAAAGCATCAGCCACTCGATTCGTCACTCCTGACTTGTGTTTAACAACAAAAGTAAACTGTTGCAGATATGCAATCCACGATGCATGTCTCGCTGAAATCTTGTCTTGCCCTTGTAAATGCTTCAATGCCTCATAATCAGTGTAAAGAACAAACTCTTTCTGAAATAGATAGTGTCTCCAGTGTTTAATAGATTGTACAACAGCATAAAATTCCACATCATATGTACTATATCTCATCTTCGCTCCTGATAACTTCTCACTGAAATATGCAATCGGACGTCCCCTCTGACTCAACACTCCTCCAATCCCAACCTTGGATGCATCAGTATGTAGTTCAAACACTAACTGAAAATCTGGTAATATTAGAATTGGTGCAGACGTCAAGAGTTCTTTGATTCGATCAAAAGCAACCCCGGCTTCCTCTGTCCATGCAAACTGTTTACCCTTCATACAATCTGTAATAGGTGCCATCACACTACTAAAGTGTGGAATGAACCTCCGATAAAATGAAGCCAACCCGTGAAAACTGCGAACTTCCGTTATCGTCTTGGGTTGCGGCCAATCTCTGATAGCTTCCACTTTACATTGGTCAACCTGTATTCCTTCTTCCGACACAACATACCCCAGAAATAAAACACTCCTCGCCATGAAAACACACTTCTTTGTAGCAGCATAGAATTGTTCTTCATGTAGAATAATTAACACTTTCTTCAAATGTTGAACATGTTCTTCTGTGCTAGCACTGTAGATCAGAATATCATCAAAGTAAACCACCAAAAATTTTCCAATGTACGGTCTGAAAATCTGATTCATCACCCTCATGAATGTACTCGGTGCATTCGTTAGACCAAACGACATTACCAGCCATTCATACAATCCTTCCCTCGTCTTGAATGTTGTCTTCCATTCGTCCCCTGGTCTAATGCGAATCTGATGATAACCGCTCTTCAAGTCAATCTTAGAAAAGATTACGGACCCACTGATTTGATCCAATAAATCATCAAGCCTCGGCATTGGAAATCTGTATCTAACTGTGATCTTATTCAATGCTCTACTATCTGTACACATTCTCCACGTCCCATCCTTCTTGGGTACCAATAAAGCTGGTACAGCACAAGGACTTAAACTCTCCTGCACACGCCCATGTTCAAGCAATTCCTCTACCTGCCTCCGCAACTCTTCATGTTCCTTCGGACTCATTCGATAATGCGGTCTGTGTGGCAACACAGCACCTGGAACAAGATCTATCTGATGTTGTATATCCCTCAACGGTGGCAACTCCGTTGGTAACTCTTTTGGAAATACATCGTCAAACTCTTTCAATACCGGTTTTACTTCTTCTGGTATTTCAACCTCTTCACTGCTTTCTCGCCCAATCAACAAAAACACTTCAGACTCCTCCTCTACTTCCTTCACAAACTCCTTCAAAGATAACAAAGTTTAAGCTCTTCAATCTCCTCCAACTTGTTTTCCTCCTGTTGTCGCTTCTTTGGGACTAGAGTAATCTTTGTGCCATCAAACATGAAACTGTAACTGTTGGTACGCCCATTATGTTGCACCGCCCTATCATACTGCCACGGTCTCCCCAGCAACAAATGACAGACATCCATATCTACCACATCGCACCAGATTTCGTCTTTATATTTCTTTCCAATTGAAAACTTCACACAAGCCCTTCGTCCAACCTTCACCTCCCCGCCTTTCCTCAACCAAGCTAGCTTGTACGGTTTCGGATGTTTCTCAGTCTTCAATGCCAACTTCCTCACAGCTTCTGAAGAAATTATATTATCACAGCTTCTAGCATCAATAACAAATTTGCAAACCTTCCCCAGAATGGTACATGTTGACTGAAAAATATTGCTCCTTAACCAACTACAATCCTCCTCTTGCTTTGGTGTTAAACAGGACCTCTTCATCATTAGATTATAACCTTCGTCTCCCGACACTTCTTCTTCCTCCTTATCAGGTGGTGAATTGGAACATTCAGCTTCTTCATCCTCATCCTCAACCTCCGCTATCATAGCTCTCTTCTTCGGCTTCAGACATTCGCTACTTTTGTGGCCCATTTCTTGACAATTATAACACTTGAAACCATTATTGACTTTCGCCTTCCCAACCTCATTCACAACTGGTTTTGCAACAACTTTTGAAACATTAGAACTTCCACTAACACCCTTCACTTGATTATTGGAATTTGTAAACATACCACCTCCTCGTCGTCCCTGCTTCTCCCAAGCCAACGCTTTCTGATGTGCTTCCGCTACAGATCTGGGATCAAACATGTTAACCATATCCTGAATCTGCATTCTAAGTCCCCCAATGAATCTAGATGTCAGCTGCTCTTCCGTTTCCATAATATCATTTCTCGCAATAAGCTGATAAAACTCATCTGCATAATCATTAACAGTTTTTGTGCCCTGCCTCAAGTTCTGCAAACGTTGATACATCAAAGATTGATAATTGTAAGGTAAGAACGTTGCTTTCATCAATTTCTTCATCTTCTCCCAAGATTCAACTTTTGACTTTCCCATCCGTTCACGTGTAAGTTTGGTTTGCTGCCACCATGCCAAAGCTCTACCCCTCAACCTTGTAGCAACCAACTTCACTCTACGATGTTCTGGAACTTCTTTGAAGTCAAAAATCTCTTCAACATTAGCTACCCAATCCAAAAACTCCTCAGCTTGTATACCACCTTTGAATTCAGGAATTTCAGTCTTCATCCCCGACTCCCACTTGTGATCATACTCAAAGTGATTTCTTCCTTGTCCTCGTCCTTGTCCTCGAACACTACCACCATCATACTCCTCCTCAAAATCAGATGTATATCGTTGTCTATCTCGTCCACCCACATCTCTACTACCATCACGTCTTCCACCTTCATCCCTTCTATCTACATTCCTCCGTTCACGATCATTCACGTTCCTCCCACGCCTTTGATCATCATCAACACTTCTGTCTCGATTGGAATGTGGCGAGACTCTACTTCCCCCATGGTTAGATTTAGGTGAAACCCTTCTCCGATTTTGATTCATATCTAACATCATCTTCTCTAACCGACCAATTCCTTCGTTAAGCTTTTCACTAAAGTTTTCATTTATTCTTTGCTCCATCTCATCAGCCTCTTCTCTTCGATACAAAGCTTCTACGTTTTGGTGACGATTAGCTCTCCTTGGCGGCATACTTGAAAATTCACTAAACTCTTCAAATTCAAACACAATTCGAACTTTGATCCAAAATGAAATGGATCGAAAACTCCCACTTTGTTGCTACTTCGCGATGAACACGATGAACACAACTTCTCCAAATGAGGCAAATTTGATCTCCCACTCTTCTACTTAGCTCGGCTTCTCACTTCAAGCTCGGCTATCACTTGATCTCCTCAAAACTCCAAAATGATTAGGCTCCAAGTCTCGATCTAGCTATGATTGGCTAGAACAAGCTCTGATACCAAAAATGACGCAGCGGATATTACAAAAACAATGTAGATCGATGAATGTAGTAATCGGTGGATTGATGAATACTGAATTGCCCAAATTCGTTGATCCGAAGATACCGAATTCTAGCTATCTCTGACACGTTGATCGCGCACGATACCGTGAGGAGAGATCTTCAATTCTTCGAGCGTTGATCAAGCGCACTTGATTCCACGAATCGGTTTCTGCAATCGTTGAATCGAGCGCACTCGATTATCCGAGAGAGGAGATAGGAGATTACACTCAACTACCAATTTGAATGAAAGCACAAAGCTAACAAAGAGAATTTTATTCAAAAATCAACAACCTTTTACAAATGACTTACACGGTCTATTTATAGGCATTTGACTTTACAACAGAAATTTCATCATCTCCTAAGTCGGTTCCGACTTATAACAAACGACTCAAAATAGCCGACCTACCATAAGTCGTTTACGACTTAACAGTTTACAACACAACCCGCCTCAGCCGACTTAACAAACACGACTCACGACTTACGTACATAACGACTTACGACTTACAATACAGAAACACAAGTCTACGATCTATTACTTAAGTACAGACGACATACGACTTAAAGAAATACAACATAATACCATACAACGACTCAACATTTAAGTCGTAGACGACTTAACGACTTAACCTAGTTCACGATTCATCCATAGTAGCGACTTAAGAAACAGCGGTTTAGATTAACTCGGCATAAGATTCAACGGCATCCAGAGCTTCAGCGACTTAACTCTTGACTCGTTAGGTCGTTCACGACCTAACACTTCATCAATTTGCTCTTCCTTTTCTCTGCGTGACTCGATAGGTCGTTCAGGCGACTCAACTAAGTCGTAACTCGGCAACGACTTATTCCCTGCTTCGTGAAGTCGTACACTCACCAAAACACTTCCCTTAAGTCGTTGACGACTTAAACCTTCGCATTTTTCAACTTGTGTTGCTCTTCCTGTAGTCTTAGGTCGTAACCCAGAACGTCCCTTAAGTCATTGACGACTCATAGCTCCTTCCTTAAGTCGGTCACGACTTATACCTCCTTCCTTAAGTCGGTTACGGCTTATGCCTTCACCTTCCTCACTACTTACTCGACTTATGTCTTTGCCTTCCTTGAGTTGGTCACGACTTATGCCTTTGAAATCTTCTATCATGTTAAGTCGGTCACGACTTATACCTTTGACAAATGTGGGCTGCGCTGCATCATATAGGCATGTCGACATCCCCTAGTATTTTTTGAAAATTGAATTTTGTTTTAAAAGAGATTTTCTTTCTAAAGTTTGTCGAAACAATCTTAGAACTTTGTAAACTATTTTGAATATACTTTATGATTATAAAAACCTTTGGAAAGTGATCTTACGAAATATAAAAACTAAATATATAAATATTTTGAGATTAAAGCTAAAACATTAAAACCAGGAGATAGTTTAAAAACAAGAAATGATTTTGAAATTAATATGATTAAAAATAGTTTTTTTGAATTAAGGCTAAAATATTTAAACCGAAAGAGATGTCTTTTTAAAAAGATAATTTTGAAAAAATCTAAAAATAAGTCATTTTGAAAATTTCGTGGATTCCATTCCACTAGAGAATGTCGTGGGTTCCATCCCACTAAAGAGATCGTGGGTTTCATCCCACTATTAAAGCGAGAAGGTGGATTCCATTCCACAATTAAAATCAGAATAAAGATTTTAATGTTATTATGAAGTTTTAACATAAATCTAGACTCTATTACTTATCTTGATATCTTGAACTCTTAAACTTTTGATAACCTTGATACTCATGAGTCTTCGGTCTTGATTTCTACAATCTTGAGTCTTCGGTCTTGATTTCTACAATCTTGAATTCGTCAGTCTTGAATCTCTATACTGTACAGTCTTCATTCTCAATACCTGCATATATATTTATACACACACACACACATATATATATATACACACATATATATACACACACACACATATATATATATAGACACACACACATATATATATATATCATGCATATACGTATATATCTAGACAAAGATATTAGTATTTATATTTTATAACAAGTCCTAAGATTGTTGTCATCAAAACCATCATCTCGGGACTAATATTCTTTTCATCATTTACTGTCATCTCTTGAGATCCTTGATTGGTTCCCTCATTATCTTAAAGCCTATATTCATTAAGAAATCGCTTGATTCAAATGCTGAATAACATATTTAAATCAATTATTTAATTAATATATCACAATATTACAAGTATATGTAAAAACAAACACCTTTTTTTTCGTACAAGATTTTATTATAGAGATAATAATTTACAATAAACTACAGAATTACTCCTAGGGCATACTCTCAACTCTCTCGCTAAATATTTATCAAACCGAACAAGTATTCATTTTTATAAATTATCTACAAAATTAGTGGGTTAGGTCTTTGACTACACCATCAACACTATGTAAACTGATGTATATTGTGGTCTATTGTTTTATTTGGTTAGGGGCTCACTTGATCGAGAGATTAATTTTATAAAAGGTTTAACTAAGTCAAAATTTGTTATATGACAATCCATTACATATCATAAATAACTAAAAGCTAAAATAGATAATGAAAGTAAACTCAGCATACTAGTTAGAATTTTACAACCAAAAATTCAACAGCGTATAAATAAATAAATAATCTCAAATGATACAATGTGTGAAGTTTAAATTAGAAAACGCCAACACACTTCTATTAGGGCTGTTACGGTTGAACCGTTCAACCACTCAACCGTACCAACCGTTCATGTGGTTACCACCTACAACGGTAACGGTTACGGTAACGGTTGAAGAATTATAAAACCACGGTTAACCATACCAACTGTATATGATTTTTTGTGTAATATTTAACAATAAAGTATAAAAATTAGTAATTTAAATTAAAAGAATAGCTTGAAAATTAATAATACGTGTCTAAATGAACTAATAACATGTGCATTCATATTGGTCGTTTTGTAAACAAATAAATAAATTTGCAAAAAATAGTTAGAGCTATAGCAATTTATCACCAATAATTCATATAATTGGAAATATATGTACGACATGTTTCAAGATTGAAAATACGACGGTTAACCATCATAAACGGTTGCGGTAACGGTTATAAGAATTTATAACCGTCAACAACGGTTACAGTTACGGTTGGTGGTAAAAACGACGGTTATCGCAACCGTAACACCCCTAACTTCTATTACGATATGAAGTTTATAGAACTCGTCAACTAATTTCATGTACTCAAATCTCACACTAACATATGAAGCTGACTTGAATCATATGTTATCAACAGAAAGAATTGTTATGACTTATGAGTGCAATCTCAATCTCAGCAAGAAAAAAGATATGGCTATATCTATTAGCATTCTTACCTTTCCCAACTCATTATTTATTTAAAATATTAATGCCCCCACATTTATTTTCTCACCCCAATTTGTTCGCATAATATCCTTTTGATATTTTCACTTTCTCCTCCGTCTAATGTTTTACAATTTTTCTTATTTTATCTTTTAAATGAAAATTTTCAAGAAAGTTGAAAAGAGAATTTTTTCAATCGTTGTAATCATAGTGGAGGAGGAAGTCAAATCCTAAAGCTATGGTCAAGTATATTACAGAAAGATTAAAGTTTTTATAAATGTGTGATTGCTAAACTAGGTTTACATCCATTTCCAATGGAGATAACACTGGGTTTTACCATTCCAGGAAATGCATAGTAGTAGGATTTTATCAATTTGAGTACATAATAAGCTAGGTTTGATAAAATTCCATGCAATAGGAAAAATAGACAAGAACTCAAGAAAAAACTAATAAATAAAAACAATAAGTTGTTTATTTGAGGAAAAATGTTAAAAATTATCACATTTAGACTCATCGTTGCATTTCTTTTCAGACAGAGACATTCAAGTATTTCTTTTATTTAACTTAAAACCAAATGTAATCATACAACCGAATCTGGCTATATAGTAGGAGTAAATTTATAATAGAAAATTTGTTATTTTAACCCGGGTGGAAAAGGAAGTTAACGGGAGTTTATAGTTATAGCTAGAAGATATTAATTCCAAAACTTATGAAAATTAAACATATTCCATATCAAAGAATACCTTAGACCACTAACTACCAAAGTTTCATCATATATATTCTATAGTAAATACAGTATGAAAAGCTGTATAAATATAAGCCGTAAGTTAAACCGTGCGTCGGGGATATGGTGCTGAACCAACCTAATTATCTTGCACTAAAAAGTTCAAAGTCCATGTGAAAATTGACAACCAATGAGAAATAAATATTATGATTATAAATAATAATCTGACGCAATAGAGGACAATTGAGATGACTGGAAACGGCGAAATTAGGTGCCTACAATATATGAGGAAAAAAGAAAAAGTGCGACATATAAAAACTAGTGAAGCCAAAACATAAACCAAAAGCCAAAACATATCAACTTGCCTACTTTTACGTTTGCTTACTTACCAGACCCCATTTATCTTTTTCCTTTCTTGTAGGTCCGTGCATTCACATTGGTGGGGCCGAGGCTTTTGCGTGTGTCTGCATCTGCATATTTCACTTAGTATGCAGCCATGACCAACTCATTAAAAGTAACTAATCGGCATATGAAATTTCTTCTTGAATAATATCAGTTTGAATTATGAAGTAACTAATCTGCATATATCACTTAGTCTGCATATATCACCACAATTTAGTTAATAAGGTTGCCCAACTCAGTTCATGCTTAACCCTGCTCTTCATCACACCAGCTAGCTAGAATTCAACTATTGCAAATTGATGTAAAACAAACAACTGCAAGGCATTCACATACTTTATTTATACAGATCAATATGATGAATGACGATTACTTGATCACCATGATATCCCATGACTAAGAAATACACCTATATATCCATTATAAATACATAGCACCATCAAATATTCTTTAATGAAGAATAAACGTAAATAGCCATGTTCTCCAATTAATTTTTTATATTAATGTAGAAGCCAATGTAAAAACAATAGCTACATGCTTAGCTAGGTCTAGCAAGTTGGACTTGATCAACACCGAGACTTTGACTTAAATGTTCAAGACCAAATTCTTAATTAATTAGGGGTGTTACGGTTGCGATAACCGTCGTTTTTACCACCAACCGTAACCGTAACCGTTGTTGATGGTTATAAATTCTTATAACCGTTACCGCAACCGTTTATGATGGTTAACCGTCGTATTTTCAATCTTGAAGCATGTCGTACATATATTTCCAATTATATGCATTATTGGTGATAAATTGCTATAGCTCTAACTATTTTTTGCAAATTTATTTATTTGTTTACAAAACGACCAAAATGAATGCACATGTTATTAGTTCATTTAGACACGTATTATTAATTTTCAAGCTATTCTTTTAATTTAAATTACTAATTTTTATACTTTATTGTTAAATATTACACAAAAAATCATATACGGTTGGTATGGTTAACCGTGGTTTTATAATTCTTCAATCGTTACCGTAACCGTTACCGTTGTAGGTGGTAACCGCATGAACGGTTGGTACGGTTGAGCGGTTGAACGGTTCAACCGTAACAGCCCTATAATTAATCGATCAACACCGAGACTTTGACTTAAATGTTCAAGACCAAATTCTTAATTAATCGAGTCATATTCAGGTAAGACTTACTTGTATGCATGCATGTAGACCAAATATCTCTTCACTCTCTATATAAGCCAGGGATATTCCTCCTCTTTACCAGTCCACATTAACTCAGGCAATCAAATTAAGTGAAGAAATTATATACATACTCATTTAAATGGATCAAGTTACCACAAAGAAGAAGCCATGGAAGCAAATGTTTCTCATCGTCCTATCCATAATAATCAGCATTGTAGCATATCGTATAATAAATCCAAGTTGAACAAGAAAAGCAGTACGCGAGGCCGAGGCAGTGGCTGACATGGACTGTTCAGGTCATGGCAGAGCTTATATTGATGGAATCAACGTTGATGGGGTCCCCATATGTGAGTGCAACACTTGCTACAGTGGTGAAGATTGCTCTATATTGCTTCCAGACTGCCCTGCTGATGTAGTCAGGTAATATATACACACCTGTATTGTAAGCATGATTTATCATTGTGTATCATGTCATATAACAATAATGCTTTATGTGTACATGCAAACAGTGGGGATGCAATGTTTCTAGAGAAGGATTGGATGAAACACAGTGCAAATGCTGCAGTTCTGGAATCAGGATGGCATAGAATGAGCTATTTCTTTAGGCCATCTTCTGGTGATATTATTAACGCCGAGCTTGAGAAACATATTAGACTTTTGCATGATGCTGTTGGTAATGCCAAGACAGCTGGTAAACACATTGTGTTTGGTACTGGAGTTACTCAACTTCTCAACGGTTTGATTATTTCGCTTTCGCCAAATGTCAGTGGTGATTCACCGGCTCTGGCAGCGAAAGTTGTGGCCGATGTTCCTTATTATCCGGTAATGCTTCTTTTATATTTGGTTAAACTATAGAAGAAAGTATAAACGATAAAACAAAAATTAATCGGTTTTTCTTTTTCCATTGAATTGTGTTATAGGTCTTCAGAAGACAAACTAAATTCTTCCGATTCAAAGGGTACGAATGGAAAGGGAATGCATCAGACTACATAAACACAACTACTCTTGAAAATTTCATAGAATTAGTGACTTCGCCTAATAACCCCGATGGTCTACTTCGTCGTTCTATAATAAAAGGATCATTAGCCATTCACGGTCATGTTTACTATTGACCACATTATACTCCAATTAAAGAACCATCGGATGAAGATATCATGTTGTTCTCTATGTCCAAGTACACTGGACATTCAGGAAGTCGATTTGGGTATGTTCTTTTTACATGTTCAGCGAATTTATTCATTCATCCATATACTTTTAGTAACTGATGTTAACTGCTATTATGTAGGTGGGCATTAATCAAAGATGTTAAAGTATACGACAAGTTAGTCGAATACATGACCGAGAACACAGAAGGCACTTCTCATGATACACAACTCCGAACTTTGAAACTTATCAAAGAAATTTTGCTGCAAATGAAAACAAATCGGGATACAAAGAATGATATCAACAAGTTTGGCTATCTTACATTAATGAAGAGATGGGAAAAACTAAGCAAGCTAGTAGCATCTTCTGATCATTTTTCCCTTCAAAAAGTGTATCCCGAGTACTGCAATTACTTCAAAAGTGTCAGAGAGCCCTCACCCTGTAAGCATTTCTCAAGTTTTTCTATCTTCATTCCAAACTTCAATCAAGTTTATATAATATAACTTAATGCGATTATATTTAACTGAATGATAGCTTACGGATGGCTGAAATGTGAATGGAAGGAAGATATTGATTGTGCAGCAGTACTCAGAAATGCACAAATCAAAACCCAATCGGGCATACTTCTTGAAGCCGATAGTCGGTATACTCGCCTAAGTCTAGTAAAGACTGACAATGACTTCAACCAAATGATGAAAAAACTGGAGACTCTTGTCTATCCAGAAAGATGAATTTAAGTTTTCGTATATTATTATGCAAAGGAGAATTTGTCTTTTTTGCTTACATCGTTTATATTATGTTTGTTTCCAATTTTATTTAATTAAAGAGCATTTATTTATATCTATATCATCTTTGTATGTGTAACAAAGTAATTATTTAATTAAATCAATTTCCCGTATCAGAATACAACGCTATGTTGAGATTTATAGAGCAACTAAAAATCATACATGCATAGGTATATTTTATTTTTGGATGCAATTAAATGTGTGTGTGTTGTGTTTGAACATGTATTGAAACAAATATGTCTTGGAAGGGGAAAAAAATCATGACACCCAAATCCTAATCGTATAATATTACACTCTATCAATATGAATGGAGTTTATCCTCTGATACAAAAGATTATAACTTAATTATTCTTGTTCCAAATCTAAATCAACAAGTTGCAGCACTAGTATATATGGAACATAATTTTCCAATTAATTAGCTTCACTAAAGTTCAATCATCTTATCCATCTTTCTTTCCAAATTAAACCTAACCTTAGTCAAGTCTGCCCATCAATCCAGACAAAAAATATTCAGTAGAATCCATATTTTATGGAATTTTAAAATAATTTTCATCCCGTATTTTCTAGTTCCCATCGGATTGTTCAGTGCAACTGCCAACTATCCTTGGTTCTACAAAAATTGATGAATGCTGCTCCAGGGCCCGAAATATAATACATGCAGAAGGAACGAATGGGCATCCAAAGGCTGAATATAGGGGGAACTGAATTATTCAGCGGTGAAGATTCATTCGGGCTTAATCCCTGACACAAAAACCGGGCCTTTTAGAATTACTGAAAATTGATTAACTCATGTTGTCCAAGTGGAGCCAAATATTCACATCGGTATGTTATGGCCTAACTGATCTTGTAAAGTACATTTAGTAGGCTAGGCTTTATAAAAGGTAATAAAAATTTAACTTTGACCCGATTAAATTTAAATAATATATCTAGAACGTGAAACAATAAAACGCACATTTCATACATTAGTAGTTTCACCAATTTTCAAAATTATTAATTATTGAAATAACACATAATAAAATAGCGCATTTTGCACAACAACCAGATGTTTCAAAATTTGAAGTGTGAAGTTTTATGACACGTTTTACAAGAGTTTATCATGAACAATATATGGCTTCTTTAGGTATCAAAAATTATATATTGAAATACTTGTAAGCAAGCATCTCGTGTATCAAGAAACAAAACAAGCTAATGTACAATTAAGTTGAAATAAAATTTTATATCACACAACAACATAATAAATTAAAACCGTACCGACTTAGAACTTGCCAACAATAAGAACACTCTGTTCACAGGCTGCATCTTGCTCTCCAAATCCAATATGACGGCAGCATCAACAACTGATGGACATGCAATTGATATCCTTGTGAAATCTAGGATAAATAAGCTGACATAGTGTGAGTAAGTGTATCCAAGACATCAACATTTAAAGCATGGAATTTAACAGTTACGTTCTAGGTAATCGATTACACAAGTCGCACTGCGATTTGAAATTGAATTCATCAGCCATATATGATGAAATTGTTGAGGATTAGGGATGGAATCGGATAAGCACAAAGTGGATTTCAGCTTAACTTAAGAAAATAAAAGGGACAGACCCCGTGAAATCCAAGGGATCCTAGAGGGAAGACGTCAATTTGTTATGTGCTGACGCTGTAGTTTGGCACAACAAAGACGTGGCTGAGTATGAGGTGCTGATAGAGGGATCACGGATAGTAAAGGAATTGGGATAAAAATGCCGCTGATATTCAGTGATTTCCGGCCGGTGGTTTGTCAAGTAAGGAAAGAATGCCAGGTTAAAGATGTGAGCCTCGACCCCTACTTGATGAAAGCATTGGAACTATGGGAAGATATAGAACGTTACACGACTAAGGCATATCTGTTATATGTCTAGTATACCAAAACAGAGAGTAATCAATAATAAACTTGTCTCACAAGTTTACAAATCAGATTTCTACTACTTTGAAATTCTGTATTAGCTATTCTTTAACAACAAGTATGTTGTAATTAATTACAGCAACAAACTAACAACTATAGTAATAATAACGGTTGAAGAAGAAAATTTCGTCTGAGGCTTGTCGTAACAATTTTCTTAAGACTTTATTCAAAGTCTCCCAAGATACAACAAACGTAAGCTGCTCGAGATCGTGATGTGTATGATCTTCTGTGTGATAGGACTAATTATGATTTTAAGAAATGAAGATAAAGAAGAGATAATTCGGTTTTAAAATTGACTGAGAAAAGTGATCAGGTTTCCTCTTTATTTATAGTCGAATTCCCAATGGCTACACCCGTTGAGAAAAGTAGCATCCCTTCATTTGCAACGCCAGAAAGTGTTACTGTTCGCAACAGCCGCGTCCGTTCGTTTGCAACGGTTCAGAACTGTTGCTGTTTGTAACAGTCGCCTCTCTTCATTTGCAACGGCCAAAAACTATCGCGGTTTGCAACAGTCGCGTCTCTTCATTTGCAACGGCTCAAAACTGTTGCTATTTGCAACAGTCACGTCTCTTCATTTGCAACGGTCATAACCGTTGGAAAATCCGTATCTATTTAAACACACTTCTGTTTTAAAATCAGTCCATTTTTCAGGTAGCAAAAATATATGACACAGCCCAATCTTATTGGCCCCGCCCCGGTTCGGTCGGTCGGTCGGGCGGCGGCGCGCGAGTGTGTTAGTCCATAGCCATATAGGTCCTCCCCCTCGCACAAAATTACCTGAACCTAAGGGCCAATATAGGGATTGAGAGTACACTATATAAACAAGAAAATGGACTTATTTTTGACGGTGTGGGATATATCTCATTCACTATTTTTGAGAATTCCAACAATATCCTCAGAGAGAGGAAAACATAAAAGCTGATTCATTAGCTAAAGTAATTGGCTTCGGGAAAGCATGGGTGATGAGATTGGTTCCGGTGGAAGTTTTGATAGCCCCGAGTATTGACCAGATGGATGTCGAGTGGATTCTGAAAACGATAGAGGAAGCGGAGTCATGGATGGCCCCGATTAAGGATTATTTGCTCATAGGAACTCTTTCGAGAGACAGGAATAAACGAAAGAAACTCCTTCGAAAAGCACATCGGTTCATGATGCAAAGAGTACTGTACATAGAAGAATTCTCTACCTGTTTGCTAAGGTGTGTAACCAAGGATGAGGCTAGAAAGATCCTCGTGGAAATCCATGAGGGCAGCTATGGTGACCAGACATTGGCTAAGAAGATACTTTGCTACGGATATTTCTGAACAATGATAAATCGGGATGCAATTGATTACACCAAACGGTTCGACCGTTGCCAGAGATTTGCGAAGATTCCAAGAGCCACATCTATAGAGCTTACACAAATGGTTAGCCTATGGCCATTTGCGATTTGGGAAATTGATTTAATCGGTGTGCTACCGATAGCTAAAGAAGAAGCTAAATATGCTATAGTTGCAGTGGATTACTTCACGAAGTGGCCTGAAGCGAAACCGCTCGCCACGATCACAACGAAAAAGGTAATCAACTTTATGACGGAAAACATCATTTGCAAGTTCGGAGCTGTGCAGTTAAAGCGCTTAGTTGTTCCATAGCAGTGGAGATGCAAAAAGTTATAGTGGGGATATAACAGAAAATAGTGGAGGTGCAAAAAGTTTCATTAGATAGAAAACCAAATATTTAAATTTAACTATTATTCTCATTCTCACATCATATGTGTAAGAAAATAAAATATTGTTTAATCTTATAAGACAAAACCGAAGAATATCATGATTTATGCAGTCCAGATTTGGTGGCTACGATAGATTTCTGACTTATATTGGACACTTATGCCTTAAAATTAGATTTTTACCCTAACTTTGTTGATTTGGTTTAAAATAGAACTAGTCAAATCAACCTTTTTATATTAATTTTGCTAAAGTGGGTGTTAAAAAGCTTTCACTTAGCGGGTGTACGCGCCATAGCGGTGATTTTGAGGGGTTTCAGCGGCGCTTTAACTGCACAAGTTCGGAGTAGCCCAGAAGATCGTCATGGATAATGGAACTCTGTTCGAAAATACCAAGTTCAAGGATTTCTATAATCGGTACGGAATCGAGAAGAGCTTCTCAACAGTAGCACATCCGTAGACGAACAAACAAGTGGAATCGATGAATAAAATCATCAAGTCCACCTTGAAGTAGCAATTAACCAAAGCTAAAGGCAACTGGGTTGATGAGCTTCCACTAGCATTATTAGCTTACAAGACGACCCACAAATCAGCAATCGAACATTTTTCGTTCGCTTTGGCTTACGGGTCGGAATCGATGATCCCGATAAAACTGGAAGTCCCTTCTCATCGTAAAAGGCATTTCGATCTGTAGGTAAACGAGGAACTCTTGCTTGAGTCCCTCAAATTGGTTAATGAGAAATGGAAAGAAGTGGAATTAAGGGTAGCTGCTCACTTGAAAAGAGTAGCATGACACTTTAACACCAAGTTCTGAAAATGTACCTCCGAGGTAAGGGTCTCATTCTGAAACGAGTTCTCTTAAGTACGAGGGCATTCGATCCGAATTGGGAAAGTCCTTACACAATTGAGCAAAAGCTTGAAGATGGAACATTCAAGCTAGCTATAATTGATTGAATTCCGATTCCGAGCATGGAATAGTGACTTGCTGCATCACTATTATATTTAGTTTTAATTAGTTTATTTTTGCAAATAAGCCACCCCAGGATTTTGGGGCAATGTGATAAGGCAGGACTTGCCATGTTTTTCGTTTAAAAATGTAATTCGTTTCTTGAATAAGTAAAAATTTGTACTACACGATTAGCAATATGATCGAAACATACTCTTTAGGTCGGGGATAATGGCGGGGGAATATGTCTTAGGGGGTCGATCAGATAATTCGACCCTATCCTCTAAACGCAAACTCTTCATGCTTGGGATCATGGCCGAGGAGTATAACTAGAGGTCGATCGGATAATTCAATCCAATCTTTCAGGGCCGATCGGATAATTCGGCCCTATCTTTTCGAGTCAATCGGATAATTCAACCCAATCTTTCAGGGCCGATCGGATAATTCGGCCCTATCTTTTCGAGTCAATCGGATAATTCAACCCAATCTTTCATGGCCAATCAGATAATTTGCCCCACCTTTCCGGGTCGATCAGATAATTTGTCCCAATCTTTCAAGGTCGATCGGATAATTTGGCCCCACCTTTTTGGGTTAATCGGTAATTCGACCTAATCTTTCAAGGCCGATCGGCTAATTCGACCACACCTTTCCAAGTTGATCGGATAATTTGACCCAGTCTTGCAAGGCCGATCGTATAGTTTGGCCACACCTTCTAGGATTAATCAGATGATTTAATCCCAAACCTTTAGGTGCACGGATAAGTGCACCAACTTCCTTGGTCCATGATTAGGACCAAGGAGTAGAATTATAGGGAGCGATTAGATAGTTCAACCCTAACCTTTAGGAATTTGTCGTTGCCTAGAGTTAGGCAATGTCAAGAAGGAAAAGCCACTTAAGGGTCAATCGGATAATTTGACCCCGGCTTCTAGGTATCGGCCATTGCTTAAACGTTGGCAGTGTCTAAAAAGAATGCTCGAAGATAGCAATTAAACCGTTGGTTCCCAGAAACAGGAGCTAGTGTACAAACATGATTTTCGTGACTGAGCTAGCAGCCTAGTGGGACACGCTTGGCCGAGGATAAGTGAGAATAGTCATTAAAAATCCAAGATAGGTATTATAAGACTCTTTTGGTCCGGAATCAGAACTGGTAAGGCATAATCAAACTGGGGGCAATCAGATAATTTGCCATGCAATGTTTGTCTCCTACTAATGCATAGGTTTTGGCATTTGGAAAAGCAGGTTCCGCGAACAAGATTTAGTTCACAATGGAAATATATAATAAACAAGAAGTAAATATTATAGTTGATGCTCCTTGGCAATAAGGAGCAACGCAACACGAAACATGGACTATTTATGGTAAAAGTCAATCGAGGGAAACTCGACCTAACCAAAATAAAAATAACCATGGAGTTGGTCCAATCATAGCTTGGTTTTTCCAAACAAGAACAGTTTGGCGGCTAAAAACAAGATCAAACAATGGGATATACTTAAAGCAATCGTAGGAATTTTATTTATATGCACAGAGTTGCTATAAATAAACGCATTGCACAGAAGCGAACATATATAATATAGGTAAATTGCAGTACATGCAATTATATTATATATGTAGGTAGTTCTACATAAACAGGTACAATATATAAAAATGCAGAAAATTAAACGGAACAAAGATTATAGAAAAAAGGTGATCTTTCATTACTTCAATTTTGTGTACAAAAGTAACAAGGGTCCTTCCTGCACAAACACAACCTATTTACAACAAAAAGGTAAATCAAAATACAAGCTATCGTACGTGCAAGCTTCAGGAGTCTTCTATTTTTTATTCCCTCTCATGCTGCTCTTGCTGCTCGAATTACCAATCAATTTCTTGTGCTTCTTCCCACTTTAATTTTCCCTTCTTCATGGGTGTCTAATTGGGTATTTTAACATGTTTAAAACCAAATTTCAAATATGCTTTCAAATCATCATTCATACATCAATGTGGGGGTGAAATAGTAATTTTGTGCATGACTTAATTTGGAGAATATTTATTTGCACTTTTTTTTAATTATAGGAATTTTTGGATGGATATACGAAGGTGTTCTCATGGAAATATGCATGCACAAGGATGGAACAAATGAATGAAGATGGAAATAATTCAAACCATGCATCATGGAGGGCCCCACTTACCTACTTACCCATTTACCTTAATCTACAATTATAAGCTAACGGAAAATTTAGTGGAGTTTAAAGTTTCATGCATACTTGATGATGGATTAATTAGAGTCTAATGATTACTTGGTGGCCATACTTCCTAAGGGGTATTTTGGGAAGCCCCCTAAAAATTGGATTAGAGTTTTGTGCATGTATAAATAGCTCTATTATGTCCATGTAAATGATCTTCTTTTTTTAATTAGGAAATTAGAATGCAAGTTGCAACCTCAAAGTTATATGAAATAAAAATGGCTTCCAAAGCCTCTTGTTTTCTACTTCTTCTTTGTTCTTATTTTATTTTCGTTGTCATTTTTATTTACATGCTCTTTCCTTTCATGTTAGTAGTGTAGATCTTTTTATTTATGCAAGTAGAATAGCTTTTATTTTATGTTAATTAGCTATCTTCTTACTTAGCTTGCATTTTCCTTTTGTTTTTGTTGTTGTTGCATATTGCAATCTACAATTGTTGAAATGATAACAAAAATGATTAGCTACACCCCTCCAATTTAAAGGTAATGAAGCACTCTAATTATGTAGATTCTACATAATTTTGTGATTTATGGTCTCTTTTATGCTTCATGAGAAGTAGATGTTGATGTAAGTTTATAAAAATGAATTTGATAGCCTATGTTGTATTTACAAATAGGCTATTCTTATTCAAACATAAACACAATTTACATCATCATTTTACTAATTGGTTTTTTATTATGAAATTAAGGTAGAAACAAAATTTGATGATCTATGTTACTAAATACAATAGCAAATAGATCATTCAAACATAAACACAATTTACATCATCATTTTACTAATTGATTTTTTATTATGAAATTAAGGTAGAAACAAAATTTGATGATCTATGTTACTAAATACAATAGTAAATAGATCGTACTTAAAATAGCTTTTGCTTTGAATTCATTTTCATGAGAATTGATAAGTGGCTTTGGTTGTTGTATTATAGTTTGATGGTTTAAGTTATGTTAATCAATAACATAAATAAACCATACTTATGATAAACACATCACTAATTCCACTATAAAAAATAGAGATCACAAATTATTTTTGTGTTGATTTACAAAAATATGAGAGTGTATTTGCCTCTAAATTGTTTTCTAATCTCATAGTTTCAATCACTTTTGTTCTAGTTAGTTTTGCAATTTTTAGCTTAAAACAATCACAACTTTAATTTTTGGTTTAATTTGATTGAATGGAAAATCTTAAAATCTATATAATTCCCTGTGGATCGACCCGCATTCGCCACGTATTAGCATTGTACACCGTGCGCTTGCGGTAAATTTTAATTTAAATTTTTTGGCTATTTTCTAATTCGATAGAAGATTAGTCGTTAAACAAGTTTTTAGCGTCATTGCCAGGGAATTTATTTGATTTTAACTTTCTATTCTTTGAATTATTGTTTGTTTGATTTTATTGTATGTTTGTTTTTGTGTGTTAATTTGCAATTTAAAATTAATTGTGTGTGTGTTTGTTGTTTTATTTGTTCTTGCATTTGTTTGTGTGCATCTCTTGTTTTCTAGTTTCATTTGGCATTTGCATTTCTATTTTTATATAAAAAAAGCATCCACGATTTCATTCCAAAAATAAATTTTTTTTATTCATTTGCTTTTGCATTTACAACTTTCTTTATATATATGTAACAAAAAACAATATAGTGTGCATATCTCACTGCACATATCTTCAACCCATTGTTCTCTTCATTCCCACCTCTGCTTATTTTCATTCCTGCCACTTCACTGTCAACCCCATTTAGCTCGACTAACCAAAACACATCCCCTCAACCTTTCAACAACACTTATCTTCACATTCACCAACTTCTGCCACCCATCACCACTACTACTCCTCGAACAAACCTCAAGCACAACAATCCCCTCCTGACCACTACAAGTGCATTGACATTTCAGCAAATACAATCCTCTGCCACTCCAAACCCTAGTCACTAACCATCACTGTTTGATCACTAACCATTCTTGAAACCCCTTTCTTCTCACATACAACTGCAACTACTACAACTCTCTACATACAACTGCAACTATCACAAACATGCTGTCAAATACCCCTCTGATCCTTCACCCATCTGATCAACACCACAAACATCTCAAATACCACAAATACAGTGAACAACATACTGTCAAATTACCCATACCTAACCTCTGCTATCATTTCTGTCCACCAGCCCAAACATCTCAACCACTTCTGTTTCATCCACAATAACATATCATCAACACTCCAAAACTGTCCCTGCTTCACTTCTGCACTGTTAATCCACACATCTAACCACACTTCCCTCTGTCACTGTACACATTCCTCTGTCCACTTTATTAACCACATCACTTCTTATACATCACAGCATTCCTCCATCCATTCCATCAAAATTTCACCTTAACATCATCCCCTCTGTCATCTCCTTGCTAACAGCATACTCCTCACCACTTCATTCATACAACAATCAACCTGAAACAACCCACCACAAACAAACCAGTCACAACTCCTTAGTACCACCGCCGCCACAACTTACTACATACAACATACCACACCATTTCTACAACATATCCATCCCCATATCCAATACTTCTCCATATTTCATACAACATCAAACACATCCATACAGTCACATCCATACTTCTCCAACTACAGCGTTCAAACCATACATTGCCATACAAAACACTTCATTACTGACATACACCAGAAACCCCTCAACTGCCTTCAACCCAGCACCTTCTGCTGCCACTGCAACCACGGTCTTGCTACATTACCAAACCACTGACAAGCTCCTCACCACGATACAAGCTTCTCACCACCCACAACATCACCTTCTATAACGACCCTGAATTTCCGACCCAATTTAATTTTTTTTAAATCCATTATTTTAATATAAAATGTGAAACTTGCATACGATCTCAATTAACGTCCAAACTTTGTTTATAAATTGCGCCTAGATTGTTAGAGATATGGGTAAAGTTTCATCGTAAAATACCGCAGTAAATTTCGTTCGCATTTTATTGCACGTCAGTTCATTTTAAAGTATGTAAAAAAATTTATCTTTCGAACTTGAATATTTTTACATAGAAATGTTCTAAATTATCTTCTGACAGAGACGTCATTTTTCGTTTTTCAAAATTCGGACTTCTTTAGCTCCGTCGATCTTATTTTTCTGCGTTTTTCCTGCATTTTCCATAGTAGAAAATTCAAGTTTTTATAATTCAATCGTACCACTGATATCTATATAACGTTGTGTTCGCCTCGTCGCGCTGATCAAAACGGTATATTTATTTGTGTCATTCAGAGTTCGGAGTTGAAAGTTACAAATTGTTTAACGGTTTGAAACCTGTCCGTTACACTATTAAAACCAGTGTCTATTAGGCTACACTGGGTGGAATTCGAGCCATCTTCTGGTCAGTAATTTCTCTTTGAAACTCCAACAGCCTTTTAGTATACCAATGACAATCAATTAGGGTCCTTTGATTTCCAACGTTTTGTATATACTGCCTTTTCATTTTTGGTTAGGAGGCAAATTCATTTATCTGGTACGAGTTCTTCTCTTCCCCATTTCTTCATTTCATTTTAAAATTGCTCCTCCAGTTCATGAAACTCTTCCTCCACCGCGTGCTCCACCAACCTCCGCCCACGTCCCACTGCTCCGCCCATGTCCCACTGCCACCACTCCAGTCCGCATTCCTACGCCACCATCCGCCCCAAACCCAGTCCGCCCCATGTTCCCATCCGCCTCCAGCCAGCCCTCCGCATCCCCACGTGCCCTACCCACTGACCGCCAGCCCCGCATCCCCACTGCTCCAACCGCCTACGCCGCTACCCTACCCACTGACCGCCAGCCCCGCATCCCCACTGCTCCAGCCGCCTACGCCCACTGCCCTACCCACTGTCCACCCACAACCCACTGCCGTACGTCAGTTGTATATCTATGTTTTAGTTTTGAAGTTATGGTTTCTATATAGTTGTTTTAAAGTGAATACAGTTTATATATTCTGATTATAAAGTATGTATATAGTTTGTGTTTGAAATGTGATATACCAGTTTGTTATATAAAGTATGTATACAGTTTTACATAGTTTAGTTTATACGTTAGTTTAGTTTAGTTTTGTTATATAAGGTAATATCTTTATTTACAAAAGTTGTATTAGACTTTATTTTAAATTGTGTTTAAAGTTCAAATTTATTTTGTAAACATATAACTTTGAAAATTCTGGTTGCTCACATACAGTGTTTTACTGTATTTGTTTCAGCTACTGCTTCGGAGACTTAGGCTTCCATTCAGCATCGGATCTATCTAGTTTCTTTGCTTTGTTCGTGTTCGGGTTCGTGCTTGTGTTGTCTATCTAGTCTATTCATTTTCGTGCTTCGCCGTCGCCTTCTTTCACCACGCAAGGTGAATATTTCATTCACGACTCAATCTATTATGCTATGATAATCAAGTGATAGATGTTGTTAATATTAATTTGGATGTCAAAATGGTTGATGTTAAAATTGTTCACATAAACTGTCAATTGCTATACAAGTTAAAATTGAATATTGTTAGAGTTTAAAATTGCAAATTGACGCCATGTATTGTTTAAAAAGATTTAACGTGTTAAATTGTGATTGATGTTGAATTTAGTTGTTAATCTAAGTGATAATTAACATGAAATTGAATTTGATATAGGATAGTTAACAAATGTAAAATGGATTATATATGTTGAACTTGACCCCTTTTAAATGTTAAATAAATCGACACGTAGAAAGAGTGTTAACTACACTTTGAACCATTAAATGTATGATTGATGTAGTAATTTGATAATAGACACCAAGTGATAACCATAATGTAATAATCTTTAATCTGCATGAAATGATAGTGTGGATTCTAGGAATAATTATATTAATTTGCATAAATAACAAATGTAAATTAATACGATTATTTCGGGATTATTTAAATAAATTGTTGAATTGTTATGTATGGTTGCTATTGCTTGTTTATTTACTTTGACACCATCTCAGTTATCACACTGCAAGTTCCCTTTGCTATGCTTTGTTTTTTTTTATTTAATGATATTGGGTTGAAATGATAATACCCAATTAAACAACTTTGGCCTAGGATAGATAATTAAAAATAAGAAACCCGATTGGTCAACAAAAATCATTTTGAAATTGAAATCTATTTGAAATTAAGGAATGAACTTAACAATTTGTTTGGAAATTAAGTAACGAACTTAATGGATTTAATTGAAATAAATTAATGGATTTAATTTATATAAATTAATGGATTTAATTGAAATAAATTAATGGATTTAATTGAAATAAATTAATGTATTTAATTGAAACGGATTAATAAATCTATTTAATTGAATAAAAAGAATTGACAAATTTAATTGAAATGAGATTTAGAAACAAGTAAGTTTTAGAATTTAATAATTTAATAATTTAATAATTTATTAGATTTGTTAGATTTAGATTTAAAACTCGGTTTTAATTAAATAGATTTGGAACTTGTTATAAAATGTAATTTGAGATTAAGTAACATTTGACTTATGAGGAAAACAAAACTAACTAAAGTTTTATGGATTTAATTTAGTGATAATTTAAATTTAAAATGATTTTAAATTTAATGAATTAATTAAATCAGGACATTGTAATCTGAATATGGATTGAGTTGATTTGTAACTCGAAATAACTTATTTGTGATATGTAGATCATGTAACCAAATAAATGAAATGGATTTCTTTAAATAGAAATTTAATTGAATTTGGTAAATAAATCAATGAAGTTTTGATAAAAAGGAAATTTAGTTAATGAAATTGATTTAATCGAATTTATGATTATATAATGTAACGATGAATGTAAATATGAATTGAAATGAATAGAATTTGATTTAGTCATTTGAACTAAATTGACCATTAAATTGAATCCATTGATTATGAATTAAATTTAATAAGTGAAATTTGGATCTTATTGAATTGAACTTGAATACTTAATTATATTGTTAACTCAAGGGTTTGAACTAGAATTTCATTTGGAAATATGATTTTTAAATATCTGAAATAAAATTGAATCGTGAAATGTCAAAATTTGGAAGTCGAATTTGCAACTTGACTTTTGGACTTTGATTTGTTTAAACTTTAGCTTAAAAACGACCATCGGGTAATAAATACGTAGTTATGAAAGAGACCAAGATCGGATATGGACATACTCTCTATCGATACCGAAAACCACTTTAATAACTATTATACGCGGAGTGTTGATCCAGAATGAAGTGGATGGTTTGGTGAACGCGTTGACTGAAGAAAGAGAACGATATTGGATAACCCCTGACATGACTAAAACAGGAGCCACGCCGGGCCATTGAGGTTCGCCACCTCTAGCGAACACACTTCTTCGATACCATATCTATTACCTTTGTGATTCGATTTGGGTGCACCCCTTGATTGGGAGTGTTGTTTCGCGGTGTTGAGGTAGTAGCTGCTATGCTCAACATCAGTCCGGATCACGCAACTACTAGTATCCTAGTTGGTATCACCTCATGTACCTTGTCATACTGATTATCCTATTCGCGACCACTACGATTTGTTTTGTGTTATACCTATGGGGTACCCTCTGATAACCACTAGATTACGGTAGGGTTTACGGTGCTGTATAGACTATGGCATTATAAAAATGTGTTAAGGGGGATTATGGTAACGCCTTAACACTATTTTAATATCGTACTTTACTGATTAGACATTTTCTACATATCGTATTCTATTGTATATATAGATAATTTATCGGATCCTTAGAGATGTTTATTTTTTTTCATCTTTGAGTTATGGACTTTATTCCTTGCACATGATTATCTTGTATAAGATTTTGAGTCCTGACTCGAGTGTTTTCTTTTGTATATGCTCGGGTTAGTCTAAAGCTATCTAGCTGTTGATCAAGGTTGGTTGAAGATGCTGAAGACTTAGCATTTATCTTTATCAGTTTATTTCCATTCCAGTATTGATGTACTAGTCTATTGGACATTTATGTATTTCCTCTCAGTCAATTTATGTTGAGACATTGTTGTATTTCCTGTAGTAGCTTCATGAAATGCTATTATGACGATGTATTTTCCGCTGCATTATTCTGTGACTGTTCTGTGTCTGTGATGTTGTATTGATTCTCATTTACATTATGTATTTATAATCCCATAATGATTCGTGTTTTATATTATTTAAGTTGACATGTGTGGATTATTGTCAATTTAAATGGTCCATATATACGGGTTGTTACAGTTGGTATCAAAGCTTCGGTTTCCCTAAAAACCTTAGTTCGAGATTATATAAACTCATTAGAGATAGGGTAGCAATACCCTAGAATGAGGAGAATCGATTCAATGTCCAAAACCTTTCAATTCAAACTTCTTTGATTCGTTGATTGGACTTTCCTTAGAGTTCTATGATTTCTATCCTTGGTTCTAAATCTCTTTTGGTATTTCAGGATGAGTACCAGAAGAAACAATAGGGGAGGAAGAGGCAATGGTCCTGCTCAGGCTGCACCTGTCGCTCCAGCTCCAGTCAAATTCACCACTCTTAGTAAGGAGTATACACAGCTTGGAGGTATTAAGTTTTCTGGATCCGAGAACATTATCGAGGCTCAACAATGGCTTAAAAGCTTAGAGAAGATATTTTCTAGTTTGGAGATCACTGATGCTCAGAAGCAACAACTGGCTGCTTGGCAACTTCAGGATGCCGCACAAGATTGGTGGGAATCAGTTACTTCTCGTATTGAGGAGAACACCATCACTTGGGCCCAGTTTAGGTATAAATTCGTTTGGATTTCGTAACATAAATTCTTCTTTCAATCTTTGGAATGTTATTAATCTAGTCCATCTGTTTGATTAAGGATGCTTTCTCGGCACAATGGATGCCAGCTGCTGGGAAAGCCCAACTTTATAGAGCTTTCATGGATCTTAAGCAAGGCAGTATGACTTTTTCTGAGTATGAGAGGAAATTCAACGAACTCTCCAAGTTCGGACCTGGCTTGATTGATACACCACTTCTGAAGAACGAGAAATTCATTTTGGGAGCTAGACCAGAATATTATGACTTGCTTACTGGCCACACCCACTGCACCTTCACAGAGCTTGTTGTCTATGCTCTTAGATATGAGGCGAAGCCTAAGGGACCCACTGCCAAGGCCACTCCTACTCAGTCCTCTTCTAGCCAGCCCGGAAAGAGGAAGATGAACTTTGATCAACAAAAGAAAGCTTGGCAAAAGACTACAGGATTGGGATATGCCCAGAAAAGCCCAATCGACCTTGCTAATATCACTTGCTTCAAATGCGATAAGAAGAGCCATTATGCGAATAGCTGTCCATCTACTAGAGCTGCTATTCCACCACCTTCTATGACTAGGAGAGATTTATGCCATGTATGCCTCCAGCCTGGTCATTTCAAGAAAGACTGCCCAATGCATAAGCATGGCACCACCTCTGGAGTATTTGCTATCACCACACCTGCACCATCTGCACCACCGGCCCAAGATGACCAAGGTACCTTACAGTGTACTTTTTCATTACAAAATTTACCTATTAGAGTATTATTCGACACTGGCGCTTCCCATAGCTTCATATCTATTGATCTTTTAGTAAACTCAAATTAGAACCTACTTTTACCACTACTTCCTTATGTGTCTCCAACCCTATTGGAGGACTTGCCAACCTAAGTAGAATTTGTAATGAGGTTGTACTTATGTATGGAAGATATCGATTCACTTGGAAATTTTATGTGCTTGGCTTCGAAGCATTTGACATCTTATTAGGTGCCGATTGGTTAAGAAAATTCGATGCGGTTATTTCATGCAAAGCTCGTTCTATTTCTTTAGTCAGTGACAAGGGTCTACCGCTTGTCATTGAATGCAAATCACCTCAGAAATATGCCAGAAGCTTCATATTCTCTCTTGATGCTCACCCGGATGATCTTGACTCCACTCCTATTGTTCAGCAATTTCCCGATGTATTTGGAGAGGTCAACTCTCTACCACCTAAACGGGAAATCGATTTCTACATTGATCTTATTCCTGGAGCTACTCCCGTAGTTCTCCCACACCGAAGGATGGCTCCTAAAGAAAAAGCTGAACTAAAAACTCAAACTGATGACCTATTTGCTAAGGGTTTGATAAGGAGAAGTTGTTCTGAATGGGGCGTCGCAGTTGTATTTGTCACCAAATCAGATGGATCTCTTTGCATGTGTGTTGATTACAAAGAACTAAACAAACGCACTCTCAAGAATCGCTATCCGATGCCTCGCATCAACGATTTATTCGATCAGCTCCATGGAGCTAAAGTCTTCTCACAACTTGATCTAGCCACTGGGTTCCACCAATTCAGAGTAGCAGAAGATAGTATCCATAAGACAGCTTTCCGTACCGAGAATGGATTCTATGAATGGTTGGTTATGCCATTCGGTTTGACCAACGCACCTGCTTATTTCGTCGACTTGATGAATCGAGTCTTTCGTGATGTCCTTAACAAGTTTGTTCTTGTATTCATTGATGATATTCTCGTCTTCTCCAAAGACGAGAAAGAGCATGAAACACATCTCTGTTATGTTCTGGAAACTCTCCGAAACCATCAGCTTAAAGCCAAGTTCTCTAAATGCCACTTCTGGCGAGACGAAGTGAGATTCCTTGGCCATATTATTTCTGAAAATGGGATTTCGGTCGATCCAGCTAAGATCGCCATAATCAATGTAAGTTCTATCTTATTCGTTGTTTCTGTTCAAAAATCTTATCTCTTTCTAATTTGAATCAATTAATCTACAGGATTCGGAGACTCCTCAGAATCCTACAGATATTTGTAGTTTCTTGGGCTTAGCCGGTTATTATCGCCGATTTATTGAGCACTTTGCCTGGATTTCTGCCCCAATTACTGCTTTAACTCGGAAGGATGTTAAGTTTATTTGGAGTGAGAAATTTGAATCAGCTTTTAATGAGTTGAAGCGCAAGTTAACTTCAGCCCCAGTTCTTGCGGTAATCGATGGAAGTGAAGGATTAACTGTCTATACAGATGCTTGCCGAGAGGGTTTAGGCGCTGTCATTATGCAAAATGGAAAGGTTATTGCTTATGCGGGTCGTCAGTTGAAGATCCATGAATTAAACTATGCTACACATGATCTGGAGCTTCTTGCAGTTGTATTTACTTTGAAACTATGGAGACATCATCTTTTGGGAACCAAATTCGAATTATCCACTGATCATAAGTCCTTGAGGTATATCTTTTCTCAGAAGGATTTGAACCAGAGACAAGTCCGATGGCTCGAATTCTTAGCTGCATATGATCTCGACATCACTTATACTCCGGGGAAAGCAAATGTTGTAGCAGGTGCTTTGAGCCGTAGCAAAGCATTGTCTTGTTGTAATCTTGTTGAAGGCATGCTATTTCAGCTCATTATCTCTCCATCTCTTATGGATTGCATCAAAGCTAAACAATATGAGGACACTTTGCTCTATCATATAAAGGAGTTAGTTCTTGGTAGAGTTGGAAATGCTGACAGTAAAGTGGGAGCACAAGTAGATAGTAATGGAGTTCTGAGGATCGACAACCGTATTTGTGTTCCTAATGTCGATGGATTGAGAAAAGAAGTGCTTAGAGAGAACCATCAGTCATCACTTTCATTTCATCCTGGTGTCACTAAGATGTATCGTAATATGAAGCGTTTATATTGGTGGAGTGGGATGAAGAGAGATATTTCTACATATGTCAGTAGATGCACCACTTGCCAACAAGTCAAGGCCGATCACCAGAGGACTGCCGGTTTACTTCAACCCCTAGAGATTCTGTGTTGAAAGTGGGATCAGATTTCTATGGACTTCATTGATGGATTACCAAGGACCAGAAAAGGTAACGAGAGTATATGGGTGATTGTTGATAGGTTGACCAAATCTGCTCACTTTATTCTTGTAAAGACCACTCGTACTGCTTCGAGTCTGGCCGAGATTTATATGAAAGATATTGTTAGACTTCATGGAGTTCCGTCTAGTATTGTATGCGATCGAGACCCATTATTAACTAGTAAATTCTGGAAGGCATTTCAAGACGTCTTAGGAACTAAACTAAATCTGAGCACAGCCTATCATCCTCAAACAAATGGCCAAACTGAGAGGGTGAATCGGATTTTGGAGGATCTACTCCGAGCTTGCATTATTGATTTCGGTGGATCTTGGGAAGACCATCTCAATTTGGTTGAATTCACTTATAATGACAGTTATCAGGTAAATCAAAATTTCAATTCGAATAAGCAAACTTGAATTGAAGTTTAACCATCTTTATAATCATGCGAGTATCGATATAGCACCATTCGAAGCTTTATATGGACGGGCATGCAAATCGCCAGCTTGTTGGATTGAGCCTGGTGATCGATTAGTTCTTGGCCCAGATATGATTATGGAAGCATCCGAGAAGGTTAATGAGATCAGAAGAAAGATGAAGACCGCACAGGATAGTCAGAAGAGCTATGTAGATAGGCGTAGAAGGGATTTGGAGTTCCAGGTTGGAGATGAGGTATTTCTGAAGGTATCACCTTTGAAGAATGTTATTCGATTTGGTCGAAGTGGGAAACTTGCTCCTAGATTTGTTGGACCATTCACTATCACCGAGAGAATTGGTACACTAGCTTATAGAGTCGCATTACCAGAAAAATTTGAGGGCATGCACAACGTATTCCATGTTTCACATCTTCGGAAAGTCGTGCGTGATCCATCCATGACCATTCCTATTGCTCAGTTAGATGAAGTAGATATTGAGCCAGATTTAACTATCGAAAGGAGACCACTTCGGAATGTCGATCGTGAGACAAAGCAACTAAGAAGGAAGTCTGTAAATCTCGTCAAAGTCCAGTGGAGTGTAGATGAGCGAGATTGCACATGGGAAACTGAGGATAGTATCCGGGATTCAAACCCCGAATTACTGATTTCAGGTATAAATCCAATTTTCTTAAAATCTATCTTGACTTTTCTGCTTACTTCATTCTTACTTCACCGTCTCGTTTCTTTTCGAGGATGAAAAGTTTTTAGTGGGGGAGAATGTAACGACCCTGAATTTCCGACCGAATTTTTTTTTTAAATCCATTATTTTAATATAAAATGTGAAACTTGCATACGATCTCAATTAACGTCCAAACTTTGTTTATAAATTGCGCCTAGATAGTTAGAGATATGGGTAAAGTTTCGTCGTAAAATACCGCAGTAAATTTCGTTCGCGTTTTATTGCACGTCAGTTCATTTTAAAGTGTGTAAAAAAATTTATCTTCCGAACCTGAATATTTTTACATATAAAAATTCAAAATCATCTTCTGACAGAGACGTCATTTTTCATTTTTCAAAATTCGGACTTCTTTAGCTCCGTCGATCTTATTTTTCTGCGTTTTTCCTGCATTTTCCGTAGTAGAAAATTCGAGTTTTTATAATTCAATTGTACCACTGATATCTATATACCGTTGTGTTCGCCTCGTCGCGCTGATCAAAATGGTATATTTATTTGTATCATTCGGAGTTCGGAGTTGAAAGTTACAAATTGTTTAACGGTTTGAAACCTGTCCGTTACACTATTAAAACCAGTGTCTATCAGGCTTCACTGGGTGGAATTCGAGGCATCTTCTGGTCAGTAATTACTCTTTGAAACTCCAACAGCCTTTTAGTGTACCAATGACAATCAATTAGGGTTCTTTGATTTCCAACGTTCTGTATATACTGCCTTTTCTTTTTTGGTTAGGAGGCAAATTCATTTATCTGGTACGAGTTCTTCTCTTCCCCATTTCTTCATTTTGTTTTAAAATTGCTCCTCCAGTTCATGCAACTCTTCCTCCACCGCGTGCTCCACCAACCTCCGCCCACGTCCCACTGCTCTGCCCACGTCCCACTGCCACCACTCCAGTCCGCATTCCCACGCCACCATCCGCCCCACGTTCCCATCCGCCTCCAGCCAGCCATTCGCATCCCCACGTGCCCTACCCACTGACCGCCAGCCCCGCATCCCCACTGCTCCAACCGCCTATGCCACTGTCCTACCCACTGACCGCCAGCCCCGCATCCCCACTACTCCAGCCGCCTACGCCCACTGCCCTACCCACTGTCCGCCCACAACCCACTGCCGTACGTCAGTTGTATATCTATGTTTCAGTTTTGAAGTTATGGTTTCTATATAGTTGTTTTAAAGTGAATACAGTTTATATATTCTGATTATAAAGTATGTATATAGTTTGTGTTTGAAATGTGATATACCAGTTTGTTATATAAAGTATTTATATAGTTTTACATAGTTTAGTTTATATGTTAGTTTAGTTTAGTTTTGTTATATAAGGTTATATCTTTATTTACAAAAGTTGTATTAGACTTTATTTTAAATTGTGTTTAAAGTTCAAATTTATTTTGTAAACTATATAACTTTGAAAATTCTGGTTGCTCACATACAGTGTTTTACTGTATTTGTTTCAGCTACTGCTTCGGAGACTTAGGCTTCCATTCAGCGTCGGATCTATCTTGTTTCTTTGCTTTATTCGTGTTCGGGTTCGTGCTTGTGTTGTCTATCTAGTCTATTCATTTTCGTGCTTCGCTATCGCCTTCTTTCACCACGCAAGGTGAATATTTCATTCACGACTCAATCTATTATGCTATGATAATCAAGTGATAGATGTTGTTAATATTAATTTGGATGTTAAAATGGTTGATGTTATAATTGTTCACATAAACTGTCAATTGCTATACAAGTTAAAATTGAATATTGTTAGAGTTTAAAATTGCAAATTGACGCCATGTATTGTTTAAAAAGATTTAACGTGTTAAATTGTGATTGATGTTGAATTTAGTTGTTAATCTAAGTGATAATTAACATGAAATTGAATTTGATATAGGATAGTTAACAAATGTAAAATGGATTATATATGTTGAACTTGACCCCTTTTAAATGTTAAATAAATCGACACGTAGAAAGAGTGTTAACTACACTTTGAACCATTAAATGTATGATTGATGTAGTAATTTGATAATAGACACCAAGTGATAACCATAATGTAATAATCTTTAATCTGCATGAAATGATAGTGTGGATTCTAGGAATAATTATATTAATTTGCATAAATAACAAATGTAAATTAATACGATTATTTCGAGATTATTTTAATAAATTGTTGAATTGTTATGTATGGTTGCTATTGCTTGTTTATTTACTTTGACACCATCCCAGTTATCACACTACAAGTTCCCTTTGCTATGCTTTGTTTTTATTATTTAATGATATTGGGTTGAAATGATAAATATCCAATTAAACAACTTTTGCCTAGGATAGATAATTAAAAATAAGAAACCCGATTGGTCAACAAAAATCATTTTGAAATTGAAATCTATTTGAAATTAAGGAATGAACTTAACAATTTGTTTGGAAATTAAGTAACGAACTTAATGGATTTAATCGAAATAAATTAATGGATTTAATTGAAATAAATTAATGGATTTAATTGAAATAGATTAATGGATTTAATTGAAATAAATTAATGGATTTAATTGAAACGGATTAATAAATCTATTTAATTGAATAAAAAGAATTGACAAATTTAATTGAAATGATATTTAGAAACAAGTAAGTTTTAGAATTTAATAATTTAAAATTTTATTAGACTTGTTAGATTTAGATTTAAAACTCGATTTTAATTAAATAGATTTGGAACTTGTTATAAAATGTAATTTGAGATTAAGTAACATTTGACTTATGAGGAATACAAAACTAACTAAAGTTTTATGGATTTAATTTAGTGATAATTTAAATTTAAAATGATTTTAAATTTAATGAATTAATTAAATCAGGATATTGTAAACTGAATATGGATTGAGTTGATTTGTAACTTGGAAAAAACTTATTTGTGATATGTAGATCATGGAACCAAATAAATGAAATGGATTTCTTTAAATAGAAATTTAATTGAATTTGGTAAATAAATCAATGAAGTTTTGATAAAAAGGGATTTAGTTAATGAAATTGATTTAATCGAATTTATGATTATATTTAATGTAACGATGAATGTAAATATGAATTAAAATGAATAGAATCTGATTTAATGATTTGAACTAAATTGACCATTAAATTGAATCCATTGATTATGAATTAAATTTAATAAGTGAAATTTGGATCTTATTGAATTGAACTTGAATACTTAATTATATTGTTAACTCAAGGGTTTGAACTAGAATTTCATTTGGAAATATGATTTTTAAATATCTGAAATAAAATTGAATCGTGAAATGTCAAAATTTGGAAGTCGAATTTGCAACTTGACTTTTGGACTTTGATTTGTTTAAACTTTAGCTTAAAAACGACCATCGGGTAATAAATACGTAGTTATGAAAGAGACCGGGATCGGATATGGACATACTCTCTGTCGATACCGAAAACCACTTTAATAACTATTATACGTGGAGTGTTGATCCAGAATGAAGTGGATGGTTTGGTGAACGCGTTGACTGAAGAAAGAGAATGATATTGGATGACCCCTGACATGACTAAAACTGGAGCCGCGCCGGGCCATTGAGGTTCGCCACCTCTAGTGAACACACTTCTTCGATACCATATCTATTACTTTTGTGATTCGATTTGGGTGCACCCCTTGATTGGGAGTGTTGTTTCGCGGTGTTGAGGTAGTAGCTGCTATGCTCAACATCAGTCCGGATCACGCAACTACTAGTATCCTAGTTGGTATCGCCATATGTACCTTGTCATACTGATTATCCTATTCGCGACCACTACGATTTGTTTTGTGTTATACCTATGGGGTACCCTCTGATAACCACTAGTTTACGGTGGGGTTTACGGTGTTGTATAGACTATGGCATTATAAAAATGTGTTAAGGGGGATTATGGTAACGCCTTAACACTATTTTAATATCGCACTTTACTGATTAGACATTATCTACATATCGTATTCTATTGTATATATAGATAATTTATCGGATCCTTAGAGATGTTTATTTTTTTTCATCTTTGAGTTATGGACTTTATTCCTTGCACATGATTATCTTGTATAAGATTTTGAGTCCTGACTCGAGTGTTTTCTTTTGTATATGCTCGGGTCAGTCTGAAGCTATCCAGTTGCTGATCAAGGTTGGTTGAAGATGCTGAAGACTTAGCATTTATCTTTATCAGTTTATTTCCATTCCAGTATTGATGTACTAGTCTATTGGACATTTATGTATTTCCTCTCAGTCACTTTATGTTGAGACATTGTTGTATTTCCTGTAGTAGCTTCATGAACTGCTATTATGACGATGTATTTTCCGCAGCATTATTCTATGACTGTTCTGTGTCTGTGATGTTGTATTGATTCTCATTTACATTATGTATTTATAATCCCATAATGATTCGTTTTTTGTATTATTTAAGCTGACATGTGTGGATTATTGTCAATTTAAATGGTCCAAATATACGGGTTGTTACACCTTCCTTCTTCTTGCCATCGACCAAATCCAAATCGTGCATCAACTACAACAGTTTCATTCAACTCCCCCCTGATATCCACTTGGCACTACCACTAGTACTTCCCCCTGTACAACAACCATACCCCCAACCAGCAAATCGTATCACCTGAACTACCTTGCTCCACAACCAGCAAACCCAATTCCTCCATCATCTCAATTGCCACTAACATCTCTTCAATCGCCCCACCATCAATCATACAAACTACTGCGATAACCATCATTTCTACAACACTTCCTCCCTACTGCAATTGTCCTCACCATCACTCGACCATCCCTAAACCACTGAAATCGCAACTAGCCTTCACCAACCCAATTCTCAAACCACGAACACAGTTGAACCTACCCGCGATCCTCCCCTTGACCTCTGAACCATCTGCGATAGTACGCCAGAACAAAAACCACCCAAATTCTCGACCTTGCAGCGAGCATCGATCAACCCATCAATCCCCTGAAAACAATCATCTAAAATTTGAGGTTGATTTTGATTTTTTGATTCTGAATTTGGGATTTCAGAAATTGTGTTGATACGAGAATTCAGTTAAAAAAGGCAAGGTTTAAAAAAGAGAGGTACTTTGGTAATTGAATTTGATGATTTCGGTGGTAATTTGGGCCGGTTAGATTTTGTTTGGGCTGAATGTCCTTTTGATCTTTTGTTTATTTTCTTTTGTTCTCTTCATTAAAAAAACAAAAACAAAAAAGGGGTTTGCTTCCTTTATAAAAAAATATTTTAATTTAAAATTTGTTTTGTTTTAATTTAGTTTGTTTTGTTTTTTAGTTGTTTTAAGTTTCTTCATTTGATATAAAAAAAACCTTTCAAATATATATATATATATATATTGTATATATCTTGTTTGATCCCTTTTTCAAGTTCCAAGTGGTAGAAGTGCTTGCCAAAAATAAATTGCTTGCTTGGTTATAAAAAAATCGCCGCTAAAAAAAATTGCTAATAATTCTGCACGCTCTGGTATCGTGCTTTCATCTCTAGTATTATTTTAATTACCTTGTTGGTTGCTGGCATTTGCATTTATAAAATAATTTCAAAAACAAAATTCAAAAACAAAAAAAAATTCATTATAGTTGCATTGTTAAATTCACGTTTAATTTCAGTTTTGCATTCATCTCATCTTATTTTCTATTCTAAGGGCAACACCCCAATTCATATAAGGTAGGAGATTTCATCACCCCTTTCTTAGCCCACAAATTGCATTTCATCATAGAATTTGAATAATAATAACGGTTAGAACTTTGAATTAAGGGAGTCGCGAGCTCACTTAGGGCTTATTTGTATCTTGACAATTGTCTTCTTTGAACAATTTTATTTCTTGGTGTCTAGGCTACATCAGAGCAATAACCATTTATAAATATTACGGTGATTCGTAAATATTATAGTGGTTGTTTCTCTGAAGGTACTTAAACCTTCGGTTGCATTACTACGGTTATTCGTGGTGCATTGATAACTCCTGCCCGTTACCTGGCTAAGAAATATTTTTGTTGATTTAAGGCAAAGTGTGATTATACAATTTTGGGTAAGGAGCTACTAAGGATAGAAAATTTGTAATTAAGTCATTTGCATTCATTTAGTTGCAATAGTTCATGCATATTTAAAAAAAATCCAAAACCAAAAAAAAATTGTAAATTTAACTTAACTTGGTTTTTTTTAAATAAAAAAAAATCCTTTAAAATCCTTTCCTTTGAAATTTTCAATCAAAATCAAAAATCCAAAAAAATAACCTAAGTTTCTTTTTCTTGAAAAAAAAACAAAAATCAAACTTCTCTTTTGAAAACTAAAATTCTCTTGGTAAATATTTTTTTCCTTCCTTTTAAAAAACAAAATATAAAAAAATCAACAAAAATAATTTTTCACTTCGTTTTTCATATCTTGTTTCATTCTTCAAAAACTCAATTCTAACTTCTTTCTCTTCTCAACTTTTAATTGTGCATGAGTACTTGGACTCGTGACACAAAAACGAACACTTGGACTTGTAATTCAACAACTAATCGTTTAACTCAAACAAACGATCCTCTTGAAATGGAGAATGAGAACGCCCATCGAACTCTTATGGATAGAATCTTTCTTGATAGAGTTTCTATTCCATCTTGCATCACGCTACCCGCCCCTATGGGTAACCATTTCGAAATTCACTTGAACCATATTGCCATGCTTCCAAAATTTGGCAATTTTGAGCACGATAACCCATACATCTTCTTGATGAAATTTGAATAAGTTTGCACAACCATGGAACCCCAACAACTTTCTGATGACGGAATCAAACTTTGATTAATTCCATTTGCTCTCACGGATTAAGCTAAAAAATGGTTGTATAGCTTACCGTCTAACTAAATTAAAACTTGCGAAGAATTCGTGAAAGTTTTCTTAAAAACGTTCTACCCCTTGGAAAAAACATCTAAAATTCGAAACGAAATCGTAAATTTTCATCAATTCAGGGGAGAATCATTCGGAAAATATTTTGAAAGATTCAAAGAGCTTTTGATAAAATGGACGCTTTGCCAAATCCTATACGATGGACTCGAAAACAGCTCGCGAACCATGCTCGAATCAATGTGCCAAGGAAACTTTCTCGCCCAACATCACGATGATGCTTGGCAATTTCTTGAGAATCTAGCCGAAAACACTACAACAAAAGTTTGTTTTGACAGCATTTATTATCAGCGTTTAAACATTGAATGCTGTAGTAAATGTTTCTGAGAGAGTTATTCGTGAGGATAAACGCTGAAAATAGTGTCGCTGTGTTTATTTTGGTTTGTCGCCAACTCACGTGTTTACTTCCAGAGAAAATTCATTTTCCCTCGTCTCTTAATAATTCATTTCCCTCTCCATCGTTTTTCATTTTTCCAACTGTCCATTTCGATTTCAATTCTCCTACCACCAGATTGCAGCATCGTTCATCTTCCGTGTCGATTTTGATTGAGCGTCTCTGTCGCCGGCTCTTCTATCAGCATCGATTTGGAATTGATTGCCCTAAACTTGGTGGAACTGGTGAGCGTTTTTTCTTAACCCTAGTTTTCAGTTAAGTTTGAAACATTGCAAAGTATCATATCTTGCTTATCTGATCAAGTTTAAAGTTTCAAACGATTTCGGTTATTAGATCGAGAAGGAAAAAAAATTAACTAAAGATGAACGTGGATTATTAGAATGTTTGCTGCCTCTTTGATCCATTAACGATTTCCCTTTCCAACTTTTAAAGTGTGAATTTGTAAATATCAAACTGTTTATTTTTGGAACTTAATTCACAATGACATCTCTTACCCAGTCTTTAGTCCATATGATTGCGAATTTGGAAGAAGAAGAAAAAATCAGTTGATTATGGAATCTTTGGCTGTAAATTCTTGGTGTTTTGTGGTGAGGACGATGATTAAGATATAGCTAGGGTTGACGTTAGAATAGCTGGCTGGTTCAGCTTGTTTCGAGCAAGGTACTATGAAACAAACAGAAAGTGTCATATTATATTTAATAACTGGCGCCATTGAATTGAGAGAATTAATGAGTTTAATAGCTTTGAATGACTGCTTACTAAATATATAATTCAGATTCTAAATTTTTTAAATTAGAAAACGCAAATCAGCTTGAAGTTTTCTTATAACATCAAAAATATAGATTTAGAGTTGTTTATATACGGTCAAATCTCGACGATCTGATGTTGATTTAGAGTTGTTTAATATAGATTTAGAGTTGTTGATATGTAGACAGTGGTTATGTGGGAAGTTAATGAAGTGAATATGTGGATGTGGTCTGATGCAAGATTGATGGTGGAAGTGCAGAGTCATGTAGACAGTGGTTATGTGACAGTTTGAACAGAGATTGGAAGATGTGAATTGGTGAACGAAGTGGATGAACTGGTGAAGTCTGATGGTCAGTAGCCGTAATTGATGTACAATAGGAGTTGTACAATGGCTGTTGATGGTTTGAATGTGTATAGTAGGAATTGTGGCTATGAGTAAGGAGACTCTTTTTTCCTGAATAAACCATTTTGTTTTCGTACTTACAATCATAACAACTAATTGAATTTTGTCATATAAATTCATTGGAGTGAAACTACAAATTTATACCTGAAACTATTTATCTCTATTCACTGTAAATTGATAAATGGAGTGAATTCTGATTTTTTTTCTTTATATTTTTTTGACATGGAGCATGGGTGGATAAATGTTTGTCTGAGATAAGATGAATCACATTACTACATCTTAGATTTCATGAATTTTTTTGCTACATATTTACCACGGTTGTGTTTACATATTTGTAGTAGCTGATTTTGGATATTCCCCTTAATTGGTGATAATGTGTCCATGTCTATTTGTCAATTTTAATTTGAGGTAGGTATTGTTAGTATATTCAATTGTATAGCACTTTCCTATTTTTAACTTTTGAAATCTTTCCTTCTCATTTCCATAACAAAGAAACTTTTCCTTCTCATGAAAAAAGAATTGAAGTTTCTTACTGTTGCAAATTCTTCAATGACCCACTAAATTATCTACCGCCTCTGCTGACAAGATGTTATTGAAAGTTAAAACTTAAAACTACTATCTGTAGTCTTTATTTAAAATTTTGCTTCACCACATTACGCATTGCAGTTAACATGTTTTTTGAATATTCGAAAGGTACAATATGGAGTACAATTTAGCTATGATGTACTTCAGAAAGTCTTGAATAAGTAATGTGAACATGTAAATATAAGATCTAAATTAGGTATGAAAAAGTACCTGCTTAAAGTTTTTGATGATGTTCAACCAAAGGGTTCATTAATGAAGAATTATGTAAATGGAAGCAAATGATCAGACTCTTTACTGACATCAAGTATCAGGAACCAAATTTATTGTTAATGGCGCAAGCCAAGTATCAGGAGAGGGGTAATGCATAGACATTACTCCGGTGCTACAAAATAGCGCCGTTGTAATGGCAAATTTTTTTGGAAACAGTTTGGCTTACATAATTCCTTTTGGTTTGTGGCCTAAATTCATGTGGATGTTTCCCAGTGTAGCTTTGCAATGTTTATACATAACAACTAAATGTCAGAAGGTAACGCGTTAACCAATACATTTTGAATCGTTGTATATGCATTTTAGTTGTGTCATGCCTCTGTTGGTTACTTGTATGTTTTATGTTTCTGGCTTCATGTTCCTATTGTCATGTCGCAGTGTTACACTCGTTTGTTGGTGATGCCTGCTTTGGAAATTTATGCATTTTTTTACTAGATTTGGTATCGGTAATCTCTACTTGTTTAAATAGTCTAATTTCCAATTACTATTTTAGCATTTTAGATACTTGATTGCTTCCATATTATATATGATGATGGAGAAAGACTGGTTGCGTCTACACAGGTAATCATATACAAGTAAATTTACACATAACTTTAGACTTAACATGTTTTGAAAATGAAAGCTAACATTCTTGTTGCTTTCAATTTTAAACATAGAACCAGTAAAGAGTATGGAAAAGGAGCTCAAAATTTTGTACGTGTTGCGAAGAAAAAGTTAGGGGATGTAGAGAAAATTTTGTGTCCTTGTTTAGATTGTTGAAATCTTAGTCATCATTATGGTGAAACCATCATTGAGCATTTAATTATAAAGGGAATGGATCCTAAGTACAAAGATGGTAGGTGGTATAATCATGGCGAGCAAGTAGATGTTGAAAATAATAATAAAAAGAGTGAGGCGTACGACTTACTCAAAGCAATTCACTATGAAGATGAAGACTACTTTAATCATAATTTTTTTGATGATGATAAAGATAAGGATGATGCACAGAGACGACACGATGATTTACTCAAGAACTTGGAAGATGCAGAAACCCCATTATATCCTGGTTGCATAGATCATACAAAGTTATCTGCCATCACTATTTTGTATAACCTTAAATGCGAAACTGGATTATCCGATTCTGGTTTTGATAAGCTTCTTAATGTGCAACAACTGTTTTTGCCAAAGAATAATGTACTTCCTAAGACTTTATATGAAGTAAAGAAATTCCTCAAACTATTTGATATGGGGTTTGAAAAGATTCATGCATGTGAGAACAAACAGCCAAAACATTTGCCATTGTAATTCAACTCTTATACAGAGCATTTACAATAGAACAGGGTGTTGGTGAGAGTGAGGTTTTTCTTTTTGTTTTGTTTTGTGTGTGTTTTGCATTTAAAAAAAACCATTTTGTTGTGTGATTTTTATGTGATTTTTGTGCTCATTTTGTTGTGTTTTTGTTTTTCCGGTCTATATTTGTTTTGCATTTGCATTGCTATTTAACAAAAAAAACACATTACAATTCAAAACCCAAAAAAAGGTCATTTCATTTTCATTGGTTTACATTTTTCTTCTTCCTCTCCTTTCAATTTTTTTACACTGTTTTTTTGTTTTACATTTCACTCAGTGTTACAAAACTACTCTCTGCCTGTTACATTTACAAACCCCCTGCATACTCCACTGCCAAACTCTCCCATAACAGCGCAGCACATTCTTCCCGACCACATCCACTTCTCTCTTCACTGATTCCACAACCTAACTGCTGTCAACATTCTCACCTTCACATACATCCCCTGCCTTGTTAAACCCTGCCTTAAATTACATTCTGTACACAACCATTTACATTCTACTGCTCTCGGCCTCAATATTATTATTGGCAATCCCAATGCAGCTCTTCTCCAGTTTGACAGTAGTTTGACCACTTTTTTCTATTCTGGGGAGGTGGTTGGTGTTGCTTATGCACCATGGACTCAGGTTTTATTCCTTTTCTTTTCTTCATTTTGTCTTTACTGATACATACATCTGAATGATCACTGTCTGGTACGAGATTTCACCAACACTTTTTTATAAAAGGTTGCTAACAAGCATTTAGAATTTTGTTAACAAATAATTACAAGTTTTTTCTTTTCTTAAGACAAAATTTTTAATGGAACCAAGCGCAACTTTCAGAAAAAGTACATGTAATCCAGCAAATACTAATTAGCAATACTCTTGTCTCGTGTTTTTGTTGGCTTCTCACTACTTCCTTGCGTTCCCGTTCCCTTTCTGCTTTTTAGCTTTTTTGAAAGATAAAACCAATTAATCTTCACTTTCAAAAAGTCTTATTAAGTCCATCCAAACGAATCAAATGTTTCTTTGATTTTCCTTTAATATGCTTTCACTAGAGAGAGAGATAGCATGAATAAAGAAATTATTGCAAAACTTACCAGTTATCTAAGGTAAAATAATTACTAACTGATCATATATATTCTACAGTTTTATTTTTTATTTTTTCTTGGTCCCAAATATTTCTTAATCCAAAATAATAATTTTGCTAATTACCAAAAACATCAGATATTGAGTAATTATATTATATTTAACAAATAACACAATAATGGATGAAAAACTAATTCATGAAAAATGGATAATGTGAACGACGAACTTATATACAGTACATATTTAATAGTACTGGATTTTTTTGGAATACATTTGGCCCATGACAAATGTTATACATCAGCTATTAAAATAAGTAATATAGAAAACTATTCATTACTCACTGTTTCTTTACATCTGAAAAGGTAAAAACAAACATGTTAAACCATTTATTCTTTGGTTAAATGAACGTCTATTTATTTTTACCATTAATTTGTAATATTATTGATTTGGCAGGATAAAGGAAGTTGGGGAGAAGAGAACACATCCGTAGTGGTAAAAATCCAACGGTTGCAACATCATACATAATTTGATATCTAAATCAATAATCAATATAATATAGTTTTGGTTTATTGCAGAGTAAGTATAGTCAAACAGGTGATAATTGTAGTTTACTGCCTTGGCATGGAGATGATGACGAGGTTGTCGCCGAAGGAAAAATTGTGTCAAGCGATCCGAAAGAACTGTGCAATGAAGTCCCTTTAGGTCCAAATGCCAAAAAAAATTTGATTGTCCATCCAAGAAAATTAGATGTTTTCTTATGGAGGCCTTCTCCTGGTTTGGTATATATAAGAGATGCCAAGGATGAGATAGTAGCATGGCCAGCTGATAAAGTTGTTATACACAAAAGTGAGGACTCCAAAAAACAAAACAAGGTAAGTTTAACACTAATTAGCATTTTTTAATATGTAGGGCCATCATGGATAATAATCTCTATCCATAAATTTAGCATTTTATGGTAGTATGGTAGTATGGTTTAGCATTTTTTTGTATATTTCTATTGCTACAACGCTTTAAAGATGTGTTACTGAAATTTGTGCAATGTTTTTGTATATTTCTATGTTCAACTTAAACAAATGTATTTTTTTAATAGATTAAAACTAATAGCATGGAAACCAATT
The DNA here is from genome assembly GCA_030737815.1 of Allium fistulosum. Classification (NCBI taxonomy): domain Eukaryota; kingdom Viridiplantae; phylum Streptophyta; class Magnoliopsida; order Asparagales; family Amaryllidaceae; genus Allium; species Allium fistulosum. The sequence goes on along the minus strand of CM060902.1, from coordinate 1,243,333,652 downwards.
GCAAGCTGTATGATTGGGGTGGGAGCAAAGAACTGGTTGCTGAAGGACGAGTGTACTCGAGTGATCCAAATCAGATAATTAATGGTATTCCTCTTGGACCAGATGCCAAGATAGTTTGGGTGGACAATCCGAAAAAAGAAGATGCATTTTTGTGGAGGCCTATAGTTGGCATGACATGTATTGGAGAAGCTATTGGTAAGAAAATAGCATGGCCAGAATCAACAGTGGTTGTTGAAACGGTTAACGCTAGCACATGTCCTACTCCTATGATCAATGCTCCAACATCTCTTACGGTAACATGTTCATATTGCTAATATTTCTCTCAAAGAATTGTTGATATCGTATTACCATTTTTTTTGTTATGTGATAGAGTGCAAATTTTTCTGCAAATACCAAATGCAAGTTGATTGATTTAGAGGGTACGGGAAAAATAGTAGCAGAAGGAACCGTGTCTTCAACAGATCCAAATGCTTTGGTACATTCTGTTCCACTGGGACCAAATGCGATAAGAGTTTGGGTGGATGTTGTAAAAGTCCCAAATGCACCTATATGGCGGCCTACATCCTTCATGGAATGCTTATCAGATGCTATTGGCTCGACTGTAGCATGGCCTGTTGCGAATGTTAGAATTGGCTCAACTTCCATGTAAGTTTCACATCTTGTTTATATGCAATAGACAAGATAAAAAACTACTATAGTTTCATTTGATTAAATATGCTAGTGTAAATGAGCATTGATTGGCTGTGAGCGGTTTTATTAAATCTCATAAATTCAAATCCATTGTTAACTCTCCTGATTTTAACAATTTATTCTTTGGTTAACTATAAGATGGTGGCTCTCAAACTGACGTTCATGGCTCTAAATTTAGATACACCGTTATGTGAAAACAATAATTGAAAAGTGGGTAGATATATATGTTTCTTTTGCTTAAGTTTGAAGATGATGGTTCAAATAAGGGTTTGATTCAACACGGTTTCGACTGTTTTATGGTTGAACCATCGGTTCACGAGATAAACTACTGATTTTGCAAATTGCAAGTCAAATCTCAAAACCATCAATCATGAAATAAAAAGTTGAAGTATGTGTTTGTCAGATCTTTTTTAAAATTTGCAAACGAAACTTGATTCTTCACGTAACTTAAAAACTAAAAAACAAAACAAAACCCTTTTATCTATCAAGTAGTGTGTATACATGTACCATCGAATTGCAGATAATAATATTGTAAAATAATATATTTTCATTTTGTAACCTTTATTTTAATTTAGTTTCATTTATTTAAAATTCAAATCAATTGATTTTGTTGAAACATTAAATAAAATTTGAAATATTATAGGATACATGTTAATTGTATTGAGATAAATGGTTGTGAGCTGAAAAGTTGAGATTTTTGAAAATATTGAGAGCTTAGATTAAAATATTAACGAGGAGATCAAAAATGAGTGATTTGAATATAAAAGTAGATAGACTAATTTGAATTGGAATTTAAAACTTATATGTACTTGAATGTTAATTAAAGAAAATAAGAGAACTAAGAAGAAGGCAGTGGACTCTGAATGTGCAACTTATCAAACCCAAGTTGGACTGTCTGCATGGAATAGTGACGGTAGACCAAATGTCATAAATATTGAGATATAAAAATATATTGAAATAGTTTTGGTGAGACTTGGACTCGTATCCTAAAATCTTAATCTATGTACAGAGAAAGGTAAAAATAATGGGATTTGGTTTTGTTGACAGAATTGTGCAAGGGTATGCACTATGATGTGCAGGCAGCAATGAAGTATGGCAGTTGTAACAAGGAAAAACAGGAAATATATGAAATGTACAGAGAAAATGCAACTGTTTTGAAATTGTAAATGTTTGTTAATGTGCCAGTATACTGGTGGGTATTTGGCAGGCAGCTTGTTTGTATGAGAGGGAGGGTTGGTATGAAGGCTGTATGTGAGGGATGGTTGTGATCGAGATAGAGATGATATGTGCAGTTGGAGGTTGAACAGAGAGGTTTGCTGATGGGGGAGTGAAGTTTTTTGTGGTTTATTGAAGTGATTTGTGGTGGTATATGAGAGATTTGAGAGCAAGGCAGTAAGGGGTTGAAGCGGATGTGCAGCAGTGGGTTGTTTGTTGATGGTGGTCAGAAAAGTTTGGTGGTGAGATGTTGACAGTTTATGAAGGAGATGGTTGAGGGGGTTTGAGGAGCAGTAGCACTGCAAGTTATATGTATGCATAGTTGATAATGTAAATGTACAGTTGAGAACGTAAAAACAAGTTGAGGATGTGGGGAATGGCAAGGCAGTGAAGAGGTGTGTTTGGAATGACAGAGAGTGTTGTTTGTAGAAGGTGTTCACTAGTATGTGATTGTTGCAGTTTTGGTTGAGAGGCAGTGTTCACAGGTATATGAAGTGCTGACTGGCAGTGGTAGAAGGTGTTCACTGATTGACGCAGAAATACGTTGATGGCAAGCAAGGCAGTTATGAAGGAATGCAAATGCAATTAAAACTAGAAAACAAACAAACAATCAAAATACAATCAAAATTCACAACTAACACTCTTCCAACTTCCATCAAAAAGGGTGGTACGGGATAAACTATTCCAACCGTTTTCCTGCTGTTCGCATATCGGTGTTCAGATAAGTTATTTGGCTCTCACTGAAATCTAAGTTAAAATTGTATTTACTAATATGGCGGTTTAGCAGCAGCACGTGCACATAACGTTGCCTTTTTTACCAGTAACATGTGTTTACATGCTTGCAACTTATACATAGCAAGCTAAAAATAATAATTAACCGCAGTATTTGCTCCTTTTATTCTGTTACTATATTTGTGCAGACTTGCACACACTTACTGTCTAACTGTATAATATATACGGTGGTCCTTTAGAATTGTGCAAACTGTGTTTTCACCATATCTACACTATTATTTCTTATGTATTTGTTTCCAAGCTATTATTAGTTCTGTTCCATTTTGGCATTATAGTTTGATAATATTGGCTGATGGATGAGTTGAACATTTAAACGTTGAACACATCTACTGTCCGCAGAAAAATAATACAAATCGTGCACAGTTTTTAAGTTACGTAAATGACTTCTGCCTGTTTAAATTCCTACCAGTTACAACATACAACCGAAGACAAAAAGTATCGTAAATTGAAACTGAACAGTTTCCTACATTTATTTCATCAGACTACCAAAGGTCACCATCTGTTACATCTACAGTCTTATATAATCTACCATCCATCTATTACTTGCTTAAATCATTATTTCTGTTCCATCTTTTCTAAAAATGGATTTTATCCACTGGATATAAATTTTGGCACAGTTAAGCATTTTAGCATATGAAACTTCAAATTTTTAGATGGCGTTTACTCACTGATCATTTCAAATTTCTTCATTGCAGGTAATTAAAGATGGCGATGACACATTCTTCTTCCGTAGCAAGTAGCAAGTAGCAAGCATATGAAACTTTTTAGATGCACGTTTTGTTGTTGGCATTTGGTGTGGACTTACTGTATTGATATTATACTTTTACTTAACATATAACGTGTCTTTGTTTAATAGAATTTGTGGCAACTTGGTTTACTTTGTTATTTTTGTTTATGGATATTATTGAAACTTGGTTTATGGATGTCTTTTGTTTATTAATATTCTCTTAACTAGTTTATGTAACCAATTAATAGTTATTAGAACCTGTTATATATACTAGTTGCTTGAATATGCTTAAAATATAGTTTTGGAATATTCAAAAATAGAGTGGAATATTAAAGCTGTTATATAAATATAAGACAGCGTTTGATTAATGCTGTCAATGAAGAAACAACAGCGTTTAATTCATGCTGTAATTATCTTGAAACTGTCAATAACAGCGTTTACTACATGCTGTCGAAATAGTTGATGATTCAATCACAGCGTTTTTAACATGTTGTCGAAATTGTTGATGATTCAGTAACAGCGTTTAGAAAAAGCTGTTGTAAACAGTTAAAGTAGAATTTGAACATCTTCGACAACTAAATTATAAACGCTGTTGAAACATAATACATCATGTCTGAAAACGCTGTAAAAAGATTATTGACAGCTCGTAATAAATGCTGTCATAGAGATGTTTCAACAGCGTTTATATAAAAGCTGTTGTAAGGTATGTATATACGACAGCATGTCGTTATACAGCGTTTGTAATAACGTTGTTGTATCATATTACAGCGTTTATCAAACGCTGTTAAAAGCCTTTTGTGGTGTAGTGTAAGTCATCCTAATGGGAAAGTTGAAATGAAAAATCAATTTATTCACGATCGAGCGCACACTCGATAGGATCTTCTTTGGCTTTGGAAGCTAAAATCGACCCAATGATTAATAAATTCGACAACGTTTTCTCATCGAACCAAATGAATCAAGCTTACCAACCCATGCATTATAAATGTAACGATCTCAATCATATAGGCGATTAGTGCCCTAATTCTGTTGAAAAAATCTATGCTTTCAATAAAGCTAAAAATGACCCATTTTCTCCAACGTACAATTCTGGTTGGAGGAATCATCCGAACTTTGTGTGGAACCAAAACAATCCCAACACGAATATGGTTCGTCCCAATTTTCATGCATTTCCGAATAATGCTTCGAATCCTCCCTTTCAACTCAATCATTTTCAACCAAATTTTGCAGGCCCGTCTCATAATCAATCACAACAATCAACTTTTCAACCAAATTCTACTCCCTCTCCCCAAGACGATAAACGTTTAAGTTCACTTGAAAAAAGTCTTGAAACGTTGGCTAAAGCAAGCACTCAAAGCCTCCAATCAAATAATAACTTGCAAAATTTGCTGACCTCATATATGCAAAACACGAGCCAATATATCGCAAAACTTGAAATGCAAATGAGTCAATTAGCCACGTCTATAAGTGAACGCGAACGAGGCATATTCCTAAGCCAGCCTGTTCCAAATCCCAGAAATCAAAACGCTAATTCGAATCAAGCCCATGTTGTTCAAGATAGCAACGTTATCCAATTGAATGCTATCACAACTTTGCGTTCCAGTTAACAAATCGATAATCAAGTCGTTAATCCAAACGATTTACCGTAAACCTCTCTCGACACTTCTAAAACAACAAACAAATCTGAACAGAACGTGGAGCCGAACATCGAATCAAATGCCAATCAAAATTCTTCTTCTACTCAAGTAGACCCATCTACTGAGTATTGTGTTCCATTTCCACATCATCTTCGACCCAAGAAACACTCAGACCAAATGGAAAAGATGTTAGAAATTTTTAAACAAGTGAAAGTTAACATCCCACTTCTTGACATCATTCGGCAAGTCCCAACTTTCACCAAATTTCTTAAGAACTTGTGTACCCAAAAGCGACACACTCAAGTGCCCAAAAAAGTCTTCTTAGCAGCCAGTTTGAGTGAAGTCATGTGCCAATCCATGCCCGTTAAATACAAAGATCCTGGCTGCCCCACAATTTCGTGTACAATTGGGGACGAGATGATTAACAAATGCTTGATAGACCTAGGCGCGAGTGTCAATTTGATTCCATATTCTGTGTACGAATAATTAGGCTTAGGTGAGCTCAAACCCATTAAGAGCATGCTTCAATTCGCTGATCGTTCCATTAAAAAGCATGTGGGAGAAACTGAGGATGTGCTCAATAGAGTAGGGCAATTCATATTCCCGTTGATTTTATCGTTCTTGAAACACAACCTGTGACCAACCCTGCAAGTCAAATCCCTTTAATATTGGGCCGAGCATTCTTAGCCACCTCAAATTCCTTAATCAACTGTCGCAACGATTCGATGAAAATCTCTTTTGGAAACATAACTTTGGATCTTAACGTTTTCAATCTTGAAAACCAATCGAATGAACCTCACGACCAAACGTTGGAAGTTAGTGCCATTCACGAAAATTTCAAAAATGAGACGATTGACCTTAACAATGAACGCGAGGCTGAGTTTGAAAGATTGTTTCACGAAATCCCCAATGATATTGAATACACGCTCCCCTTTGAATCGCTTCCAGTTGAGTCCGAATCTCAACCTAATTCTTTGATTAAGCAACCCTCGAGGTTGGACCTTAAACCCCTTCCCGATCACCTTAAGTATGCATACGTAGGTGATAATGAAATGTTTCCCATCATATTTTTGCGACTCTCTCTCTTGATCAAGAAAATTCCTTACTTTCAATGCTTTCGAAAAACAAGGAAGCACTTGGATGGTTAATCACCGATATAAAAGGAATTAGTCCCGCTCTTGTTCAACACCACATTCATTTAATTAATGATGCCAAGCATGTTCATGACGTGCAACGAAGGCTTAACCCAAAAATGAAAGATGTGGTGCATGATGAAATTCTTAAACTTCTCGACAACGGAATCATTTACCCAATCTCTGATAGTTCATAGGTTAGCCTAATTCATGTTGTACCGAAAAAGTCTGGACTTACCGTTGTCAAGAACGATTCTTATGAACATATTCTAACTCGTACTCAAACAGGTTGGCGTGTTTGCATTGACTATCGAAAACTAAATGCCACAACACGTAAGGATCACTTCCCTCTTCCTTTTATCGACAAAATGCTCGAACGTTTAGCCGGTCACGAATTCTATTGCTTTCTTGATGGTTATTCTGGCTATAACCAAATTCTAATCGCTCCCGAAGATCAAGAGAAGACAATTTTCACGTGTCCCTTTGGCACTTTTGCTTATCGACGTATGCATTTTGGCCTTTGCAACGCTCCTGCTACATTTCAAAGATGCATGGTTAGAATCTTTTCTGATATGATTGAACTTTTTCTTGAAGTGTTTATGGATGATTTTTCTATCTTTGGAAACTCTTTTTCAAAATGTTTACACCATCTTGAACTTGTTCTTAAACGATGCAAGGATAAACACTTAACGTTGAATTGGGAAAAATGCCACTTTATGGTCACTCAAGGCATAGTCCTTGGACATGTCATTTTGAATAAAGGCATTGAGGTAGATAAAGTGAAAATCGATGTCATTGCAAATTTACCCATTCCCAAATCCGTTAAAGACATTCGCTCTTTCCTAGGCCATGCCGGTTTTTATCGACACTTTGTAAAAGATTTTAGCAAGATTGCTCGACCTCTTACGACTCTTCTTGGAAAAGATGTTCCTTTTGACATTAACTCCGATTGTGTCTCTGCTTTTGAACGTCTTAAAAACGAACTCGTTTCTGCTCTTGTAATTTTCTCACCGAATTGGAATCTTCCATTTGAAATAATGTGACAACGCATCAACAAGATCCTTCACGTTATGTACTACGCTAGTATGACTCTGAACGATGCTCAACTCAATTATACAAGCACTAAAAAAGAGCTTCTAGCAGTAGTTTTCGCACTTGAAAAGTTTAGACAATATCTGATAGGCTCACACATTACTGTTTACATAGATCATTCCGCTCTTTGATATCTTTTCGCTAAAAAGGACGCTATGTCTCGCTTCATTCGATGGATCTTTTTACTACAAGAATTTGATCTTACAATCAAGGACAAAAAAGGATCTGACAATGTCATAGCCGATCATTTGTCTCGTCTTCCCAACACACCATCGCCTTTACCAATCAATGAAAACTTTCCCGACGAACAACTTATTTCTGTCTCTGTCGATCCGTGGTATGCCGACATAGTGAACTATTTAGTCACTAAAGAAACTCCTTCATTTTGGTCGAAACAAGATAAATGCAAATTCATGTCCCAAGTGAAATATTTCTATTGGGACGATCCATACTTGTTCAAGTATTGTCCCGACCAAATCATTCGTCATTGCATCCCGAATTGCGAAATCAAGAGTGTTCTCTCGTTTTGTCACAATCAAGAGTGCGACGGACATTTCGGTCCTCGAAAAACTATAGAAAAGGTGCTTCAGTGTGGTTTCTATTGGCCCACTCTTTTCAAAGACTCATTCGAATTTTGTAAAAATTGTGATCGATGCCAAATGCTTGGAAGAATTTCTCGACGAAATATGATGCCTCTAAACCCTATTTTTACGATCAAAATCTTTGATGTTTAGGGTATCGACTTTATAGGACCTTTTTCCAATCCTTTTGGAAATTTGTATATTCTTCTCGTTGTTGATTACATCTCGAAATGTGTCAAAGCCGTTCCGTGTAAAACCAACGACCATAGAATTATTGTGAAATTCTTTAAAGAAAACATCTTTTCGAGGTTCGACACACCTCGCATAATAATCAGTGATAACGGAACCCATTTTTACAATCGTTCTTTTGAAACTTTAATGAAGAAATACTCAATAACCCACAAGTTATCCACTCCGCATCATACTCAAACTTGTGGCCAAGTAAAAGTTTCAAATCAACAAATAAAACAAAATTTGGAGAAAACTGTTAACAAAAACCAAAAAGATTGGTCTCAGAAATTAACAGACGCACTTTGGGCTTACCGTACCGCTTTTAAAACCAACCTTGGGATGTTCCCATTTCATCTAGTTTATGGGAAAGCTTGCCTATTTACCAATTGAAATCGAACACAAAGCATTGTGGGCAATAAAGAACTTAAACTTTGATCTCGAGAAAGCCGGTGAAAATAGAAAATTGCAAATCAACGAACTGGAAGAATTTGGAACGACGCATACGAAAACGAGAAAATTTAAAAAGAAAAAACAAAAGATTTTCATGACAAGTCAATCCAAAGAAAAACGTTTTCAACAAATCAGAAAGTTCTTTTATTTGACTCTAGACATCACTTATTCCCTAGGATACTAAAATCGAGATGGACCGGACCATTTGTGGTATGAACTGTTTTCCATATGGTGCCATAGAAATACAAAACCCCAGGGATGGATCGATTTTCAAAGTCAACGGTCATCGTTTGAAACCTTTCTTGGAATTGCCAAGTAACCAAGAGGAGGAGCTCATGATTCTTTATGAGTCATGCTAGTCTAGTAAGAAATGTTAACCCTTTGTTATAAATATATACATATTTTTCCTAGTTACACTCATTATATCATGCACTGATTGTGGGGACACAGTCAAAATCAAGTATGGGGAGAGTCATCTTTATTTTTTTTATTTTTCATGGTTTTTTTGCATTTTATTTTCAATACTTTAAAAAAAATTAAAAAACAAAAAATCCCAAAAACAAAATTTCTTTTGTTTTAGTATTTTGATTTATTTTTGAAGAAACGTTATAGGATAAGTATAAGTTTTGGTTATTAAATTGAAATTTTTGAAATTTATTTGTCTTAACAAAAATAAAAATAAAGTTTGATTACAAGTAATGATGGTTTTGACTAGTATATAGGAAGGTTCATGGGTGATAATTATGAAGTATATGCTAATCGAAATCTTTGTTTAATAAGTGGTTGATTTAAAGTAAAGGCGATAACATTTTAAATATTTTAAGTTAAGTAATGCCAAGATGATATTGTAAAACTCTCTCCTTCTAAAAGAAAAAAAAATATTGAAAAAAAATAATATATTTTTTGTATACAATTATTATTTTTATTTAACACCTAGAGCCATGTATTCACACGTAAGCGTGTACACTTGCCATGCTCTGTACCCTTCTCACGTAAGCCCGAAAGACAATGCATGATCGGTATATCTGGCCTCAGTTTATCTGAGTCAGGTGCATGTATATAAAAAAATTCTTTCATTAATAACGCCTACAGTCGATAGGTGTACACACTTGTGTGTGCACTCATCACACTCTGTATTCCCCTCACGTAAGTCCGAAAGGTAATGTGTGCGTAATATATCCGGCCTCAATTTTCTAAGTTAGGCATATGTAAATATTGTTACTATCAATAAAATTTTCAAATAAAGAGAGAGTAAGCAATTGAAATCCAAGCCTTATTTTCACTTATGTGATTTGACTTGTTATTCAAAAGACAGGAAAATACCATTTTGAAATTTTTTGATATTGAACTAAGGATCTGTTTCATAGTTGCACTATGTTATCAACCGAAACAACTAGCCAAACTGTAGTCTAATTGCAATGGTTACTTAATTTTTGTTTGAAGTTTGATAAGTAAAAGGATTTAAATTTCTTGATAATGACCAGAATTTATATTTAACTTATGTGTCTATTTGAAAGTAAATTCTTCATTTGTAAATGTTTTCAAAAACTTGCATCCATATCTTTGTAAATAAATCTTGCATTTAGGAATTTCTCATTTAACATTTGGATTTTGTGGGTAGCATCCACTGAAAACCCTCACGAGACAACAGTCTTCCAACTAGGGACACCTAAAGGTTTAACGGCTTGTTGCATATGCTCAATGCAATCGTGTTTTCTATGAAAACGGATTTATCTTAGTTTTTCTTTATTCAAGGATGAATAAAAAGATAACTGTGGGGGTATTCGATGTGCACGTAAATGTGCATATTTTTACATTCATATTTAATCTATTTTTATTTAAATAAATGTCATAATTGGGTATTTTTACATGTTTAAAACCAAATTTCAAATATGCTTTCAAGTTATCATTCATACATCAATATGGGGGTGAAATAGTAATTTTGTGCATGAATTAATTTGGAGAATATTAATTTGGACATTTTATTTTTAATTATAGGAATTTTTGGATGGAAATATGAAGGTGTTATCATGGAAATATGCAAGCACAAGGATAGAACAAAGGAATGAAGATGGAAATAATTCAAACCATGCATCATAGAGGACCCCACCTACCCACTTTTCTTAATTTACAATTAGAAACTAATGGACAAGTTAGCGGAGTTTAAAGTTTCATGCATACTTGATGATGGATTAATTAGAGACTAATGATTACTTAGTGGTCACACTTCCTAAGGGGTATTCTAGGAAGCCCCCTAAAAATTGGATTAGGGTTTTGTGCATGTATAAATAGCCCTGTTATGTACATGTAAAGGATTTTCTTATTTTTAATTACTTAGGAAATTAGAATGAAAGTTGTAACCTCAAAGTTATATGAAATAAAAATGGCTTCCTAAGCCTCTTGTTCTTCTACTTCTTCTTTGTTCTTATTTCATTTTCTTTGTCATTTTTATTTACATGCTCTTTCCTTTCATGTTAGTAGTGTAGATCTTTTTATTTATGCAAGTAGAATAGCTTTTATTTTATGTTAATTAGCTCTCTTCTTACTTAGCTTGCATTTTCCTTTTGTTTTTTGTTTCATGTTGCAATCTACAATTATTGAAATGATAACAAAAATGAGCAGCTAAACCCCTCCAATTTAGGAGTAATGAAACTCTCTAATTGTGTAGATTCAACATAATTTTATGATTTATGGTCTCTTTTATGTTTCATGAGAAGTAGATGTTGATGTAAGTTTATAAAAATGAATTTGATAGCCTATGTTGTATTTACAAATAGGCTATTCTTATTCAAACATAAACTCACTTTACATCATCATTTTACTAATTAATTTTTTATTATGAAATTAAGGTAGAAACAAAATTTGATGATCTATGTTACTAAATACAATAGTAAATAGATCATACTTAAAATAGCTTTTGCTTTGACTTCATTTTCATGAGCATTGATAAGTGACTTTGGTTGTTGTATTATAGTTTGATGGTCTAAGTTATGTTAATCAATAACATAAATAAACCATACTTATGATAAATACATCAATAATTCCACTTAATATCAAAAATAGGGATTACAAATTATTTTTGTGTTCATTTAAAAAAATATGAGAGTGTATTTGTCTTTAAATTGTTTTCTAATCTCATAGTTTCAATCCCTTTTTTTCTAGTTATTTTTGCAATTTTTAGATTAAAACAATTACAACTTTAATTTTTGGTTTATTTTGATTGATTAGAAAATCTTAAAATCTATACAATTCACTGTGGATCGACCCGTATTCACCACGTACTAGCATTGTACGTTGTGCACTTACGGTAAATTTTAATTTTAATTTTTCGGCTATTTTCTAATTCGATAGGAGATTAGTCGTTAACAGTGTTGCCCTCAGATGTTGTAGTTTCACCCTCGGGTTTAACAGAGATTCATCAGATTTCCTGGTAGGAGCATCTAAGAGTTTGATGTTGAGGGGTTTCAGCTTGATAAAAGGGAACTTTTTAGAATGGCTTATAGGTACGGAGATTACGTATTTCCCAGTTCCTAGCACCTTTTAATCCTGACCTTAGAAAGGTCGATTTTCGATCTCTCTGCCATTGTAATAAGATCAGTTGGGCTTGAAGTACTGTGATTGAAACGTCTTCTCTTAAAGACTGAGAGACATCTTCCAACCCTTCCAAGGTCCCAATCTTTCGAGAATCAGGGCCAGGTTCGGAACTGGGAAGTAGGGTTGGAGTAGCAAGTCCTATAAAGACGAAGGTTAACGTGGTGAAGATAGTTGCAGTGCTCGATCCTTAAGTAGTTGGAGGCGGAAGCGGGAGATGCAGATGACATACAAATTGGAAAACAAAATGGTAAAGGTTAGAAATGGATTCGCACGAGGACCGAAGTTTCTCAAAAAACAGTGACATGAGATATATACCTTTGCCTGGATTGTTTGTGAAGCTGGAGACTTAGAAATCTCGCCCACTTTAAGCGAGTGCTAGATTGGTGAGTCAATAAAGGGAGGGACATAAGACTCAACATAGGTAGCCGCTGTGGATGTTGGATTTATTTGAGTGACCTTAGAGCTAGCCCCCTCAATCTTAGAAATAGCCATCATTGGCTCTTTGGACTTTGGAATAAATAATTATGCTGGACCAGATGCACTTATGCCAACGGAAGCGTCGACAGCAGTAGCGTCTGCGGTGGCGTCTTCCGCAGTAAGAATAGCCTTTTCCTCTTCGAGTTTAGCGATACCTTCTGCATTGAGGTACTTGACCATTAGTTCTTCTTCAATGAGGCCTTCGCTAGCTGCATCAGAACAACACAACACCTTCCCCCAAGTGTCGGCAAGAGTTTCAGCATATGTGCTCCCCAACGACTTGAAATTCTTATGTTGGATTACGCTTGCAAAAAAAGTACTTGAGAGTGTTATTCAACTCTTCCTTCTCCTTAGCCCTTTCCTTCTTAAGCTCTTTAAGCTCTTGCGTAATGACCGCCTGTTCGACCTCACCAACCAGTTTCTCGACCTTAACCAGTATTAGGTCATTGGCATGTTTCTCGTTCTCCATGCAAAGCCTTAGGATCTCTGTCGCTTGCTCCCCGATGGTGTTATCCCTAGCCCGAATAATTTCATCTTTAGCAGTTTAGGTCAAGTCCCTCTTGGTAACCCTCCTCGTGTGCAATTTTGAGCAGGTCTTTTAGCACAAGCTCTGCATTAGTGTGGGCCATCCTCGTCTTCTCCATTAGGCTTTTGGCACTAGCCTTAGATTTCAAGGTGGCAACTTTTTCTGCCTTCATATTCTCTAAGTCTCCCTTATACCCTGTGATGAATTCATCGTAGGTTTTCTTCTCTGACTCGAAGGAGCGAATATTCGTGTAGTTAATCATATTAACCTCAAAGAGGACGTAGCAAAGTCTCTTCTATTCATAGCCCTGATCAACGAGTCTTTGGATCCGCTAGACATTCTGGTCTACTTCTTTCTCAGAATGTCTTGGATGTCACAGTCAAACATGACACCATGCAAGAAAGGTCCGAAAAGGCAGCCTGCGAGGGGGCCGGACTAGCAGGAGAAATTGGAAAAGTAAAGATTTCCTTGGGTTGAGGGGGCACGGATGTAGTTAAGGAATGAGAAACTGGAGCCTGTTGAAATGAAGGAATTTGAGGACTGGAATGAGGTGGAGGAATGTTGGAAGAAGACTTGCGGCAGTCGTGTGAGCCTTTGAGCCGCTTGCTTGAATAACTAGGTTGCCTCTTTTTGGCCTTCCTTTTTTATCCTCTCACCCATCGTGACGATCATCTTCTGCTCTTCGCTCTCTTTCCTTCCATCTGACCCTTTCCTCAGATTCTGGTCCTCGATGATAGTTGGAACAAGATGGATATGGATTGGGGGTTTGTCCTCTAGAATCGCCCACACCGTAATGAAGCTTCATGTATCTGTCTCTGGTCATGGAACCTAAAACGAAAATAAAGAATGTATAAGTATTGGAATTTCGGAATGCACATAAATGCAGGGATGTGTGTTCATGATCCTAGTGAAGTGTGAATGCCAATGACCCTTTAAGTACTCTATAGACTGTGTTCGCACGGAAGTAAAGATGGAGCCTCTCCACCTTCATCTAGAATTCCCTTGGGTAAGATGTTGAATTTTGGATAACCCTCGGCAAGGAGCTAGATCGCAAATAAAGATATCAAAATCATTTAAGCCGATGAAGAAATCTCCTACAAAGCAAGCTGGAAGAGTTATCTCAACTGATGGTATTGCACTTGGTTCCCCGGCTTTCTTGGGAGTTTTGATTACAATGCACTTCGGATGAGGCAAAGAAGGGAGCTCGGTTCCTTCGGGAGACATCTCACCAAATGACTCATCTTCCTCCGGACTGGCGGCATGTTCACTATCGCCGTCCTTAGCACTTTCTTCTTCCTCCTCTCCTTCCTCTTCCCTCATATCATCCTTCCTTCTCTCCTCCCTAGACTTTCACTCTCCTTCGGGATCGGTTGCATTATGGCTTCTTGATCCCTTTCTCTCGGAATTTCTACGGTGGTAGGCTCGTTTGCCATTCTATCTGCATATTCATTGACGTTCGGTACACGGGATGAACCTTCCACTTCCCCTTGGAGATTATCGCCGGAGCCGCATGCAGGGGTGGAAGACCTAGTCGGCAACCTAGAGTTTGGCACCCTTGAGCTACTTGGAGAAGTTTCATCAGGAACAACAATGCGACCTAGAAGAAGAAGGTTGCAACGACGAAGGTTTCATTCATCGGAAGGTATGGAGTAGAGCGTTTTTGAATCGAAATTCCATTCAAAGTGTCCAAGGTATCACCATGCCCTTTATTGGTAGGAATATCTACGAAGGAATTAGGTTGGAGTTAGATGATGATATGATGAAAGTTCAGGTGTGGAAGAGAAAAAAGGAAATAATCTTACATCCAAAAAGCAGGGTCAGTTAAAGCCGAATGGACATCGGACGAAGAAATATTCATTCTTAAAGAAAGAACGTTTAATGTGAAGCTTCTTGATTACCTTGCGTCTACACCAGGCCTCGATAATCATATACGATGGCGAGTCACGTCTTTGTTTAAAGTGCAAGAGATAAGTAAGCTCGTTGAAAGTCGGTGACCGGTGAAATTAGTTCATAAAGAGCATGTATAGAGAACTTAGGAGAGCATACCCATTGGAATGAACTTAAGATAGAGCCAACCCGAGTTCTTGGAAAATCATACAGAGAAACAGATTGAAGGGCAGCACAGCACTGCCCAAGAACATGTATCTTTTGAAGGTCATGTATCTTGATGGAGGATTGTGCATTCGTTGACCCTATGTTGGGAGAAGTACATCGCCCTTAGGGATCCCGTGTTGGCAACATACGTTCTGGAGCATTTTCAAAGTAAGAATTGTTGGCATTTGTTCCAAAAGATCATCTAGAACCCTTAAATTGATAGACTCGTTTAGAAGAGGAGGCGGATTTTGCGATGGCTCTACTGGAATGACCATGCATTGTAACTCGACGGTGATTGCGCACCCGGGCCTGACAGGTACGGAAGGTGAAGCTTGAGCTATGGAGGACCCAGCTTCAGGAGGAGTAGATGTACCACCATTGGATTGAAAGCGAGGTAATTGGCGAGTCGTTATAAATAGGAAAAATTTATGTCAACGCAGTCATGTATGTATTGCTCCAAATACTAAGCCCATGTGACTGACATTTAGAATCCAACGGATGTCAACCTGCGTTGATCAATCAGATTCTGAACATCGACCGGGGCTAGTGAAAGTGTTAATCTATGCAATGTGAGTCATGTGTCCCATATGTGACGAATGGACCATCCTGTGTAAATAGCAGGCTTATGCTAGAAAAATGAGTCTTACCGCACAACATAACTGTGCATCGGATCTTACCCATTGTTGTTGGATAATCAATAATGGTGTCGTTGTCCACGGCGATGCAGAGGTTTTTCTTTTACAAGAATGTTAGAATGTATAGTAATTGAATATGTTGTGTGATGGAGTCATATGGATATTGAAAAATGTTCAATATGACCGTTCATTAAAAGAGAACCATTTTATTGTTGTTTAGCCGGTGACAGGCGATCTACGAAATATTAATATGGGCTAACTGGAGAACTTCGAAGCATGAGAACTCAGAGCAAACCACGCAAGCTGCGAGTTGAACCCGAAATATTTTTTGGCCGGTCCCGAGTCTTTCATTAAAATGACTCAGTCATACTCTAACCAATCTCCAGTCAAGAACCACCAGCAGCACCACCATCATCGTCGGTCACGATGACGAGAAAGAGCCGCCATCCTTGGATAATTCAGATCTGGATTCACGATGGGAAGCGAAAGTGATCGGTGGCAAATCCTTTGAGATGAACGCGTTGGTTGAGGCAGCGATCTGGCTGAAGTGACGAACTCGAGCAATCATAGACGACCTTGGATAATTGTCAATGAGCGGTCTAAGATGACCAGAAAATGAAAGCAAGGAATCGGCACTTGTTTGAGTGCTTGGAGGAGTCGGGCATGAGCAAGCAAAGTGAGAAAAGTGACAAAAATCCTCTAAGTCCCGAATACTTATGCTCGGGGCAAGCCAAAGCACTCAATGCCGAGAGGTACCACTCGGTACCGAGTTGTATTTTTCAACCAAAAATCATGGTAAAGGCACGAGGAAGGATAAAGCATATCTGGATGAGGAGTGGAACGATCTCCAAAGTGTGGATCGTGTCCTTAACACGAAAACCGAATTTCGACTACACAAGGCGGTTGAACGGACATCTACGGAATAGAGGCTCGCTACAAAGCAACTCTTGGATGACCAATGAACATATATGGATAATAGTAAACGCTTGTCTTGTTCCAGGTGTTGGAACCGGGCCAGCCCGTAGTGGAAGAAATGGGTGAATTTCAAAATAATTAGCCATTTTGGATCTTTAATTGGCTTATGAAGTCTAAATATACTTAGAATTTTTCTAAGTTTCTTTTAAATAAAATCAATATTTTATTTAATTTCATAAATAAAGTTTTACTGTAATTTAATGTGAATATAAATTAGAGTATATCACATATACTCTTATATAAATATTTTTGTGTGAAGGTTACATATTAAATTTATTTAGAGAAACTTTTCGTTTCCTTTCTCTTAACTTATTCAACTAATGATGGGGCATAAATTTATTTAGAGAAGGAAACTTTTCATTTCCTTCCTCTTAACTTATTCAATTAATGACGGGACATAAATTTATTTAGAGAATGTAACTTTTTATTTCCTTCTTCTTAACTTATTCAATTAAAGATGGGGCATAAATTTATTTAGATAAGGGAGGAACCTTTCATGTCTCTCTCTTTAATTAAATTGATCGATTATATGAATGTCATTAATTAGCAACATGTATATGGTATGAATGTATGTATAAACTAATATATTATAGTGTAAATTCTATAAGTGCAACATATTACTACCAATTGACAATAAGGTGTAGACATATAAACAAAATTAAACGGATGGCTAATCACATAAAGAAAAATGGGAAATAAATAAACGGTAACAAGAATGATTGATTCAATTTCCCACGTCAACTTAATTAATGCAGCATATAAATGACAATTAATTGGCATCATAATATAAGAATATAAACAGTCAAAAAATAAATGTATGTATATATAATTGCCTTGTTTTAAATTATTATTTTTGCAAAGAAATCTAATTCATACTTTTACAATATGTAATACATATAATAAATTTTATATATACAAACATATATATATAATTAATTGTGTGTATATAAGGTTAAAATAAGTCTTTCTAATTAATACAAATTAGAGATTTATAGCAATCAATTTAAAAATATATTTATTGTCAAAACATTAATTGTGTGTATGTAAGATTCAATAAAATATCTCTAATTAATACAAATTATAGACTTATAGTAATCAAATTAAAATTTATATTTATTGCGAAAACATCTTCCTTTTTTTTTAATTTCTAAAATAATACAAACACAAAATACATAAATGTAAACTTTCAAATCTAAAATTATAGTTTGTTTTATATGATTTAAAACATGAATCTTCAATAAAACACTGTAATATTCATTTACAAATTTTAGTTTAATTTGTTAAAGTAAAATCCAATCAAAACAATATGAATATATAAAGTTTTAGATCTAAAGGATTATATTGTGAATTGAATGTTTACAAATAGATCTATAATAAAACATTGTATTCAAACATATGCAAATTTTAATTTTAATTTAACAAAACAAGATCCCAATTAATAAATTGAACATACAAAATTTCTGATCTAAAAAATAGACTTTAAATTGAATCTTTTGAACACAGTTCCAAAAAAACATTGTACTTAAACATATACAAATATTAGTTTTGATTTATTAAAATAAATCACCAACCGATTGACTCAACAAACAATTCAAGCTACATAAACAATTTTCAAATTAAATGAGGCAACGATATGTACATACAAATTATGATAATTAAATTTCTCTTTCAACAAACATTACATCAAATATCATTATCTATTAATGAAAGCATACCTTATTACCCAAAGCCTTGAAGCACGTCTTGAAAATTGACTCCCCTTAGGATGTTGTCTAGAATTCACACCTTGAATGATGATAACTCCTCAGATCTTCAAGATTCCCATCATATCCTTGCAAGAGATGGATGACTACTTTTATTTTATTTTATTTTATGTTTTATATGGAGTTGAAAGATTTTTTGAAATTTTTTTATTTTGTTTTCTGCTATAAAAATTAGGAGGAGAGAAAGAAACATACTGAATGAGAAAGAATGAATTGTATGTACAGAATAAATTAGAGAATATATTTATTTGAAAGAATGAAACTTTTCCCATTCTTTAATTAAAACTTCCCTAATTAATTCCCTTGATTGTTTCTCTCTCTCCAATTCTTTCTTTACAAGTATGTCATCAAATGACATAAACTTTCAATCAGTCATCAAATGACATAAAATTTCCATAAATCATGTCATCAAATGACATAAATCATTTCATGCAATTATCTTTAAATTACATCGATATCGTATATCAATGCACGCAAATATAACATTTATAAATGCATTAAAATAATTACAAAAAACTTCCAAACATCAAATAAATAATAATTAATATTTCTCAAATATCAATTAATTTAATCAATCTACAACATTTTATAAATTAATTAAATCATGTGGTTTGTTAGAAAATTCATTATTGCGGTTGTGCGACTCATAGGTGTAAATTCATTTAGCGATTAATATCGAACTATTCGAATATTAACGTTCACACGTCACTTAGCAGGTGGTGTGACATTTTGGCCGAATTTATCGGTTACACGTCTTTTGGTAAAATCCAATTTTATTTCTTATAAGCGGTACCTAATAGTGATAATTATTTGTACCAATTCTCTTCGTCAAAACTATATCACTTCAGATTTATGAAATTTGGTAATGATCAAAATTCCAATATCATCCACATTCAACTTTATAGTCCAAACACAAAGTCTTTGATTCAACAATAACAATTATTATTAACCAAAATGCTCTGGTCAGAGAACTTGACTTTGAGTTGACTTCAGTTGACCATGATACTAACCTCATACAACCGAGGAGACGAATCCTCTCTTGAATAGTGTTTCACTTCCAATGCTTCCACACGACCCAACTATAGTTGTTCGATGGACGTCATGCCAAGATTTAACTATAATCAAAGCGGAGCTTCCACATTGAAGATCAACAGTATTCTCAAGTTCAGAGAACTATGTAAATTAGTCATATCAATATTCTCTGCTTGATCTTAGTTATATTAACCAACAGGAAACTATCGAGTGAGTTTCCATGGTTATCCAATAACTATCAGTATGTAACCATTTGGTGCCCCCAATAGTAATGGGTAATATACTGCCCAACATTTAGAGAGCATTATGTACTCTAGTCTCAACGTGTACAACGATATCCACTCTCGATGCATCTTGACTAGGAACATTTAAAATGGTATATTTGCTTCATTGTGATAAATTACTCATGGTTACAACACCTTCTAATTACTATCATAAAACATATAATTTATGGATTTTCTATTAAATGTACTTTTAATTAAATTGATTAATAATATAAGCATATTATATCAAGTATATAATAGAAAGAAAATACCTTTATTTCGAACCAGATTGGTCAACGAGTTAGATATATATAACAAATTACATAATTGTCCCTAGGACATACCCCTAACTCTTTCACTAGAGCATGCTTTGTTCTCAATGAAATCATACTCTAGGGGCCAAGTGTTATCCGGCTTTTTGATAAAGTAGATTTTCAATGGAATCAGAACGTTAAGATAAAGACGAAATAATTCACGAACTTGGAAACATGCTCAGAAGGACGATAGAAGCATGCTTGAGAAGTATCAAAGCCAATGGAATAAAGAAACCACACGGTATCGAGTGCTTTTTGTTGCACTTTGGACCCCTAAAACCACTTATATGAGGAGCTCTGGTCCGAGTGATCGTCGTGAGGAGCTTTTCTTAAGGAATGTAAGAACAACTCTAAGGATTTTCTAGAAGAAAGCAAAGAAAGCAGGCGAGGACAAGCGATGATAGAACTTCTCAGGAATAACTCAATCTCTAAGGAAAAGTGCTAAAAAAGAAATGGATCGAAAGAAGAAAACTAAGTAGAAGATGAATGGGAGGATTACCCGCTATAAAAACCAGTCGGTACCAATTAGTTTTTATTACTGAAATGGGCCATGCTTCTCACTTCTGCATACTCAGACTCTGATGCGGACCTAATATTTCATGGGCCTCTGGTTCTACTAGACGATTTCCCTATAAATACAGATCCTATGGCTACAAAAAAATGACTTTTGGATCTATTATCTTCTATCTCTCCCCACCATAGTCACTAAGGTAGATACTGTTGGTTGTTTTAGGCTTTAAGAACTTGTCAATCCCTTATGCTTGTGAATCTAAATCTCTATCAAATCTATAATCAATAAAAACTAAAATGGACGTAGGCCAAAGATTGTCGAATCACTATAAAATTATCGTGTTTCCTTTACCTTTCTTATAGTTTCATCTAGATCTTAATTTTTTTTACAAGTATTTGGGTGTTGATCCATTTTATCACGTCAATATTTTAGTGCTTTCATCGAAAATTGAACTCAAGATTAGATCTAGCTTGCTATTTTGGGTTTTGAAAGGTCCAGTGGTTAGATATAGAGATTTTCTTTAAGAAATTTAGGAACTTGTTGATAGGAATCAATGGCACCTAGGAAACTTGGAAGATCAACTGGGACAACTGCTGGTATAGATGAGTTCTCTTCTTTAGCTTTGGCATGTGAGACTTCTCTCATATTCCTGATCCTGGTACTCTGTGGTTGTTGGAGCAATAGTGCTATGCTAGCACTCACCTTCTCCATCAAAACCTTCTGACTATCGACCAACTTCTGGTTCAACTCTTGCATCATTTTATCAAGCTCATCCCTTGTAAACAACTTCCTATTGAGCAGATGAGTCTGGTACTGCCTGCTAGTTTCCTACTTCTATTTGGAGGTCATTCTCTTCATCTCCAACAACCACTATTCCAGATGATCTTCCACCTCTCCTAGGCGTCATTGATTCCTATCAGCAAATCTCCAAATTCCTTAAAGCAAATCTTTTGGATCTAACCACTAGATCTCTCTAAATCCAAAATAACAAGCTAGATCTGATCGTAAGAATCAAGTTCTCAGTGAAAGCACCAAAATATTGATGAAAAAAGTGGCACAACACCTAAAACCTATTGAAATAAATGAGATCTAGGAGAAAATATAAGAAAACAGTAAGAACACCAAGATTTTATATAAGTGGTTCGGCATTCTCTGGCCTACGTCCACTGTTATCTTTATTGATTATTGATTTGAGAGAGAGAGTTTAAGAGGATTAAAGAGATTTAGATGTCACAAGCACTACACCAGAAAAGCGATTTTGCCACGGCTTTAAGCCGTGGCTAAATCATTTTGCTACGGTTGAGAGCCGTGGCAAAATTGGCAGTGGCAAATATTTTGCCAGGCCCTGAGCCGTGGCTAATTTATATTTTGCCATGGCTCCTGGCTGTGGCTAATTTATATTTTGCCACGGCCAAGAGCCGTGGCAAATTAAACTTTTGCCACGGCACAAAGCCGTGGCTAAATGAAAAACAGCCATAGCTTATAACCATTTTTACCACAGCTCAAATCCATTTCTAAATGCAGTTTCATGATACACAAACATTCCACATGCAGTTTCGAAATATATATAGTACATGGAATAAATAACGTGAATACAAAATGAGTAATACATGACAAACCCAATTTATAATACAACTACTATAAGTGCTTGGTTACAAACTTACAACTTTCAGTTCATAATACAACTTCATTTCATAGTGAAACCGTTAGTTCATAGTAAAACAAGTAAACAACATCTATTGTACATGTAAACACTAGACAACAAGAAAGAAATGATTCCTGAATTCGCCAAGCATATACTTCATCATAGTATAACGACTACAGTTCTTAGTGAAGCAATGACAACTCCAAGCTAACTGTAGAATCTAATACATAAGTGAAGGAAACAAATTGAACTCGGCTAGCTATCGACCACTGCCTTTCGTATACGTTCCAAGGTGTTTTGTTCGTGTATGATGTCTTGTTGTTGGAGGGAGCTGAGGACGGAGACCCCTCTCACTGTTATGCTTGACCACAACGCCACTGAGTTGTCCCCATGTTCTCCTACCATGTACGCCTGATCAAAAAAAGAAAAATAATGATACTCTATTTAATATCTTGTGCAAAATACATGTAGTTATGTATAGGTGCATTTTTCTGTGCTATGATCTTGTAACGACCCTGAAATTTCGACCCAATTTTAAATTTTGAATCCATTATTTTAATATAAAATACGGAACTTTCATACGATTTCAATTAGCATCCAAACTTTGTTTATAAATTGCGCCTAGATGGTTATAGATATGGGAAAAGTTCCGTTGGAAAATACCGCAGTAAATTTCGTTTGCGTTTATTTCACATCAGTTCATTTTAAACGCGAAAATTTTTATCTTCTGAACCGGAATATTTTTACATAGAAAAATTCTAAACCATCTTCTGATCAAGACGTCATTTTTCGTTTTTCAAATTTCGGACATCTTCAGCTCCGTCGATCTTATTCTTCGGCGTTTTTGTTGCATTTTCCACAATAGAAAATTTCGAATTTTATAATTTAATCGTACCACTGATATCTGTATACCGTTGTGTTCGCCTCGTCGCGCTGATCAAAACGGTATATTTGTTTGTGTCAATCGGAGTTCGGCGCTGCAAATTACAATTGTTTAACCGAGTATAAACTGGTCCGTTACGCAGCCCAAACCGGTACCCAATTACCTACTCACTTCAGAATTCTAGGGGTCCTTTGTCTATTCAGCTGCCTAGAAACCCAACAGCCTTTCGGTTACCGTGACAATAAATTTTGGCTTTTGAAATCCCAATACCATTTTATATAAACTAGCTTGTTCCCTCTATTCATTCGTTTGCTCACCTTCTATTTCTGGTACGTGACTTATCTGCCTTCCTCTTCTCCTTCATATAATTTCTATTTTCTTTCTTCTCAAGCTCCTTTCAGCCTTCCTCCCATCATCCACTGCCTCCCCATCCGCCTCCGCCCCTGCTCCCCGCCACCCGAACCGCCTACCGTCCCCAATCCCCAGCCCAGGCCACCGTCCGCCCGAGCCACCAAGTCCCCTCCGCCTTCGCCCTGCCCACTGCCCTGCCGCCAGCCTCCAACCCGTACCCACCCAGACCTACCGCCCAGCCTCCAACCCGTACCCACCCAGCCCACTGCCTTCGCCCGCCCCAGCCGGTCCCCTCCACCCAGCCTGCCCAGTCCCCTCCGCCTGCCCAGCTTCCCGCCACCGACCCCACTGCCCATGCAGCACCCCGGCCCGCCTAGCCCGCTCCCGCATCCCCTGCCCACAGTCTGCTCCGCAGCCCGACTTGTCCTCAGTCGATTTCTACTGTGCTGCCACTTTTATTTTTGTTTTGTTTTGTGTAATATGTTAAATTTATATATCGGTTATAATTTGTAACATATGGACTCATTTGTGCCTTGTCTGCGCAGTTCCAGTTGAGGTTAATCCAGCGATCTAAGCTTCCATCCACCTTATTTGCATCTAGTTGTTTGGTAAGGTTTATATATATATACAAATCAATATATATACATCGTATTAAGCTATTGCTGAATAATCTTTTGTTTGATTTATAGTTCGTATTCGTGCTTGTGTCGTCCATTCTAGTCTATTCGTTTTCGTGTTGCGCCGTCATCTTCTTCAACCACGCAAGGTGAATATTTCATTCACGACTCAATCTATTATGCTATGATAATCAAGTGATAGATGTTATTGATATTAATTTGAATGTTAAAATGGTTGATGTTAAATTGTGATTTGAAGATAGATATGGAAATAATTATGACATTAAATTTGTTATGTGATGTTGAATTTGGTTGTTAACATAAGTGATAATTAAATATGAAATTGGAATTGATATAGGATAGTCTAAAATTTAAAAGAGATTATATATGTTGAACTTGTCCCTTTAAATGTTAAATAAATCGACACGTAGAAATAGTGTTAGTTACACTTTGAACCATTGAATGTATGATTGATGTAATAATTTGATAATAAACGCCAAGTGAAAACCTATAATGTAATAATCTTTAATCTGCATGAAATGATAGTGCGGATTCTAGGAATAAATTTATTTAATTTACATAAAATAACAAATGTAAATTAAATATGATTATTTCGGGATTGTTTAAATAAACGGTTAAATTGATATGTATGGTTGCTATTGATTGTTTATTTACTTTGACACCATCCCAGTTATCACACTGCAAGTTCCCTTTGCTATGTTTTGTTTTATTTAATTATATTGGGTTGAAATGATAAATACCCAAAATTGAACAACTTTGGCCTAGGATAGATAATTAAAGATAAGAAACCCGATTGGTCAACAAAATCATTTTGAAATTGAAATTCATTTGAAATTAAGAAATGAACCTAAAAATTTGTTGGAAAGTAAGTAATGAAATTTATGGATTTAATTGTAATAAATCAATGGATTTAATGGTATTAAATTTATAGGATTAATTGCAATAAATCAATGGACTTGATTGTAATAAATTAATAGGATTAATTGTAATGAATTAATAAGTGGACTTAATTGAAATAAATGAATGGACTTAATTGTAACAAATCAATGGATTTAATTTTAATAAATAAATGGATTTAATTGAAATAAATCAATGGATTTAATGGTATTAAATTTATAGGATTAATTGTAATAAATTAATGGACTTAATTGTAATAAATTAATAGGATTAATTGTAATGAATTAATAAGTGGACCTAATTGAAATAAATTAATGGATTAAATTGAAACGGATTAATAAATCTATTTAATTAGATAAGCGGATTGACACATCTAATTTAAATGAGATCTGAATAAGCAAGTTTTAGTATCTAATAAATTGAATTTATTAGATTCGAAATTTAATCTAATTTGGATAAATTAATAAAGTTGGAATTTGTTATAAATTTAATTTGAGATTAAGTAACAAAGTGACTTAAGGAATGTAAAACCAACTAAAGTTAAGGAGTTGATTTAGCTATTGAAATTGATTAAATCAAAGTTTGATTAAATTTAATGTAACGATGAATGGGAATAGGAATAAAATTTAACTTGAATACTTAAGTATTGTTAACCCAAGGGCTTGAACTAAAATTTCATTTAGAAATATGATTTTAAATGTTCGAAATAAATTAAATTGTGAAGTGTCAAATTTTGAAAGTCAAACTTGCAACTTGACTTTTGGACTTTGATTTGTTTTAAACTTTAATATTAAATGACCATCGGGTAATTAATGCGTAGTTATTAAAGAGACCGGGATCAGATATAGACATACTCTCTGTCGATACCGAAAACCACTTTAATAACTAATATACGCGGAGTGTTGATCCAGAATGAAGTGGATGGTTTTGGTGAACGCGTTGACTGAAGAAAGAGAACGATTTTGGATGACCCCTGACATGACTAAAACAGGAGCCGTGCCGGGCCATTGAGGGTCGCCACCTCTAGCGGACACACTTCTTCGATACCATATCTATTACTTTTGTGATTCAATTTGGGTGCACCCCTTGATTTGGGAGTGTTGTTTCGCGGTGTTGAGATAGTAGCTGCTATGCTCAACATTAGTCCGGATCACGCAACTACTAGTATCCTAGTTGGTACCGCCTCATCTACCTTGTCATACTGATTATCCTATTCGTGACCACTACGTTTTGTTTTGTACCTTTAGTATATGGATTGCCCTCTGGTGACTTCCGGTTTTGGGGAAACTACGGTCTTGTATATGCTCTTGGGAATAAAAATGTGTTAAGGGTGGAATGGGCCACGACTTAACGCTATTTTGATATCATACTTTACTGATTAGACCTTATCTATTTAGCGTATTCTATTGTATATATAGATAGTTTATCGGATCCTTAAAGATGTGTATCACATTCATCTTTGAGTTATGAACTTTATTATTTACACCTGATTATCCTGTATAAGATTTTGAGTCCTGACTCGAGTGTTTCTTTTGTATATGCTCGGGTCAGTCTAAAGTTATCCAGTTGCTGATCAAGGTTGGTTGAAGATGCTGAAGACTTAGCATTTATCTTTATCAGTTATTTCCTTTCTAGTATTCGGTGAACTTATGTATTAAACATCTTGTATTTATCTTTGTCACTTTATGTTGAAACATTGTTGTATTCCTGTAGTAGCTTCATGAACTACTATTATGATGATGTACTTTTCCGCTGCATTATTCTGTGACTATTCTGTGTCTGTGATGTTGTATTGATTCTCATTTACATATATGTATTCATAATCCCATAATGATTCGTGTTTTGTATTATTTAAGTTGACATGTGTGGATTATTGTCAATTTAAATGGTCCAAATATACGGGTCGTTACAGTTGGTATCAGAGCTTCGGTTTCCCTAAAAACCTTAGTTCGAGATTATGAAACTCATTAGAGATAGGGTAGCAATACCCTAGAATGAGGAGAATCGATTCAATATCCAGACTCTTCCTATTCAAACTCCTTGATTCGTCGATTGAATTTTCCTTTGAGTTCTATGATTTTATCCTTGGTTCTAAATTTCTTTTGGTATTTAAGGATGAGTGCCAGAAGAAACAATAGGGGTGGAAGAGGCAACAGTCCTGCTCAGGCTGCACCTGCCGCTCCAGCTCCTGTCAGATTCACCATTCTTAGTAAGGAGTATTCACAGCTTGGAGGTATTAAGTTTTCTGGATCCGAGAACATTATTGAGGCTCAGCAATGGCTTAAAAGCTTAGAGAAGATATTTTCGGGTCTAGAGATCACCGATGCTCAAAAGCGTCAGCTTGCTGCCTGGCAACTTCAGGATGCCGCGCAAGATTGGTGGGAACCAGTTACTTCTCGTATCGAGGAGGACACCATCACTTGGGCCCAGTTTAGGTATAAAATTTAATTGGATTCCGTAGTCTAAATTCTTCTTTAATCTTTGGAATGTTATTCATCTTGTCTATCTTTTGATTAGGGATACTTTCTCGGCACAATGGATGCCAACTGCTGGGAAAACCCAACTTTATAGAGCTTTCATGGATCTTAAGCAAGGCAGTATGACTTTTTCTGAGTATGAGAGGAAATTCAACGAATTCTCAAAATTTGGATCTGGCTTGATCGATACACCACTTCTGAAGAACGAGAAATTCATTTTGGGAGCTAGACCAGAATATTATGACTTGCTTACTGGCCACACTCACTGCACCTTCACAGAGCTTGTTGACTATGCTCTTAGATATGAGGCGAAGCCTAAGGGACCTACTGCCAAGGCCATTCCTACTCAGCCCTCTTCTAGCCAGATCGGGAAAAGGAAGATGAACTTTGATCAACAAAAGAAAGCTTGGCAGAAGACTACTGGATTGGGATATGCTCAGAAAAGCCCAATCGACCTTGCTAATATCACTTGCTTCAAATGCGATAAGAAGGGCCATTATGCTAATAGTTGTCCATCTACCGGAGCTGCTATTCCACCACCTTCTACGACTAGGAAAGATTTATGCTATGTCTGCCTGCAGCCGGGTCATTTCAAGAAAGACTGCCCACTGTATAAGCGTGGCACACCATCTGGAGTATTTGCTATCACCACACCAGCACCCCCTGCACCACCCACCCAGGATGACCAAGGTACCTTACGAAGTACTTTTTCATTACATGATTCACCTATTAGGGTATTATTCGATACTGGTGCTTCTCATAGCTTCATATCTATTGATCTCTGTAATAAGCTCAAATTAGAACCTACTCTTGCTACTACTTCCTTATGCGTCTCCAACCCTATTGGAGGACTTGCCAACCTCAGTAGAATTTGTAAAGAGGTTGTGCTCTTATATGGAAGATATTGATTCACTTGGGATTTTTATGTGCTTGGCTTCGCAGCATTTGACATCTTGTTAGGTGCTGATTGGTTAAGGAAATTCGATGTTGTTATTTCTTGCAAGGCTCGTTCTGTTTCTCTAGTCAATGACAAGGGCCTACCGCTTGTCATTGAATGCAAATCACCTTAGAAATATGCCGGAAGCTTCATATTCTCTCTTGATGCTCATCCGGATGATCTTAGTACTACCCCTATTGTTCAGAAATTTCCCGATGTATTTGGAGAGGTCAACTCTCTACCGCCCAAACGGGAAATCGATTTCCGTATTGATCTTATTCCTGGAGCTACTCCCGTAGTTCTCCCACATAGAAGGATGGCTCCTAAAGAAAAAGCTGAACTAAAAACCCAAATTGATGATCTATTTGCTAAAGGTTTGATTAGGAGAAGTTGCTCTGAATGGGGCGCCACAGTTGTATTTGTCACCAAATCAGACGGATCTCTTCGCATGTGTGTTGATTACCGAGAACTGAACAAACGCACCCTCAAGAATCGTTATCCGATGCCTCGCATCAACGATTTATTCGATCAGCTCCATGGAGCTAAAATTTTCTCACAACTTGATCTAGCTACTGGATTCCACCAACTCAGAGTTGCTGAAGATAGTATCCATAAGACAGCTTTCCTTACCGAGAATGGATTCTATGAATGGTTGGTTATGCCATTCGGTTTGACCAACGCACCTGCTTATTTCGTCGACTTGATGAATCGAGTCTTCCGTGATGTGCTTAACAAGTTTGTTCTTGTTTTCATTGATGATATTCTCGTCTTCTCCAAAGACAAGAAGGAGCACGAGACACACCTTGCTTATGTTCTAGAAACTCTCCGAAATCATCAACTTAAGGCCAAATTCTCTAAATGCCACTTCTGGCGAGATGAAGTGAGATTCCTGGGCCACATAGTTTCTGAAAATGGGATTTTGGTCGATCCAGCTAAGATCGCCGTAATCAATGTAAGTTCTATCCTATTCGCTATTTCTATTCAATTCCTCTTATCCCTTCTAATTTGAAATTTATCTACAGGATTGGGAGACTCCTAAAACTCCTACAGATATTCGTAGTTTCTTGGGTTTAGCCGGTTATTATTGCAGATTTATTGAGCACTTTGCCCAGATTTCTGCCCCACTTACTGCTTTAACTCGGAAAGATGTTAAGTTTATTTGGAGTGAGAAGTGCGAATCAGCCTTTAATGAGTTGAAGCGTAAGTTAACTTCAGCCCCCGTTCTTGCGGTAATCGATGAAAGTGAAGGATTAACCGTCTATACAGATGCTTGCCGAGAAGGTTTAGGCGCTGTTCTTATGCAAAATGGAAAGGTTATTACCTATGCGGGCCGTCAGTTGAAGACCCATGAATTAAATTATGCCACACATGACCTAGAGCTTCTTGCCGTTGTATTTGCTCTGAAACTATGGAGGCATCATCTTTTGGGAACCAAATTCGAATTATTTACTGATCATAAGTCCTTGAGATATATCTTTTCTCAGAAGGATTTGAATCAGAGGCAAGTCCGATGGCTCGAATTTTTAGCTGCATATGATCTTGACATCACTTATACTCCTGGGAAAGCAAATGTTGTAGCCGATGCATTGAGTCGTAGCAAAGCATTGTCTTGCTGTAATATTGTTGAAGGCATGTTATTTCAGCTTGTCATCTCTCCATCTCTTATAGATCGCATAAAAGCTAAACAATATGAGGACACTTTGCTCTATCGTATGAAGGAGTTAGTTCTTGGTAGAGTTGGAAATGCCGACAGTAAAGTGGGAGCACAGATAGATAGTAAGGGAGTTCTGAGGATTGACAACCGTATTTGTGTTCCTAATGTCGATGGATTGAGACAAGAAGTACTTAGAGAGAATCATCAGTCATCACTTTCATTTCATCCTGGTGTCACTAAGATGTATCGTAATATGAAGCGTTTATATTGGTGGAGTGGGATGAAGAGAGATATTTCTATATATGTCAGTAGATGCACCACTTGCCAACAAGTTAAGGCCGATCACCAGAAGACCGTCGGTTTACTTCAACCCCTAGAGATTCCTTGTTGGAAATGGGATCAGATTTCTATGGACTTCATTGATGGATTACCGAGGACCAGAAAAGGTAATGAGAGTATATGGGTGATCGTTGATAGGTTGACAAAATCTGCTCACTTTATTCCTGTTAAGACCACTCGTACTACTTCAAGTTTGGCAGAGATTTACATGAAAGAGATTGTTAGACTTCATGGGGTTCCATCTAGTATTGTATGTGATAGAGACCCTATATTCACTAGTAAATTCTGGAAGGCATTTCAGGACGTCTTAGGCACTAAACTGAATCTGAGCACAGCTTATCATCCTCAAACGGATGGCCAAACTGAAAGGGTAAATCAGATTTTGGAGGATCTGCTCCGGGCCTGCATTATTGATTTTGGTGGATCTTGGGAAGACCATCTCCATTTGGTTGAATTCACTTATAATAACAATTATCAGGCAAGTATCGATATGGTACCGTTCGAAGCTTTATATGGACGACCATGCAAATCGCCAGCTTGTTGGATTGAGCCTGGTGATCGATTAGTTCTTGGCCCAGATATGATTATGGAAGCATCCGAGAAGGTTAATGAGATCAGAAGGAAGATGAAGACCGCACAGGATAGGCAAAAGAGCTATGCAGATAGGCGTAGAAGAGAGTTGGAATTCAAGGTTGGGGATGAGGTATTTCTGAAAGTATCACCTTTGAAGAATGTTATTCGATTTGGTCGTAGATGGAAGTTTGCTCCAAGATTTGTTGGACCATTTACTATTACAGAGAGAATTGGTACACTAGCTTATAGAGTTGCATTACCAGAAAAGTTTGAGGGCGTGCACAACGTATTCCATGTCTCACATCTTCGGAAAGTCGTGCGTGATCCATCCATGACCATTCCAATTGCTCTGTTAGATGAAGTAGATATCGAACCAGATTTGACTATCGAAAGGAGACCACTTCGAATAGTCGATCGGGAAACAAGGCAACTAAGAAGGAAGTCTATAAATCTCGTAAAAGTCCAATGGAGTGAAGATGAGCGAGATTGCACATGGAAAACTGAGGATAGCATCCGGGATTCAAACCCCGAATTACTAATCTCAGGTATAAATCAAATTTTCTTAAAAATCTATCTTGACTTTTCCGCTTACTCCATTCTTACTTCACCGTCTCGTTCTTTTCGAGGACGAAAAGTTTTGAGTGGGGGAGAATGTAACGACCCTGAAATTTCGATCCAATTTTAAATTTTGAATCCATTATTTTAATATAAAATACGGAACTTTCATACGATTTCAATTAGCATCCAAACTTTGTTTATAAATTGCGCCTAGATGGTTATAGATATGGGAAAAGTTCCGTCGGAAAATAGCGCAGTAAATTTAGTTTGCGTTTATTTCACATCAGTTCATTTTAAACGCGAAATTTTTTATCTTTTGAACCGAAATATTTTTACATAGAAAAATTCTAAACCATCTTCTGATCAAGACGTCATTTTTCCTTTTTCAAATTTTGGACATCTTCAGCTCCGTCGATCTTATTCTTCGGCGTTTTTGTTGCATTTTCCACAATAGAAAATTTCGAATTTTATAATTTAATCGTACCACTGATATCTGTATACCGTTGTGTTCGCCTCGTCGCGCTGATCAAAACGGTATATTTGTTTGTGTCAATCGGAGTTCGACGCTGCAAATTACAATTGTTTAACGGAGTATAAACTGGTCCGTTACGCAGCCCAAACCGGTACCCAATTACCTACTCACTTCAGAATTCTAGGGGTCTTTTGTCTATTCAGCTGCCTAGAAATCCAACAGCCTTTCGGTTACCGTGACAATAAATTTTGGCTTTTGAAATCCCAATACCATTTTATATAAACTAGCTTGTTCCCTCTATTCATTCGTTTGCTCACCTTCTATTTCTGGTACGTGACTTATCTGCCTTCCTCTTCTCCTTCATATAATTTCTATTTTCTTTCTTCTCAAGCTCCTTTCAGCCTTCCTCCCATCATCCACTGCCTCCCCATCCGCCTCCGCCCCTGCTCCCCGCCACCCGAACCGCCTACCGTCCCCAGTCCCCAGCCCAGGCCACCGTCTGCCCGAGCCACCAAGTCCCCTCCGCCTTCGCCCTGCCCACTGCCCTGCCGCCAGCCTCCAACCCGTACCCACCCAGACCTACCGCCCATCCTCCAACCCGTACCCACCCAGCCCACTGCCTTCGCCCGCCCCAGCCGGTCCCCTCCACCCAGCCTGCCCAGTCCCCTCCGCCTGCCCAGCTTCCCGCCACCGACCCCACTGCCCATGCAGCACCCCGGCCCGCCTAGCCCGCTCCCGCGTCCCCTGCCCACAGTCTGCTCCGCAGCCCAACTTGTCCTCAGTCGATTTCTACTACGCTGCCACTTTTATTTTTGTTTTGTGTAATATGTTAAATTTATATATCGGTTATAATTTGTAACCTATGGACTCACTTATGCCTTGTCTGCGTAGTTCCAGTTGAGGTTAATCCAGCGATCTAAGCTTCCATCCACCTTATTTGCATCTAGTTGTTTGGTAAGGTTTATATATATATATACAAATCAATATATATACATCGTATTAAGCTATTGTTGAATAATCTTTTGTTTGATTTATAGTTCGTATTCGTGCTTGTGTCGTCCATTCTAGTCTATTCGTTTTCGTGCTGCGCCGTCATCTTCTTCAACCATGCAAGGTGAATATTTCATTCACGACTCAATCTATTATGCTATGATAATCAAGTGATAGATGTTATTGATATTAATTTGAATGTTAAAATGGTTGATGTTAAATTGTGATTTGAAGATAGATATGGAAATAATTATGACATTAAATTTGTTATGTGATGTTGAATTTGGTTGTTAACATAAGTGATAATTAAATATGAAATTGGAATTGATATAGGATAGTCTAAAATTTAAAAGAGATTATATATGTTGAACTTGTCCCTTTAAATGTTAAATAAACCGACACGTAGAAATAGTGTTAGTTACACTTTGAACCATTGAATGTATGATTGATGTAATAATTTGATAATAAACGCCAAGTGAAAACCTATAATGTAATAATCTTTAATCTGCATGAAATGATAGTGCGGATTCTAGGAATAATTTTATTTAATTTACATAAAATATCAAATGTAAATTAAATATGATTATTTTGGGATTGTTTAAATAAACGGTTAAATTGATATGTATGGTTGCTATTGATTGTTTATTTACTTTGATACCATCCCAGTTATCACACTGCAAGTTCCCTTTGCTATGTTTTGTTTTATTTAATTATATTGGGTTGAAATGATAAATACCCAAAATTGAACAACTTTGGCCTAGGATAGATAATTAAAGATAAGAAACCCGATTGGTCAACAAAATCATTTTGAAATTGAAATTCATTTGAAATTAAGAAATGAACCTAAAAATTTGTTGGAAAGTAAGTAACGAAATTTATGGATTTAATTATAATAAATCAATGGATTTAATGGTATTAAATTTATAGGATTAATTGCAATAAATCAATGGACTTGATTGTAATAAATTAATAGGATTAATTGTAATGAATTAATAAGTGGACTTAATTGAAATAAATGAATGGACTTAATTATAATAAATCAATGGATTTAATTTTAATAAATAAATGGATTTAATTGAAATAAATCAATGGATTTAATGGTATTAAATTTATAGGATTAATTGTAATAAATTAATGGACTTAATTGTAATAAATTAATAGGATTAATTGTAATGAATTAATAAGTGGACCTAATTGAAATAAATTAATGGATTAAATTGAAACGGATTAATAAATCTATTTAATTAGATAATCGGATTGACACATCTAATTTAAATGAGATTTGAATAAGCAAGTTTTAGTATCTAATAAATTGAATTTATTAGATTCGAAATTTAATCTAATTTGGATAAATTAATAAAGTTGGAATTTGTCATAAATTTAATTTGAGATTAAGTAACAAAGTGACTTAAGGAATGTAAAACCAACTAAAGTTAAGGAGTTGATTTAGCTATTGAAATTGATTAAATCAAAGTTTGATTAAATTTAATGTAACGATGAATGGGAATAGGAATAAAATTTAACTTGAATACTTAAGTATTGTTAACCCAAGGGCTTGAACTAAAATTTCATTTAGAAATATGATTTTAAATGTTCGAAATAAATTAAATTGTGAAGTGTCAAATTTTGAAAGTCAAACTTGCAACTTGACTTTTGGACTTTGATTTGTTTTAAACTTTAATATTAAATGACCATCGGGTAATTAATGCATAGTTATTAAAGAGACCGGGATCGGATATAGACATACTCTCTGTCGATACCGAAAACCACTTTAATAACTAATATACGCGGAGTGTTGATCCAGAATGAAGTGGATGGTTTTGGTGAACGCATTGACTGAAGAAAGAGAACGATTTTGGATGACCCCTGACATGACTAAAACAGGAGCCGCGCCGGGCCATTGAGGGTCGCCACCTCTAGCGGACACACTTTTTCGATACCATATCTATTACTTTTGTGATTCGATTTGGGTGCACCCCTTGATTTGGGAGTGTTGTTTCGCGGTGTTGAGATAGTAGCTGCTATGCTCAACATCAGTCCGGATCACGCAACTACTAGTATCCTAGTTGGTATCGCCTCATATACCTTGTCATACTGATTATCTTATTCGCGACCACTACGTTTTGTTTTGTACCTTTAGTATATGGATTGCCCTCTGGTGACTTCCGGTTTTGGGGAAACTACGGTCTTGTATATGCTCTTGGGAATAAAAATGTGTTAAGGGTGGAATGGGCCACGACTTAACGCTATTTTGATATCATACTTTACTGATTAGACCTTATCTATTTAGCGTATTCTATTGTATATATAGATAGTTTATCGGATCCTTAAAGATGTGTATCACATTCATCTTTGAGTTATGAACTTTATTATTTACACCTGATTATCCTGTATAAGATTTTGAGTCCTTACTCGAGTGTTTCTTTTGTATATGCTCGGGTCGGTCTGAAGTTATCCAGTTGCTGATCAAGGTTTGTTCAAGATGCTGAAGAATTAGCATTTATCTTTATCAGTTATTTCCTTTCTAGTATTCGGTGAACTTATGTATTAAACATCTTGTATTTATCTTTGTCACTTTATGTTGAAACATTGTTGTATTCCTGTAGTAGCTTCATAAACTACTATTATGATGATGTACTTTTCCGCTGCATTATTCTGTGACTATTCTGTGTCTGTGATGTTGTATTGATTCTCATTTACATATATGTATTCATAATCCCATAATTATTCGTGTTTTGTATTATTTAAGTTGACATGTGTGGATTATTTTCAATTTAAATGGTCCAAATATACGGGTTGTTACAGATCTAGTTGGTAATTAGATGGAAGTAACAAAAACCTAGAAAAATCAGATGAAGTTTACCTGTACATCTTGGGCATTGACTTCCAAATGGTCCGCAATCAGAAATCTGAACCTGCTTGAATCAAGGTTGGTACCTGATCCAATAACCCGACCAGATGGAAACCCAGATAACTTCCATGTGATGTATGTAAGAATGTCAACTGGGTTTGACACCACCAGTATCACTGTATTAGGTGAATGTTTTCTACCTGAGGTACTATCTTCTTGAACAAATCCACGTTTCTTTTTACAAGATCTAATCTAGACTCACCTACAATTTGCCTGCGAATGGAAAATTTTGTGCTCTTTAAAAAACAACTAACGAGGAGAAAAATATGTATTTCAATATCAAATTCATATAATAAAATTCTTGACGATGATGTTGCCAGGGGCGATTAGTTTCAAACTGTATATTTTGCTATATTTTCACAATAAAACAAAAGGGATGTTACTTCTGCTTCAGTAAATGTCATCTAAGTTACCAAGATAAAACTTCAATTGTGACTTGTTACAAGTTTTAATTAATGCAAACATGCGGTCTAAGAAAAAATGGTACTCCATAAAAAAAGTTAAAGCGTATTTTGCATTAAATTGTAACAAGCAAGATAGATGCTTCGCATAATGTTATAACAATCTAATGATTTAAGTCTTAACAAGACTTTCATTGCCATTCAAGTACTCTCCTTTACAAGCGTTAGCATATCATATCAACATAAATGTGACTTGTTTCATGAGCAGGATGACATAAATGACCATCTATGTCGTACATATACAAATACGACTAGATATATAGCTTAAGAAACTACATTTTGCAATAAAACCAACTGAAATGCCAACAATAGTCAAATGGGTAAACACGCAAACATTTATAATGGATGCATAACATGGTAGGATTCATCCAATATACATATAATGTTTGCTCTTGAAAATTATAAAATCAAAGACCATATTTAAGCCATCTGATTCTAAACCAACAGCCCAAATGAAGAATTCCTTTTCATCCAATAGACATATAATGTTTCAGAGTGGGAGAAAAAAGAGTGGGAGACGGAGGAGTGTAGGCCTAGATTTGATAGCGACGAAGTTTTCTTCATTTTTGTTTCTGCCTTGGATTTGTTCTGTTTTTATGGGTTTTATAGAGGTTTTTGTTAGATCTAGAATGGAAGAAAGTTATTCGGTTGCGTAGTTAGTTGTTGAAAGTTTTATGGGAAGGTTTGTGGACTTTATAAAAGTTGAAAATATTTAAATTCGAAGATTTTGCTTTTCTTCGTTTTACTTTTGCTTTTGACCATACTATGGATTATCGAACAAGAGCAATTTGTTTATAGTTATAATATAACGTGGTTTAGTATTATTTAATCGCCACTTCCACATGTTTATATTCGGATTTTACGTATAAACCCAAACTGAACATTGGCGTAGATCATGAGACATAACATACAGATGGAAAACATGGGAGTCTCACTTTTGATTCTTCGACCACGGTATTAAAACAACTTCATCAACCAATTTGTCGGACAAGCTATTGTTATTTAACTCTAAATAACTAGTACAACTGTATAACGATAGAGAACTAAATAAGTAGTATAATCGCATAACGATGAAGAACTGACTGTTAGATTACATAATTTAAAAAAATATATAATTTGATTTTTTTTATTAATTTTGGTTAACATAAAATAATAATACGATAGAAAAAAATTTAAAATCAAAAAGATATAAAAAGACATTATTGGAGAGAATAAAGTAATTAGACTGAAGAGATTTAAGAAGAGACGTTCTTTGTTTTATTGACTTTATTCAATTTATTTTAGCAAGCTTATAATAGATAAACCTCTATATTAGTCGGTTTCGTTATACAAAAAATAACCTCTAACTCAGTAGAATCTAATATATAAGTGACTACTCAAAACAAATGGATTCACTGGACTTATAAATTTTTTGGTACATATTCATTCATGCTTTGTATTAACAGTTCGATAGCTAAAAATGCAATAAGAATATAGCCTATAGATTACTGAATCCTATAGATAGTCCAATCTAAGACGTAGTAAGCATGATTCCATTTCATAGCTCAGGCTTCCCTGCCCTATAGGGCAAGTACTTGTCGGATGGTCCAGAATGTCTTATTAATTTTATGGCCATAATTGCTTGTTTCATTGTTTCATTTGTCAAAGAATGCAACATCGGTTGTTCAACTTTTAAACAAGTCATTAGACACTAATGACTTGTACAAGTTTGCTACTTAATCTTAAATAAAACTATATTAGGTGATATATTAGGTTTCCATGTCAAGAAATTAGCTCTTGTTAAACAAAGTTACATCGTGGATCATATGTACGGTTCAATGGGTTTAAATATCACATGAGCAGATAGAACAAGATGAAAAGTCGTGTGTCATATTGAATGATCCACGGTCTTTCACAACATTAGTGCTTCTTATCTATAATTCCATTGTCTCTCAAAAAGCCATGGATGAATGCAAGTGACTGGTTGCTTAAAAGTAGAAATAGGTTTATAGGTATGTTACCTTATCCATATTGGGGACAAGTTCCTGTAGCTTCCTCATCCTTTCACTTATCCTGGTCCTTCTCACCTACAATAAATAATTCAAGCACAACAGCTTTTATTTATAGACCAGTACAACAGTTTCATCAACCCATATAAACATGTTTTCTTACCCTTTCAGCTATGCTTCTTGGATGTGTAGCACATCCTCTTTTAGCCCTAATTTTACAAGGAACGAAATCTTGAAACTGCAAAAATTTCTCTATAGCTGCCATCTCTGATGTTGTTTTTGGCAAACTGAATTGATGTCCCAGCCCATTTCTAACCTCTCTATTCTGTTACATAAATGCTAAAATTTATTAAGTTTATGTACTAAAACAAGTTGTCGATGTACAGGCAGTGCGAAACTAAAATCAATAAGGTAATTTGTACTTATTAGTTCCTTAATTATAAATCATACCTAGGATAGAATAATGCATAGTAACAATCATACCTGATGCTCAATGTGGCTATCTCTAGGCCTCTTCATAGGTGAAGAATAATTATTATCTGATAAAATAGGAGATTCTTCCCATGAACTCATATGATTATATCTGCCACCTATTGATTCACTCTCTATTTCCGAGATCTGCGACATTACCGAAGATTGCCTTGATGGATAACTCAACTGGCTCTTCAGTTTACTATTTCCACTACTATTTCCATGATTACCGCTATTGCCACTCATCCCTCTCATTACTCCATATCCTGTGTTTAAAAAAAAATACGAATCTCAACTATTTCCATGAAAGTCCAAACAATATGATATTTTAAAACAGAGTTTTGTCTCTTTGAAGCACCGAAACTTTCGACTTTTGAGAGCAGCAGGAGAAAGAAAACTAATAAAATAACTGAAAATGAAGACGAAATACACAGACGATGTAACTGTGAGGAAGAAGAAGCGCGATTGGGGAAAACTGTGAAATTAGGGCGCGCGCGCGGTTGAATTTAGGGCGTGTGATTGAAATTGGGGGCGTTCTTTTTTTTTTGTTTAAGCATATAGGCGAGGGTTATTGAGATGGAACCAGGGGGTGGGAGTGAAATTTTTTCTGGTAATATTGGAATGGTTCGTAGCCATGGTAAAATTGCCACGGTCTTAGACCGTGCTAGTTTACTTTACAACGGCTCAAAACCGTGGTAATTTTTCCGCGTTGGGGTGTGGCAAAATGGGTAGTATGGTGTAGTGAAGTACAAAGGAGTGACAAGTTCTTAAGCCTAGAACGTCCTACCATGTCTGCTCTGGTGACTGTTATGAAGGAAGATAGATGATGCAGAAGGAGAAGTGCTTAAAGTCCTCTCGTGGTTGCTATAGGGTCTATATTTACAAGGGAACTCTCCAGTAGAATCGGGAGCCACAAAGTAGAAGATCCAGATCTAAGCCCAAAGGTGTAGGAGAGGCAAAGTCGGCCCAATCTCCGATAAAAAGTTCTCGGTACTAAGAAAAATCTCTCAGTACCTACTGGTTTTTATGGAGGAATTCTCCTTTTCTTCTTTTATCTTTCCTTCATATCCCAGAGTCGTTGCATTCCAAACACTTTTTCTTGAAGGTTGAAATGTTTCTGACAATTTTCTTGATACTACTTGTCTTTTCCTGCTTTTTTTTACTTTCTACTCGAAAATCCTTAGAGTTGCTCATCTATTCTTTAAGAAAGCACTTCATGACGGTTGCTTAGGCCATACCTCTGTGCACAAGAACTTTGGGGACCCTCAATGGTTCTAAATAGTGGTCGGTACCAAGAGAAAAGCTCTCGGTACAGATTGGTATACTTTGCTCCTTTTGCCTTGTAATTTCTTGAGTTCACCTCTACCATTCTCCTAAGCTGATTCCCAAGTCTATGAATCGTTTTGTCTTCATCTTGACGTATCATTTCCAGTGAGAAGCTGCTTGGTCAAAAATCCGATTAACACTTGCCCCCAGTGTATGCTTTCGTTAAGAACAAAGCTTGCTCTGGATCAAGACAAGTATTGACTTGTTATTTCATGGTTCCAGCTAGTCGTTTAGGAATCACTTTGAAGCATTCCTCTCATTCTATAGATATCCTTTTAGTTGCTTCGCATAGCTAAAACTCCACTCTCCGTGCTAAAAAAAAGAACTACACCCTGGAGATCATTCCATGCCTTTGCTAAGCTTTCTCTTTCTCTAGTTTGACTTTACGTTGGTTCTTGGCTCTAAAATTCCTCTCGGTACTAAGAGCTTTTACTTGACCTCAAGTGCTATATAAACAACAATTAGAAAAAATTTCTCTACTTTACACTCCTTAGCTTTATCTTGTGCCGATCTCTTATACCCTGATTCCTTTATGTTGACTACTATCAACCTTCTTGTTCCTCAACCATACCACCTACTCCTGACCTCAGCTCGCAACCGTCGACCTCAGCTTGTTACCGCCGACTCTCTGAAATCGATGTCGTCTCCAAGTTACCAAATCCTCAAGTTTTCCACCGATCCTCTCCGAAGTTCTCGGACTTGACACCTTTCCAAGCCTTAGATTTCGATTTAAATAACAAGGTTGGTTGGAAGTCACCTTCTGTCGTGGTGGTGATCTTTGGTCATTGATTATTGTAGGGATCAAGGTTATGCCGAGTGGTTGTTGATGATGTTGGGTGATCAGAGTTGGTCAAGGCACTCCTTAAAATTTCTTAGGGCTTTTCCTGAGTTTGTTTACATGGAGTTATGCATAGTAAAAACATCCAACTCTCGTAACTCCAAGTTCTTGATTGCTAAAGTACCATACCCAATCTTGACAAGCACCCAGCCAATCACTTATTTCCATTTGTAAGCCAGTAGGACGGTTTTCTTTCAAAAAACGGTCACAATGAGCGTATTCTGATATCTAAGTGACTCCACTACATTGCATATCTGTTCACTACACAACCCAGTGTTCTTGCAAAAGAAACGCTCTACGTAGCTCTGGATAACTGTTATGTTATCCTTTATCCAACGATAACGGCTAAGATCCGATGCATTGCTCCATCATAAGGCATGGCTCGATTTTCTAGTATAAGAAGGCTATCTACACAGGATGGTCCGTTCGTTATGTATAGGACACGGGACTCACACTACATAGATTAACACTTTCACTTGCCTAGCCAATGCTCAAAATCCGATCGGCAACAAACGTCGATATCCTTTAGATTTAGGATGTTGGTCATATAGGCTTACTATTTGAAGTAAAACATACTTGACCATGTTGAATGCCAAGTTTTCCTATCTATAATGACTCGTTGATTGCCACACTTTCAGATCGGTGCTGGGACGTCTACTCCTCTTAAAGTTGGGTCCTCCACAGCTCAAGCTTCACCATCCGTTTTTGTCAGGCTTGGTCATTCAATCAGTACTGAGTTATAAGATGCAGTTGTACCAGCGAACCCGTTGCAAAATCAACCTCCCCTTTGAATGAATATGTCAGTCTAAGGAACTTGGATGACCCACCAGAACAAACGCCTATAATTCTTGCTCCGAAGATGCTCCAAAACATATGCCACTAACATAGGATTCCAGAAAGCGGTGTACTCCCAACACAGGGTGAACCGACACACCGTCCTCCATGGGGATACATGACATGCAATAGATACATGTGCCGAGGCAGTGCCATCCCACCACTCAGTCCATTTCTATGCATGATTCTTCAAGAGTTTGGGCTGGCTCCGTCCTAGGTTCATCCAAACGGGTATGCTCTCCTGAGCTCCATGTTTGTGCTTTTCATGAAT
This sequence comes from Allium fistulosum, assembly GCA_030737815.1. Lineage (NCBI taxonomy): Eukaryota > Viridiplantae > Streptophyta > Magnoliopsida > Asparagales > Amaryllidaceae > Allium > Allium fistulosum. The sequence continues at coordinate 1,243,291,409 of CM060902.1, read as the reverse complement.
CGGTTTCAACGGCCACCTAACTTCAACGAGCTAACCTATCTTCCTCACTACAAGAGAAGACAACTTGCCATCTTATATGATTATCGAGGCTTGGTGTAAATGCAAGGTCATCGAGAAACTTCACAACACACATTCTTATTTCAAGAACGAATAATTTTTCATCCGATGCCCATATAGCTTTAACAGGCGTTGGCTCTCTGGAAGAATGATCCCTTCCTCTCTCATCTTTCCGTACTCGGATTCCTTCCGCCCATGTGCTTAAACTATTGTCACTTCTTAGCAGATATTCCTGCTCGAGATGAGCGGGACGAGAATATTGATACCCTAAAGCTCTAAAGGAGTTCAACTTCCAGCATTGCACCATCGCATACACTACACCATAACAACTATTTTGCAACACTTATTTTTTTCAGTTGTCAACACTTACTTGCGTTGTAGGTTAGTTACCATACTCAGCGTTGCAATAAAACAAATGCGTTACTAAAAGTACACATATACATTTTTCATTATGCCAATGCTTTTTTATCGTTGTGAGCCGAAGTCTAATTGAAATTAACTACAATGTACTTGGGCAAAATTGTAAATGAGTAACATATCTCATCCCTAACCCTAATCCAACGCTTCTATAATTCAGTCGTTGTCAAAACACGACATCCCACTTCTTCCCCGAGGTCCTAATCCTACCGCTACTTCTTACCCTACCAACTACATCGATCATAGCAGCAGCAGCGGGAGCGACTGTGAAGCTGAGAACAGCCGCGGCGATGAGAACGATGGATCTGGTAAAAGAAAAAATCACAAAGCTTTGCCTGTTAGCTTTCTTGATCCACTATCAATGAAAAACAACATGGCACCGATCGTTGCGGTGGCGGTGAAAGAGCGTAGACAGTTTTGGAAAGTGGTGGATAATGAATAGAGTTCGGGTTTTGAAGATTTTTTGTTGTTAAATGGTATGCATTCTGATTTTATTTATTCAATTATTGGTTAAGTATGTTATGTTTCTTATTGCCCATAAAATATCCTAGTTCCTAGGGACTCATTGAGATTGGAGGTAAAGAAGATTCGTGGAGTAATGAAAGAATGAGATTATTAACAAATGTTTTCTCAACACCCTAGTTCCTTGGGAATTTCAAGTGGCTGCAATGTAGTTAGCATTTAATTTTGATAGATTGTTGTGTGTTACGTGTGGATACAGGCAGTGATGTTTGTCTCTCATGTTTTTCTAACCCGCCATGACGAGGTGAACCCAGCTTTTGTATGTTCTTATTATTAGTATGACCTTTTAAACTTAAATGATGTATTACTTTGAGGTATACTTGAAGGATTTTCTCTCTTCTACAATGCGATTGTAATTTGTCTTGGAATCTTAATAGTTAATTTTGTTTGAAATAACGTTTCAAATTCTTTGGTTTACATTAACGAATTAATGCCCCTTATTGGCGGGCACATCTAGTCATGTTATTGCTATACTAGCGTTTCGAAATTTCAGATTGTGCTTGTTTCTTCCGCTATTTTTCTAATCAATCTAGCATAGTTTGGAAAACATATAACAGATTTGTATCCATTTCAAAACGTATTAAGGTACAACTCTTTCCTTTCATGCAAGCATTGGTTTCAAAACATGTTAAGAATTTGTAGTAATACGATTCCAAAATTATTAGGATGATAATTTTTTTATTAGCATGATGATAAAAGGTGATCCATGTCTATATTTTTTCATGGACTCAAATTTGTTCTGCCACAGATTCAAATTTGTTATGTTTTCAAAAATTGGTTGAAATGGTGAAATAATAAACATTGGATATCATATCTCTATTTGTTGTATCGATCGGGTTCCTTGCCCTTAATTTAGTTTATATAAATTAGGTTCCTATAGCGTTATTGTCATTAACTTATTTTGTTTCAATGGTGATGGCTTCATAACCATTATCATTAACAAATAACAAATTTTGTAAGATATTAATTTTTTTTAAATCATACTACATTGAATGTAGGTTTAACGGCTTTGAGAAAAAAAGATAATTTTTTTGTTTTATAAATTTTGTATAGTTATAAAACGTTCAAGTACTTTACTTTCAAAAATCATATTTTTATGCAGTAAAAATATGACTGTACAACTATTATTTAATTGTATTTTTGTGTATGATTGCATATGCAAGATGTTGTTAAAACTGTATTGCTTAAATGTATTGTAGTTAAACAAATACGAGAGAAATGCATTTATTTTGTTGTTCGTTTTTCTCTCAAAGTACAAACCATCACAACTGAAGCCCGACTGTAAAGATCAGTTTAACATTTACTGACCAAGATCTCGTTTTCATAAAGAGAATATTGTTTTACATGTTTTCTTCCTTTTTTTCAAATATAATACAAACACTTTAGTTCTTTATAAATAATTACAATAGCATATTTAATATTTTGTTTTAGCTTTGTAAGTAAATCTTTAATTAGTTTATACAGAAGTTATAATACATTATACTTTATATATGTAGAGGAAAAAAATTACAATCACCAAATTTCAGCACTTATTTTTAAAATTTTAAACTAATCTTTAAGGTGCACTAAAGAACACTTGCATCTATTCGAGTGTACAAAATACAAAGTTCCAATCCATTTTATACATTGCAAATCACAAATAAACAGTGATAAAATAATACATTGACTAAACTCTACTAGTTTCTACAACCATGCCACTAAAGCTTTAGCCACAAAGGGATACACAAAAGAACAACTAGAATCTTGAATTAGTAACATGAATATGAATGCTAACAGAATCCAACAAAACATGTGCTTACTTCAAATGAGCATACTTCAAACAATTCTTTCCTCGCCATGCTTGCTTTTATTTTATTTGGTTGTGGATATAACCTTTCTAATTGAGGATAGCATTATATCAAGCACTAATTATCTTAGTAGTTTTTGCAAAACGGGTTTTGAACTTGTTAAATGGTAGGGTAATCATTTAGGATATTAAAGAGTTTTTCGAGGAAAGTATAAAGGTGGATGTGTCAGCTAAGTCATATGCTTAATTTTCTACTATCTCTACTCTACTAAATAGTAAAGAAAACTAATCCATACTATTTACTTGTGCTCCTGATTTAGTAAAACTCATAGTTTTAGTATTTTCTCAGCCTCTATTTCAGTGTGCTACATATCAGTTTCATTGGATCTCTATAAAAGTCTTGACTATAGAGATAGAGTAGAATTCATGTTAATTAATAATAAAAAGTTCTTTGTCTATTATAGTTCTTGATAATTCCTATTTTTCTGATATATGCATAGATGGGATCATGAGTGATTACTCTTTCATTGAAATCCTACTCCTAATTGTGATCTTTATTCATTTTTTTACAAAAAGGTTAAAAAGTAACAAGTACCATTTTGCATTTTATAAAGCGCATCTCTTAATTGGACAAAAATCAACAATTTAGCAAAGAAGCTCATTATAGAATGCTTTCCTATAGCATTTTTATGGACAACCAAAATCTTCTCTACATATAGTTGCACAAGGAATGAATATTATTTATATGGTAAAGATTCATAGTAGTAAACTCATTTTAAATCAATTCAACTAATCAAAAGCACGAGACATATCGAAATCACATTCGTTTGCTGTATTTTAATGTAGGCGAAACACATTCTGAATGTGTCTAAACAATTTCAAATCTAAACGTAATGTATAAAGTAAGGTTCATGATGGCATTCCTAACAAAAATTTAACATTCAGGGTATGAAGCAGTGAGTTCATTTAAATTTACCAAAAAAATAAAATATAAGAATAAAAATATTGATAAATCAAATCCCAAAAATAGTGAATAAGACCCGATACACAAAATGAGACTTTAAACCGAAGTACAATATTACAATTCGACTAAAAACTTACCTATTGTTCAATCGTGAGCTTGAAAAGTGTAAATTTGCATCATCTTATGAGGATTTGTCTATACTAATAATCTACAACACCAAGTTCAAGTATATGCATCAATGGTGATACCAAATCTGTATTCATTGGGTCAAAATTTTCATGTAACATATTAAAAACAACATGTTGATATAAAGCTTTTGCAGGTACATGATTTCCATCCTTTAAAAATAGTTTGGAAAAACTGACAATGATTGCATCACAATAAAGAAAATCGGATAAAAATGAAAAAAATAATCTATGCAGGGATAGAAATGAAGAAATTGCTTGAAGGTGCCACTTTTGTTAATATCGATGTAATTCAAAACAAGAAAGATGGAACTAAAATGTTGTTGATTGAAGGTATGAAGCTTTATCTTTTTTAACATGGTTCTTTTGAATATCATGCTCATGTACAACTTTAGTTTGTGCATTGCATTGCATGTCACATATATGGCACGACGCAAACCTGAATGTCAAACACAGGTGCACTTTAATTTTTATAGGTTTCTTATTGCTGTCAATGAGCAGAAGTCATGCGTGACCTGAATGTGATACCAAAAAAAGCTAGTTTATTTATGAGAGAAAATTAAGTTCTATGTTAAAAAAAATTGGATCTTTAGTTGATCCTGGAAAACGAAGTAACCAACTATTTGCTAGCAACATACTGCTTATTTCCTTTTTATTTTACTAAAATGTATCACATATCTTTTGTTAGCTTACAAAGTTTTTTCATTACCAATCTTTGATCCAAATGGGATGACATTGGCATATTAACAGAATTCGAAGCTCTAGCAAAACCTGATTCTACTTAAAAGAAAAATCGACTAATTTTTATTTTATAGATTTTTTAGTTAAAACTCCCATTATTAAAAGTATTTTATATAATACAAACCAATCACAGTCTTATTTTGAAGAAAAAATAAAAAATGTTGCACAAAAAAGTTTTTTTTTCGGCCAAAGAAACATACTTAAACCATGATCATGCACAAAATTCAGAACAAGAAAATGAATCAGCTGGTTAATGTTCGAATAATTAGAATATACATCAAATATTTTATAATGAGGTTGTATATCGCTGAAAATGCTAAAATTATTGTTATTGGTTATCCAATTCCAATTTTGATGTATATGTTTTAAAATTTGTGTATTCCAATTATATAAAATGGTACTTATTAGGATATATGTTGCAAATTATTTGTTGATATCCTTTGTTTGTTCACTTGAATTTCTATATGTTTTTGACAGATATTGATAATACCATAGAAAAGAAGTTAATGTAAATAGTTGACATAGCAATATAAATATGGGGAATTGATATACTGAACCTTAAATTGGTATATACCAATTATATGGGCAAGTCGATTGAAATATATATATATATATATATATATATATGAAGTGATATTTATCAGGGAAAAAATAAAAAAGGTATTTATCAGTAACTAATGTATCTAATGTTAAGTTTGGAAATGGTGCAAGTGGAGAAGGGGTTTCCTTGCGGTCGTTTTGATTTTTTTTTCTTGTGTACTTTACAGTGGAGGTGATAGTTGGGCCTTTGTTGCTACTCGGTTCTCTCAATTTCCAAACTAAGTTTTGAAACTCAATTTCCAAACCAAGTTGCAAAACTCAAAGCAGTTTGGATACTGAGTTGCAACTCGGTTTGGAAACTGAGTTATAGAACATAGTTTTAAAACTGAGATGCAAAACTCAATTGTGAGTTTTGCAACTAAGCTTAAAACTCATGTTTGCATAAATGAGCTTCAACTCAGTTTTCAAACTAAGGAACAAACTCACTTTTTAAAACTTGCAGCTTAGTTTTGCAAAGTTCAGTTTTGCTATAGCTCAATCATTTTTAATCAAAACTAAGTTTCACTTTTCAAATGCAGGCACTTCTAAAGGAAAAAGGAGGAAAAGAAAATGTTGGAAGTTAATGGTGATGACATAGTAGGCTTACACAATCTTGATAATGTTCCTATTGCTAGAGTTTATGGGCCCGATAAAAAGAAAAACTAGTATCGTGCAATTAGCTCCACATCATCAACAAAGTAAAGATAGCAGAAGCTACGAAAACCTTCGTAATGTCAATGGACCTATATTGTTTGTAAGACGTCATATTTTTTATAACAATTTTTTGGATTTTATTGTGATTTGAATAAGATATTATTGTATTTTGGAATTAGTTGGAGTTGAAATTGTAATGTTATTCGAGTACTAGTTATATTTGAAAATTATAATCTTTAAAGTCAAATTGTAATTGAACTTTTCATTGAATTTATACTTACCTCTTTATGACAAATTATATGTATGAATTTTGCAATAGTTATTAATGTTAAGATATAGAAGCCTCCAATTTCTATTTATGTTACTATTTTGATATTGCTCACGTTTATATTTGTTGATATCATGAATTTTGCAATTGATATTCGTATTACAAAATGGATATTACTAACGCCTATTTTCATTGGAAGATAGAATTTAGTAACATATATAAATGTTGCAAATACGATATTACCAACGTTTATAATCGTTGGAAGAAAATATTTCCTAGTGCTTATAACTGTTAGGAGAAAATATTTCCCAACGCTTATAAGCATTGAGAGAAAATATTTTCCAACGTTTATAGCCGTTGGTAAATGGAATTTAGTAACAGATATAAGCGTCAGAAATAAATGCCCACCCCTCTATAGCAACACGTATAAGTGTTACTAAAATTACCGACAGCGATTATAACCGTCAGGAGTCCTCTGTTCTAGTGTAGTGATATCTCTTGACTAAGGAGAACCTCTGACGGTGTGGTCTCTCTGATTGCTAATAGATTTGCTATCCCTAAATCACCTTCACCAAGCGGCTCCAGAGCACCGACCCGATCTTTCGCCCGCACTCGCAGCTCTAAAGAGAATCTTCAAGGGGAATTTGAAGGTCCATTGGGTACGATGCATACTGAGGAGCCCGTTGGAAGGGGAGTAGGGGAACCAGCTGAAGGCGATGCCTCGAGAGGAGAGGATGAAGGAGCCAGGATACCATCGATCCTAAAGGAGAGTGAAGGCACAGGGAAGAGAGAAGGAAAAGAGGAGATGAAAGTAGAGGAAGGAGAGGAGAAAGAAGAAGGCGTTGATGACATCGATAGTGACTACAAGGATAGTGAAAAAGGTGATGAATCGTTTAGCGAGACGCCTCCCGAGGGCCTTAAACTTCCTGCCTTGCCCCATTCAGACCACATCGCTGTTGAATCTTCCATAAAGGCCAAGATACATGTGTATTGCCTTCAAGTGAAGCAGCCCCTCTAGCTTGCTCCATTGGGGAGCGATTTTGAAATCTCTATTGGCAATCTCCTTGCCAAGGTTCTCCAAACTTTAACTTCTTGCTTGAAGATATCTTAGATGCAGGTGGTGAGACACCGTCTTTAATTCGATGCGAACATGGTATGTAGAGTACTTGGGGGGTCATCGGCACTATACAACTCTCTAGGATCACGAATACAAATCCCTACATTCACTTGTATTTCGGAATTCCATACTTATACAATTTTCTTCTTATTTCAGTTTCCATGGTTAGAGATAGATACCAAAAGCTCCAGAACAACTATAATGATTCTAGGGGATAGACCCGCGATCTAAATCTGTCCCGCTCTAGCTATAAGAATCGTCGTGAAATTGACAAAGAAAAATTCAAGAGGAAGGAACAGGAAGCGAAGGACTGCAGGGCTGAGAGAGAAAGGAAGAAAATGCAGGCCGAAGAGAGGTTGTCCTCTGATTAATCCAAACGACACAAAGGATCATAAGACCATCAAGGCTCCAACTTTGGCGCTCATCTGCCCTGGGTTAAATCTCAACTTCCTCCCCATCAGCAAGCCCCTTTTTCAAAGTCCTTGACTACTTGTAACGACCCAGAATTTCTGTCATTTGAAATTCAGACATTTAATTGATTTTAAATATTAACAAGTGAAATTTGTAAGCCGAATGAATTATATTTCGAATATAGTGATTTAATTGTTTAATTAAATCGATAATTTAATATTTGAAATTGCGTCAATAATTGAAATCTGAATTGAATGTGTATAAAAATGATTTATAAAGTTATATTAAATCATATTGGAGTTAGAATGATGTTTGTAAACTTTTAAAATTGAATTAAAAGTTAATTTGTGAAAATCGAATATTTTAATATTTAATTGACTAGTGAAAATAGTCATTTTTCAAATAGTCTCGGATTTCGACGAAACTAGTTTCATCGGATCCATAATGTGAAATTATTGTAAGATTTCAAATTTCGTGTCAATCGGATGTACGGTTTGTCCGGGGCGAGCCAAAACGCATAGAAATCGTTTTAATCGATTTAATTTAAAATTTGATCGTTTAATTCTGTAACTCGCACATACGACCGAATTAGCTCCGAAACACGTTCCATTGTGTTCGGAACGCGGGTAAAACCTTAGAAACGTCAGCCGACACGCTTAATTTCGAGTTCGGAAAATTTTCGATGAATAGTGTTTTGGCAATTTTCTATAAAAGGCCAGCATTTCTTCACTTTTGCATTCAGAGACCCTAGCTAGGGATGGCCGCCGTGCTCTATTTCAATGGCCATAATTTGTGATTTTTCTTCCTTTAATCTCTTCTAATCCACGCATCAATTCAAGAAACGCTCAACTACAATGTTGTAGTGCTCGACAACATCTTTCAATCTATACGGTTGTGATCGAAATTCGTGAGGTGGATCGACAACAAAGGGCTTGCGTACGTGTGATGTTCCAGCACGTTTTTCTATGCAATGGCACGACTGAGCTCTGCTACTTTCTGGGCGGAGGTGCGCGTGGGGATGAGCTACGCGATGGCGCTTCTCGATCGTGTTCAAGTGGCTCGTGGTGGGCGCGATAATTCAATGATAGATGGCGGCAATGGGTTGTTGTTGCGTGCATTTTTCACTGGGGAAGGAGAAGAGCATACGCGTGCGGCCCAGATTCTAGGGTAAAGCAAAGATCGGCTAAGATGAGAAAAGGTTTAAAAATAATAAAATAAATTGAAAATAATTTTTTTTATAAATGTGTGTAATCTTTAAAATACCATAACTTTGTCATACATTATCAGAATTCGACGAAACTGGCGACGCCGGAATCGCAGCGACAAGCAGCTCGCTGTGGTGCAGACGTGGAATCATTTCCAACTAGTGAAAATTTTGCGTTAAATCGAACGTGTTCGATTTAATGTAAAAATTGAACGCTCGACATTTTAAAAAAAAGCGAGGTGAGAACTTCTCACTCAATCGAATATTTGTTTCGATTTAAATTTTAAATAGTTAGATTTAAAATTGCTTGATTGTGTGATTGAATGATAATTGCTATCTGTTGTGCTGAAATAGACCCTATACGCCGTATATTAAGCGGATGTTATTTATTAAAAACATATACCGCGATAATTCCACCGTGAAGTGGAATTGGTATTATATATGTATTTGGAGTTGATTTCCCGCATTATATAGCGGATGGCCGCATAATAGCGGATAATATTAATAAATTCCATATACCGTGATATTCCACTTCGAAGTGGAATTGGTATTGTGCTAACATCTGTGGATGCAGGGAAACATGTTGGAGGGATCCAACTGGATTCCTCAAACATTTGAATTTTTTTCATATGTTGTGTGTTGATTATTTATAATCTCCGTGTGATTATATTTGTGAATTGGAATTGTTGAAGGGTAAAATTTAGCCGAATATATTTTTGGTATCGTTGGATACCGGAAATAAATAAAATTGGATTTTTGAAATTCAAGTTGAAAATTTATTGTGAAAATTTATTTTTGAGAATTGGATAAATTTAAAAGGAGTTTTAAAAAGATAAAAGTTTATTTTTGGACTATATTGAATTAAATTCCAAATTTTGGGAAAAAGCCTTAATAAATGGATTTCGGGTAATATTATTTATAAGTTAAAGGATTTATTTAAAATTGGTTTTAAATAGATTTGAAGAGATAAAGAAATTTATTTTTAAAAAAGGAAATAACTTTGGAAATTTACCTGACTTTGAATTAGTCAGATAATTAAAGTAATCCTACTTATGGATGTTTGGATTATATTGGATGTTGAATTGTTTGACATCTCTGATATGTGATGCTATGTGATATATCTTGATTTGTGTTGTGATCTGTAATTTGTTTATCTGTGATATATATATATATATATATATATATATATATATATATGTGATCCGTGAATGAAAGATAAGCGTTATAGTTTATACCGCTTATCAAATGTATTGTTATATTTGATCTGTGATGGTTGAATGTGTTGCACTATTGTGTTAAACCGTGGACTACACAATACACACACAAATGTGGATTTCACGTGGAAATCGGTTAAGTCGCAGATTTTTATCAATTTTGGAAATTGAATTCTTGAATCCAAAATAGTTTTGGAATTTGAATTGGAAGTTTTTGAAAATGAGTTTCAGAAATAAAAGTTATTTAAAATAACTTAATAAAAATTGGAATTTAAATCATTTGATTTAAATTTTGAATTCAATACTTAAAATTGAATTCGTTGATTTGGGAATTTTGGTTTAAAAGAATTTACAAGTGTAAAAGGTGTTTATATGGGTTTTTAACCATTTAAAATATGGTTTTGGAAATTTAAGTTTATATTCAAGTTTTATACTTGGATGGCTTTAAACTGTGTAATTATAACCAGTTTTTCCCAAAACGAAAACTATCCGTTTTCAAATAATAATAACTTTCATGAAGTGAAAAGATTTCCAATTTGTATCGAAATATTTCAAGTTGAAATGAAATTGTAAATAGTTTGGAAAAACTATGAATTAACCTTTGTGAAGATGATTAAGCTTTATTTTGAAATCAAAGAAGATTTTAAAAGGTGTATCTTTTATATTATAAAAGACTTGAATTGTGAATAGTTTTGAAAGCTATAAGTTAAATCTTGATTTAAATATTTAATGGGTTAATCCAATTGAAATGGAAATTGATTTGGAAATCTGTGAATGAATCTTTGTGAAACTGGGTAAACTTTGTGAAGTAAATCTTTTTGTTTAAAGATTTAAAATGGTAATTTGTTTAAACCATTTGAAAGAAAGGATTTGGCTAATAAGTTGTGACTTAATTGAAATCCCAATATCCATATGTTTTAAATATTGTGCTCACTATTCGGGTTAGCCGGGAAAAGACCTTTGTGTCATATAACCCATTCCGAATTAGTGATACGACGATAAGGATTGTATTGAAGACCGGTGGTGAAGACCGGATATTTTCGAAAATGAAAGGGCAACCTATCGAATGTCTCTGCACCAAGTTGCTCCGGTATAGAGATTTATATCACTCTTCTTGTGATTGGAAGTCCGGACGTGATTAGTGAATATCCGGATTGCAAGGGTTTCTTTGGAAGTGCCTTCGGTTCCGTTCGATCCCGGAACGGACTTGTATGGATGTGTGTCTGACGTTACACTTTGAGATGTAAAACTGGTTTCTATCAAATAAATTTCTGTTGGTGGCGGAGAATTTATTCTCTTAGCTTAACACCCTTCTCTGAGAAGTACGAGCTCAGAGGTTATGTAGTTGATGGTTACTAGTGATACATTCCCAATTTGGTAATGTGGCATACAAAGTGCTGTTGATCAAAGCATGGCTTTGTGAAAAAGCGTGGCTTTGTAAAAAAAAGCGTGGCTTTGTGAAAAAGCGTAGCTTTGTGGACGAGACTTCGTCGAGCCTCACAACCCGGTAATGGTCGAAACATGAATGTTGTGGCAAGGTTGTTAGGGGTCGCGCCCCTAGGGTATGTCATTCCCTTCTAGATAAAAGGTGATATCATGGTATGGAGCCCAGATATTTTACCTATGTTGATGCTGCAAATTTATTATACTTTGTGGTTGTTTCTTTGTGGTTGAGGATCCTCGAATAAAGGTCGGTAACGACCGGGGAATGGCATAGCTTGTGTGTTAGCTACCTAGTTACACCTGTACAGCGTGAGGTAGCGTCGGCCTTGTGTTTGCAGAGAGCAGGTTGACTCTTGGGGCGTCTTTCCAGAGGCGTTCCATTTCGGTGTAAGGAAGTTCCTTTGCCTGACCATTTGTTGGAAAATCCAAAGAAATAATACGAACCTTGTACGGTTTTAGTTGTATAACCTGCTATGGAATGTGGCGGTAACCTGCTATTGAACATAGTAGCTATAGTAGGCATACAATAATGGTTGTATGTTGGCTAAGATTAATATTATACTTTCAAAATGTTTTCCACACTATGCACTAGTAATAATATCAAAAGAGTTTTCTTTTGCGTAGTAAGCATGTTTGACTATCATAAGAAGAAATCTTCTCCAATTCTGCGTTTGCATTGTGTGTGTGGCGGGAGGTCTTATGGTAGTTTCATTTTCCAAAAGCATTGCGGATATTTTCCACTTCCTTTGTTGTTGTTGTTTTAAAGATAATAACTGTTTTAGTTCTCACACCAGTCACCATGACTGTCCTGGAGTTTATTGTTTCCTTCCTAAACTCTGGGTGCCCACCAATTTTCACGCGGCCAGTCTAGAGTCAGGTTATCAGGTCATTCTGGATTCAGAAGATGTTGTGGAGCTCAAGTGGTGAGCTGGATGGCAAGGCGTATCTCTTGTATATGATATTATTATTCCGCTGTGTATTCTGTATGAGGGCAAGTTTATATAACTGTCCAGTTGTGTTGTATATTGTTGTTGTAAACTCTGATGATGATGTAATGTATTAACTGATATAGTTCTTTGATTTAAAGATTATTCCATTATCTATTATATGTTGTTCCGCTGCGATATGTGAGATTCTGATATTGTTTCTGTTGTTTCTTCTTTCTTTTTCTTCTGTCTTCTTCTACCTCTTCTTTTTAACCATAACAATTCGGTTTTCCGGCATTCGATTGCTCGGCAGTTGATACAGTGGACGTATTAATGTCGATTTTCGGAAGTCGAAAATCCCAAATCGTTACAAGTGGTATCAGAGCATATGGTTAAGCGATAACCTTGGCTCTGTTGGGAATTACTCATTAGAGATAGAGTCAGTAGTACTCTAGAATGAGTGTGAGTGTAATAATAGATATGAGCGCATATTTGTTAGTGAATATGAAATTGTTTTGTATTGTGTTGACTTATCGGTAGATTGTTTATAGATTCTGGTCGATGTAGTCTAGCTAACTGTAATCGATAGGGGTTTCTAAACTCTTAAACAAGATGAACCGACATAGTATCATTTTAAAGTGGGTAAATGAAATAATTTTACCTCGATTATATTTTGTATATAAAGGAAATAATTTTTAAGAATTATTAAAGTATATATAAAATTAATTGGTTGGTTGTTGAAAATGTGAATATATATAAATTAATGAAAGTTGTTTGAATAATCTAAATAAAAACAACAATTGTAAAAAGAATAATTGTAAAAGCAACAATTGTATAAGTATAGAATTATAATTAAAATGATTTACAATTGTGAAATAATCTTGTATAAGTAAAGTTAAATAGTAAAATTATATGAGAAAAAGATTTATAAATGTGATTTATAAATAAAAGGAAATTTTGAAAGAATATTAAGCACTGAATTCACTATTGTTGCTGGGAAATAATAAGGGTGATGACTGCAGCATCATCAGTATCATTTTCGAGTTTCTGTGTGATGGATTTGCTACCATAGTAAATTGAAAATTGAAGTTTTGTTGTGATAAACAAATTTGAAATTAAAATCCAAGTTGTAATTGATAAATATAAGTGAAATGAGTTTTGAACTTATAATATGAGATAATAAATTTAGCTTTGGTAAAGGTTAAATAGAATTTTGTTAAGAAAAACAAAATCTGAATTGGATTTATAAGTGGAAAATTAAGTGAAGTTAAACAAATGATGTTTGAAATGGAATATAACTTAAGTAATATTGAATGAAATTGATTTTTGATATCGAAGTAAATTCATAAGTGAATTAATGAAATGAAGTCATTAAGAATGTGAACTTGAGTTATAAAATGAAATTCAACCTTATTTGTAAAATGAATTAGTAATTGAATTAATAAATGGATTGAATGTTAATCAATCGAATGTAAATAAATTGATATGGAATAATGGATGTAAGTATTAATTCATTAAAAGCTAATAAATTGGAATTTGAATGAATCGAATGGAAGTCAACTTAATATTTAAACCAAATTGAAAGTAAATTTAATAATTTGGTTATGTTGGTTATGATATTGGTTGTTATATGATTGTTGGTTGATTGTATATAGTATAATTCATTAAGTGTTAATGAAATTGAATTGATAAAATTGAAAGCTATGTAATTGAATTTGAATCGGAAGTGAACCAACTTGAATGTAAATTAGTGAATGTGAACTAATTGAAAATGAATACATGAATGGTTTGAAAATTTTGTTGAAAGCATTCGAATTCGTTTTGAAACCATATAAATTGCTTATGGGAATTATTTGATTGCATTGCTTATGGAAACTTTGTGTTTGTTATTGAAAATTAATGAAATGTAAATGAATTTCCTATATATGTCACTTACATGTTTAAATTGAGTAAGTACAGGTGCCGTGGCTGTCGTTCGGCTGATTTGGTTGTGCAAAATGCTTAATAAATAACTGCTTTGCTTAAAAAAATGCTAAAAAGGTACGCATACGCAATGAAAATAGGAAATATGAACTGTTTTTCTGCTTTTTCGACCATGTGGGTCGATGTATATATATTTATGTCCATTGTGATCGTACTATGATTGAACCGCGCAAAGGAGACGCTAGCGAATTTTTTCTGAAAATTTAAGGTGTTAGAAAATTTTCGGGAAATTTTGGAAAATTTGTGAAAACTAAATTTTGGATTTGGAGTTAAAAGTTAAACGATATAGTTGTTTTGAAAAGTATAACTAAGTATGGATTTGAAAACTTAGTAAAGTTTTTGAAAGAGTTTAACTATCAGATTTTGGGGAAGTTGTACACTTAAGTGATTTTGGAATCTAATTTGAACGAATTGTTTGAAAAGTTAATGGATTCTGTAACTTTTTCTTACTTTGCAATTTCGAGGACGAAATTCTTTTAAGGGGGGAAGTCTGTAACGATCCAGAATTTCTGTCATTTGAAATTCAGATATTTAATTGATTTTAAATATTAACAAGTGAAATTTGTAAGCCGAATAAATTATATTTCAAATATAGTGATTTAATTATTTAATTAAATCGATAATTTAATATTTGAAATTGCGTCAATAATTGAAATCTGAATTGAATGTGTATAAAAATGATTTATAAAGTTATATTAAATCATATTGGAGTTAGAATGATGTTTGTAAACTTTTAAAATTGAATTAAAGTTAATTTGTGAAAATCGAATATTTTAATATTTAATTGACTAGTGAAAATAGTCATTTTTCTAATAGTCTCAGATTTTGACGAAACCAGTTTCATCAGATCCGTAATGTGAAATTATTGTAAGATTTCAAATTTCGTGTCAATCGGACGTACGGTTTGTCTGGGGCGAGCCAAAACGCACGTTTTAATCGATTTAATTTAAAATTTGATCGTTTAATTCCGTAACTCGCACATATGACCGAATTAGCTCCCGAAACACGTTCCATTGTGTTCGGAACGGGGGTAAAACCTTAGAAACGTCAGCCGGCATGCCGTTTTGGCAATTTTCTATAAAAGGCCAGCATTTCTTCACTTTTGCATTCAGAGACCCTAGCTAGGGCTGGCCGCCGTGCTCTATTTCAATGACCAGAATTTGTGTTTTTTCTTCCTTTAATCTCCTCTAATCCACGCATCAATTCAAGAAATGCTCAACTACAATGTTGTAGTGCTCGACAAAATCTTTTAATCTATACGGTTGTGATCGAAATTCGTGAGGTGGATCGACAACAAAGGGCTTGCGTACGTGTGATGTTCCGGCACGTTTTTCTGTGCAATGGCACAACCGAGCTTTGCTACTTTCTGGGCGGAGGTGTGTGTGGGGATGAGCTACGCGATGGCGCTTCTCGATCGTCTTCAAGTGGCTCGTGGTGGGGGCGATAATTCAATAATAGATGGCGGCAATGGGTTGTTGTTGCGTGCGTTTTTCACTAGGGAAGGAGAAGAGCATACGCGTGCGGCCCAGATTCTAGGGTAAAGCAAAGATCGGCTGAGATGAGAAAAGGTTTAAAAATAATAAAAGAAATTGAAAATAATTTTTTTTATAAATGTGTGTAATCTTTAAAATACCATAACTTTGTCATACATTATCAGAATTCGACGAAACTGGCGACGCCGGAATCGCAGCGACGAGCAGCTCACTGTGGTGCAGACATGGAATCATTTCAAGCAAGTGAAAATTTTGTGTTAAATCGAACGTGTTCGATTTAATGTAAAAATTGAACGCTCGACATTTAAAAAAAAAGCGAGGTGAGAACTTCTCACTCAATCGAATATTTGTTTCGATTTAAATTTTAAATAGTTAGATTTAAAATTGCTTGATTGTGTGATTGAATGATAATTGCTATCTGTTGTGTTGAAATAGACCCTATACACCGTATATTAAGCAAATGTTATTTATTAAAAACATATACCGCGATAATTCCACCGTGAAGTGGAATTGGTATTATATATGTATTTGGAGTTGATATCCCACATTATATAGCGGATGAGACCCTATTGTGCCGCATAATAACGGATAATATTTATAAATCCCATATACCGCGATATTCCACTTCGAAGTGGAATTGGTAGTGTGCTAACATCTGTGGATGCAGGGAAACAGGTTGGAGGGATCCAATTGGATTCCTTAAACATTTGAATTTGTTTCATATGTTGTGTGTTGATTATATATAATCTCCGTGTGATTATATTTGTGAATTGGAATTGTTGAAGGCTAAAATTTAGCCGAATATATTTTTGGTATCGTTGGATACCAGAAATAAATAAAACTGGATTTTTGAAATTCAAGTTGAAAATTTATTATGAAAATTTATTTTTGAGAATTGGATAAATTTAAAAGGAGTTTTAAAAAGATAAAAGTTTATTTTTGGACTATATTGAATTAAATTCCAAATTTTGGGAAAAAGCCTTAATAAATGGATTTCGGGTAATATTATTTATAAGTTAAAGGATTTATTTAAAATTGGTTTTAAATAGATTTGAAGAGATAAAAAAAATTTATTTTAAAAAAAGGAAATAACTTTGGAAATTTATCTGACTTTGAATTAGTCAGATAATTAAAGTAATCCTACTTATGGATGTTTGGATTATATTGGATGTTGAATTGTTTGACAACTCTGATATGTGATGCTATGTGATATATCCTGATTTGTGTTGTGATCTGTAATTTGTTTATCTGTGATATATATATATATATATATATATATATATATGTGTGTGTGTGTGTGTGTGTGTGATCCGTGAATGAAAGATAAGCGTTATAGTTTATACCGCTTATCAAATATATTATTATATTTGATCTGTGATGGTTGAATGTGTTGCACTATTGTGTTAAACCGTGGTCTACACAATACACACACAAATGTGGATTTCACGTGGAAATCGGTTAAGTCACAGACTTTTATCAATTTTGGAAATTGAATTCTTGAATCCAAAATAGTTTTGGAATTTGAATTGGAAGTTTTTGAAAATGAGTTTCTGAAATAAAAGTTATTTTAAATAACTTAATAAAAATTGGAATTTAAATCATTTGATTTAAATTTTGAATTCAATACTTAAAATTGAATTCGATGATTTGGGAATTTTGGTTTAAAAGATTTTACAAGTGTAAAAGGTGTTTATATGGGTTTTTAACCATTTAAAATATGGTTTTGGAAATTTAAATTTATATTCAAGTTTTATACTTGGATGGCTTTAAACTGTGTAATTATAACTAGTTTTTTCCAAAACGAAAACTATCCGTTTTCAAATAATAATAACTTTCATGAAGTGAAAAGATTTCCAATTTGTATCAAAATATTTCAAGTTGAAATGAAATTGTAAATAGTTTGGAAAAACTATGAATTAACCTTTGTGAAGATGATTAAGCTTTATTTTGAAATCAAAGAAGATTTTAAAAGGTGTATCTTTTATATTATAAAAGACTTGAATTGTGAATAGTTTTGAAAGCTATAAGTTAAATCTTGATTTAAAGATTTAATGGGTTAATCCAATTGAAATGGAAATTGATTTGGAAATCTGTGAATGAACCTTTGTGAAACTGGGTAAACTCTGTGAAGTAAATCTTTTTGTTTAAAGATTTAAAATGGTAATTTGTTTAAACCATTTGAAAGAAAGTATTTGGGTAATAAGTTGTGACTTAATTGAAATTCCTATATCCATATGTTTTAAATATTGTGCTCACTATTCGGGTTAGCCGAGAAAAGACCTTTGTGTCATATAACCCATTCTGAATTAGTGATACGACGATATGGATCGTATTGAAGACCGGTGGTGAAGACCGGATATTTTCAAAAATGAAAGGACAACCTATCGAATGTCTCTGCACCGAGTTGCTCCGGTATAGAGATTTATATTACTCTTCTTGTGATGGGAAGTCCGGACATGATTAGTGAATATCCGGATTGCAAGGGCTTCTTTGGAAGTGCCTTCGGTTCCGTTCGATCCCGGAACGGACTTGTATGGATGTGTGTCTGACGTTACACTTGAGATGTAAAGCTGGTTTCTATCAAATACATTTCTGTTGGTGGCGGAGAATTTATTCTCTTAGCTTAACACCCTTCTCTAAGACGTACGAGCTTAGAGGTTATGTAGTTGATGGTTACTAGTGATACATTCCCAATTTGGTAATGTGGCATACGAAGTGTTGTTGATCATTTGTTGATCAAAGCGTGGCTTTGTAAAAAAAAGCGTGGCTTTGTGAAAAAGCGTAGCTTTGTGGACGAGACTTCGTCGAGCCTCACAACCCGGTAATGGTTGAAACAGGAATGTTGCGACAAGGTTGTTAGGGGTCGCGCCCCTAGGGTATGTCATTCCCTTCTGGATAAAAGGTGATATCATGGTATGGAGCCCAGATATTTTACCTATGTTGATGCTGCAAATTTATTATACTTTGTGGTTGTTGCTTTGTGGTTGAGGATCCTCGGATAAAGGTCAGTAACGACCGGTGGATGGCATAGCTTGTGTGTTAGCTACCTAGTAACAGCTGTACAGCGTGAGGTAGCATCAGCCTTGTGTTTGCAAAGAGCAGGTTGACTCTCGGGGCGTCTTTCCAGAGGCGTTCCATTTCGGTGTAAGGAAGTTCCTTTGCCTGACCATTTGTTGGAAAATCCAAAGAAACAATACGAATCTTGTACGGTTTTAGTTGTATAACCTGCTATGGAATGTGGCGGTAACCTGCTATTGAACATAGTAGCTATAGTAGGCATACAATAATGGTTGTATGTTGGCTAAGATTAATATTATACTTTCGAAATGTTTTCCACACTATGCACTAGTAATAATATCAAAAGAGTTTTCTTTTGCGTAGTAAGCATGTTTGACTATCATAAAAAGAAATCTCCTCCAATTCTGCGTTTGCATTGTGTGTGTGGCGGGAGGTCTTATGGTAGTTTCATTTTCCAAAAGCATTGCGGATATTTTCCATTTCCTTTGTTGTTGTTTTTTTAAAGATAATAACTGTTTTAGTTCTCACACCAATCACCATGACTGACCTGGAGTTTATTGTTTCCTTCCTAAACTCTGGATGCCCACCAATTTCCACACGGGCAGTCTAGAGTCAGGTTATCAGGTCATTCTGGATTCAGGAGACGCTGTGGAGCTCAAGTGGCAAGCTGGATGGCGAGGCGTATCTCTTGTATATGATATTATTATTCCGCTGTGTATTCTGTATGAGGACAAGTTTATATAACTGTCCAGTTGTGTTGTATATTGTTGTTGTAAACTCTGATGATGATGTAATGTATTAACTGATATAGTTCTTTGATTTAAAGATTATTCATTTATCTATTATATGTTGTTCCACTATGATATGTGAGATTGTGATATTGTTTCTGTTGTTTCTTCTTTCTTTTTCTTCTGTCTTCTTCTACCTCTTCTTTTTAACCATAACAATTCGGTTTTTCGACATTCGATTGCTCGGCAGTTGATATAGTGGACGTATTAATGTCGATTTTCGGAAGTCGAAAATCCCAAATCGTTACACTACTACCGCTCCTCCACACTCTAAGGGAATCTATGTTCTCTCATTTTCTCTTTCGACTGCCCGCCCCATCTGCAGGCTATTTTTTCTAACCTCTTCTTGCAAGGTGTTATGTTTGATCAAGATATCGAAGAAATTCCAAAGGAAGAGATGGATCGAGATGTTCAACAGGTTCAAAAGCATGTTTACCAAGTCACAAAAGGAAAAAAACTCTACTTTACCCTCTCTAAGGTCAACCAAATCAACCATACTAATATCCAATCCTGCGATTCTGGAAAGCAGAAAAATGAAAGAATCACCGAAGGCTATAAGGGGGCCTTAGAGAAAATGAAGGCCAAGAAAGACTCCGGTCTTAAGTCCAAGGCGGCCAGCGATAGTACGATTATCGAGATGAGGAAGGCCCATAACGATGCCATGATCATGTTGCAAAACATGTTGAAGACTGTCCATGAAGAGGGCGCAGCTCTGAAGACGCAAATCTCCAAGTGGGATTGACCTTTACTACTAAAGATGAAACTATCCGGACTAGGGACAAAACAATTAACGAGTAGGCGGGTTTTATCCAACCTTTTGACCAGGCAATATTCAGACAGATTGGACGAGTCGAACTTCGAGTTATCAAGGCAGCCAGCCTAGAGAAATAGCTCTGGACTCTAGAAACCAAGTACAGCCAAAAGTTCATAAGGCGTACCTTGAAGGCAAGTGTTACGGCTGAATTTTTCGTAGTCTTCGAACAGACTTAAACGATGGAATCGGATGAGAGAACAATGGAGAAATAACCCAAGGACTTTGGGAATAACACAAAAAGGTAAGAAAGGAGAAATATCAAAAAATAAGCGAAAAAAGTTGAAGATTTGAAAGTTCAAGTTTTTGGAAGGGTTGACTCGAAGGAAACCCAAAAAATCCCCAAGTGTAACTCATAGTAGAATAGCCTTAGAAAAACTCCAAGTGCGACCCAGTGAAAACCAGGTAGAAACCCCAAACACGACCCAAGTTAGGGGTCGGTACCGACTCCTAAAAACTCGAGTCGGACACATAAAAAACTCGAGTCTGACTCTAGGCAGGCAAACTCGGGTCGGACTTTGGTCAGACACACAAAAATCTCGGGTTTGACTCAAAGCAGGCGAAGGAAAACTCAAAACATGAAAATCTTAGAGAATCTTCAGGTCGAGTCCCTAGCAAACACTCGAATTTCTCGGATCGGACTCCAAGCAAGTTTAACCAAAGCCAAAACAATCCAAACAAAGGAGAACAATAATCCCCCAAGTTGGGGATCGGTATCGACTCCCAAATCCTCCTTAGGTGGACCCCATCTTCTATCTACAAGCCTAACTTGATGCCGAGAGCCTATTTCCAAAGTCACTTTGTTGGTTCAATGCGATTTTCCATCGATCTCCGCGAACACTTGAAACTGCAACTTTGTTCTCCTACAACTCCATTATTTGGACTTGGAAATAAGCTAATATTGGTATAAACAACTATAGAATAATGAAGCTAACTACAAGGCGATCTGATATGAAGAGTTAGAGAAGACCAATTTGGCCATCTTAGTGATCGGTACTGACTCCCAACTCCTGCTGATGTGGCACCTATTTTTGTGGTGGAATCGGTCTAAATCGGGTACAATGGCTAGGAGATATTCTATGCGAGATTTCATGCCCCCTACCTCTATAAATAGGAGAGTAAGGCTCTTTTTGGAATCTTTTGGCTCTAGCTCTATTATTTCTTATATTCTTATAACCCTAAAATTCTAAGTGTTAGTTGTACCGAGTCCTAAGAACTTCTACCTCCAAGTCAGAAATCAGCAATAAAATATTAAAGTGGACGTAGATCAAGCTTTTTCGAACCACTATAAAAGATTGTGTCTTGTTCTTTCCTCATTTTCCTTTATATTCTCTTCTATTACTTCTGAGTGTTTGTGCCATTTTGGTTCAAACATTTTGGTGCTTTCACCGAGAAAGATATTCTCAGGCCATTTGGATCCATTATCTACTATTGGATTTCCTATATCCAAGAGATACATCCAATTTCTCTATCTTTAATTCTACAACTTAGATTTCCAACAAATCTACAAGAAGCTCTATTTCATGTCCCCATCAAGAAGAGATCGTTCTACCAATTCTAGAGTACTACTGAAGTTGAGAATCAGAATCCTCAACAAGGAGATGGAGTTGTCCAATCAACTCAACCTGAAATCAAAACTCCAACTGACGTCG
This sequence comes from Allium fistulosum, assembly GCA_030737815.1. Taxonomy (NCBI): domain Eukaryota; kingdom Viridiplantae; phylum Streptophyta; class Magnoliopsida; order Asparagales; family Amaryllidaceae; genus Allium; species Allium fistulosum. The sequence continues at coordinate 1,243,269,176 of CM060902.1, read as the reverse complement.
TGACCAGAATGGAGACGGATATGATGATGAAGCAGATGGATGACAGATTCCAAGCTAGCCAATAGGAGATGAACAACACTATGTATCAAAGCTTGAGGGTGCTGAATGAGTTGACTCAAAATAGCCGTAGATGAAGTAGAAGGGAGTCTAGCTCAGAATCAGAGAATTCTTCTTCATTTGGGCAAAGATGGAAGGACAAAAGGCAGAAGAGGACTCAATACACTACTAGGACTGTTGTACAAGGAAGAGGATGAGCTCCATCTCAAATTTGAGGATCAGTACCGACCCACAAAATGTTGGGCCCAGGGCCCATCATTTGGAAGGTGGCGTAGAAGTCATCCCTGGATGTGCTGTTGAAGATTTGAATCTGGAAAATCACAATATTGCCAATGATGTTGCTCACGGGAAGCAAACACGAGGGAATGCTAGACAAATGGGTCCCTTAGAGTTTGGGGAGCATAGGAATCAAGCACCTTCCCGAGAGTGCTCGTCGAGCCAAACACTTAAGGTATGACCCGATTCCCGCCGTTCAGTCGAACCTATTAACTCAGACTATTTGGAGGATATGGTTAGGAGGTTGGTTAGTGAAAACATGTAACAATCCAGAATTTTGGTCATTGAAATTTAAATGTTTAATTAATTTAAATATTTAAAATAATTGGATTTTGGAATTTAATAACTTTATTTGAATCTTTTTAGTTAATAAATAATAATGGTAAATTCATTCTATAAATTTATTTACAATAATAAATCGTTCGAATAAATAATAAGAAAATAGTTGTTTATAAAATAACTTGATTTTTAATAACGTATTTTTAACTAAAGATTTTTTTCGTAATTTTTAATCTAGAAAATATTTAAATTGTCGTTTGAGGTATTTTACGGTAGACGATGGTATTTTGGAAATTTCATAGAATAAAATAATTATGCATTTTATTTTTGATTTGTGATCATGTCATATTTTGATGCACGGTCATATTTTTATTTATGTCTTTCGCGGTCCGTACGCGAACGAGATATTGGATAGTGGAGTACCAAAAAACTCTATTTTGTTTAAATCGCCTTCTAAATCAAAATCAAATTCTAAATTTTGAAAATTCATTTATGGTGATTTGATTGATATTAGGATGGATATGGTATTGACTTGTAAATCTTGTTTAACTTGTTATTAAAGGAAATAATATTGTTTGGTTATAAAATAAAAGGTAGAATTCAACACCTAAACTATTTTTTTCAATTTCATTTTCTTTCCCCCTTTCTTCTTTGTTCGTCCTTTACAGCGAACCAAACCTCCACTTTGAAAATCAAAATCCAGTGCAACACTTAACTGTAAATTGTGAAACTAGTCCTTTTGGATTCATGAGAGAAAGACGCATGCGGTGGTACCCATCTTGGCCGAAACGTTGATGATTTGGGAAGGCCGACATTTCTAGGGCTTTAGGTTTTGGAGGCTTGAGGTGGAATTAGCTCATTTGGATGGTGGCGTTGGGTTTGTGGAGGGCATTATCATCTTGAAGCTGAGTTTTTGGGGATGCGATGCCCTATTTCTAATCACGTGTTTTCTAGGTCGATGGGGAGAGTTCCTCCAGTCGCGATTAGCTATGGTAGGGCGAAGGGTATGTTGTGGTGGTGAACGTAAGGAGGAGGCATGGGGTAGTCCGTTGGTGAAGTCGGCAGGCGATTTCGAGGTCGGAGGCATTGATGAGGGTGTGCGTCTACGAGGCAGTGGGTGCAGGTCGAGTTCTTGTTTCGGGGAAGAAATAGGATTAAGGGGTAATTAATAATTAATGAAGTAATTAGTGTTTTAGTTATTAATTAATTACCAAATATTATTAAACCAATAACCTTTCCATATGAGGTCAAATTCGGGCAGGGTCAGTCATGTTGGACTCGTAGAGACGTCAGCCACGCGATGGATTTAGTTTTGTCAAGTTTGGAGCTGGTAAAATTTTGGGTTAAAATCGAATGCTGTTCGATTTTAGACTAAACCAGAACGCGAAAGCGTCCGTTGGAATTTCTGTCAGTTTACTCACCTTTAAATAAACTATATAATATATGTGATGCTATAGGTTATTGTTGAATGCTTGGATGTTAGTTTATAGTATTGTTTGATTGATTGTTGGATTGGATTCCCATTTTGGAAATTCATCTAACTATATATTATTGTTTGTTCCGGCCTAGTAGCGGATAACATAAACAACCATTTTGTTGTAGGGACAAATAGGAGAAGTCAAAGTGTTTCATAGTGAATAGGTCATTACGGAACACTTCGAAAAAAATACACACATATATATATGTGGTTTACAAGGGACCCAAAGGGGTTTCTCGCCATTATTTATTTATTTAATGTTATCTACATCTTATTTATATTCCTTTATTGTTTATATTGATATTTAGTTGAAATAATTGTGACATTCTCTTTGAATTGCTTAAGTGTCGTTATAGTGATTTTCGATATACCATCACTTATTAAATATCATTCCCTAAACCTTTGTGTTTGTTGAACTTAAGCTTGTATTTTCACAAAATAGATGTTTAAAGTTCATTAATAATTTTGATTAATGGTATTTAAATCTAATTAGTCATTTTAACTAATGATCTTTAAAGTTTAATTAATCATTTTAATTAATGATATTTGATTTAATTAATCATTTTAATTAATGATATTTGATTTAATCAACCATTTTAATTAATGATATTTGATTTAATCAATCATTTTAATTAATGTTTTTTAAATTTAGTTAATCATCATTTTGATTAATGATGTTCGAATCTGATTAATCATTTTTATTAATGATATTTGAATTTAGTTAATCATTTTAATTAATGATATTTGGATTTAGTTGATAATTTTAATTAATGATGTTTCAAAAGTTAATTAACTGATTTAATGGAAGAGTTTAGAGTAAATTAACCGATTCAATTAAAGTGTTTTAAAGTTACCTAATTTAATAAAAATGTTTTAAAGTTAATTAATTAATTTAACAAAAGTGTTTAAAGATAATTGATTGATTTAGTAAAAGATTATAAAGTGGTATATAAATTATCCGTTGTGACAAATTAACATTGTTTTAAATTTATAAAAGTATTTAAATTTATTTATTATCCTTTGGGATAATAAGTGTTGTTTTAAAATTTATAAATGCCGGTTTATAAATGAGAAAAATCTTTTAAAAGAAATTGTTTAAAAATAAAGCTAAGTGTAAAAATTTTTTGGGTTTATCGTCAACAATGTTTTAATGACATTTATTTTAACCCTTGTTTTAATACACTTAGTATTATAATTTACCATTTTAAAGAATATTTCCAAAGAATATTTTTAAAGTGTTTTACAAATAATGGAAATGTGAAAATCAAGCACAAGTATGAATCAAATGTTTAAAAGTTTGATTCAATTATTAGTGGTAAGTGTATGCGATTAATTCCTATACACAAACCACTTTGTTATTCCCGATAGTTGATTTATCTACTATCGATTTCGATTCTGCTATCTTCTTTGTCTTTCGTCGCTCTAAGACGATGTGTTTCTCTTCTGAGCTTTGATACCTTTCGTTGAAAATAACTAAAACCAAAGCGCGAGTAAGGGGGTGCACCCTCCTAGTCATTGTTGTGCTTCGTCATTCTAAGACGATTTATCGCTCATTTTGAGCATTGGTATCCAACACCAGAAAAACTAAAACCAAAGCACGAGCCAAGCCATTTGGGTCACACCGATATATTCACATTCATCTAGAGAAGTCGATAGTATGCATGCATTGATGTGGGTAAATTTGGATGCAGGTGGATTTAACAGGGTCCAGGTTAGAAGTTCTCAATAGTGACGCGTGTGCTCTCAAGTATATTTTATCTAAATGTATACTTTTGTTAAAGGAGGAGCACCCTCCTAGTTAAGTTGGATAAATTCATTTTCCTTATTCCTATCTCCAACCTTGGAATTGATCTTTTCTTCTGTGTGTTTCGTCAATCCAAGACGATTTGTTGCTCATTTAAGTGTTGCTATCCTTTGTCAGAAATGACTAAAACTAAAGCGCAAGTGGGGGCCAAGTTATATGGGATTATTTCCATTAGGGTATCTTCACATCTACTCTAGATTGGATTCGATTGTATGCTTTGGAGATATGAAATACTCGGATACTCGGTGACCGTTGGCGAGGTCCAGCTTGGAGTTCCTGAGAGCCATCGTAGTTCTCAAGTATATTTCTAGGGGTATACTTTCAGTAAGGGGGAGCACCCTCCTAGTCATTTGTTGGAAAATTCCTCTTCTTTTTGTTGATCCAAATCTTTGAATTGTTTTCTAAATTTGCATCGAGAAGTGTCTGAAGCTCTTCTCGATGTTTAATTATTTTTGTCCATTCTTTAAGTTTAGATTTTGATCTTGTCTGTGTACATTCTCTCTTATTTGGATTGTTGTTCTGATTGTTTCCCATTACTTTATGTATGGAAGTTGTTCTTGTGAGGTAAAAACCCATTCCGTGTTTAGCGACGTGGTCTCACAGAATTATCAAATGTTCACCTTATTACATGAGTTTTCTGACGCTGATTTTCCAAACTGATCCAGCGTTATTTTATTATAATGCTCGAGTCAGACCGAATATTTTTTTAGGTTGTCGTTAGTGGGACATGGAGCTCATGGAGTAGAGCCAGATGTTCACATGTTCTAGTATTTTACTTTCCGTTGTATTATAAATACCTATCAGCAAATTTTAAGGTCGAAAATTTATAATTGTCTAGCCGATGGGATTTATTTTATCTCTGATGTACTCTGTATTTTGTAGTGGCAGATTATACTTTCTTTATTATATTATATGTTGTCGATTCCACTGTGAGATTCTATTTCCCTTGTTCTTTTCAGTGATGTTCTTTTTATTTTACCCTAACAATCTGCATTTCCAACAATTGGATGTTTGGCATTTGTATACAGTAGATGTATTTGGTGTCAACTTTAGATGGTCGAAAAGGTAGGGTCGTTACAAAACAGATCCCGAACTAATGATGATTAGGAAACTTATGCTAGTCGAAACCCGTTTACAGAGGACATCCTTTACGCGAGATATCCCCGGAGATTCAATGTGCCAACGATGTCGTTGTACAAAGGAACGACATATCCTAGTCAACACTTATTGAGATATGAATGACTCATGGATTCAGCCAGGGCTTCGAATGATGTGAAGTGCCGCTGTTTCCCAATTTTCCTAGAAGGGGTGGCAACGGTGTGGTTCACTCGGCTCCCGCTGAAGTGATGTCACTATCCAATGCTTACCAGGCTAAAGGAGAGTCGCCAAGGGACTATTTGAATCGATTCTACACGGCTATAATAGAAATAATGGATCCAAAGGAAGATATGGTATTGATGGAGCTATGTATGGGAGTTCACCCCGACTCGGATTTCGGAGACTGGTTGGAGAAGAAGCAACCGTTGACAATGGAAGTTTTTTTACAGGAAAGCCAATGAATATTTGCGTTGGGAGGATGCGAGCAAGCGTCCACGGAGGACCGTTGCTTGAAACCCAAATTAGGTGGTACAAAGCAAGGTTGCTGTAAAACAATCTAGAGGCAATTCTAGTGATATAGATGTAAAGGTTGGTAACAAGAATGACAATCAAAGAAAGCGGAATTCAGTTCCAGGCGGCCAACATAGTGAGAACAGCAAGTGCCCAAGGAGCTCGAAACCCGAGGAATATACACCTTTGAACAATATGTTGGAGAATATCTACCTTACCACGCAAGGGATGGAACAATATAAAAAGCCGCCCCGGAGAGAGGCGACTGATGAACAAAAGCACTTAGGAAAAGTATTGCGATTTCCATGAAACTAATGGACACAATACTAATGAATGCAGACATCTAAAAATTGTGATTGAGGAGTTGATAAGGAACAACAAGCTTCAATAGTATGTTAAGGAACCGCCAAACCGTGGAGAAACCGTGAGACCCCAAGGTCTACTTGCTTTAAGTGAATAGCCCGAGGCCAGTAGACAGGAGCAAAGGTAAAGGTCATCAACTAATCGATCACTTAGGGATAGAACAGCAGCCGACAGCCATGCTGCCAGATCTGTCACTATCTAGTTTTCCCCTTTGCAAATAAGCCTCCAAGAGACACTAGGGGCACGGTAATAGGCAGGACACATCATTTCTTTCACTTATTAATAAAATTAGCTTCTTGAACCAATACAACAGTGTTCTTGCAAGCGGTATTTTCATGCCTTAAAGCCATTGACACAACCAAGGAAGAGCTCCTTAGTCCTTTAATGATGGACAGGGAGTGCAGACTCACAATCCGCTGCATTGACGGTTACATTCAAACCCTAACCTTTTGAGAACCGGCGTTGCTCCAGCAATGTGGGGAAGGTCTAAACTGCAAGGTCAATCACATTCGACCCTTAACCTTCGGAGAACCAGTGTTGCACCAGCAACGTCGGGAAAGTTTGAACACTGGGTCGACGATCAATTCGACCTCTAACTTTTTGACAATTGGCATTGCTGCGGCAACATCGGGAAGGTCTAAACTGTCGGGTCGACAGTCACATTTGAACCCTAATGTAACGACCAGTAAATTTAACTAGCTTTAATAACGTTATTAATTGAAATTTCGCGAAATTTTAAACGATAAAATTTTGAAAAATAAATTTGATATTTGGAATGCGTCTAGTTAAACATAGCAACTGGTAAATTTTCGTCCGAAAATATGAAAGTACATTTCGCGCGTAAATTCACTTCAATTTAATCAGTTAAAAAGCGATGAAAATAAAATGTTTCCGAAACCTAAATATTTTTACATAGAAAATTTCTAAAACATCTTCTGAGCAAAATGTCAGTTTGTCGTTTTTCCAAATTCGGACATCTTTGGCTCCGTCGATCTTATTTTTCAGCGTTTTTCTTGCATTTTCCTCTGGTAGAAATCTCGAATTTTATAATTCGATTGTGCCACTGATAATTTTATACTGTTTTGATCGTCTCGCCACACTGATCTCAACGGTATATTTATTTCTGTATTTTGAAGTCCGGTACGCAATGAGATTTGTAAACGTTGGCAACCGTATCGGTAACTAGTTACGTTTATTGGCTCTTGTAACTTTCCATTTCCTATCGTATAAACCCAATAGCCGCTGTTATTATTTCTGGTTCAACTTCCAACTTCTGCTCATTCCTCCTGTTCATTTCTATTTGCTAGCAACCTCTCGCATTATTCTCCTTTACAACTATTCGTTTCTTTTCCTATGCCTTTCTATAAGTTATACGTACAAGTTATTAATAGCAAAATAATTAAAGCCTGCTCTTTTCCTAAGGCTTCTGTCATCTCTTTTCTTTTCATCTAAAAGTTACATCCATTTGTAAAGCTTTATCATCTCCTCTCTCTTTCACGTTTACAAAACAAGTGCACAAAAATATATTACTTCCAGTAGCAGTTGATTCATCTCCATTTTACCATACCTCCCTCTTCCTCTCTTTCCACCCACCACCGCCTAGAACTTCAATTTCCTCTGCCTAACAGTAGCCACCTCCGCAAGTTCCTCCACCACAAAACCCACCGCCTTAGCCTCGTCCACCAAGTCCGCCACCGCATGACCACTTGAAATTCCCTGCAAAACCGAACGACCACCAACCCCAAACCCGAAACCCGCAACTCCACGCTCATCCACTACCGTTCACCATGGCACGGAAACTTCCCTCCACTTGCCACCCGATCTCTGCCCTGGCCATTCGCCACGTCGCCGAACAACAACCACCCGCGCAACAGCCAATCACCCACCATCTCATCCACCTACAACCTCTGCCGAGCACCGACGCAGCAGCGCCTCCGCCATGCATCGACTCCACTGCCAGACACCTCTGACCCTTTCCCTCTTCCATTCGGATTCCTCTGACGACCGAACTGCTCCACACCTTGAAGCCTGCTGCCGAGCTTCCCATGGCCAGCAGCCAAGTCCCAAGCACCATTGCAGGCCGAACCTCGCCTACTCCACCTTCAGATCCTCCTCCGCCCCATGCTTCGCCCGCATCACCCGTGCTCGTCCACTTGAACCGCACCTGATCCTTAAGCCCCACCATCGTTTCGGCCACAACATCACATCGACCCACCGATCCAAACTCCAAAGCCCATGCTGCTCTGACCTTCTCCTTCCCCTCCCAATTGCCGATACAGCCTCCTTTTGTTCGGCGCTTGACATGTAAGTGTCTATGTTTCCTATGTGGTATACCTGGGTGTACGGAAGTTTAGCCTTCAATTTAAAATAAGATTTTTATCATAAACTTTAATTTGTATTTTGATGTAATGATTGAATATACATATATATATATATATATATATATATATGTTTACCTATTTTATACAGTTATCAAATTTTCCCACGTTAGTTATGCATGTAAGTGTAGTAGAAATTTTGCTTACAGTATTTTAAAGGGGAGCATGTAGATTTATAGTATATATATACGTTTACAGTATGTAATATATAAGAAGTTTATAAAAAAAAAGTATATAATATATATTAGTTTAATATATATGACTATGGTCTAAAATTTATACATCAGCTAAGTATATAAAGGTAATATATCTGTTGATATTTTTTTTTGTAAGTGGTTCACATATATTAGTATATACATTTATCTGTTGTTATAAAGTTAAAAAAAAAATTATGATCTACTAGTTATTGTGTAAAGTAATCTGTCAGTAGACATATCTTAATAACATATATTTCCAAAGTATATAATTCAAGACGATATTTGCATTCCAGATTTATATAGCCGCATGTATAAGCTTACAAACTTTGCTATAGATTTCTTTTACAGTCATGTGTATATATATATATGAGTTGAGAAATTTTTGCTTTACAGTTGGCACCTGTAGAGTACAGGTCTATATAGGTTCATTTGATAAAGTTTATTTGATGCTGAGGTATATATATTCGAAAACTGAAAGCCTTTAATTTTTCCCAATCTATGTTTAATGAATTTAAATTTTGAATGTTGCGGTAAAGTATGATACTTTAATATAAATATAATATATAGGTTGAAATAAATATAATGTATATATACATATGTTTGATTTTATTTTAATTTTATTTTACAATGGATTTGAAATATATATATTTAATTTAATGTATGTTTGAATTTAACATATAATTTTATATAGTTATATATTTATATAAGTCCACTTATACCCATATATCTTCGTCAATCAAATTCTGATTTGATTCCGTCTATTCCTTGTTATCAGCTTTGATCATCGAATTCGTGCTTGGATTCGTAACTCGATTTCAGTATCCGTATCAGTGTGTGTATCCGGGTCATCTCCTATTCTCTCTAGCCTCGAAAGGTGAGCAATCACTCACGATTAACGTTCTTTTATTTATTAAATTTGATTTCAATTGAAACGACAATTGAAATATGCTGTTGTTTGATATTTACACTGTTATTACCTGTATCAGTTCACCTGTGACATCTGACACCATTATCTGTTATATATGCAATGATAATCCAGTTTGGTTGATAAATGATTGATTGTTTGATGTTTATATTGGACGTTAAATTGTTAATGATGTAAGTGATAAATAATTTGAAATTGAAATTGACGTAGGATAATTAGATTTGATAGATGTGTTGAATTTGATTTAATGACATTTGTATAATATGACCCCTTTAACTGTTAAATTTATTGACACGTAGGATTTGGTTAATTACACCTTGAACCTTTTAATGTTTGTTGTTTAAATTAATGATGGATGAAATTGTAATTGATGACAAGTGAAAACCGTAATGTAATAATCTTTAATCTACATGAAATGATAGTGTAGATTCTAGAAATAATTATATTAAATCGTACAAATAACAATGCGAATTAATACGGTTATTTCGGGATTTTTTGAATTGATTATTGGATTGATATTGATTGTTGTTATTGCTTGTTTATTTACTTTGACACCATCCCAGTTATCACACTGCAAGTTTCCTTTGATATGCCATAATTTTGAATTGAATTGGAATTGGGTTGAAATGATAAATACCCAAATTTAAACTTTGACCTAGGATAGGAAATTAAATAAAACCCGATTGGTCAATAATTTGATTTAAAAATAAACGAAGATTTTATTTGAATAAATAATATGGTTTTGAAATGAAGTTGAAATTTGAATTTTTAATGAAAGGAAAATGTTAATATTTAATAATCCGGAACAAAATATTAACAATGTAATTGATGAAAGAATGTTGTTTAATTTGAGAAATTATTGAATTAAGTTTGAAATTATAATTAAGTTTGAAATTATTAAACTTTGAAATGATTTAATAATTAAGTTTGAAATTATAATTAAGTTTGAAATTATTAAACTTAGAAATTATTTAATAATTAAGTTTTGAATTATTTAATAATTAAATAAGGTTGAATTATTTAATGATTAAATTGAATTGAATTCTTTAATAAGTAAAATTGAACTTTTGAATAAGTAAATTTTCACTTCGTAAATAATTGAAATTGAGTTTTATTTATTAATTAAGTTTTGGAAAATTATTTAAGTAAGTAAATAAGTGAAATTGAATTTCTTTAACAAGAAATAAAATGTGATTTATTGAAATTAATGTAAGACTTGAAAATTAAAGGATTTGATTTGATGAATTTAATTTAATTCAAATTGTAAGTTTGAAATAAGGAAGTTGAATTTAAATAATGGATTTAATGAATTGGAAATTAAACAGAAATTGTTTTAAATGAAAATTTACTTAACGAACATTGAATGAAATTGATAAATGGATTTAAATTGATTTGAATGTTAAATTAATTTAAATGATTTCGGAATGAAACTTATATACGAACTTGAATCAATATTTGAAGTGTTTTAAATAGAAATTGAAATTGAATTGTAAGATCTTGAAATTATGAATGTGGAAGTTTTGAAACGTAAATTTTGGGAATTGGTTTAGAAAGACAAATGAAGTATTGATTTACAAATTTTAATTGAGATTGAAATTGATTTGGTTTTGAAATAAATAAACGACCAATCGGTGTTATAATTACGAAGGTTATTAAAGAGACCGGAATCGGTTATGGATATACTCTCTATCTAAACCGAAACCACTTTAATAACTATACGCGGAGTGATGATCCAGAATGAAGTGGTTGGAATGATGTACGTGATGACTGAAGAAAGAGAACGATAATGGATAGCCTTGACACTTGTGTCAAATTGGAAATGACTAAAACAGGAGCCGTGCCGGGCCAATGGAGGATTAGCTACCTCAAGTGGACACACTTCTTCGAACTACTCATTACTTGTTGTCGATTGGTGCACCCTTGATTTTGGGAGTGTTGTTTCACGGTGTTGCGGGCGCTGCGGCGTTGCGTTCTCACCAGTCCGGATCAGGCAAACGGTAGTATCACTACCTTGGGTATTGCCTCATGTGCCTTGTCATACTTGTATTCCCTATTTGCGACCACTACGAATTTGTTTTGTACCTTTAGTATATGGATTGCCCTCTGGTGACTTCCGGTTTTGGGGAAACTACGGTCTTGTATATGCTTTTGGGAATAAAAATGTGTTAAGGGTGGAATGGGTCATGACTTAACACTATTTTGATATCTTTATATTACTGATAGACATTATCTACTTAGCGTACATTACTACCTAGTAGATAGTTTAACGGATCCTTAAAGGATGGTTATTCCAAACATCCTTTGAGTTACTTGTATTTCAATTGCTATTTCACTTGAGTTGGATTTATTAATATAAGATTGTTAATCCTGACTCGAGTGTCTTGTGTTTTTGCTTTACGCTCGGGTCAGACTGAGTGCACCAGTATTCGATGCTCACCTTTGGAGTTGGAGCTTTGCTTGAAGATCCAGCCATCTATTCTGCTTTTAGTATTCGATGATTCCAGTGATGTATTCTGATTTGTATCTGATGTATCGTGTTACTCTTTTGTTGTAAACTCTGATGTATCTTATATATTCATATAGTAGCTTCATGAACTACTATCTCTTTTATTTCCGCTGCATTTATTACTCTGTGTCTGTGATCTGTGATTACTTATTTACTGTATATGTTCAGTTTTGCCAAATTTAAATTAACAACGCAGTATTTTGAGCAATTCAATTCCGGCATGAGTGTCTACCTATACACTTATAATGGATGCGAATGGTCCAAAATGGCGGGTCGTTACAGTTGGTATCAGAGCTTTGGTAGCTCTAGGCAAAACTCAACATATAGGGTAAATGTATTTACAGAATCACTCTCATTCGAGTTCAATCTCTTCTTTTTGACTCAATTCCTTTGAATTTTTGGAACGTTCCCCTCGGTTCCGAAATTCATTCGTGTCCCTCACTATTCATCTTCTTTCAATTCTGGAGCACCCCATAACTCCATTTTGAATGATATCTATAATAGATCGGCGGTCTCGCCAATCTTCGGATGATTCGTAAAGGAACAAAACTCCTTTATAATAGGCATCGAATTACCGGAGATTTCTGTATCCTCGGTTTACGATGCTATCTATTCCATGCTATACCTGAATTCCATCACTTGAGATCGAGTGTTGATTTACCTCGGAATTCAGCATCGATCTTATTCTTGAAGTTACGGACGACCCGGTTAAGATTGCCGTGAATTAAATAAACTCATCCATCTCCCGATTATGGTAATTGAATTATCTTATCTTCTGTTTCAAACTTATTTTCGAATCAAAATTCTCTTTGATTTGAGTCATCAAATTTGAATCCCTATACTTATTTTGAAATCCACCCTTGTATCGTCGTGCGAGGTAGTGCATTTGTTATTAATATAAAAATGTTTCTTTATTGTGTTGTTTGAGTAGTTGATGTTGATTTGGGTTTCCGATCGATTCGTCTGATCAATGCTATCGATAGGATTTCCAAAACACTTGAGCAGAGCAAACTGACACAATATCGTTTTCAAATTTGATAAATAAAATAAAAGTTTTGTATGATTATATTATATATAAGTTTTTTGTAATTAATTAAATTATTAATGAATTTGTTGTCTGAAATAATAATATTGATTTTCATTTATCGTTTTGTAAACCATTGACTATTGCATAATATAAATAAATGAATTTATAAACGGTTATAAATTGATTGGAATTTGAAATGAATTTAATTCAGAAATTTGAGAATTTATTAGTTTTCGGTGATTTCGACCTTTGGTTTTAAAATTTTAAAGTATATATTATTGAAAGTATTTTCGAATAGAAATCGTTTCAAAGGATTTTTAAAATGTTGAAATCAGTGCTCTTCTCTTTGTCGCTGGAAAATAATTTCGGTGATGGCGGCCGCATCATCGACATTCATTTTCGAGTTTCGAAGTGGAGAAACCATTCTGTAGCTTTGCTACGGTTTTGTTTGGAAAAAAAATATATTTTAAATGTAAATTTCTTAAGTATGACTTGATTTATATAGGTATATTATTTTAAATTTAATTTGATTTAATATATATAGTATATACATAATTATCACTAAAGAGTGAAATTAAACGGAAGTTTAATTCTTAAAATTATGTTAAAAGATGTTTTCAATTATAAATAAAAGCTAAATTTTGGATAAATATTTAAACTTGAAATAATTGAATTTGAAAATATTATTTGTATAGTACTAAATTGCATTTCAATATAACTTACCTAAATTATTCATAAGTTAAAATGTAATTGGATAATATACAATAAAAATGATTTTATAAATAAAATTTGAGTGTTTATTATAAATGTTATACACTTAGATTTTAATTATAAAAAAATGCTAATAAAGATGATAGAATAATAAGTTAATTGAATGAGATGAATATAATAAATTTTGTTCTGAAAGAATTAATAAATTGAAATTTGATCAACTTATGGAAATACCTTGAATTTAAAAGAAATTAGTGAATATAAATTAATTTAAATCGAAACTTTTATGGTTTAAATTAATTTATATGGTTTAAATATATGTGATAAAATATATTACGTAGAATAAATTTAACAATAATTTGTAATAAAGAAGAATTTAAATTGCTGAGAAAAAAAATGATTATAATAAAAGACTATTCAAATTTATAGTTTTAGAAATTGTAAATTGATGATAATTGGATAATAAGATAATGAATTTAGAAACAGTTGAGATTGATTTTAGTGAAATCAAATGGATTAAATCAATTATTGAATATCAATTAATCTAAATTTGAATTTATATGGTTTAAATTAATTGTTATTTGTATTTCAAATCTGTTTTTCTTTCTGGTTGTTTCTATTCTCCTACCTCGTTCCTTTTCGGGAACGAAAAGTTTTGAGTGGGGGAGAGTGTAACGACCCGTAAATTTAACTAGCTTTAATAACGTTATTAATTGAAATTTCACGAAATTTTAAACGATAAAATTTTGAAAAATAAATTTGATATTTGGAATGCGTCTAGTTAAACATAGCAACTGGTAAATTTTCGTCCGAAAATATAAAAGTACATTTCGCGCGTAAATTCACTTCAATTTAATCAGTTAAAAAGCGATGAAAATAAAATGTTTCCGAAACCTAAATATTTTTACATAGAAAAATTCTAAACAATCTTCTGAGCAAAAATGTCAGTTTGTCGTTTTTCCAAATTCGGATATCTTTGGCTCCGTCGATCTTATTTTTCAACGTTTTTCTTGCATTTTCCTCTGGTAGAAATCTCGAATTTTATAATTCGATTGTGCCACTGATAATTTTATACTGTTTTGATCGTCTCGCCACACTGATCTCAACGGTATATTTATTTCTGTATTTTGAAGTCCGGTACGCAATGAGATTTGTAAACGTTGGCAACCGTATCGGTAACTAGTTACGTTTATTGGCTCTTTTACCTTTCCATTTCCTATCGTATAAACCCAATAGCCGCTGTTATTATTTCTAGTTCAACTTCCAACTTCTGCTCATTCCTCCTATTCATTTCTATTTGCTAGCAACCTCTCGCATTATTCTCCTTTACAGCTATTCGTTTCTTTTCCTATGCCTTTCTATAAGTTATACGTACAAGTTATTAATAGCAAAATAATTAAAGCCTGCTCTTTTCCTTAGGCTTCTGTCATCTCTTTTCTTTCATCTAAAAGTTACATCCATTTGTAAAGCTTTATCATCTCCTCTCTCTTTCACGTTTACAAAACAAGTGCACAAAAATATATTACTTCCAGTAGCAGTTGATTCATCTCCATTTTACCATACCCCTCTTCCTCTCTTTCCACCCACCACCGCCTAGAACTTCACTTTCCTCTGCCTAACAACAGCCACCTCCGCAAGTTCCTCCACCACAAAACCCACCGCCTTAGCCTCGTCCACCAAGTCCGCCACCGCATGACCACTTGAAATTCCCTGCAAAACCGAACGACCACCATCCCCAAACCCGAAACCCGCAACTCTACGCTCATCCACTACCGTTCACCATGGCACGGAAACTTCCCTCCACTTGCCACCCGATATCTGCCCTGGCCATTCGCCACGTCGCCGAACAACAACCACCCGCGCAACAGCCAATCACCCACCATCTCATCCACCTACAACCTCTTCCGAGCACCGACGCAGCAGCGCCTCCGCCATGCATCGACCCCACTGCCAGACACCTCTGATCCTTTCCCTCTTCCACTCGGATTCCTATGACGACCGAACTGCTCCACACCTTGAAGCCTGCTGCCGAGCTTCCCATGGCCAGCAGCCAAGTCCCAAGCACCATTGCAGGCCGAACCTCGCCTACTCCACCTTTAGATCCTCCTCCGCCCCATGCTCCGCCCGCATCACCCATGCTCGTCCACCTGAACCGCACCTGATCCTTAAGCCCCACCATCGTTTCGGCCACAACATCACATCGACCCACCGATCCAAACTCCAAAGCCCATGCTGCTCTGACCTTCTCCTTCCCCTCCCAATTGCCGATACTACTTCCTTTTGTTCGGCGCTTGACATGTAAGTGTCTATGTTTCCTATGTGGTATACCTGGGTGTACGGAAGTTTAGCCTTCAATTTAAAATAAGATTTTTATCATAAACTTTAATTTGTATTTTGATGTAATGATTGAATATACATATATATATAGATATGTTTACCTATTTTATACAGTTATCAAATTTTCCCACGTTAGTTATGCATGTAAGTGTAGTAGAAATTTTGCTTACAGTATTTTAAAGGGGAGCATGTAGATTTATAGTATATATATACGTTTACAGTATGTAATATATAAGAAGTTTATATAAAAAAAAGTATATAATATATATTAATTTAATATATATGACTATGGTCTAAAATTTATACATCAGCTAAGTATATAAAGGTAATATATCTGTTGATATTTTTTTTTGTAAGTGGTTCACATATATTAGTATATACATTTATCTGTTGTTATAAAGTTAAAAAAAAATTATGATCTACTAGTTATTGTGTAAAGTAATCTGTCAGTAGACATATCTTAATAACATATATTTCCAAAGTATATAATTCAAGACGATATTTGCATTCTAGATTTATATAGCCGCATGTATAAGCTTACAAACTTTGCTATAGATTTCTTTTACAGTCATGTGTATATATATATATGAGTTGAGAAATTTTTGCTTTACAGTTGGCACCTGTAGAGTACAGGTCTATATAGGTTCATTTGATAAAGTTTATTTGATGCTGAGGTATATATATTCAAAAACTGAAAGCCTTTAATTTTTCCCAATCTATGTTTAATGAATTTAAATTTTGAATGTTGCGGTAAAGTATGATACTTTAATATAAATATAATATATAGGTTGAAATAAATATAATGTATATATACATATGTTTGATTTTATTTTAATTTTATTTTACAATGGATTTGAAATATATATATTTAATTTAATGTATGTTTGAATTTAACATATAATTTTATAGAGTTATATATTTATATAAGTCCACTTATACCCATATATCTTCGTCAATCAAATTCTGATTTGATTCCGTCTATTCCTTGTTATCAGCTTTGATCATCGAATTCGTGCTTGGATTCGTAACTCGATTTCAGTATCCGTATCAGTGTGTGTATCCGGGTCATCTCCTATTCTCTCTAGCCTCGAAAGGTGAGCAATCACTCACGATTAACGTTCTTTTATTTATTAAATTTGATTTCAATTGAAACGACAATTGAAATATGCTGCTGTTTGATATTTACACTGTTATTACCTGTATCAGTTCACCTGTGACATCTGACACCATTATCTGTTATATATGCAATGATAATCCAGTTTGGTTGATAAATGATTGATTGTTTGATGTTTATATTGGACGTTAAATTGTTAATGATGTAAGTGATAAATAATTTGAAATTGAAATTGACGTAGGATAATTAGATTTGATAGATGTGTTGAATTTGATTTAATGACATTTGTATAATATGACCCCTTTAACCGTTAAATTTATTGACACGTAGGATTTGGTTAATTACACCTTGAACCTTTTAATGTTTGTTGTTTAAATTAAAGATGGATGAAATTGTAATTGATGACAAGTGAAAACCGTAATGTAATAATCTTTAATCTACATGAAATGATAGTGTAGATTCTAGAAATAATTATATTAAATCGTACAAATAACAATGCGAATTAATACGGTTATTTCGGGATTTTTTGAATTGATTATTGGATTGATATTGATTGTTGTTATTGCTTGTTTATTTACTTTGACACCATCCCAGTTATCACACTGCAAGTTCCCTTTGATATGCCATAATTTCGAATTGAATTGGAATCGGTTGAAATGATAAATACCCTAATTTAAACTTTGACCTAGGATAGGAAATTAAATAAAACCCGATTGGTCAATAATTTGATTTAAAAATAAACGAAGATTTTATTTGAATAAATAATATGGTTTTGAAATGAAGTTGAAATTTGAATTTTTAATGAAAGGAAAATGTTAATATTTAATAATCTGGAACAAAATATTAACAATGTAATTGATGAAAGAATGTTGTTTAATTTGAGAAATTATTGAATTAAGTTTGAAATTATAATTAAGTTTGACATTATTAAACTTTGAAATGATTTAATAATTAAGTTTGAAATTATAATTAAGTTTGAAATTATTAAACTTAGAAATTATTTAATAATTAAGTTTTGAATTATTTAATAATTAAATAAGGTTGAATTATTTAATGATTAAATTGAATTGAATTCTTTAATAAGTAAAATTGAACTTTTGAATAAGTAAATTTTCACTTCGTAAATAATTGAAATTGAGTTTTCTTTATTAATTAAGTTTTGGAAAATTATTTAAGTAAGTAAATAAGTGAAATTGAATTTCTTTAACAAGAAATAAAATGTGATTTATTGAAATTAATGTAAGACTTGAAAATTAAAGGATTTGATTTGATGAATTTAATTTAATTCAAATTGTAAGTTTGAAATAAGGAAGTTGAATTTAAATAATGGATTTAATGAATTGGAAATTAAACAGAAATTGTTTTAAATGAAAATTTACTTAACGAACATTGAATGAAATTGATAAATGGATTTAAATTGATTTGAATGTTAAATTAATTTAAATGATTTCGGAATGAAACTTATATACGAACTTGAATCAATATTTGAAGTGTTTTAAATAGAAATTGAAATTGAATTGTAAGATCTTGAAATTATGAATGTGGAAGTTTTGAAACGTAAATTTTGGGAATTGGTTTAGAAAGACAAATGAAGTATTGATTTACAAATTTTAATTGAGATTGAAATTGATTTGGTTTTGAAATAAATAAACGACCAATCGGTGTTATAATTACGAAGGTTATTAAAGAGACCGAAATCGGTTATGGATATACTCTCTATCTAAACCGAAACCACTTTAATAACTATACGCGGAGTGATGATCCAGAATGAAGTGGTTGGAATGATGTACGTGATGACTGAAGAAAGAGAACGATAATGGATAGCCTTGACACTTGTGTCAAATTGGAAATGACTAAAACAGGAGCCGTGCCGGGCCAATGGAGGATTAGCTACCTCAAGTGGACACACTTCTTCGAACTACTCATTACTTGTTGTCGATTGGTGCACCCTTGATTTTGGGAGTGTTGTTTCACGGTGTTGCGGGCGCTGCGGCGTTGCGTTCTCACCAGTCCGGATCAGGCAAACGGTAGTATCACTACCTTGGGTATTGCCTCATGTGCCTTGTCATACTTGTATTCCCTATTTGCGACCACTACGAATTTGTTTTGTACCTTTAGTATATGGATTGCCCTCTGGTGACTTCCGGTTTTGGGGAAACTACGGTCTTGTATATGCTTTTGGGAATAAAAATGTGTTAAGGGTGGAATGGGCCATGACTTAACACTATTTTGATATCTTTATATTACTGATAGACATTATCTACTTAGCATACATTACTACCTAGTAGATAGTTTAACGGATCCTTAAAGGATGGTTATTCCAAACATCCTTTGAGTTACTTGTATTTCAATTGCTATTTCACTTGAGTTGGATTTATTAATATAAGAATGTTAATCCTGACTCGAGTGTCTTGTGTTTTTGCTTTACGCTCGGGTCAAACTGAGTGCACCAGTATTCGATGCTCACCTTTGGAGTTGGAGCTTTGCTTGAAGATCCAGCCATCTATTCTGCTTTTAGTATTCGATGATTCCAGTGATGTATTCTGATTTGTATCTGATGTATCGTGTTACTCTTCTGTTGTAAACTCTGATGTATCTTATATATTCATATAGTAGCTTCATGAACTACTATCTCTTTTATTTCCGCTGCATTTATTACTCTGTGTCTGTGATCTGTGATTACTTATATACTGTATATGTTCAGTTTTGCCAAATTTAAATTAACAACGCGGTATTTTGAGCAATTCAATTCCGGCATGAGTGTCTACCTATACACTTATAATGGATGCGAATGGTCCAAAATGGCGGGTCGTTACACCTAACCTTCTAAAAACCAGCGTTTCTCTGGCAACATCGAGAAGGTCCGAACCACCGGGTCGACGGTCAAATTCAACCCCTAACCTTTTGAAAACCAGCATTGCTTCGGCAACGTCGGGAAGGTCCGAACCACTGGGTCGACATTCATATTCGATCCCTAACCTTTTGAAAATCGGTGTTGATCTGGCAACGTCGGGAAGGCCCGACCCACCGGGTCGACGGTCTCATTCCATCCCTAACCTTCTAAAAACCGGCGTTGCTCCGGCAACGTCGGGAAGGTCCGAACCACTAGGTCGACGGTCACATTCGATCTCTAATCTTCTAAGAACTGATGTTGCTCCGGAAGCGTTGGGAAGGTCCAAAACTGAACCTGTCATTTCCCGTCTCTTATATAGAATAAAATGTCTTTTCGAGTCTGAGACTTTGTTTTTCCGTTACTTAAGAGTTGTGACTATACCGACTCAAATAAATCTGCATGTGAATAATGCAAGTACGTAGGTGCCTGGAGATAGGTGCCAACCTAACTTCCACAGTCAATGATCGGACCCTCGAAGTTCTTCTCGGTGTCTGGAGATTAATACCAGCTAACTCTTGCCTTCAGATTGATGGCAAGAGTATAAACTCAAGCCAGACGTGACATGACCATCTGCACCTTAACTCTTGCCTTCAGATTGGGGGTAGAAGTATAAACTCAAGTCGAACATGACACGACCGTTTGCACCTTAACTCTCACTTCCAGAGTAGGAGCAGGATTATAAACTTAAGCCGGACACAACATGATCGTCCTCCCACCAACCCTTGTCCTCGAATGGGGGTAGGAGTATAAACTAAATGAACACGATCTGAGTGTTCATTCGCTAACTCTCGCTCCTAGAGTAGGGGAAGGAGTATAAACCAAAATAGATGTTATACGACCATCTGTACGCTAACTCTCGCTCCCGAAGTAGGGGTAGGAGTATAAATCAAAACGAACGTGATACGACCGTTCACTCACTCAACTATTGTCCTCGGATTGTGGGCATAAGTATAAACAAAAAATGGACATGAAGACCATCTAATCCTAGACATTTTGCCCGGGGTAGGCAAAACAAAAGATCCGTACTCAACGTAAGGTGGAATCTTAGCTATGAACTTTGAACCAAAGCTCGGAGTTAGGCGCAATTGGAAATAAACATCTGGCCGAGGACGTATGAACTAGTTCTTAAGTAGTTAACTTAAACCAGCACCAGGAGCATGGCATAATCGAAAATAGCTATCCCAGAAAAGGGTACCTGAACTGCTATCCTAAGTGGTTAATCTCGATCGATGCCCGAAGGCAGGCGCAATCGCACTCAAAGTCCCAGAAAGGAAAAGGCCAACTCACCAGTTGACCGGTTCAAGAGATGCCCATCTCATGGGCTTGGTTCCGGTGGAAGTACTATCAGCTCCGAGCATTGACCAGACGGATGTCGATTGGATCTTAGAGGTTGAACCATAAAAGGACTCATGGATGGCTCCAATAAAAGACTACTTGTACAGAGGAATCCTTTTAGATAGAAGGAACGAGAGACGAAAGCTCCTTTGCTAAGCTTCAAGATATATCATTGAGCAAGGAGCACTTTATGGGAAGGAATTCTCAATCCCAATGCTACGGTGTGTCGCCAATGATGAGGCCAAACGAGTTCTAAGTGAAATTCATGAAAAGGCCTGTGGTGGCCACATCGAAGGGCAAACCCTCGCAAAGAAGATTCTCTGCTATGGGTACTTCTGGCCAACTGAGACGCAGATGATTACACCAGAAAGTATGACAAGTGCCAGAGGTTTGCTAAGATTTTGAGAGCTCTGTCGACAGGGATTACTCAAATAGTCAGTCCCCAGCTGTTTGCAGTTTGAGGAATTGATATCATCGGTGTTTTGCCGATATCCAAAGGTGGCATGAAATACGCCATCGTCGCAGTTGATTACTTTACTAAATAGGCTGAGGCGGAGCCATTGGGAACAATTACCAAGAAGAAAGTAATCAAATTTGCTGTTCGGAATATCATCTATCGTTTTGGAGTTCCACAAGCAATCGTTATAGAAAATAGGACCCAATTTGATAGTACAGAGTTTAAATATTTCTACCGCCGACAAAGCATAGAAAATAGATTTGTTGTGGTGGCACACCCCCAAGCGAATGGATAGGTCAAAACTATGAACAGGATTATCAAGTCCATTCTTAAGAAGCGATTGGAAAAGGCCAAGGGCAAGTGGGTCGATGAACTTCCATTGATACTCTAGGCTTATCGAGTGACCCACAAGTCAGCAATTGGCCACTCTTCATTTGCCCTAGCCTACAGATCAAAGGCCAAGATTCTGGTTGAATTGGAAGTACCTTCTCAATAAGTGACTCCCTATAACCCATGGAAAAATAAGCAACTCCTTCTGGATTCCCTAGATATGATCGATGAGAAGCATGACGAAGCTAAGTTGAGAGCAGCTACACACTGACACCAAGTCGCCTGATACTACAACACCAAGGTCAGGAATCAGACCTTTGAAATTGGTCATCGGGTCCCCAAATGAATCTTCTCAGGCCCTTGGAACTTGGGCATGAGTTGGGAAGGTCTGTACATAATAAAGCAAAAGCTTAGAGATGGAACTTTTAGGCTTGCAACAATTGACAAGATTTCACTTCTGAGGGTGTGGAATAGCGAATACTTGCAATGCTGTTTAACTTAGAAATAATTTTATACATAATTTATTAAAGCCATTGTAGGCATGCCGGTTCCTAGAGTCAAGCGCCGACCAAACTTCTATAGTCCATGATCGGACCTTTAAAATTCAACCTTCCTTGACGTCCGTAGGTAGATGCCAGTTAACTCTTTTAGCCCTCGATATGGGACAAATCAAAGTGGACGTGACATAATCGTCCACTCATTTTCTCGTGCCCCGAGTTTGGCAGAGCGTTTATGTCTTGCCCAAAGAATGGCGAGGTCGATAGACCAAAATGGACGTGACGTGACCATTCATCTATAAGCTCGTGCCCAAAGTTTAGCGGAGCATCAATGTCTTGCCCAGAAGATGGAAAGACTGAAAATCCATGCCTGGAGTAGGTGAGGCAAAAGATCCATGCCCAGTGAAAGGAAGGATTTTGCCTATAAACTTCGATTGATGCCCGAAGTCAAGCGCGATCGCATGTAAACATCCTGGATGAGGATGTCCAAATCATGGTCTGAAGTGGTTAACGCAAACCAATGCCCAGAGTTGGTGCAATCAAGTCAGGCATCCCAAAAAAGGATGCAAAACTTGCTACTAAAGCCAAGTCTCTTCAATCGGTGCTCGAAGTCTGGCGTGATCGAATGTTACTATCTTGGAGGAGAATCCCTAAACCACGATCTTAAGTGGTTAGCCATGACCAATGCTCGAAGTTCGTAATGGTCGAAACACGCATCCCGAAGAAGGATGTTCGACTTGTTGTTCAAGGCAATTTACTTCAATAGACACCCGGAGGCAGGCACGATCACATTTAAAGTTCCTCGAAAAGGAATGCTTGAATCACCTTTCTAGGTGATCGAAGTTCAATCGAGTTCCAGAATTAGATATGGTTACATGTAAATGCCCGAAGATTAGCGCTTCAATGATTGCTTATGACCAAAAGCCAGCAAAGCATGGAATGGGCTAATGACTTAGTCCAATAACAATCTTGATAAGAAATGGATCACAAGTACATTGAATGGAAAGCGCATTTCTCTAATACTTAGACAAATTCATACAAAAATTGGACAGAAAAAAGTCTTTGTTATTCACATTTGAAATAAAATTTGGAAAACTAAGTACAAAAGTTATTGACACTAGAAGCCGAAAAGAAAAGCAGGGGCCAAACCCGCACAACACCGGCCTAAAACAAAAACAAACTCCTACAACTGCAAACTAAAAGCGAGTCAAGAAAAACAAAACAAAAAACAAGAACAATGAATGACCTACATATGCCTACATGAGTATGTGCATATGATTAAGAACTTCTATAAGGAAGTGCATGTGTATACTTATACGTAATCATGTTCGACACCCAACGACTAGAGTTAGAGAAAAGCAAGCTCATACTTGGAAAATCCATGAGAGTAATCAGTTCAGAATTACTAATCTTGGAACAATAGATCAAGGGAGCTCTCTCCAAGTTTATAACACAATACATTGGTCAAGCATCATGACAGATGACTATGGACATAAATTTTCACAGAAATGATTCGCAGGAAGGAAAGCGACCATTTGAAACACAGAGTGGAGTCCTTTACATCAATCTTGACTTGTCTCGATCAAAGCACATCATGTTTGAAACAAGATGTACTTTGGGAGCAAATGTTATCCAGCCTTTTGACCAGGCATTATTCGGACAGACTGGACGAGTCGAACTTGAAGTTATCAAGGCAGGCAGCCCGAAGAGAGCTCTAGATCATAGAAACCAAGTACAACCAAAAGTTTACAAGGCATAATTTGGATGGCAAGTGTTACTATTGAATTTGTTGTAGTCTTTGAACAGACTTAAATGATCAAATCGGACGAGTGAATGACAAAGAAATGACCCAAGGACTTTGGAAATACCATAAAAAGGCAAGAAAAGAGAAATATCAAGAAATGAGCGAAAAAAGTTGAAGATTTAGAAGTTCAAGTTTTTGGAAGAGTTGACTAAAAGAAAACCCACAAAATCCACAGGTCTGACTTGAAGCAGAGTAGCCTTAGAAAAACTCCAAGCGTGACCCATAGAAAACCAAGCAGAAACCTTAAGCGCTACTCAAGTTAAGGGTCGGTACCGACCCCACTCTAGGGATCGGTACCGACTCCTGAAAATTCAAGTCAGACACATAGGAAACTTAGATCTGACTCCAAGCAAGTGAACTCGGGTCGGACTCGGGTCAGACACACAAAAATATCAGATTTAACTCTAAGAAGGTGAAGGAAAACTCAAAACGTGAAAATATCAGGGAATTTTTAGTTCAAGCCCCAAGCAAACACTCAAATTTCTCGGGTCCGACTCCAAGCAAGTTCAACCAAAGTCAAAACAACCCAAACCAAGGAGAACAATAATCCCCCAATTTGACGATCCGTACCGACCCCTAGGTAGGGATCGGTTCCAACTCCCAAATCCTCTATAGGTGGACCCCATCTTCTACCTACAAGCCTAACTTGACGTCGAGAGCCTATTTTCAAAGTCACTTTGTTGGTTCAATGCAATTCTCCATCAATCTCCGTGAACATTTGAAACTGCAACTTTGTTCTCCTATAACTCCATCATTTAGACTCGAAAATAAGATAATATTGGTACAAATAACTATGGAATCATGAAGCTAACTACAAGACGATCTGAGATGAAGAGTTGGAGAAAACCAATTTGGCCATCTTGGGGATCGGTACCGACTCCCAACTCCTGTTGATGTGTCGTGGAGGAATAAGTCTAAATCAGGTACAATGGCTAGGAGATATTATATTCGAGATTTCAGGCCTCATACCTGTATAAATAGGAGGGTAGGGCTCATTTTTAAGGATATTTTGGCTCTAGCTCTATTATTTCTTATATTTTTGCAACTCTGAAATTCTAAGTGTTGGAGTTGTACCAAGTCCTAAGAACTTTTGCTTCCAAGTCAGAAATTAGCAATAAAATATTGAAGTGGACGTAGGCCAAGCTTTGTCGAGCCACTATAAAAGATTGTATCTTGTTCTTTCCACAATTTCATTTATATTTCTTCATATTTTATTCTCTTCTATTAGTGTTTGTGCCATTTTTGGTGCAAACAACGGCTGAAATTCAAAAGCTTTGCATGGAGAAAGATAAGCTTGCAAACGATCTGCTTCTATTGAAAACCAAGAAGCTAGATTTTGAGGTCGAGCATGCCCCATTTCCCTAGAGCTAGAAGAACTGAAGGAAGTACAGGTTAAATAGCAAGAGGAGTTGAATAATACCCTCCAGTACTTCTATGCTAACATGGTTATACACAAGAACATGAAGTGGCTGGGGAGCACGTACGTTGAAACCCTAGTTGACGCTTGGAAGGAAGTGCTTCATCGCTCTAAAGCTGTCGGTGAAGGCCTCACCGAGAAGGAGTTAATGGCTATGTACCTCGATGCCGAAGGCATAGCGAAGCTTGAGGAGGGAAAAGCCTACTCATTGTAGAAGACGTCGTCGCCGTTGCTGCCACTATCAAGGCTCCGGTTGGCCCAAGTACATCAGGTCCAACAGAATCATCCATTCCAAAACCCAAGGAGCTTGTGATAGATTTTCCTAAGACTGAAGGAGCCAGCTCAATGAAAACTCAGACAATTCTTACATCAACATTAGCCGCTTAAGTTGAGCCATATATTCCTCCTATTGTCGACCAGGCATTTCAGTACTCTCCTGAGGAGGGTGAATTTTCCAAGTCCCTACTTCTCGATCGATTCTGGGTGAAGGTAAATCTCTTGTTTCACCTGTGTTTGAGAAACCTTAGTTCTCGCATGAATCCATCACTGACCTTTATTATTCTGTTTGCCAACTTATAGGTTATCCACATCTTCCTCCTCCGCCGCCAACCACTTAAGGCTTGGGTCCTTCAACGATCTTCACCGTGTCGACCTCCGTTTCTATGAAATTTATTGCTCAAGTCGTTCCTCCTAGTTCTGACCCAGGACCTGATTCCATGAAGATAGCTTCCCTGGAGAACTTTGAGAATGTTTCCCTATCCCTGGAGGAAGACATCGCTATTACAAGTGCCACAGACCCGACCGATCAGATTACTGTAGTGGAGAGACTAAAGATCGACCTCTCTAAGGTCAGGATAAAGAAGGAACGTGACATTGAAAAGTCCGTTAACTCCATGCCTATAAGTCCTACTACTTAGCTCCCCTCAATTAAGCTAAGACCCCTCAAGAATAAATCCTTCGAGACTTTTGCCAGGAATACCGATGGGCTTCATACTACTGCTAGAGGCAAGACTGCGCAATTTGAGGGAGACACCCCTAAAAGAAGGGTTATCAAAAATGAACAGAAGCATAAGAAGCGTCCCGGTGGCTCTAGTGGCAAGGGAAGAAGGAAAGGGAAGAACAAGTAAGGGATTTCTGAAGTTTGTGGGCATGGTGGCTCTTTTTGGTTGTACTTTTTACCTTTTTCTATTTGTTGCAAGCATGTCGTGTTTGTGCGGGAGCGACCACCGCTATTCTTTTACAGAAAAGTGTAAGTAATAAAAATTTGTTTTATCTTGTAATCTTTGTTCCATTTTACTTTCCACACTTATGTATTACGTTCATGCCTATATGCAACTGCTTGTGTATATAATGTAACTACTTATCTTGTAATTTATTCATATTATATACATATGTTTCCATGCAATGTGCTTATTTACTACAACTCTGTGCATATAATTAAAATTCCTGCAATTGCTTTGGTTATATAATGTTGTTTGGTCCTGTTTATAGTCGCCAAAGTGTTCCGATTGGCGAGACAGAACCATCTTTCAACTCACTTTATGGTTATTTCTATTCGTGTCGGGTTGAGTTTCCTTCGACCGATTATTACTGCAAAAAGTCCATGTTTTGTATTGCTCCTTATCGTCGGGAAGCATCAATTGCAATATTTATTTCATGTTTATATATTTATTCCATGAACTAAATCCTTTTCGCAAAACCTGTTTTTCCCAAATGCCAGACTCCGGGCATTAGTAGAAGTTAAACATTGTGGGGAAAATTATTCATTTGCCCCAGTCCGGTCGCATTTTCCTAATCCCAATCCAAGGATGAAGGAGTTCGATTGTACCTGTCTTGGATTCTCGACCTCTATCCTCGCTTAACCGCGGTCAAGCATATTCCACAAGGCCGCTGGCGTATTCATAGGAATCCAATTCGCACCCTGGTTCCTATCTCCGGGAAGTAGTGGTTTAATTGTTTGATTTTAAGCATTCCTTGTTATTTCCTGCTCTGGGCAATAGTCGGTACTAGTTAGCTAGGATCGAATCATCTGATTGACCCATACATAGTCAGCCCTCTTAGAAGCTGCCAATCTCCAGGGAATGGCAAATTTTTGAAATGGGGTCGAATTATCTGATCAACCCCTAAGTGGTTTTCCCATCCTAACGTTGCTAATCTTTGAGCAACGCCAGATTCCTAAAGGTTGGGTTTGAATTATTCGATCGACCCCAAAATGGATATACCTTCTTGACGTTGCCAATCTCCGAGCAAAGCCAAATTCCTGTAGGTCAAGGTTAAATTATCCAATCGACCCCTAGGTGCTTATCCCTTCCTGACATTGCCAATCTCCCAACAATGCCAGATTCCTGAAGGTTGGGATCGAATTATCCGATCAATCACTAAGTGAGTTCTTGTTTCTAACTTTGCCAATCTTCGAGCAATGCCAGATTCCTGAAGGTGGGGGTCAAATTATCCGATCGACACCTAAGTGGGTTTTTCTTCCTGACGTTGCCAATCTCTGGTCAAGGCTAGATTCCTGAAGGTTGGGATTGAATTATCTAATCAATCACTGAGTGGGTTTTCCTTCCCGATGTTTCCAATCACCGAGCAATGCTGGATCCCTAAAGGTTGGGGTCGAATTATATGATCGACCCCTAAGTGGCCATACCTTCTTGACGTTGCCAATCTTTGGGCAACGCCAAATTCCTGAAGGTCGGGGTCGAATTATCCGATCGGCCCCTAAGAGGATACTCTTGAGCCATTATCCCAAGCTAAGGGAGCCTGTTCCCAATCTCATTGCTATTAGTATAAAAGTTTTTCAGCTTGCATAAACACAATTCCATCAGTTCATCAAGAGATTATACTTATAAATGAAAAATGTGGCATATTCTGCCTAATTTTTCCGTTAAAATCCTTGGGTGCCTTATTTGCGAAAATAAACTAAGTAATACTAATTATAGTAGTTACACAGCAAGTCGCTATTCCATGCTTGTGGAATCGGGATTCCATCGATCGTAGCAAACTTGAAAGTTCCATCTCCAAGCTTCCATTCGATTGCTTAAGGACCGAATGCCCCATACCTAGGAGAACTCGTTTCAAAATAAGATCCCCTACCTCAAAAGCATAGTTTTGAACCTTCGCATTAAAGTGTCATGCTACTCTTCCCTGGTAAGCAGCCACCCTCAATTCCGCTTCCTCCTATTTCTCATCAACTAAATCGAGGAACTCAAGCAAGAGTTCATCATTTACCTTTGGATCGAAATGCCTTTTATGATAAGAAGGTACTTCCAGTTCTATCGAGATCATAGCTTTTGATTCGTAGGCCAAGGCAAACGGAGGGTGTCTAGTTAGCGACTTATGGGTCATCCTGTAAGCCCATAGTGCTAGCGGAAGCTCATCGACCCAATTGCCTTTAGCTTTATTTAATCGCTTCTTCAAGGTGGATTTGATGATTTTATTCACCGCCTCCACTTTCTTGTTTTGCTTGGGGGTGTGCTATCATCAAGAAGCTTTTCTTGATTTTGTATCATTTGCAAAAATCCTTATATTCCAAACTTTAGAACTGAGTTCCATTATCCGTGATGATCTTCTAGGGCACTCTTAACCTACAAATAATGTTCTTTGACATAAAGTTAATTACCTTTTTCGTTGTGATTATGGCAAGTGGTTCCACTTTAGCCTACTTCGTGAAGTAGTCCACTGTGACTATTGCATATTTAGCTCCTCCTTTCATGATCAACAACACTCTAAGAAGATCAATTTCCCAAACCGTAAATGCCCATAAGCTAACCATTTGCATAAGTTTTGAAGATGGGGCTCTTAGGATCATTTTAAATCTATAGCAATGATCTCATCATTTGGTGTAATCGATTGCATCCCGATTTACCGTTGGTCAGAAATATTCATAGCGGAGTATCTTCTTTGCCAAAGTCAACACCTCGGTGTGATCGCCATAACCGCCCTTATGGATTTCCATGAGGATCTTCCTAGCCTCATCCTTCGTTACACTCAATGTGTTCTAAGTTTTCCAATAGTTCCATCGTCTTTGCCATGTAGGGAGAAAGTCTCGCACCCTTAGCTTAATATTCCTTTCTTGCTTGACAAACCACTAGTTGGGAGTCATTGAATATCTACAGCGTCTTTATCCCCGGTTCCTTTACTGTTGACGGCAAATATGACCACCAACACCCAAACAGTAAGTGAAAGCACCAAAGATCCAATATCCAAACACAAATGGAATAAAATAGAGAAATAAATATGAAGAAATCAAATTAAAACAGTAAGAAAGTAAACAAACAAGAGCATTTATAGTGGTTTGGCTGACTCTGGCCTACATCCACTCCAAAAATTTGCCTCTTATTGATTTATACTACTGTTTACAATTAAAATCTATGAAAATCAAGAGTAATAATGGCGGAGTATAGCCTAGGTAGAAGATGAAGAGAGCCAGAAAGAAGATCCCTTGCAATGAACCATGCCTGCTTTATTTATAGGGGAAGGCACCGAAATATCTCACTCAAAATCCGGATCTAGAATCTGCAGGCCAAGACGACCCGACCTAAAAAAATTCAAGTCGATTACTCACCCCTAACAGGGGTCGGGGTCGACCGTTAAGAGGGATCAGGGCTGACCCCTCTTCCATGCATGGTTGGATCCAGCGATCCCTTGTGTGTGTCCCCCTACTCCTCCACTTAATGTTTCCAAAGTCGTTTCCAAAGTTGATGCATTGTTCGTTGAGTTATTCAGCGATCATTTTGAGTTGTGCTGCCACTCCGAGCGATCCATAGCCATATTAATCCAATCTGATCCCTTGCCTATGGGAAGTGCTAATTCCATACTTAGCCAATTCCAGGGTGTCATCCGTCTGAATCCGCTCGACCATCGTCCATAGCCTTGTTATAGTTGTTTATAACTGATCTTTAAGCCTAATAATCATCTCTTCTAGCTTCCTGCTTTGATGATCACAAAATTTGTTTGGTCAATTCCATTGGTATACTGCCTAGCCAAAAGGCGGTATAACATTTGCCCCTCAAAACATGCCTTGCGGTAGGAAGGTGTGTTTTGAATTGCCATTGGTCTGAAGTCCAGAATCCATCAATAGCCGAAGTATCCAATACAGAATCTGATCCATTGCCAAGCCAAATCACTGTGAGTTGTCTCGTGTCCTCCTGGGAATCCGTTAATGAAATACGTGATTTTTCCGAGTCGATAATCAATTCCGAATCCATTTCAAATCCTTAACTGAATCCACATCCATCCAAAGTCGTAAACCAGATCCACGACCATCGTCCATAGCCTTGATCTCCGGATCATCATCCCAAGTCCTCGATCTCTCCAGATCGTTAGCAAAACCCATGGCCTCTCCGGGCCAATATCCAAGTCGGTGATCTCTTTGGGTCAATATTCAAGTTCACGACCTCTTCGGGTCATTATCCAAATCCATAACTATTTGAAATCCTAGAAGTCAGTAAGCGAGTCCGCAACCTCTCTCGATCATTATCCGAGTTCACGATCTTTCCGGACCGATCGATGGTCTCTCCGGACCTTTTCTAAGCTCAATCCAAACTTAACGATGAGTAAGTCGATCCTGTTACCCTCTGTTAAAGCAACTCACCCCTGCACTCCAGCCCTTTTGGGGCATACAGCGATCTCATGATCCTCCTGGACCGATCATAGCCTCTTCGGGCTTTTGCTGGACCCCGTCCTGTCACTCTCCGGTAAAGGAAAAACAACTACAAGTAAGATGATCATGTCGCTCTCCGATGAAGCGGCGTTACTTCCTATACTCCGGTTCAATGTCCTTGAACATTAAGCGATATCCTGGCCTTCCTAGACCGATCATAGCCTCTTCAGACTCTTATCGGACCCCGTCCAATCACTCTTCGGTGAAAGGGGGAACAACGATATGCAAGTCAATCATATCGCTCTCCAACGAAGTGAATCACTTCTTCCACTCTGGTCCCTGACTCTCCAGCCAGGGACATAAAGCGATCAATTTCGTACCGACTTCCTTTCTTCGACTTAGAATCTCCAGTCGAGGGCTTAATCCATGTACGAGTCCATCTCATCGCTCTCCGACGAAGGGACTCACACCTTGCGGTTATTGCCTCGTCTCTCCGGTCGGAACAATAACCATGACCTATTTTGTTCATCGCATTAATGCGAGTTCAAGTGTACTTAGGGTCCGACCGTCCACGTACACCTCCAGTGTTGGTAATTTGAACTTCGGTGAGTTCCTAGCTTGCATGATATTCAGAGTGAATGGGCTCCAACTTACATCCTTTGGACTCCTGTTGGGCAATCCACCTTTCATTATCCGCTGTACCAGCACTGCTATCCTTTCATTCTCATCCAAAGGTGGCCTCCTATCTAAATTAACAGCCTGCTCCCGGACTCCACAGGGGTACTCTAGAACATACTCCTCCAGACGAGCATCCAAATTCCGATACGCACCAAGCTCCATAGGATTAACCGTAGGCCCACTAGCATCCTGACCGACTAGACCCGGAGGCATGCCCCCGAGCCCATGGGGATCGACGCCGACCGCTCTGGAGGGATCTACAACGACCCCTCTCTGTTGGCCGAGGATTTCCCCTGGCTGATCCACTCTGTTTTCCTGCCTATTTGCTCCATTTCCATGATACCAATTTTGATTTCCCATAGCTGCTACTGATCCAACTCCTTGATCTAAATTGCCATTAGCTCCAAATCCTTGGTTTTGCACTTCAGCAGCTCTTACTGCTCCAGCCTCTCCAACCTACCTGAGAAAATTCTACATCGTCTCATCTTGCCTCTTCATCATCCGTTCCTGCATAGCGTTCATCATTGTTTCCATCTCCTCCCTAGTGATGTAGGCAGAGGTATGATTACTCCAGCTCCTGAGGATGCCTCCTGACTTCCTCCATGGTGGCTCCTTTCTACTAGCACTCTCTTTGAAGATTGTATAACCATTGTTCAAAATTCAAGCTCCAGATCTTTTACAAATCAGCATGTGCAAGTCTTCTCGGTGAAAGCACCAAAATGTTGACGGCGAAAATGGACACCAACACCCAAAGAGTAAGTGAAAGCACCAAAGATTCAATATCCAATCACAAACAAAATACAGTAGAGAAATGAATATAAAGAAATCAAATTAAAATAGTAAGAAATTAAATGAACAAGAGGATTTTAGTGGTTCAACCGACTCCGGCCTACGTCTATTTTAAAAAAATTCCTTCTATTGATTTATACTGTTGTTTACAGTTACAATCCATGAAAATCAAGAGTAAAAATGGCAGAGTATAGCCTAAGTAGAAGATGAAGAGAGCCAGAAAGAAGATCCTTGCAATGAACCATGCCTGTTGTATTTATAAGGGAAGCCGCCGAAATATCTCGCTCAAAATCCGAATCTAGAATCTTCAGGCCAAGACGACCCGACCCAAAAAAATTTAGGCCGATCGCTCACCCCTAAGAGGGGTCGGGGTCGATCCTTAAGAAGGGTTGGGGCTGACCCCTCTTCTATGCATGGTGGGCCCCAGCGATCCCTACGTGGGTCCTCCTACTCCTCCACTTCATGTTTACAAAGTTGTTTCCCAAGTTGATGCCTTGTTTGTTGGGTTATTGAGCAATCATCGTTGAGTTGCTCTGCCATTCCGAGAGATCCATAGCCATATTAATCTGATCTGATCCCTTGCCTAAGGGAAGTACCAATTTCGTACTTAGCTAATTATAGGGTGTCATCCGTCCGAATCTGCTTGACCATCATCCATAGCCTTGTTTATAACTGATTTTCGAGCCTAATAATCATCTCTTCGAACTTCCTGCCTTGTGATCATCCGTTTGGCCAAATCCATCGGTACACTGCCTGGCCAAAAGGCAGTATAACAGTTACTATCTTCAACCCTGCTATTAATTCTTCGTACTCAGCTTCGTTATTAGTTAAGGAAAATTCCAATTACAATGCATAATAGATTAACCGTCCATCCGAGGTTTCGAGCATGACTCCTGGTCCTGAGCTATATTCGTTTAAAGCACCGTCTACAAATAGTTTCCAATGCGGAAGTGTGGTCGTATCATCCTGCTCTTCACCATCTCGCACGGTAAACTCAACAATGAAATCTGCTAATGCCTCCCCGTTTATCTCTTTACTTGGATGGTAAGTGATGCCATACTAGCTCAACTCTATGTTCCATTTAAGAAACCTTCCTGAAGTCTCGGGTCGGTATAATACCTGCTTCAGAGGTCAATCATTTAATACTTTGATTGGATGAGCCTGAAAATACAACCGCAGTTTCTTAGACGCAATCAGCAAACAATACGCGAGTTTTTCCAACATCGGATAGTTCTTTTTAGCTCTAGCAAATCACTTGCTAATATAGTAGACCGGCCTTTGAATCCTCACCTCCTTACGTACTAGCGTCGCACTTAACACATGAGCAGACACTGTTAAATAAAAAAAGAAATCCTCCCCATCCAGGGGTCTGTATAATACCGATGGTGACTCTATGTGCCTCAACAACTTTTCGAAGGTGTTCTAACAATCCTGATTCCATCCAAAGTTTTTCTTACCCTTTTTGAAAGCATCGAAGAAGGGTATGCATTTATCTGTTTCCTTTGAGATGAACTGACTCAAAGCAGCAATCTTCCCATTCATGCTTCGTAGCTCTTTCTTCATAGTTGGGGCGGTTACGTTCCTTAAGGCTTTAATCTACTCCGGATTACCCTCAATGCTCCATGCATTAACAATATATCATAGAAACTTTCCTGATGCACCCTGAAGGAGCAATTCAATGGATTGAGTTTCATTATGTAGTTTCGTAAAACCTCGAATATCTGGGAAAGGTCGTCCAAATAATTCAGGGATACTCATAACTTCACAAGCATGTCATCCACATATACCTCCATTGTCCGTCCGATTTGATTCTTGAACATAGAATTTTCCAATCTCTGGTGAGTAACTCCGATGTTTTTCAAACCAAACGGCATTACTCGATAGTAATATAATCCCAAATCTGTTATAAAACTAGTATTCTCCTAATTCGGTATATGTATCAGAATCTAGTTATAGCCTGAATAAGCATCCATAAACGAGAGCAACTCACGTCCTGCAGTTCCATCCACCAGCCGGTCAATTTTAGGCAAAGGAAAGCTGTCCTTTGGGCATGGCTTATCCAAATCCAAGTATTCGATAGACATTCACCATTTTCCATTAGGTGTATTGATCAACATAGGATTGGATACCTAATCAGGGTATAAAGCATCGCAGATAAAGCCGTTTGTCATCAGCTTGTCCATTTCTTCTTTCAGTGTAGCGGTTCGCTCCGGACCCAGACTACGCCTTTTCTGTTTTACTAGTGTGAACTTTGGATCAACATTTAGTGCATGACATGCTATCTTTGACGATATCCCGCACATACCTGAATGCGTCCAAGCGAACACATGCAAATTTCCTCGGAGGAAATTAACCAATTCCTTCCTTAAGTTGATGCTAAGCCAAGGTCCAATCTTTAGAACTCGAGTTGGACCATCCATATCGATTGGATGTTCACCGTCAACTCAGCCGATGTCGTCCTCACTTCCCTGACTTCTTCCTGGGATCCATAGACTTATCAAATCTTTTATATTTCTCGAGCCAAGGGCCATGCTTTAGTTTCTATGCTTGCAAGTCTCGAATTTGAGAATCCCCTCCACATTCTTACCTTTCTCCCATTGATTTGCTTCCCTTAGCTCTGCGACATAACATTCCCTTCCTGCGCTCTGCTCTTCTCTCATTGATATGATCCCATTATGTACGGGGAATTTCATCATTAGACACCAAGGAACCAGTCCTATTCTAAAATCAACTTGGGTTGGTCGGCTCGGAAAAGCATTGTACGTCGAGTATTCGTCCACGATAACAAATTTCTAAATTTGGCCTATCATACGATCTTCTTTGCCCAACTCTATAGGTAGATCGATCGTCCCGATCAGTTGTTTTACTTCACATATAAACCCTTGGATCTTGGTTTTGAGGTCATAACTTTCTTCATATTAATCTTTATATGATCGAATGTTCTCCTGAAAGTATATTTAAGAACATCCAGTATCCACCAAGACCCAACGCACTATTACCGGTCCTATCCCTGTTGTTACCACCATGGAGTCGAAAGTTGGTGCTTCGACTCCATTAGCATCCCTATTTCTGAATACTACAGTACTTGTTATCATCCTTTGTTGATTTGCCGAAGCTCCATCTTCCATGGCAAAGCAGTACTCCTATGGTGCGTGCTTTAGCAAGCTCGTGTATCATTCCATTTCCCTCCAACTTTTTTTTACCGGGTGGGGTCCTACAGTTATGGTATCGATAAGCAACCTTCCATCATTCCATTTGGGCCCTCCTCCTCTTGGTATGATTGGTTCCCTTAGGCATGCGGCCTTGGAAGTCTTGGGACTTGACCACCTTCCTGTGGTTCTTTGATGTATTGCTGGAGCTTAGTCTTCCTTATCAGTTCTTTAATAAGATTCTTTAAATGCTAGCACTTGTTCGTGTTGTGTCCATGATTTTCATGGAAACGATAGTACTTTCTGGAGCACCTTTCCAGCTCAGTCGCGTCTCTCCTAGGCGGTTTTTTGTAATGTTTAGTTCCTTGAGTAGTGAGGTATATGTTTTTCGGTGTATCATTTATGGGCGTATAGTCTTTTCGTTTCATTTCCTCAGTCATTTCCTCAGTCATTTCATGTTCTCATTCTACCTATCAGTACGGCCTTGATTCCTTTTCTTATGGTTACCCGAGTTTCTAACGTTAACCAACATGTTGCCAGAATTCTCACCAGTTGTTTAATTAATACGTTGCTCTGGATAACTTCCTTCGACTATCCAGCATCAATCTATCCAGTTGCCTGACTTGCTTCCTCTAATCACAAGAACTGACTGGCCTTCTAGTGGAATTCCTCTATAGTTGTAGGTTGCTTCGTTTTCAGCCATCTACCGAAATCCATGCCCGAATGTATGCCTCGGACCAACGCCATAAATACCAGATCCTTCTTTGGATTACTCACTTCTATAACAGCAACATTAAACCGGTTCAAGAACCCCTTTAGCGATTTTTAGATCCTTGAGACAGGCTTGACAAGGACATAACATCCTTAGGTCGGGCCACATTGAGTCATAACTGCTCCAGAAACTTTCTAGCTAGCTCATCAAAAGTTGATTTGGATCCTGGCGTGAGTCTAGTGAACCACATTGACGAAAATAGGGAAACACCTACAACGCACAACATTCGTCATCCTAGCACCGTCCATGTGCTATTCATACTTGAGTAAGTGCTGCCTAGGATTAGTAGTCCTGTTGTACGATGACATTGTTGGCATCGTGAACTTCCTGGGATACTCTTCCCTCAAAATGTTTTTTGCAAAGGAAGCTCTACTTGGCGCAAAGCCCCAATTCTCATTCTTTCATCCTTGCTTTCCTCTACTAACCATTTAACTACATACGCTATGTACTCGTCGCTAGCATGATACTCTGAAGGTCGACTGTTAGGAGCTGCACCGAGTGTTTGACTCTGCAAACGATATTAGGTTGCCTACTGACGTCTAGGTTCTCCTGCCTCTGGGAGAACCACTTCTTTGGTTTTTCGTTGATGCTCTGTTAGTTGTGTTGTAACTGTTTGAACTCCAACACCATTAACTCCAACATCCGGTTTGTAATCATCATCGTTAAGCTGTAGCTCATCTTTCGATTCAGAAAAATTCAAAGCTTCAATTCCCTGTCCCCCTGTTGTCCAGAAAACCTTTTGGTCCCGAGTTGGTTTCTTTGGAGGGAATACTCCGACTTCCTCCATCAAGTTCCTATGTTGCTCTAGCAATCTTTTCCTTTTGTTTTTGTCTTCCATCTCACCTATTCTGACCAGAAATAGATGAGTTCTCTTCTTCAACTCTGGCAGGTGAAACTTCTCTCCTATTCTTCCTGGTTCTTTGTTGTTACAAGAGCAATAGTGCCATGCTAGCATCTATCTTCTCCATCAAAGCCTTCTGACTATTTACCAACTTCTAGTTCAACTCTTGCATCATTTTATCAAGCTCACCCCTTGTAACAACTTCCTGCTGACCAGATGAGCCTGGTACTACCAGCTGGTTTACTACTTCTATTTAGTGGGCATTATCTTCATCTTCACCAACCACCATTCCAAATGATCTTCCACCTCTCCTGGGCGCCATTGATTCCTATCAGCAAATTTTCAAATTCCTTAAAGCAAATCTTCTAGGTTTAACCACTGGATTTCTCTATACCTAAAATAGCAAGCTAGATCTAACCGTGAGAATCAAATTCTCAGTGAATGCACCAATATGTTGACGCCAAAAGTGGCACAACACTCAAAACCTATTGAAATAAATGAGATCTAGCAGAAAATTTAAGAAAACAATAAGAGCACCAAGATTTTATAAGTGGTTCTACAATCTCTGGCCTACGTCCGCTGTTATCTTATTATTGATTTGACAGAGCATTTGAGAGGATTATAGAGATTTAGAAATCATAAATACAAAGGATTAACAAGTTCTTAAGTCTAGAACTACTAACAATGTCTACTCCGGTGACCATTGTGAAGGGAGATAGATGATGAAGAAGGAGAAGTGCCAAAAGTCTTCTCTTGGTTTCTATAGGGTCAATATTTATAGGGGAATTCACCAGTGAATTGGGGGCCATGAAGTAGAAGGTCCAAATCCAAGTCCAAAGGTGTAGGGGAGACAAAGTCAGCCTAATCTCCCATAAAAAGCTCTCAGTACCGACTGGTTTTTATGGAGGAATTCTCCCATTCTTCTTCTATTTTGACTTTATATCCCCACATCGTTGCTTTCCAAACACTTTTCCTCGAAGGTTGAGTTATTCTAACAATTTTTTTGACACTACTTGACTTTTCCTGCTTTCTTAGCTTTCTTCTTGAGAATCCTTGGAGTTATTTGTCTATTCTTTAAGAAAAGCACTTCATGAAGATTGCTTAGGCCATACCTCTATATACAATAACTTTGGGGACCCTCGGGGGATCTAAATAGTGGTCGGTACCAAGAGAAAAGCTCTCGGTATCGATTGGTATACTTAGCTCCTTTTGACTTCTAATTTCTTGCCTTCACATCTGCTGTTCTCCTAAGCTGATTCCCAAGTCCGTGAATCATTTCATCTTCATCTTATCGTTCCAATTCCAGTGAGAATCAAGTGAGAAACTGCTTGGTCAAAAAGCCGGTTAACAATATTATTAACCCAGAGCTTGGGAAGCAAATTGGACTTTTGCACGATGCTGTTGAAAATGCCAAGATAGCTGGTAAATACATTTTGTTTGTAACTGGATTACTCAACTTCTCAATGGTTTAGTTTTTTTTGGTTTCACCAGAAGTTAATGATACGAATGAAAAGGAAAGTATAAAAGGAAAAAAAATCATTTTCTCTATTTTCGTCGAACCGTGTATAGGTTTTTAGAGAAAAAACAAAATTCTTCCAGTTTAAAGGGTATGAATGAAAAGGAAATGCATTAGAATACGTAAACACTGCTACTTCTAGAAACTTCATAGAACTAGTGACTTCATCCAATAACCCTGATGGTTTACTTCGCCATTCCATAATCAAAGGATCATTAGCC
Organism: Allium fistulosum; assembly: GCA_030737815.1. Classification (NCBI taxonomy): domain Eukaryota; kingdom Viridiplantae; phylum Streptophyta; class Magnoliopsida; order Asparagales; family Amaryllidaceae; genus Allium; species Allium fistulosum. The sequence continues at coordinate 1,243,229,816 of CM060902.1, read as the reverse complement.
ATTCATTATCAAGTTTTACTATTAACCACATTATACTCCAATTAAAGAACCCATGGACGAATATATCATGTTGTGCTCTATGTACAAGTGCACTTGGACATTCAGGAAGTTGATTTGGGGATGTTCTTTTTACATATTTATCAAATGTATTCATTCTTCGGTATATTTTTAGTATCTAACATCAACTGATATTATGTAGGTAGGAGTTTAACAAAGATCTGAACATATATAAGAAGTAAATCGAATACATGATCGAAAAACCCCAAATGCACTTCTCACAATCCACAGCTGCAAACTTTGAAACTCATATTGGAAATTTTGCTACAAATGAAAATAAATCGCAATACAAAGAATGATATCGACAAGTTTGGCTATCTTACATTAATGAATAGATGGGCTAAACTAAGCAAGCAAGTAGCATCTTCTGATCGCTTTTCCCTTCAAAGAGTGTACCCTGAATATTGCAATTACTTCAAAAATGTCAGAGAGTCCTCATCCTGTAAACATTTCTCTAGTTTCTCTATCTTCATTTCAGACTTCAATCAAGTTTATATAATAATAACTTAATGTGATTATATTTAACTAAATGATAGCTTATAGATGGCTGAAATGTATATTGAAGGAAAATATTGATTGTGCAGTAGTACTCGAAAATGCAAAAATTAAAACCCAGACAGGTGTACTTCTTAAAGTCGAGTCAGTATACACGTTTGAGTCTAATAAAGACAGACGATGATTTCAACTAAATGTTGAAAAAATTAGAGACTCTTGTTTACCCAGAAAGAAGAATTTAAGTGTACTTATATTATCATTTAACGAAGGATTTGTCATTTTTTTCACCATTTAATTTATGATTATTTCCAAAATTATTTAACTAAATGGCATATGCTTATATCCATATTATTTTTGTATGGATACTAAAGTAATTATTCAATTGGAAAATTTGTCATATCAACATGCTACATTAAGGTGAGATTTATTGAGCAACTAGATATCCTTCGTACATATGGACAAACATATATGAAAACATATTTATGTATGCATGGAATAATATGTGTGTATGTGCATGAATATATATTTACAAAATAAAATAAAATTATTTTCTACAAAAATAAAAGAAAAAGGGAGAAAAGAAAAGAAAAAGGAAAGAAAGTTCCAAATCATAAACGTTTAACGATATACCTATCAATATGAAAGAAGTTTATCCATTGAACTAAAAGATTATATACCAATTATTCTTGTTCCAAATTCGATCAACACATTGCACCACTCGTATATAGATAACACAATTTAGCCAACTAAATTAGCTTTGATTAAAGTTCATTCTTTCCATTTATCTTTCTTTTCAGATTAAACGTAGTCTTAGTCAAGATTGCCCATAAATCCAGACAATAAATATTCAATAGGCTCCATATTTATGGAATTTTAAAATAATTTCCACCCTATATTTTCTCATTTTCATCTGATTATGCGATGTAATTACCAACAATCTACGATTGGTTCATGTTGTCCAATTGGAGCCAGGTATTCACATCGGTTAGTTATGGCCTTAATCCTACAAAGTAAATATTGTAGGATATGCTTTTGAAAAGATAACATAAAAATTTAGCTTTTATCTAATAATATTTAAAATTTTAATATCTAATATAATTGAAATGCACATTTCGAATATCAATAGCTTTACAAATCTTTAACATTACCATTTAACTACCGAAACACCACTTAAAGGAATAGCTCATTTTTCCAAAACAACCAGATGTTTTGAAAATTCAATTATTAGTTACTCAAAGTGTGAAATGCGACATTACATGACCACTTTTACAAGAGTTTGTCATGGACAATATATCGTTTTCTTAGGTGTCATAAAAATCTATGTTAAAATGCTCATAAGCAAACAATTTTGAAATATACCAAGAAACAGAACAAGTTAATCTATAAGTAAGGTTGAAAACAACTTCGATACCACACAATAACATAATAACAAATTAAAACTATACCGACTTTGTGACGCCCCACCTCTATACCCACGCTAACCAAGAACACTACGATGTAGTGCTGTCAATTAGCACGGAGAATAAGGCTGTTGAGGAGCGACCATCCGTGTAACTTCTTTGTGCGAGCACCGATATGTCAGATAGTATAGAATGCATATCATTTAAGGAGGAAATCCGACATACCGATACAAACTCAAAGCTATCACACGGTGGCTATATATAATCTTCGGAAACAAATATAGAAATAAACGTAACATAAATCAGTCACAGACAATTCATATCACAAAGGCGGAAATAGATATGAATATAACACATGAAAGTGTACATCAGAGTAGTGGACAAATAAGATCCACAATAACACAAAATAAAAGATACAAGTGCAAGACAACAGAATATGTATACATCAAGGAGTCTCAATCTCAAATGTATACGACAAAAACTACTAAACTAGAGTAGTTAGCCAAAAAGTCGGATGATGGCTCCAGATAGGAAGTCATGAGGAAGCACCTGTAAAATCTCAGTCTGACCCGAGTATTATTTAAGAAGAAAATAATAAACGGATCAGTCTAGCTATAATTATCAGATAAAATGAGATAGAATATGAGATATGATAATAGAACGTATGATAACAAAAAGGTGTCATACTATAAAAAGTATACATTAGAAATCCCACAAAAGTCATACAATATCTCAATAATCTCAAAACAGATAAAAGAATGTCATATTCTTAATTTAATTCACCAAGCCACAATAAAATGACATACTCATCAATGTCAATGGTAAAAGCTGGTGAAACATAAAAATCCAGAAATCAATAATTAGAAATCCAGAAATCACAAGAAAGAGGATGGCCAATCCCATAAACTGAACATCGACGCACCTAGAAAGATATGCCCCATGTAAAGTCTAGCATCGATACACCTAGAAAGATGCACCCCATGCAAAGTCGAACATCGACGCACCTAGAAAGATACGACCCATGCTCTAGCATTGACGCACCTAGAAAGATACGCCCCATGCATAAATAAACATCGACGCATCTAGAAAGATACGCCCCATGTAATGTCTAACATCGATGCACCTAGAAAGATACATCCCATGAAAAGTCGAACATCGACGCACCTAGAAAGATACGACCCATGCATAGACGAACATCGACGCACCTAAATAGGTACGACCCATGCGAGAAGTAAACATCGACGCACCTAAATAGATACGACCCATGCGAGAAGTAAACATCGACGCACCTAAATAGATACGACCCATGCGAGAAGTAAACATCGACGCACCTAAATAGGTACGACCCATGCGTCTAAACCATAAAATGATCGTCATCGATCATAAAGAAGTGTCGATTACACTAAGCTAGTAAATATAAGGGTTTAGCTTCATGTCCCATAACCACTTGCTTAACTCAAATATTTACGAACAGATTGTAGATCCGCACTAGGAAATTGTCACAAGAGTTTCAATATGTGTGAATCGAAATCACACCAATGAGGTATAGACTAACCTTGAAGATAAAGAGATATGTGTGAATCGAAATCACGCAAATGGTGTCTAGTCTAACCTCGCAAACAAAGAGACATCGCTCAATGGCTAGTCTAAATCACAAGAATGATCATCATGATCATAAGGAAGTGTCAATCACACCAAGCCAGTAAATATATGAGTTTAGCTTCATGTCCCATAACCACTTGCTTAACTTAAATATTTACGAACAAGCTGTAAATCTTCACTAGGAAATTGTCACAAAAAGGGTTCAATCGAACAAGTCCAAGAGCTAACCGACGAAGTGAACGCAAGCGTTTCATACCACTCGTTTTACTAAGTCGTTTAAGTCGATTTCTCATTCGAGTGAAGTAAAGGCTTGTATATACTAGTAGATTGAAAATCGGTTTGAGAAAACGAACTTTTGATACTTAAAATAGTGTTGAAATCGCTTTGATGAAAGAGTTTTGATATTTACTATTAGTATTGAAACCTTCATATATCTTTAAAGTGACAAGTCATAAAACGATGGTAGAACAAATCAATTCACGTACGAAGACGTGAGTAAAGTCCAAAGAAGTCAATCCCAAAACCATCAAAGTAGAAATTCTGATAAACGTTTTTCAGAAGAGATTGCCTACGCAGAGTAATACGGGGTTCGACCTAGGGGAAAATAGGTCAAACGACCAAGTACTAACTCGCGAACGACTTACGACTTAAGGGAGGCAAGCGACTTACGACTTAAGGGATAAGGTCATACGACCTAAGTGGAGAATGCCACGCGACTTAGCAGAAGAACAGGTCGAACGACCTAGGGAAAAACAGGTCAAAACGACCAAGTGCTAACTCGCGAACGAGTTACGACTTAAGAGGGTTCTGCGACCTAAGTGTTTAAGGGTCTTCGACCTAACGAGTTAAGAAGGTCCAACGACCTAAGAAAAAGTAGTTCATACGACCTATGAGTTCACGCGACCTAACAAGGCTAAGGACAAGGTCGGGGACGACCTACGACTTAAGGTTTTAAATCGCGAACGACTTAGTACTTGCTTATCTCGCGAACGACTTAAAGTCAATACGACTTAACGACTTAAGCTCAAATACGAGCTACGAGCTAAGGTCTATACGACCTAACGACTTATCTCAGTACGACCTAAGCCAGGACGAGATAGCAGAAAACAACGACTTAAGTCTTAACTCGGGGACGACCTACGACTTAAGGTCATACGACTTAACAGTTTAAAAGCCAACGACCTAGGACTTAAGATCATACGAGCTACGACTTATCACTTAACTCACGAAAGACCTAGCGAAGGCAGAACACCCAGAACGACTCAGACCTTTAACTCGTGAACGACTCAAGGAGTTAACTCGCGAACGACTCAAGGAGTTAACTCGCGAACGACTCAAGGAGTTAACTCGCGAACGACTCAAGGAGTTAACTCGCGAACGACTCAAGGAGTTAACTCGCGAACGACTCAAGGAGTTAACTCGCGAACGACTCAAGGAGTTAACTCGCGAACGACTCAAGGAGTTAATTCGCGAACGACTCAGGCCAGGCGAACAGAAATGCACGCGCGCGACTTAAGCCCTTAACTCGTGAACGACTCACGACTTAGGCTTAACTCGTGGACGACTCAGCGAAGGCCAGAACGACTTAAGGCCAGAAAAATCACCAAAACGCTGAAAATTGAAGTTTTTCGCCAATCCAATCCAAACCAAATGCAAGTGTTGATGCAAATACAATAGGGGATCATTCCCAACAGTCCAAGATAGATATAGGCAAGATGTGAGATCAAAAATCTCACCTTTTCACGGAATTTGATGAAGATGGAGATTTGAGAGTAAGGCAAGAACACCACCAAGCTTGAATCAATGGTCTAAACGTGAATTTGATGTTGAATCTCGGATTTGCAATGGAATTTGTGTTTGGGAGTTTTAATTTCTCTTTCCCTCCACCATTTTTGAAGAAGCTTGAAGTGATGAAGAGAAGAGGGGGTGGGCTGAGTTAAGAAGGTGCAGTCCAACCCAAAGTCTCAAGCGGGAAAAGTGACGAAAATTTCACTATCTCCAAACATATCGAAGTTTACACTCAAAAAGATCGCAAACGTCATTTTGAACTCAATGGGGGTGGTCTCGAGTCCTAATTTGACCGTATGCAAAAAGTAGCTTTTCGGACTAACATCCGACTAACGATAAAATATTTAAATAAAATATTTAAATATAGAATTGATAGATATGCGGGTTGTTACAGACTTGGACTTGACCAACTATAAGATCACTCTGTCCAAAGGCTGCATCTTGCTCTCTAATCTCCAACGTGACGGTAGCATCAAGAAGTGATGGACATGCAATTGATATCTTTGTGAAATCTGGAGTCAATAAACTGATTTAATGTGGCATCAACACCTAAAGAATGGTATTTAACATTAACCTTCTAGGTAGCCAATTTCACATGTCACACCGCGATTTGAAATTGGTTGTGTTTGACATCAGTCGGAGTTGTGAAATAAGTTTTGATTTATAAATCAAAAGTCTCTATGTTGTTTGTTTTCTATCCATCTTCTGATTAAAACCAGCTATTCGGAAGAAAATATTGCTTAGAACTTTTTTTGTGCTTATTGCTAGTTCTGAATATTGAACGATATTTTGTTCACTCGTTAAAATCTACAAATATAATGCAAATTTGAAATTTTAATATTAACCTTTGAGATCTCAAATTTTAAAAAAAATCAATTCTGCAGAATTTAGTACACTTTTAAGATCTACATTTTTGCAAATTCAAGGTTTTTAAGTTTGAATTTTTTAACTAAAAGTTTTGAAAACTATTTGTTTTAATTAGACATTCAAAAAATCTAAAATTATAGGTCAAAAAATTCATTACTTCAAAAAGTTATAATTTCAAACATTAAAAAGTCCAAAAAGTTATAAATCAATCAAACAACTTTTAAGCTTTTTTCCTCTCTCATGGCCTCTCCTCCTTGTCCTTTTCCATCTTTCACGCTACTCAACTCAACAACCATCCCTTCGTACACTTCAACCACTCCACCCTCTCTCTCTCTACCATCCCTCCTCTGCATGATCCGCCGCCTTTTCCCCTTGTTGCTCCTCCTTCTCTACTCGACCCGCCGCCAGTTCCCAGTCTTTCCTTCCCTCCCTCTTCTTCTTCTCTTCCCCTGTGGAACTCTTTGTTCAAGGCAAAGCCACGCAATGCCGGTTGCATTGTACCAGTCACTTTCCCGCTAGTTTTTGATGATGGTGCCATTGTTCCACCCTTGGAAGTTGTTAAAGCAGGTAATGATGTTTGGGGGCAATGCCTTGTCGGTTTCTTCCTTGACAAACCTCTCCCTTACTTAGTTGTCTTGCATCATCTAAAAAGAGTTTGGCGTCTTAAAGGCTCGATTAAGGTTAAATCAGATGGAAGCTTGTTCCTCTTCAATCTATCTTCTGATGAAGATAGAAGGAAGATCATCCAATCTGATCCTATAGTGATGAGGAACAAGTTGTTTATTGTTAAGGAATGGGATCCATCTATTGGAAACAGTGTTAGCACCATCAAGTCAGTTCCGGTGTGGTTGAAGCTATCTAACATTCCATTATATTGCTGGTCACACTTAGGCATTAATTGGTTAGCAACAAGGCTAGGGAAATTCCTCTATATGGATGAAAACACTGAAAAGTTGGAAAGGATCGGTTATGCCAAATGTTTGGTTGAGGTGTCTGCACAAGCTGAGTTACCTGATGCCTTCAAGGTTAAACTTCTGGATGGCTCGGAGCAATTAGTCAGAGTTGATTATTGTGGAAACCACTTATATGTGGGGACTGCAAGGTTTTTGGGCATGAAACAAATGGCAGCCATGTGCTGAAATGCAATAATGACAAGATTGTAGTGGATAAACCATCTTAGCAGGGGGACTTGAACAGTACTGGTAAGGGTAATGAAAGTAATTTGATTGGAAGCATAGTGGACAGAGATATTGTTTCCAAGGGAGGGTGGAGGAAAGTACCTGGTAGGAAAGATAAATTTCACAATGATATGAGAAGGAATAGGAATGCTTCTGTTAAATTATCAATTAATGGAACAGTTTATTCGAATGCAAAGAAATCAGAATCAGTTCTGAATCCTGAAGCAAGTTCCGAGGTAAGGCCAGTTGAGCTCGAAGTTAGCACTGTGCACGCTAAAATCGAAGGAGGTATCAAGATAGTAGCCAACAATCCCGAAGCAAACACGCAAGAAAATCCATTTTTACCCGAAGTATTGTTGAACGCAAATCCATTTACTGCACTTTTGCCTGAAGTAACAGAACTTGATGAAAACGATGTAATAACTAGTGATACTGAGGAAGGAGAGTTTTGTCCCTCTGTAGTGAAGGCTGCTGATCAATCTATTGATCCTACAACACACTCAAATAATGCTTTGCACTTAAAAGAAAATCCATCAGCTAATTCAGTTGATATCAAACAGTAGAAAACAAAAAAGACAACTGGAGCAAGCATTATTTGCACCACTCCCTCTGGCCAATCAAATCGAAGATCATTAAACTCCCATGCAAAGGTGCCATCTAACAATCTGGAACTTTTATCCCTTGAACAAGCCTACCTTAATCAGATTGAGAATCACATTTTCGACCTTTTTAAGCCTTCTGTTCCAATAAATGCTTCTTCTACCTCCTCTCCTCAATCAAATCCTCCCATTCCAACCCCCTCACCCTATATCTTTCTGGGATCCATTCCTAGATGGGCCTCTCCACCTCCTCGTCCAATTTCTCATAGCCCCACTACTCTGAAGTCCTCCTCATTAACTGCTAAACTTAAGTCAGTTCGTTCTGACCCTCCTACAACTAGGAGTAGGGCAAGTGTGCCACACCACTCATCATAGTTTTTGATGAATACAATAGCTTCATGGAATATTCCAGGTGCCCATAACCCTGTCAAACTCGATCATGTAAAATCCCTGATCGATGAACACAACATAAAAAAAATTGCAACCTTGGAAACCAAACTTTCTCTTCCTTTGACTCTTAAAGCAGCTAAATATATTAACCCCGCTTGGCATGTTAATCATAACCTGGATAATGCTTCATATGGAAGGATTCTAACTGTCCATGACCCTCAAACTTTCTCTCTCTGTCCCATTCTGTCTACCGCCCAGCTGATCCACTTTCATGCCATTTTCCTTCCTCTTCACCTTTCCTTTTACTTAACCTTTGTTTATGCTCATAATGCCATTGCTTCTAGACAATCGCTTCTTAATCTTCTCCCTTCTCTAAGACAGAACACCCATCCATGGCTTGCTCTGGGTGATTTCAAATGTTGTTTCTTTTTGAATGATAAAATGGGAGGGCTGCCTCTAATGCCGAAGGATATTGCTCCTCTTAATATCTCCATATCAGACTCTGATCTCCTCCCCATTGCCCGCTCTGGTGTCCCCTTCTCGTGGAATAACAGAAGCCGGTCAAGGATAAGAACATTCACCAACATTGATCTCTCCTTTTGTAATGCTCCTGCCTTTTCCATGTGGCCAGCCATCTCTGCCTTTTTGCCTCAACCTATCTTATCTGACCACTCCCCAATTATTCTCTCTCCCTCCATTTTGCCTTGCAGAGGGAAAAAAGCTTTTAAATTCTTCAATGCATGGGTCAGGGACCCGGATTATACTAAAATTATTTCTACTGCTTGGTCTACCACTTTTCATGGCAATCCTATGTTTATCTTGTGCAGGAAACTGAAGGCTACAAAGCAAGCTTTAAGACAATGGTCTTCTCTCAAGTTTGGAAATGGCTCCCTCTCATCCATGAAACTCAAAAACCAGCTTAAGAAGGCGCAAATACTTCTAGACGAGGATCCCTCCAATCCTACTCTAGCCCAGAATGAATCCATCCTTTTTCAACAACTCAAAGATGCTTTGAATTCTGAAGCAAGCATGAGGAAGCAAAAACTGCACCAAAAGTGGGATAACGAGGGAGATAGGAATTCTGCTTTTTTCCATGCTTCTATCAAGGAAAAACAAGCTAGAGACCATATCCATTCTCTTTGGGATGATCATGGTGTTCACCTTTCTACTGAAGAAGAGATCGACCATCCAAGCTTTTAGGAAACTCTGACAATTTTGAACCTGACCTTGATAGTCTGAATAACTTACCCCTTCCTATGTTAAACACCACAATGATAAACATGCTTGTTCAAAAGGTTTCCGATCAAGAAATTAAAGAAGATCTTTTTGCAATGAATTCTACTTCAAGTGGTGGGCATGATGGATTTAACGTTGTCTTCTTCAAAGCAAGTTGGCATGTTGTAAGTCATGTATTTTTAGCAGCAATTCACAATTTTTTCAATAAATTTAGATTACTGGGTGACATAAATGCAACCAATCTGGTCCTTATTCCTAAAGTCAGACCTATCAAAAATGCTTCCTCTTTTCGTCCTATTTCATGTTGTAATGTAGTTTATAAGTGTGTTTCCAAGATTCTTGCCTCTAGACTTGTTTTAGTGCTTCCATCCATCATCTCAACGAACCAGTCTGCTTTTATACCAAAGAGGAATATTCTTGACAACATAATGATGGCACATGAATTAATTAACAGGTATGGTAGATGTCAGATCTCCCCAAGGGCTATGCTAAAGCTTGACCTTAGCAAAGCGTATGATAGCTTGCACCGGACCTCAATTGTACGTGTTATGTCATTAATGGGTTTTCCAAAGGTTTTTGTAGCATGGCTGTATGTTTGTATTTCAACCCCCTCTTATTCTCTTTGCTATAATGGGAAGACTTCGAGTTTCTTTAAAGGGAAGCAAGGGGTGCGCCAGGGGGATCCCATATCCTCCTATATCTTCATTATAGTAATGAAAGCGCCAACTTGTATGTTGTCTAGAAAATTTGAGGATAAGGCTATATCTTACCACCCTAAATGTAAACAGCTTCAAATTTCCTCGCTTTTCTTTGCGGATGACATTATGATCTTCTCTAAGCCTAATGAACAATCCATTGTTGGCATTCTTGAGACTCTCCATACTTTTCATCTTGCTACTAGATTGAAGATCAATCACTCCAAATCCCAGATTCTTTTCTCTGGAATTGACTCATCTGATAAGGCTAGGTTGGTTGCTCTTTCTGGTCTTCAGCAATGGAAAATAAGATGACATATCTTGGCCTCCCTCTTTGTACGTCCAGAGTAATCAAGACTGACTGCGTTATCCTTTATGATAAAATCACTTCAACGATGAACTCTTGGACTACCAGAATGCTTTCAATGGCCGGAAGATTGGTGCTAATAAAGTCAGTTTGCTTTTCTATGACTGTGTATTGGGCTAGAACATTCATTCTCCCCACTAAACTACTCACCATGATCAGAGCTGCTATGCTTAGATTTCTTTGGACAGAATCAATACACAATAGGAAATTGATTCCTCTGTCTTTCTCCAGTTTGGAAAAGCCACTAATAAAGGGTGGTCTTGGAATCATCAATATCAACTCATGGAATAAATCAGCGGTAAGTACCCACTTTGATGCATTATTACTTAAAAAGGACAGCCTATGGGTGCAATGGATTTGGAATTATCGTATTAAGAATGGGGATTTCTGGTCTATGAATGTCTCACAAGGCTCGAGTTGGATATGGCGGAAAATCCTAAGTATGAGAAGTATCTTCCTTCCTTTTGTTAAATATTCTTTGTCCCCTGATAGCCCAGTGAGTTTTTGGAAGGATCCTTGGGTAGGGGATGGCTTGGTGTTGGAAACTTTGCTGAGTGATCAAGAAAGGCTGCAATCATTGATAGGTAATAATGTTCGTGCTGTGGACTTCATTGTCAATTGGAAGCTGTGGGCTCCATCTTCTAGTAACCAGGTTGTCAACTCTTTATGGTGGAGTTTGTGTGATTATGTGGTGCTTATGAATCATGAGACAGAAGTAAGTTGGAAGAGTATGCCTCATAGAATTGGTAGGGTGTATGATCTCCTCTTAAATACTAATGCTTTGCCTAACTTTCTATGGGCTAAGGTTTGTTGGACTTCTCATTCCTTTGCTAAGGATAACTTGATGTTCTGGAGAATAATAAGCAAAGCTGTTCTAACTAAGGATAAATTGGTGTCTAATGGTATGGTTTTAGATCATCTTTGTGTATTCTGCAATTTATGCCTATAATCTGTTGACCACCTTTTCTTTGATTGTGAATACTTATCCAATATGATTTGTACCCTGATGAATAAAGTTGGAATTTCGAGTTTTTATGGAAAATACAACTTCTGATTGGAATGAGCTGATGAGGGCTACAAGATGGAGACTAAATAAAAGGGATATTATTTTCTTTGTTCTTAAAATTTAATTTAGAACTGTCTGGTTCGAAAGGAATTCTCGTTGCTTCAGAAATGAGGCCTCAACTGCGCATCAGATTTGGGTTAAAGTCATGACGAAAATAGCTACTGGGATCAGATATTCTCGGCATGGATTCTCTCCTCATAATCATGAGTTTTGGAAATGATTTTTGGCTTCTGCTTGCTGGGTGTTGCTGTGTGCATGAGCCTGTGTGCATGAGCCTGTTTGTGCACGACTTTGTGCACGTCTGGCTTTCTTGTTTAGTTGTGCTTGCTTGTTTTGCCTTTGTTTTTTTCCTCTCTTTGTTTGTCCATTTGTGTGTACCATCTGTTGTTTGCATGCATGTCTTGTTCTCATGTATGTCGTTTGTTTTCGTGCTTGCATGTTGCTTTAGTTTTGTTTTTTTATTCTCTTTTTTCTCGGCAAAAAGTTGTTTTTGTCGTGGTTTTCTTTTGTCTTTTTGTTATTAATAACACTAGTAGGGGACCAGTCAACCCCGCTTGCCTTTCTAAAAAAAATAAAAAAAAGTCCCTAATTAATTATGAAATTTTAAATTTTCAAAATTAACATTTTTATGTCTTTTTCTAGTATTCGGTTTTTTATTCAAAGTTTTGTTAATTTAAAGCATCTAAAATTCAAAATTTCTATTTTTAATAATCTTTATTTCAAAGTCAATTGATATAGTGGGCATTATTATCAAATGAAATATAATTATTAATTATAACCCAAAGTTTTAGAATGCAAACAAACAAACTGATTATTCAGCCTTTAGCGTGATGCTTTTAAAATTTAGATTTTAGCAATCTGAATTTAGAATTTGACATTTTAAACAAACGAAACCCGTATGATGAATGGAATTGTTGAAAATTAGGAATAGCATCGTATAAGCATGTACTGAGTTTCAGTTTAACTGCCAAAAGAAGTTTGGGGGTTCAGAACCGGTGAAATCCAAAGGTTTCTAATGTGAAGACAAAGCAGGGATTGGTAGCATGATGAAAGAAGTATGAGGTAGCTTATTCTTCCCTCTTGTATTGTGCTTACGCAAGAGTATTGCACTTTACCCATTTTCCAATACCCAACCCCAAAAATCTACTTAATCTAATTTACCTCATTATTTACCACTAGTCATTTTTGTACCTCTTATAACACGATAACATCAATCAAACCTTACCCCTTCATCAGCCAATTCTTCATCTCGTCTGTCGATTCTTCCTCTTTATGTCATGGTTCCAAGAAGAAAGCGTGTTATCACGAAGAAGAAAATTCCAATAGCTTCTACTTGGAGGGATTAAATTTAAGTTTATGTTTTTTATTTCTTCAAGCAAACCAAAAGGGTTTTCATTTTTTTTTCAAAAAGCCATTCGAGTTAAAAACAATAATTTTAACATTGGAAAACTAATTTCATTTTTTTATCCAGGGTGCTAAATGTACCACCTTGCATACTACTCTTTATCCATTCTCCATTTTATGCAAAATCTTAACAATCTTAACTTCATTTTACCATGCTACATTTTTTATTACACTACTCAACCCTCCTCCATTTTACCATGTTCGTCCATTCTATTTTAACCTAAAATTTTCATTGTCGCTTCCATTTTTCACCACGTTATCATACCTCATAGAAGAAAACTCGCTATCTCACAGAAGAAGAGTAGCCGACTTCGTCGTAACCCACATCATCACAGCCAGATATGGTTTTGACATCTATTTTCGATTTTGGTTTTCGTTGCAAATTTGTTCATCGCATTGACAAGTTGAAATTGAAAATTCGACAACCATAAATTAATTTACTTGCCTGAATTCAACCATGTGAAATTTTGTATATTTTTCATACCAAACGATTTAGTGTATATAAATTTTAAATCATTCGGCAATACGAAATTGTTTAGACTTGTTTTGATTCTAGTGGTGTTCTACTGAATGAATTTTTTTAATCAAATCATTTAATAGTATATTTTTTGTTGTATGTATTAAACATTAGCGTTTATACTACTGCTAGATATGGGTAAAATAAAGAGTTGTTTTCTTATTTTTCTTATTTTTCTTTTTTGGGCAAAATGTAGTCTGTAAGGTAGTGCATTTAGCACCGCTCATTTTTTGTTAATTAATTTGTTAGGTACATAGAAGTCTTCATTTTACCCAATTTCGGTTAGTTTTGTACCACAGGCGATACAGAGCCGGCCAAAACTGGATAAAGTAATGCACGATTTTCTTTTTTCTTCTAATTTTTTTAGTAAGTTAGATGTTATGATTAAGCTGCATTTAGCACTGCCCTTTTAGAAAACCAACAACAGTCGTAGATTTCGATAATTAGGAAAGATACTCAATAAAAGAGAACACTAAAGTAAGAAAATCTACAAACCAGAATTTTCTTTTCTAAACCTTCTTATTTACAAAATCGAACTGTATGCGCTTAACGCATCCAGTTAAGCAAAAAAATGTCTTAAATTCTAATGCATAAACTCATGTATTAAGCTATGAAGCTTGAGAAGTAGTCACAAGATTGAATATGCAAATAATAGGAAGTTTTATCCTTTATTGAAGTATGTTAATTACAATTTGACTTAAATGACTGTTAATACCCATCTCACACTTTCGCAAGTTTACAAATGTATTATGAAGAAGAAGAAGTTTCATCGTTTATATGTGGGTAGTCCTCTATTTATGTTAGTTCTCAAACGTTGGATGCTTGACATGTGATACATGTGAAAATTTGAACAGTTGACATTTGTTTGAATGATGACATGGCATGCTTTAGGGATGACATGTATTACTCTGATATGATTTCTTTATAAAGTTGCAAAACTCTTTATAGATTCTTCCAACATGGCATATGTGTACCAATGGGATACCGGCATATAGTAGTAGTTATATCTATGGCAAGTAACTTCAAACTTCTGATTGTTTTAGGTTCATAATTTGTTAGCATTGATTTTTTACTTCCGTTCTTGTTTCTCTATGTATCCATTAGCTTCAACCCATTCTTCTATTGGCATTTCCTTTAAGTCTTTTTAGGTTTTCTCATAACTTTGTTAGCTCTCTTTGACATCTTTGTTTGCCTTTGAACCTACGTTTCTGTTAGCATCTTCAATTCATGTATGTATTCAATAAATGTAATTTCATCCTTTCATTAGCTCTATAAATCCATGTTTCCATTAGTATCGCTTTCTCATGTCTTCATTAACCTTCCATTAGCTTATTCTCCTTATGTCTTCATTAGCCTTTCTTTATGCTTTCATTAGCTTTCTTCCATCACACTTTCGATAACTATATCCATACTTTGATTAGTGTTTCTTTCCTACATCTTCATTAACCATTGTTTATATCTCCACAAGCGTCGTTCTTATGTTTTCATAAGCACTGGTATCGCGTCTTCTTAGTGTTAGTATTGACATTTCCGTTAGCTTTGTTGCTCATATCTCATTTGCATTAAATTTTGGTGTAACATTTCCTCTTAAAAAGAGTCTTCTTTAAAATTTAGTTTGAAGAGGACCCTTTTATTAACTATACATCTAGAATTCAACGAATTATATTTCAAGTTACTTTCTCGCCTTTATAAGATGCAGATATCACTCTTGGTATTCGTCTAATCTTCTATATTGTCCATTAGATTTTTATGCTTGGGTTATGGGCCTTTGGGAGGAATGAAAAGAGACCACCATCATTGTGACGAGATTATGAGGAGAAAAGGTTAGCGTTATGTGCTAAACACTTCTTGATTGCTCTCTTATTTGGAGTTAGAAAATGAACCGTTCGCATATTGATGCTCCTTTAGAGAATACAATGTATCTATTAAATGGGCATGGGCCTTGTTTAAACAACCCAATACCTTTGTATTCTTTATATAAACAGAATTGTAATTGTACAGAGTATTATTCTGATTAATACAAAAATCATTCTTTCTCTGTTTTCTAATATCTCAATACGATCAAAATCTAATATGGTATCAGAGCATCACAAGCCTTGCGGCAACAGCATCAACATTTGAATTCAAAGCAATCCTTAGAAGCCTAACGGCAGTAATCTCAATACAAATCTTCATCAGAAAGATTTCATCATTTGAAGACATCTTAACCCATCAGGTGATATCTCATCATTTGGGTTAATTATTGAATTTTCAATTTTTTGTGAAAAACAGGTACCATACCAAGAAATCATTTAGATTTCTGATTGCAACAAGCTTTTCATCAAAAGTTAAGCAAATCCATACCAAGAATGTTCAGAAAATCAGAAAACCAATTCAAGAAAGCAGTCAAAGACATAAAGAAAGTAATTGTCGTGCCAAGACTTATCAGAGCAAGCTCATCATCTAAATCTTGGTTGCAACTAACCTGTTCTTTTCAGTAATAGAGTGATCTTGAATTAGTAGATCTTCTAAATTATTGATTTCTTGCACCAGTCATAGAAATCTTTAATCATGGCCGAAGGAGACAATGCTTCAGCAACTTCAGACAACACCAACAACCCACAACAGTTCACTGATGCAACAGAGAAGTTAATCAAGACAGTTATCAGTCCTCAAAGCCAGCTAATTACTGTGCATCTAGAGGAAGACAACTATCTCTTATGGAAATTATAAGTTGAAACAGCAATGCAAGGATATGGACTAGAAGGCTTTATTCTTGGCTCAATTCCAATTCCTTCAAAATTCATCACTGATTCACAAAATAAGATGATCAGCAATGAAGAATACACAAAATTCTACAGACAAGATAGATTGATAAGTTCTTGGCTTCTATCATCAATTGACACAAAATTACTGTCACAATTTATAGGGAGCAAATCAGCAAATGATATATGGATCATTGTTGAAAGAATATTCAATACTCGGTCTGCTGCTAAAATTATGCACTATAAAAGACAATTGCAAAATATTACTAAAGGAAATCAGCCAATGAGGGATTATCTTTCACAAGTCAACAACATCTGCAATATGTTAGAAGCAGCAGGACACAAAGTATCTGAAACAGAGCAAGTTCTAAGTATCCTGAATGGACTTAGTGAGGAATATGAAGCAGTTGTCGCAGTTGTGTCATCACAACCAAGTCTACCACCTATACAATATGTTCATGCCACACTACTTGCACATGAAGCAAGAATAGATCATAAAAAAATCTCAAGAAATGGATCTATCAATCAACTATACCTTCAACTCAAGAAACAAAGGGCAGAATCAAAACAAACAAGGCCCACCTTATCAAAGAGGAGGAAGTTCAAAGTTCTAGAGGTAGAGGCAGATGGAATAACAACAATAGCAGACCTAAGTGTCAAATTTGTGAGAAAATTGGTCATACTGCTGTAAAGTGCTACTTTAGGTTTAATGCAAATTATGTACCAAATCAGAATCAAAATAATCAAGGAAATGGAAAATCTGGTGCTAATATGCCTCAAATACAGTCAGACACTAACAACAATGGTGAAGTCAATCAAAGCACAACTACAACATCAGAACATATACATGATGAAGGCTTGTACCCAGACTCAGGAGCAACCAAACATATAACAAATAACCTAGACAATTTAAATCTTGGCAATAAGGAATATAGAGGTAAATAGTCTATATGCATGGGGAATGGTGAGTCGGTCAATATTACTCACACTGGAAGAACCAATATTAATGGAAAAAGGCAATTATATTTAATTAACTTGTTGAGAGTACCAAAAATAAATAAAAATCTCATGAGTGTGTCACAATTTGCAAAAGACAATAATGTATACTTTGAATTTTATCCTGATTATTGCTTAGTTAAAGACATACTAACTAATGAAAATCTTTTCCAGGGTGAAGCGGTCAGAGGACTATACAGATTCAATCTTAAAAACAGTAGCAAATCTGAGAGAAATCAGAGGTGTTGTAACATAGGTGAAATGAGTCGGTCTAAAGAAAAGGGAAGTGTGTTTGATCTGTGGCACTACAAGCTTGGCCACCCAAACACAAATGTTGTGAAACAAGTACTTGAGAAAAATAAATTTGTGTTTGATGATATTTCTTTACCATATGTATGTACATATTGCCAAATTGGCAAAAGCCACAAGTAACCCTTCAATGACTCACTAACCAAGTATACAAAACCTTTAGAATTGATTGCAACCGATTTATGGGGACCTGCCCCAATCTATTCTGATTATGGTTACAAATATTACATATCTTTCATTGATGCATATCTAGATATACATGGATTTATTTTTTAAAAGCTAAATCATAAGCTTATAATGCAGTGATACATTTCATATTATTAGCCGAAAAACAAACTGGCAATCAAGTTAAAGTTATTCAGTCAGATGGTGGTACTGAGTACAAGACCCTTAGCAATTACTTTGCTAAGAGGGGAATTGTACATAGAATCACATGTCCCTATACATCTGAACAAAATGGTCTAATAGAAAGAAAGAACAGACACATAGTTGAAACAGGGCTAACACTGCTTGCTCAAGCATCATTACCACTAAAGTTCTGGTCTGATTCCTTTAATACTGTTGTACACTTGATTAATAGACTTCCCACAAAAATTCCTAAAGGAATCAGTCCAGTAGAAAAACTATTAGGTGTTAAGCCAGATTACAGAGTTTAAAAATGTTTGGATGTCTGTGCTTTCCTCACATAAGACCATACAATAATAACAAGTTATGCTTCAGGGCTAAACCATGTACTTTTATAGGATATGGGTCAAATTAAAAAGGGTACAAATGTCTAGATGAAAATGGCAAAGTTATAACTAGAAAACATGTTGTGTTCAATGAACATGTATTTCCCTTTAGAGATACAGGTATTAAAACAACTCAAAAGATACAGAATCCAAAAAATTCTGTACCTAGTATACCTGTTTACAGTGATGATCTTCATTCTGAGGTGATTGAAAGGACTGCTGAGGGTCATGATCCACAACTCACAATGTCAAATCAACCAGGTCATGAATCATCTAACTCACCCAGCTATCTCAGTCAAACTCCTGCACAGTCAAGACATCAAACATAGTCAGTTGATGAAAGAGAAGCTGAAAGCATACCAGTACAATCAGAAAATGACAACAATCAAACAAGTACAGATGCATCACCACAGAATAAAACTGGTCATCCAATGATTACAAGATCAAAAAGTGGAATCTTTAAACCAAAACTATACACCGCTGCATCAAATCTAAAGGAACCAGAAAACTTTGAGCAAGCTGCAAAGGACAAAAACTGGAAGGCAGCAATGGATGAAGAATATAATGCCTTGATGAAGAATAATACATGGGAACTTGTACACCCACCAGATAATAAAAATATTATAGGGTGCAAGTGGACATACAAATTAAAAAAGAATCCTGATGGAACAGTGTCAAGATACAAAGCAAGACTGGTAGCAAAAGGCAACACACAACAATATGGGTTTGATTTTAATGAAACCTTTTCTCCTGTTGTCAAACCAACCACTATAAGAATTATTCTAAGTATTGCTCTATATAATCAGTGGAATATTAGACAATATGATGTCAATAATGCCTTTCTGAATGGAACATTACAGGAAGAAATATACATGGAGCAACCACAAGGGTACAGAGAAAATACAAGTCGTGTGCAAACTAAAAAAGGCTATATATGGCCTTAAACAGGCTCCAAGAGTCTGGTTTGATAAACTGAAAGCCACACTGACTCATCTTGGCTATCAGTCTATAAAATCAAACAACTCCTTATTTATTAAAAATAGCAATAAGAGAAGTGTCTACATTCTAGTATATGTTGATGATCTTGTCATTACAGGAAATGATGAGGATGAAATCAAAAGTCTTGCTCAATATCTCGACAAAGAATTCTCCATCAAAGATTTGGGCTTACTAAACTATTTCTTAGGCATAGAGGTCAAGAGGAAATCTAAGTCAGAGATTATCCTCAGTCAGAAAAAATATATTCTAGAGCTATTGGAAAAGACCAAGATGGACAATGCCAAGCCTCCGCCTACTCCAATGATAAGCCATCAATACTTATCTAGAAACAGGGGAGAATACATAACAAACACTAAACAATACAGAAGTGTTGTTGGTGCTTTACAATACTTAACTATTACAAGGCCAGACATATCTTTCAGTGTTAACAAAGTTTGTCAATTTATGCAGGAACCAAAAGACGATCACTGGAAAGCATTAAAAAGAATATTGAGATACATAAAGGGAACTGCAGATTATGGACTACTAATGAAGAAAAGCAATAACCTAAACATAACTGGATATACTGATGCAGATTGGGGAACCAATCCAGATGATCGTAGATCAACTATAGGGTACTGCATATATATAGGAGACAATCCAGTGTCGTGGTGTTCAAAGAAACAATCAGTAATCTCAAGATCCAGCACAGAGGCTGAATATAGAAGCGTTGCAAGTGCAACTGCAGAGATCATGTGGATACAGTCTTTACTACATGAACTAAACATCAAATCGCAAGCCAAACCAACATTATGGTGTGACAATCAAAGTACAGTATATATGTCAGCAAACCCGATACTACACTCAAGGACAAAACATATAGAGATATATCTATACTTCGTCAGAGAACAAATACAAAAAGGGAACTTGCAAGTAAATCACTTACCATCAGCTTACTAAAGGGCCGATACACTTACCAAAGCTTTGTCAAAGAAAAGCTTCATCAGATTCAAAGAAGAATTAAAGGTGGTTGCGACTCTCACAAACTCAACTGAACCTGAAGAAGCTGCATAGTTCAATCGACAAAAGTCAAGAGCTTTAACACAAACAACACCAGATCTATCACCAGAACTGATATCCAGATCAACGAAATAACTCAGATCGGGTTGAAGAAACATGCCATAATGATGAAATCACCCAGAACTATACAATTTCACTCTAGATCGAAGTAAAAATCATCGTTTACTTGAGGTGGCGCAAGGAGAAGCTGCCATGAAAATAACCCTAATATTGGTTTGAGGGGGCGAGTTAGAAAATGAACCGTTCGCATATTGCTGCTCCTTTAGAGAATACAACGTATCTATTAAATGGGCCTGGGCCTTGTTTAAACAACCCAATACCTTTGTATTCTTTATATAAATAGAATTGTAATTGTATAGAGTATTATTCTGATTAATACAAAAATCATTCTTTCTCTATTTTCTAATATCTCAATACTATCAAAATCTAATATTTGGGTAACTTGCTCAATTACAGAAAGTGGTGTTTTACTTAGTAGGAAGCTGATTGGTGATTGTCAATTCAAGGGAATAAAGATGTAGATGTATGGGCTTATGAACTTGATGGGCTATTTCGGTGGGTAAAGTCACTTTTGGGTAGCTTTTAGAGTCTTGGCTTCATCACATATCCTTAAAAGTATTATGCATGGAAATGTATACGATAATAGTCTCCATGCATTGGGATGCACTAATTGTTGGTATAATAATTATAATATGATGAATGAGGAGGTTTTTCTATTTAAAAGGGAGGCTTTTATTTAATGATAATGAACCAAGATACATAGGCAAACTCAAAATACATTATTTAGAACAAAAAGAAACAAACATGTGCTCCTAAAAAAGTACAGTTACTACATGAGAATAGGTACTCTACTACTCTAGCTTCTCCTTGAATTAAGCTAAGCCCATGAACAAGTCATGCATATATAACAGCTAGTTCACTTTTAATCTTTCCCCCTTAATGCAAAAACTCCCAACATTGAGACATAATCTGAACTTCACAAAATTTGGATATGATAAAGCTTTTTGTAAATCCATATGCTCCTTGATCATTGGTTGAACAATACTTCATTGCTATTATACCTTTAATGTAATGACCCTGAATTTTTGACATTTGAAAAGTGAATATTTAATTGAGTTTAAATATTTGAATGATAATTTAATTTGAAATTCAAATATCAGAGTGAATTGGGCGACTAAATTATTGAATTTAATTATTGAAACTGGGTAAAAAAATTGAATCTTCAGTTTTTGAGCTGATAAAAAATAATATGAAGTCTTAGAAAATTCCTATTTATTATACTGAAGATAATAAAAGCTTCAGAATTGAATTTGAAACTGTTTTGTTCAGTTTTGAATTTTATCGTTTAAAATTGAATTTAAAAATAACGTTCCGGGGCACAGTCTCGGAATTCGACGAAACTAGTTCCGTTGGATCCGTAATATTGTATTACTATCGGATTTTAATTTTCGTAGTGATCAGAGTTATTGTGTGATCGTACGATAAGCAAATGCGTTGATATAATATAACGAGATATTTTTGAATATAAAAATATAAATTTTAATCAACAGCCACCCTTAAAACTTTTCAATGCCGACCCACTCTCTGCTAAATCACGTTCTCTTGTCTCCCATTTTCTTTACAAATCTCATACGAGACCAGTTCGTTCTGAAAGAAGAAAAATAAAACAAAACAATGGCCGATACTTCAACTTAAATACGTGCCCCTTTTCTCCTCTAAAATCAATTAATGGCCGCCCTTCTTTCGTTCAAATTAAAAAAACAGTTCAAACAAAATCCCTCTTCAATCCAAATCGACCGCCACTTCAAAAATAGGGAAATTGTTTCGCGGCACTCTCGAACAAATCAAAGCGTTCCTCGTTCGAAATTGTTTCAAGTCGCGAGTCGTTCATCGCGCCGGCGTGCGATGATGGAGGGGGCTGTTAAATCGTATCAGTGGCCTAGGGTTTGGAAATCGCGGAAGCTCGTGAAGTCTGGAGCTCGCGTGCGACTGTTTGGCGTAGGGATTCGTGATGGCAACAAGCAGGCAGTGGTTGCGAAGTCGAAGTTAGTTAGCGTGGCATCGTGAGCTCGCGGGGTTGCTGTTGAGGCCAGAGTCGCGATCTCGTGGGTACTGGAAGCTCGGGGCAGCTGGGTTCGTCGATTTTCAGTGAGGTATTAAAAACGATTTATATATATATATACACACGTATGAATATAGGTAGATAATGCAGAATTTAATTTACTGCAAGAGATGAGGATTTTATAGATTAAACAAAGATTATTATAGATTTGAAAGATTTAAGGATTTAAAATAAATATTGGATTTGAAAACCTATATAGATTATTTTGAAAAATTATATGTATATACTTTTAAAAAAAAAGAGTAGTAGTTAGTTTGAAAACCAATTTATTTTTCTTAATTTATGGGTTTATATATATATAAACAGTAAAGTAAATCATTGTATTATTTTCAGAAAAACATGAAAGCAGAGAAGTTATAAATAGGATAAACTTTGGAAAAAAATAGTAATGATTGGAATATTAAATGCTTACGTAGTTTATAAAAAAAATTGTTAGTTAATTAAATTTATTAAAGGGAAATGGGTTTAAATCAAACAAATCTATTAAATAGAAATTTATTATTCGATTATTTCGAATATTGATAGATGGTATAAAATGTTTATACAAGGTCTGAAATGGAGAAACAAGCTGAAATAAAAATGGACTGCAGAATAAAATCAAAGGTGAGATCTTCTCACTCAAAAGGAAAATTTGATTATTGCAGTTATTGATTGATTGCTGTTTGGATGTGATATTAGATATAGTAGGATATATCTATATATATAGCAATATATATATATATATATATATATATATTGGCATATGTATATATTGCAGTTGTGATTTCCCGCATTATATAGCGGATGAGACCCTATTGCGCCGCATAATAGCGGATGATATTTTATAAAATCCCATATACCATGATATTCCACCTCGAAATGGAATTGGTATTATGCTAACATCTGTGGATGCAGGGAAACAGGTTGGAGGGATCCAACTGGATTCGTCAAAATTGTTTGAATATTATTTCATATGTGAATGATGTGATTTATTGATAATCTATGGATGATTTATCGATAATTGAAATTGTTGAAGGCTAAAAAAAATTTAGCCGAATGTATTTTTGGTATCGTTGGATACCAGAAATGAATATAAATTGGATTTTGAAATTAAAGTGGAAAACTTTAAGTGAATTTATTTTTAAGAATTGAATTTATTGAAAGAAGGAATTTTAAAGTATTAAAATTGATTTTTGAAATCTTACCGAATAAATTCCGAAATATGGGAAAAGATATTAATAAATGAGTTTGAATAATTTTGTTTAAAAGTTGAAGAATGCATTTAAAAATGGGATTTTGGAATAATTTGGAAAGAACAAAGGAATTTATTTAAAAGTGATAAACTTTTAGAAATCAATTTGTAATTGATTTGGTATTTGAAAATGAATCTTTGAGAAATCGATATGGAAATTTATTTGGAGTTGAAATAAATTTAGAAATCAAATTTGTAATTAATTTGGTGATGGAAAATAAATCATTGGAAAATTTGTTTGAAATTGATTTAGTGTTTGTAAAATAAATCTGGAAATCGATTTGCAAATGACTTGTTATTTGGAGATAAATTCAAAAATAAATTGCAATGTTTTGTTCTATTGAAATAAAACTTAGAAATCAATTTGTAATTGATTTGATATTGAAATAAAATTATAATTTGGAATTTGGTTTTGGGGTTAAAAGTGAATATTTGGGAATGTAAATTCAAAATGGAATTTATGAAATGAAAGGGGGATTTGTTTTAAAAATAAACGCTGATTTATTTTTAAAGTGTGAAAGTAAATTTACGGATTTAGAACGTAAATTTAAAATAAATCGATAAGGATTTATTTAATTGGTTTAAATGGATCATTTTGAAATGGAAGTGTATTTTCCTTGAAAAACCGAGTATAGTCCAAAGTACCTTTTAAAAATATAAATTAAAGGTTCTTAAGTTGGGTTTTAAAAGAAATATTTGGAAATATATTTCGTGTGAGAAAATTTATTCACTACAACAAAAGTTTGTTTTGACAGCATTTATTATCAGCGTTTAAACATTGAATGCTGTAGTAAATGTTTCTGAGAGAGTTATTCGTGAGGATAAACGCTGAAAATAGTGTCACTGTGTTTATTTTGGTTTGCCGCCAACTCACGTGTTTACGTCCAGAGAAAATTCATTTTCCCTCGTCTCTTAATAATTCATTTCCCTCTCCATCGTTTTTCATTTTTCCAACTGTCCATTTCGATTTCAATTCTCCTACCACCAGATTGCAGCATCGTTCATCTTCCGTGTCGATTTTGATTGAGCGTCTCTATCGCCGGCTCTTCTATCAGCATCGATTTGGAATTGATTGCCCTAAACTTGGTGGAACTGGTGAGCGTTTTTTCTTAACCCTAGTTTTCAGTTAAGTTTGAAACATTACAAAGTATCATATCTTGCTTATCTGATCAAGTTTAAAGTTTCAAACGATTTCGGTTATTAGATCGAGAAGGAAAAAAAATTAACTAAAGATGAACGTGGATTATTAGAATGTTTGCTGCCTCTTTGATCCATCAACGATTTCCCTTTCCAACTTTTAAAGTGTGAATTTGTAAATATCAAACTGTTTATTTTTGGAACTTAATTCACAATGACATCTCTTACCCAGTCTTTAGTCCATATGATTGCGAATTTGGAAGAAGAAGAAAAAATCAGTTGATTATGGAATCTTTGGCTGTAAATTCTTGGTGTTTTGTGGTGAGGACGATGATTAAGATATAGCTAGGGTTGACGTTAGAATAGCTGGCTGGTTCAGCTTGTTTCGAGCAAGGTACTATGAAACAAACAAAAAGTGTCATATTATATTTAATAACTGGCGCCATTGAATTGAGAGAATTAATGAGTTTAATAGCTTTGAATGACTGCTTACTAAATATATAATTCAGATTCTAAATTTTTTAAATTAGAAAACGCAAATCAGCTTGAAGTTTTCTTATAACATCAAAAATATAGATTTAGAGTTGTTTATATACGGTCAAATCTCGACGGTCTGATGTTGATTTAGAGTTGTTTAATATAGATTTAGAGTTGTTGATATGTAGACAGTGGTTATGTGGGAAGTTAATGAAGTGAATATGTGGATGTGGTCTGATGCAAGACTGATGGTGGAAGTGCAGAGTCATGTAGACAGTGGTTATGTGACAGTTTGAACAGAGATTGGAAGATGTGAATTGGTGAACGAAGTGGATGAACTGGTGAAGTCTGATGGTCAGTAGCCGTAATTGATGTACAGTAGGAGTTGTACAATGGCTTTTGATGGTTTGAATGTGTATAGTAGGAATTGTGGCTATGAGTAAGGAGACTCTTTTTTCCTGAATAAACCATTTTGTTTTCGTACTTACAATCATAACAACTAACTGAATTTTGTCATATAAATTCATTGGAGTGAAACTACAAATTTATACCTGAAACTATTTATCTCTATTCACTGTAAATTGATAAATGGAGTGAATTCTGATTTTTTTTTCTTTCTATTTTTTTGACATGGAGCATGGGTGGATAAATGTTTGTCTGAGATAAGATGAATCACATTACTACATCTTAGATTTCATGAATTTTTTTGCTACATATTTACCACGGTTGTGTTTACATATTTGTAGTAGCTGATTTTGGATATTCCCCTTAATTGGTGATAATGTGTCCATGTCTATTTGTCAATTTTAATTTGAGGTAGGTATTGTTAGTATATTCAATTGTATAGCACTTTCCTATTTTTAACTTTTGAAATCTTTCCTTCTCATTTCCATAACAAAGAAACTTTTCCTTCTCATGAAAAAAGAATTGAAGTTTCTTACTATTGCAAATTCTTCAATGACCCACTAAATTATCTACCGCCTCTGCTGACAAGATGTTATTGAAAGTTAAAACTTAAAACTACTATCTGTAGCCTTTATTTAAAATTTTGCTTCACCACATTACGCATTGCAGTTAACATGTTTTTTGAATATTCGAAAGGTACAATATGGAGTACAATTTAGCTATGATGTACTTTAGAAAGTCTCGAATAAGTAATGTGAACATGTAAATATAAGATCTAAATTAGGTATGAAAAAGTACCTGCTTAAAGTTTTTGATGATGTTCAACCAAAGGGTTCATTAATGAAGAATTATGTAAATGGAAGCAAATGATCAGACTCTTTACTGACATCAAGTATCAGGAACCAAATTTATTGTTAATGGCGCAAGCCAAGTATCAGGAGAGGGGTAATGCATAGACATTACTCCGGTGCTACAAAATAGCGCCGTTGTAATGGAAATTCTTTTGGAAACAGTTTGGCTTACATAATTCCTTTTGGTTTGTGGCCTAAATTCATGTGGATGTTTCCCAGTGTAGCTTTGCAATGTTTATACATAACAACTAAATGTCAGAAGGTAACGCGTTAACCAATACATTTTGAATCGTTGTATATGCATTTTAGTTGTGTCATGCCTCTGTTGGTTACTTGTATGTTTTATGTTTCTGGCTTCATGTTCCTATTGTCATGTCGCAGTGTTACACTCGTTTGTTGGTGATGCCTGCTTTGGTATCAGTAATCTCTACTTGTTTAAATAGTCTAATTTCCAATTACTATTTTAGCATTTTAGATACTTGATTGCTTCCATATTATATATGATGATGGAGAAAGACTGGTTGCGTCTACATAGGTAATCATATACAAGTAAATTTACACATAACTTTAGACTTAACATGTTTTGAAAATGAAAGCTAACATTCTTGTTGCTTTCAATTTTAAACATAGAACCAGTAAAGAGTATGGAAAAGGAGCTCAAAATTTTGTACGTGTTGCGAAGAAAAAGTTAGGGGATGTAGAGAAAATTTTGTGTCCTTGTTTAGATTGTCGAAATCTTAGTCATCATTATGGTGAAACCGTCATTGAGCATTTAATTATAAAGGGAATGGATCCTAAGTACAAAGATGGTAGGTGGTATAATCATGGCGAGCAAGTAGATGTTGAAAATAATAATAAAAAGAGTGAGGCGTACGACTTACTCAAAGAAATTCACTATGAAGATGAAGACTACTTTAATCATAATTTTTTTGATGATGATAAAGATAAGGATGATGCACAGAGACGACACGATGATTTACTCAAGAACTTGGAAGATGCAGAAACCCCATTATATCCTGGTTTCATAGATCATACAAAGTTATCTGCCATCACTATTTTGTATAACCTTAAATGCGAAACTGGATTATCCGATTCTGGTTTTGATAAGCTTCTTAATGTGCAACAACTATTTTTGCCAAAGAATAATGTACTTCCTAAGACTTTATATGAAGTAAAGAAATTCCTCATAC
Organism: Allium fistulosum; assembly: GCA_030737815.1. NCBI lineage: Eukaryota > Viridiplantae > Streptophyta > Magnoliopsida > Asparagales > Amaryllidaceae > Allium > Allium fistulosum. Next base: position 1,243,201,904 of record CM060902.1, on the reverse strand, counting down.
TATTTGATATGGGGTTTGAAAAGATTCATGCATGTGAGAACAAACAGCCAAAACATTTGCCATTGTAATTCAACTCTTATACAGAGCATTTACAATAGAACAGGGTGTTGGTGAGAGTGAGGTTTTTCTTTTTGTTTTGTTTTGTGTGTGTTTTGCATTTAAAAAAACCATTTTGTTGTGTGATTTTTATGTGATTTTTGTGCTCATTTTGTTGTGTTTTTGTTTTTCCGGTCTATATTTGTTTTGCATTTGCATTGCTATTTAACAAAAAAAAACACATTACAATTCAAAACCCAAAAAAAGGTCATTTCATTTTCATTGGTTTACATTTTTCTTCTTCCTCTCCTTTCAATTTTTTTACACTGTTTTTTTGTTTTACATTTCACTCAGTGTTACAAAACTACTCTCTGCCTGTTACATTTACAAACCCCCTGCATACTCCACTGTCAAACTCTCCCATAACAGCGCAGCACATTCTTCCCGACCACATCCACTTCTCTCTTTACTGATTCCACAACCTAACTGCTGTCAACATTCTCACCTTCACATACATCCCCTGCCTTGTTAAACCCTGCCTTAAATTACATTCTATACACAACCATTTACATTCTACTGCTCTCGGCCTCAATATTATTATTGGCAATCCCAATGCAGCCCTTCTCCAGTTTGACAGTAGTTTCTATTCTGGGGAGGTGGTTGGTGTTGCTTATGCACCATGGACTCAGGTTTTATTCCTTTTCTTTTCTTCATTTTGTCTTTACTGATACATACATCTGAATGATCATTGTCTGGTACGAGATTTCACCAACACTTTTTTATAAAAGGTTGCTAACAAGCATTTAGAATTTTGTTAACAAATAATTACAAGTTTTTTCTTTTCTTAAGACAAAATTTTTAATGGAACCAAGCGCAACTTTCAGAAAAAGTACATGTAATCCAGCAAATACTAATTAGCAATACTCTTGTCTCGTGTTTTTGTTGGCTTCTCACTACTTCCTTGCGTTCCCGTTCCCTTTCTGCTTTTTAGCTTTTTTGAAAGATAAAACCAATTAATCTTCACTTTCAAAAAGTCTTATTAAGTCCATCCAAACGAATCAAATGTTTCTTTGATTTTCCTTTAATATGCTTTCACTAGAGAGAGAGATAGCATGAATAAAGAAATTATTGCAAAACTTACCAGTTGTCTAAGGTAAAATAATTACTAACTGATCATATATATTCTATAGTTTTATTTTTTATTTTTTCTTGGTCCCAAATATTTCTTAATCCAAAATAATAATTTTCCTAATTACCAAAAACATCAGATATTGAGTAATTATATTATATTTAACAAATAACACAATGATGGATGAAAAACTAATTCATGAAAAATGGATAATGTGAACGACGAACTTATATACAGTACATATTTAATAGTACTGGATTTTTTTGGAATACATTTGGCCCATGACAAATGTTATACATCAGCTATTAAAATAAGTAATATAGAAAACTATTCATTACTCACTGTTTCTTTACATCTGAAAAGGTAAAAACAAACATGTTAAACCATTTATTCTTTGGTTAAATGAACGTCTATTTATTTTTACCATTAATTTGCAATATTATTGATTTGGTAGGATAAAGGAAGTTGGGGAGAAGAGAACACATCCATAGTGGTAAAAATCCAACGGTTGCAACATCATACATAATTTGATATCTAAATCAATAATCAATATAATATAGTTTTGATTAATTGCAGAGTAAGTATAGTCAAACAGGTGATAATTGTAGTTTACTGCCTTGGCATGGAGATGATGACGAGGTTGTCGCCGAAGGAAAAATTGTGTCAAGCGATCCGAAAGAACTGTGCAATGAAGTCCCTTAAGGTCCAAATGCCAAAAAAAATTTGATTGTCCATCCAAGAAAATTAGATGTTTTCTTATGGAGGCCTTCTCCTGGTTTGGTATATATAAGAGATGCCAAGGATGAGATAGTAGCATGGCCAGCTGATAAAGTTGTTATACACAAAAGTGAGGACTCCAGAAAACAAAACAAGGTAAGTTTAACACTAATTAGCTTTTTTTTAATATGTAGGGCCATCGTGGATAATAATCTCTATCCATAAATTTAGCATTTTATGGTAGTATGGTTTAGCATTTTTTTGTATATTTCTATTGCTACAACGCTTTAAAGATGTGTTACTGAAATTTGTGCAATGTTTTTGTATATTTCTATGTTCAACTTAAACAAATGTATTTTTTTAATAGAGTAAAACTAATAGCATGGAAACCAATTGCAAGCTGTATGATTGGGGTGGGAGCAAAGAACTGGTTGCTGAAGGACGAGTGTACTCGAGTGATCCAAATTAGATAATTAATGGTATTCCTCTTGGACCAGATGCCAAGATAGTTTGGGTGGACAATCCGAAAAAAGAAGATGCATTTTTGTGGAGGCCTATAGTTGGCATGACATGTATTGGAGAAGCTATTGGTAAGAAAATAGCATGGCCAGAATCAACAGTGGTTGTTGAAACGGTTAACGCTAGCACATGTCCTGCTTCTCTGATCAATGCTCCAACATCTTTTACGGTAACATGTTCATATTGCTAATATTTCTCTCAAAGAATTGTTGATATCGTATTACCATTTTTTTGTTATGTGATAGAGTGAAAATTTTTCTGCAAATACCAAATGCAAGTTGATTGATTTAGAGGGTACGGGAAAAATAGTAGCAGAAGGAACCGTGTCTTCAACAGATCCAAATGCTTTGGTACATTCTGTTCCACTGGGACCAAATGCGATAAGAGTTTGGGTGGATGTTGTAAAAGTCCCAAATGCACCTATATGGCGGCCTACATCCTTCATGGAATGCTTATCAGATGCTATTGGCTCGACTGTAGCATGGCATGTTGCGAATGTTAGAATTGGCTCAACTTCCATGTAAGTTTCACATCTTGTTTATATGCAATAGACAAGATAAAAAACTACTATTGTTTCATTTGATTAAATATGCTAGTGTAAATGAGCATTGATTGGCTGTGAGCGGTTTTATTAAATCTCATAAATTCAAATCCATTGTTAACTCTCCTGATTTTAACAATTTATTCTTTGGTTAACTATAAGATGGTGGCTCTCAAACTGACGTTCATGGCTCTAAATTTAGATACACCGTTATGTGAAAACAATAATTGAAAAGTGGGTAGATATATATGTTTCTTTTGCTTAAGTTTGAAGATGATGGTTTAAATAAGGGTTTGATTCAACACGGTTTCGACTGTTTTATGGTTGAACCATCGGTTCACGAGATAAACTGCTGATTTTGCAAATTGCAAGTCAAATCTCAAAACCATCAATCATGAAATATAAAGTTGAAGTATGTGTTTGTCAGATCTTTTTTAAAATTTGCAAACGAAACTTGATTCTTCACGTAACTTAAAAACTAAAAAACAAAACAAAACCCTTTTATCTATCAAGTAGTGTGTATACATGTACCATCGAATTGCAGATAATAATATTGTAAAATAATATATTTTCATTTTGTAACCTTTATTTTAATTTAGTTTCATTTATTTAAAATTCAAATCAATTGATTTTGTTGAAACATTAAATAAAATTTGAAATATTATAGGATACATGTTAATTGTATTGAGATAAATGGTTGTGAGCTGAAAAGTTGAGATTTTTGAAAATATTGAGAGCTTAGATTAAAATATTAACGAGGAGATCAAAAATGAGTGATTTGAATATAAAAGTAGATAGACTAATTTGAATTGGAATTTAAAACTTATATGTACTTGAATGTTAATTAAAGAAAATAAGAGAACTAAGAAGAAGGCAGTGGACTCTGAATGTGCAACTTATCAAACCCAAGTTGGACTGTCTGCATGGAATAGTGACGGTAGACCAAATGTCATAAATATTAAGATATAAAAATATATTGAAATAGTTTTGGTGAGACTTGGACTCGTATCCTAAAATCTTAATCTATGTACAGAGAAAGGTAAAAATAATGGGATTTGGTTTTGTTGACAGAATTGTGCAAGGGTATGCACTATGATGTGCAGGCAGCAATGAAGTATGGCAGTTGTAACAAGGAAAAACAGGAAATATATGAAATGTATAGAGAAAATGCAACTGCTTTGAAATTGTAAATGTTTGTTAATGTGCCAGTATACTGGTGGGTATTTGGCAGGCAGCTTGTTTGTATGAGAGGGAGGGTTGGTATGAAGGCTGTATGTGAGGGATGGTTGTGATCGAGATAGAGATGATATGTGCAGTTGGAGGTTGAACAGAGAGGTTTGCTGATGGGGGAGTGAAGTTTTTTGTGGTTTATTGAAGTGATTTGTGGTGGTATATGAGAGATTTGAGAGCAAGGCAGTAAGGGGTTGAAGGGGATGTGCAGCAGTGGGTTGTTTGTTGATGGTGGTCAGAAAAGTTTGGTGGTGAGATGTTGACAGTTTATGAAGGAGATGGTTGAGGGGGGTTTGAGGAGCAGTAGCACTGCAAGTTATATGTATGCATAGTTGATAATGTAAATGTACAGTTGAGAACGTAAAAACAAGTTGAGGATGTGGGGAATGGCAAGGCAGTGAAGAGGTGTGTTTGGGATGACAGAGAGTGTTGTTTGTAGAAGGTGTTCACTAGTATGTGAATGTTGCAGTTTTGGTTGAGAGGCAGTGTTCACAGGTATATGAAGTGCTGACTGGCAGTGGTAGAAGGTGTTCATTGATTGACGCAGAAATACGTTGATGGTAAGCAAGGCAGTTATGAAGGAATGCAAATGCAATTAAAACTAGAAAACAAACAAACAATCAAAATACAATCAAAATTCACAACTAACACTCTTCCAACTTCCATCAAAAAGGGTGGTACGGGATAAACTATTCCAACCGTTTTCCTACTGTTCGCATATCAGTGTTCAGATAAGTTATTTGGCTCTCACTGAAATCTAAGTTAAAATTGTATTTACTAATATGGCGGTTTAGCAGCAGCACGTGCACATAACGTTGCCTTTTTTTACCAGTAACATGTGTTTACATGCTTGCAACTTATACATAGCAAGCTAAAAATAATAATTAACCGTAGTATTTGCTCCTTTTATTCTGTTACTATATTTGTGCAGACTTGCACACACTTGCTGTCTAACTGTATAATACATACGGTGGTCCTTTAGAATTGTGCAAACTGTGTTTTCACCATATCTACACTATTATTTCTTATGTATCTGCTGCCAAGCTATTATTAGTTCTGTTCCATTTTGGCATTACAGTTTGATAATATTGGCTGATGGATGAGTTGAACATTTAAACGTTGAACACATCTACTATCCGCAGAAAAATAATACAAATCGTGCACAGTTTTTAAGTTACGTAAATGACTTCTGCCTGTTTAAATTCCTACCAGTTACAACATACAACCGAAGACAAAAAGTATCGTAAATTGAAACTGAACAATTTCCTACATTTATTTCATCAGACTACCAAAGGTCACCATCTGTTACGTCTATAGTCTTATATAATCTACCATCCATCTATTACTTGCTTAAATCATTATTTCTGTTCCATCTTTTCTAAAAATGGATTTTATCCACTGGATATAAATTTTGGCGCAGTTAAGCATTTTAGCATATGAAACTTCAAATTTTTAGATGGCGTTTACTCACTGATCATTTCAAATTTCTTCATTGCAGGTAATTAAAGATGGCGATGACACATTCTTCTTCCGTAGCAAGTAGCAAGTAGCAAGCATATGAAACTGTAACGACCCGTAAATTTAACCGGTTTTAATAACGTTATTAATTGAAATTTTAGGAAATTTTAAACGATAAATTTTGAAATATAAATTTAATATTTGGAATACGTCTAGTAAAACATAGCGATTGGTAAATTTTCGTCCGAAAATATGAAAGTTTATTTCGCGCGTAAATTTACTTCAATTTAATCTGTTAAAAAGCGATGAAAATGAAATGTTTCCGAAATCTAAATATTTTTACATAGAAAAATTCTAAAACATCTTCTGAGCAAGATGTCAGTCTGTCGTTTCTCCAAATTTGGACATCTTTGGCTCCGTCGATCTTATTTTTCAGCGTTTTTCTTGCATTTTCCGCTGCTAGAAAATTCGAATTTTTATAATTCAATCATACCACTGATATCTGTATACCGTTTTGATCGTCTCGTCGTGCTGATTTTCGAAGTATATTCAATTGTGTATTTCGGAGCCCAGTACGCGGTGAAATCCGTGAAACTGTTAACTGGATCAGTACCACTTTTTCACTTTTGATAGTAGTGTCCATTCGAATTTCAAACGGTTGAAATAAACGACCACTAGTCATACATATTTGCAGAATTCAAGGGTGAGCTGTTACATCTCCATCATTTCAATTTACTTCATGATGGTTCGTTTCTCTGTTTTCGGTTCTGTTCATTTTGCAAAGAAAAACATATATTCGAACTTTGCAAACTCACTCTCTGTCCATTTCTCTTCCGTTCTGTCTCCACTCATAAAAAAAAAATTAATAAGAGGAAGAATAATTCTTCTGTTTTCATGCCTGCCTTCTCTTCCACCTAACCGTTCCTTCACCCACCTTAGCACGTATGTTCTCAGCCACCTACCATCTTTTCCCATCCACCTTTCTCTCCCATGCCTTGCCCACGTGTGCAAACATCCCTCAACACTTCCACCATGCCAGAGATCACCTGACAACCCGACCCGTGGCCTCCTCTCTTTGCCGACCCATTCCCTTCTGGATCCGCACCTTTCACCTCCCACCTCTCTGACCTCAACCAGGCAGCAGCCTCCTCAACCACAACTCGCGCAAGCCCCTCCATCGTTGAGCGGCATGGCCACGACAACCAACTTCCACACCCGCCACTTCCACCTGACAGTTCGCCAACCCCACCCAAAGCTTGGCCGAACTCCGATCCTCTCAGCCGCTGCAAGCCTTCGTCTGACACGCTTGCACTGCTGCAACCTTCCCGAGCCCGATCTTCACCGTTCCGCCTTATCACCTCCTCCTGTGCCTTGCCGAGCGCTTCAAGTTTTGTGTAAGTATATATATTTTATTATATTACGTTATACATATGTTCAGTGTTTATAAAGTATGTTTAATTCCCTGTTAGTTACGTGTATTGTTTATATAAAATGAAGTTTATACAGTTTTATATGTTAGTTTATTTTATACATGACCTGCTTTAGTAGTATATATGTAGTTTTATAAAGAAAGTTATATTCGCATGTAAGTTGGATTTGAACAAGTTACTGTTTATCTGTTTATAAAGATTTTATTTTATACCCTTCAGCAAGCACATGATGTAAGTTGGCTCTACTTACATTTATCTTGATCTTCCTGTTTTGATATATATATAAAAGAAGTTATACAAGTTACAAGCTAAGTTGTGGATTTTATATATTTATAAATCTGGATATATATATCATGTTCGGTTTAAAACAAGATGTTAAATATAGCAATAATAAAGTAAAGACAGTACAAGTTGCTGAGGTTTTATATATGGGTAGTAATAAAGTAGTTATATATATATAATTGGAAATTATAAATTTTGTATTGTTGCATACCTTTTGACGAAAATCTGAGTACACATATATTTCGTATAAATTTTAGTGTATATACATAGGATTATATGTACGTTTAAAACTGGTAAATATCTGGAGATTTTCGGTCTTTAAGGACAGTAGTTTGGTTTTAGGTTATATATATACAAACTTTTGAATGAACATACCTCGTATGTAAATAATTTGCATTTTTAAGAACATATATGGAGAATTTATTTTATATGTTGTGTTCCGATTTAAATATAGCATGTTTACTTTTTTTTGAACAGCAGTTAGACTACATGTTCATGATATCATATCGCACTCATGTTTTATCGGAATGGGTTGATTTTACTTTTAAAAAAGAGTCGAAGTTACCTAGTTTATGCCTGTCAAATTTCAGCAAAATCCGACATCGTTTGATTAGTGGTCGAGGATCTGAAAGTTAGACCCAGACAGCTGTTCTTTTGTACTTGAAATTATTTTACACTGCTGCAAACACGACCTGAGTTCATGTTTGACGCATCGTATCTCTTCTGTCTTACGTCAGAATGGGTTGATTTTATTTTTAAAAAGAAGTCAAAGTTACCTAGTTCATGCCTGTCAAATTTCAGCCAAATCCGACATCGTTTGATTAGTGGTCGAGGATCTGGAAGTTAGACCTAGACAGCTTTTCTTTTGTACTTAGAAATTATTTTGCACTACTGCAAACATGGCCTGAGTCTATGTTCGTGACATCATAACTTTTCTCGTCTCTTGTCCAAAACAAGTGAATCTTTTGCGGTTTAAAATACAAGTTTTGATCTTTATTCGTACCAAATTTCAGACCATTTCGATCTCGGTAGCACATAGAACTATATTGTTAAACTTTGACGCAAGGCATGTTTTATTTGTTGCTATGTTGAATGTTTTGATTTGATTTCATCGATTTCTATTATCAGCTTTGATCGTTGAATTCGTGCCGATTTGTTTTGCTTGGATTCGTAACTCAATCTCTATGTCCGTATTAGTGTGCGTATCCGGGTCATCTTCTCGTGCATCTCTAGCCTCGAAAGGTGAGCAATCACTCACGATTAACGTTCTTTTATTTATTAAATTTGATTTCAATTGAAACGACAATTGAAATATGCTGCCGTTAGTTATTTATATTGCTATACCTATGCCATCATCTGTATCTGTTTACCTGTGACACCTGACATCATTATCTGTTATTTATATTGATATATATATGCCATCATCTGTATCTGTTCACCTGTGACATCTGACACCCTTATCTGTTATTTATACTGATGATATATGCATGTTACCGTTGTTATATTATTATCATATCTGTTATCACTCTGCAAGTTCCCTGTTAGTATAGTATCACTATGGGTTGAAATGATACATACCCGAACGGACTTTAGAATAGGAGAAAATCGTTATGGGTTGAAATGATAAACCCAAGCGATTTTCAAATTAAATTGAATTTGGGATTTCGGGTTGAAAAGATATATACCCGAATATATTTTAAATTACGGATTGAAATGATAAATATCCGTATTACTTGACCATAGGGTAGAAAATTATATACAGACACCGTTGGTCTATATATAAATAATTTGAAATGATTTCTATGGTTTTAAAAAGAAATATATGGTTTAATAAATATTGATTTTAAAGATTTATTAAAGTTGATTTGAATCAATATAAAAATATGTTTCGAGTATTTATGAAAATTTATATTTAAATATAAAGTTTAAAATGTTTCAGGTTGAAAGATAAATTTGAAATTGATTTGGAATCCTTAATTATTTAATAATTATACTTAAATAAGTTTGATTTGAAATTTATTAAATTTGAAATTCTAAAGATATGTTTTAACTTGAATTTGATTAAAAGTGACTCTAATGAATATTTCAAATTTATAAAAATTTAAATGAGGTATTTTGTTTATTTAAAATTTGTGAATTGAAGTTGGATTAGATATAATTGAAATGTTGAATATTTAAAGCTTTAAAATATATTGAAATTGAAATGGGTTATTTTATGGTTTAAATATGTATTTGAAATCGATAGATTGAAATGGTTATTTAGAAACTAAATTGAATTGAAATTGATGATTTGAGATTTAATTAAATTTTAATTTTGAAATTCGAGTTTATGTAAATTGATTTGTGAATATCTAAACTGTTTAAGAGGAAAGTGCTAGGATTTCAAAGTGTTATGAATTTCAAGTTTGATTTCCAAAGTGTTATGATTTTAAAAGACTTATGATTTCGAAAGCAATATAACTTTGGAAAGTGATATGATTTTGAAATGGATTTATTGAAGGAAAAGTGATATCGTTTTATATGGTTTTGAAATGGCAATGATATGTCGGTTTTGAAATATAACTATTTTGAAAATTTATTAAAGGACCATAGGTGTAATAATACGTAGTTATTAAAGAGACCGGGATCGGATATGGACATACTCTCTGTCGATACCGAAACCACTTTAATAACTAACATACGCGGAGTGTTGATCCAGAACGAAGTGGATGGTTTTGATGAACGCGTTGACTGAAGAAAGAGAACGATTTTGGATGACCCTTGACATGACTAAAACAGGAGCCGCGCCGGGCCATTGAGGATCGCCATCTCTAGCGGACACACTTCTTCGATACCATATCTATTACTTTTGTGATTCGATTTGGGTGCACCCCTCGATTTGGGAGTGTTGTTTCGCGGTGTTGGGGTAGTAGCTGCTATGCCCAACATCAGTCCGGATCAGGCAACTACTAGTATCCTAGTTGGTATCGCCTCATGTACCTTGTCATACTAATTATCCTATTCGCGACCACTACGATTTTGGTTTGTACCTTTAGTATATGGATTGCCCTCTGGTGACTTCCGGTTTTGGGGAAACTACGGTCTTGTATATGCTCTTGGGAATAAAAATGTGTTAAGGGTGGAATGGGCCATGACTTAACGCTATTTTGATATCGTACTTTACTGGTTAGACATTATCTACTTAGCGTATTCTACTGTATATATAGATAGTTTAATGGATCCTTAGAGGATGGTTATCCCAAACATCCTTTGAGTCACTTGTATTTCAATCGTTATTTCACTTGGGTTGGATTTATTGATATAAGAATGTTAATCCTGACTCGAGTGTTTTGTGTTTCTTTACGCTCGGGTCAGACTGAGTGTACCAGTATTCGAGACTCACCTTTGGAGTTGGAGCTTCGCTTGGAGATCCAGCTATCTATCCAGCTTTCAGATATTCAGTTGATTCCAGTGATGTATTCTGATATTGTATTTGACTATTGTATTCGAGACTTCTGTTGTATCTTATTTAACTCTGTTATATATATAGTAGCTTCATGAACTACTATTCTTTTGTTTCCGCTGCATTATAGTTATATTACTTTGTGTTTGTGTCTGTGATCTGTGATTATTTTATTTACTGAATATGTTGAGTTTTGCCAATTTAAATTAACAATCTATTGTTTTGAATTATTCAAATTTGACATGTGTGGATTTATTGTCGATTTGAATGGTCCAAAATAGTGGGTCGTTACAGTTGGTATCAGAGCTTTGGTAGCTCTAGGCAAAACTTAGCATATAGGGTAAATGTATTTACAGAATCACTCTCATTCGAGTTTCAATCTCTTCCTTTTGACTCGATTCCTTTGAATTTTGGAACGTTCACTGCGGTTCCAAAAAATTCATTCGTGTCCTTCACTATTCGTCTTCTTTCAATTCTGGAGCACCCCATAACTCCATTTTGAATGATATATATAATAGATCGGCGGTCTCGCCAATCTTCGAATGATTCGTAAAGGAGCAAAACTCCTTTACAATAGGCATTGATTTACCGGAGATTTCTGTATCCTCGGTTTACGATGCTATCTATCTACTGCTATACCTGAATTCTATTTCTTGAGATCGAATGTAGATTTGCCCTGAAATTCTGCATCGATTCTATTCTTGAAGTGACGGTCAATCCGGTTAAGGTTGTTTGCAATTTATATAAACTTATCCATCTCCATATTTTGTTATTTAATCATCTTATCTTTGTTTCAAACCTATCTTCGAATCAAAACACTCTTCGATTTGAGTCCATCTAACTTGAATCTCTAACTTTGCTTTAAAATCTATTCTTATATCGTCGAGCGAGGAAGTGTATTTGTAAAATTATATTTAAAATGTTTTATATATTGTGTTGTTGAGTTGTTGATGTTGATTTGGGTTTTCGATCGATACGTCTGATCAACGCGATCGATAGGATTTCCAAAACACTTGAACAGAGCAAACTGACACAATATTATTTTCAAATTTGGTAAATGAAATAAATTGTTGATTATATTGTAAAAATATAAGTAAAATTTTCTGGAATTTAATAAGTTAATTAAATTGTTTGTTTGAAATGATAATATTTGATTTTCATTTATTGATCTAAATAAATTTATAAATGCGGTAAAAAATTGATTTGGAATTTGAAATGAATTTAATTCAGAAATTTGAGAATTTAGTTTCCAGTGATTTCGAACTTTGGTTTTAAAATTTTAAAGTATATATTATTGAAAGTATTTTCGAATAGAAATCGTTTTCAAAGAATTTTAAAATGTTGAAATTAGTGCTCTTCTCTTTGTCGCTGGAAAAATAATTTCGGTGATGGCGGCCGCATCATCGACATTCATTTTCGAGTTTCGAAGTGGAGAAACCATTCTGTAGCCTTGCTACGGTTTTGTTGGGAAAATATTTTAATTTGAATTTTTTAAGTATTACTTGATTTATATATATATATATATATGAAAATATTATTTTAAATTTAATTTGATTTAATATATATGGTATATACATAATTATCTCTAAAGGTTTGAAATTTAACGGGAATTTAATTCTTAAAATTATGTTAAAGGATGTTTCCAATTATAAATAAAGCTAAATTTTGGATAAATGTTTAAACTTGAAATAATTGAATTTGAAATTTTATTTGTATAGTACTAAATTGCATTTCAATATAACTTATCTAAATTATTCAGAAGTTAAAATGTAATTGGGTAATATACAATATAAAATGATTTTATAAAATTTGAGTGTTTATAATAAATGTTATACACTAGATTTTAATTATAAAAAAAATGCTAATAAAGATGATAAAATAATTAATTGAATGAGATGAATATAATAAATTTTGTTCTGAAAGAATTAACAAATTGAATTTGATCAACTTATGAAAATACCTTGAATTTAAAAGCAATTAGTAAATATAAATTAATTTAAATCGAAACTTTTATGGTTTAAATTAATTTATATGTGTTAAATATATGGGATTAGATATATTAAGTAGAATAAATTTAACAATAATTTGGAATAAAGAAGAATTTAAAATTGTTGAAGAAAATATGATTATAATAAAAGACTATTCAAATTTATGGTTTTAGAAATTGTAAATTGAAGAAAATGGGATAATAAGATAAGGAATTTAGAAATAGTTGAGATTGATTTTAGTGAAATCAAATGGATTAAATCAATTATTGAATACCAATTAATTTAAATTTGAAATTATATGGTTTAAATTAACTGTTATTCTGTATTTCAAATCTGTTTTCTTTCTGGTTGTTTCTGTTCTCCTACCTTGTTCCTTTTCGGGGACGAAAAGTTTTGAGTGGGGGAGAATGTAACGACCCGTAAATTTAACCGGTTTTAATAACGTTATTAATTGAAATTTTAGGAAATTTTAAACGATAAATTTTGAAATATAAATTTAATATTTGGAATACGTCTAGTAAAACATAGCGATTGGTAAATTTTCGTCCGAAAATATGAAAGTTTATTTCGCGCGTAAATTTACTTCAATTTAATCTGTTAAAAAGCGATGAAAATGAAATGTTTCCGAAACCTAAATATTTTTACATAGAAAAATTTTAAAACATCTTCTGAGCAAGATGTCAGTTTGTCGTTTCTCCAAATTCGGACATCTTTTGCTCCGTCGATCTTATTTTTCAGCGTTTTTCTTGCATTTTCCGCTGTTAGAAAATTCGAATTTTTATAATTCAATCATACCACTGATATCTGTATACCGTTTTGATCGTCTCGTCGTGCCGATCTTCGAAGTATATTCAATTGTGTATTTCGGAGCCCAGTACGCGGTGAAATCCGTGAAACTGTTAACTGGATCGGTACCACTTTTTCACTTTTGATAGTAGTGTCCATTCGAATTTCAAACGGTTGAAATAAACGATCACTAGTCATACATATTTGCAGAATTCAAGGGTGAGCTGTTACATCTCCATCATTTCAATTTACTTCATGATGGTTCGTTTCTCTGTTTTCGGTTCTGTTCATTTTGCAAAGAAAAACATATATTCGAACTTTGCAAACTCACTCTCTGTCCATTTCTCTTCCGTTCTGTCTCCACTCATAAAAAAAAAATTAATAAGAGGAAGAATAATTCTTCTGTTTTCATGCCTGCCTTCTCTTCCACCTAACCGTTCCTTCACCCACCTTAGCACGTATGTTCTCAGCCACCTACCATCTTTTCCCATCCACCTTTCTCTCCCATGCCTTGCCCACGTGTGCAAACATCCCTCAACACTTCCACCATGCCAGAGATCACCTGACAACCCGACCCGTGGCCTCCTCTCTTTGCCGACCCATTCCCTTCTGGATCCGCACCTTTCCTTCACCTCCCACCTCTCTGACCTCAACCAGGCAGCAGCCTCCTCAACCACAACTCGCGCAAGCCCCTCCATCGTTGAGCGGCATGGCCACGACAACCAACTTCCACACCCGCCACTTCCACCTGACAGTTCGCCAACCCCACCCAAAGCTTGGCCGAACTCCGATCCTCTCAGCCGCTGCAAGCCTTCGTCTGACACGCTTGCACTGCTGCAACCTTCCCGAGCCCGATCTTCACCGTTCCGCCTTATCACCTCCTCCTGTGCCTTGCCGAGCGCTTCAAGTTTTGTGTAAGTATATATATTTTATTATATTACGTTATACATATGTTCAGTGTTTATAAAGTATGTTCAATTCCCTGTTAGTTACGTGTATTGTTTATATAAAATGAAGTTTATACAGTTTTATATGTTAGTTTATTTTATACATGACCTGCTTTAGTAGTATATATGTAGTTTTATAAAGAAAGTTATATTGGCATGTAAGTTGGATTTGAACAAGTTACTGTTTATCTGTTTATAAAGATTTTATTTTATACCCTTCAGCAAGCACATGATGTAAGTTGGCTCTACTTACATTTATCTTGATCTTCCTGTTTTGATATATATATAAAAGAAGTTATACAAGTTACAAGCTAAGTTGTGGATTTTATATATTTATAAATCTGGATATATATATCATGTTCGGTTTAAAACAAGATGTTAAATATAGCAATAATAAAGTAAAGACAGTACAAGTTGCTGAGGTTTTGTATATGGGTAGTAATAAAGTAGTTATATATATATAATTGGAAATTATAAATTTTGTATTGTTGCATACCTTTTGACGAAAATCTGAGTACACATATATTTCGTATAAATTTTAGTGTATATACATAGGATTATATGTACGTTTAAAACTGGTAAATATCTGGAGATTTTCGGTCTTTAAGGACAGTAGTTTGGTTTTAGGTTATATATATACAAACTTTTGAATGAACATACCGCGTATGTAAATAATATGCATTTTTAAGAACATATATGGAGAATTTATTTTATATGTTGTGTTCCGATTTAAATATAGCATGTTTACTTTTTTTTGAACAGCAGTTAGACTACATGTTCATGATATCATATCGCACTCATGTTTTATCGGAATGGGTTGATTTTACTTTTAAAAAAGAGTCGAAGTTACCTAGTTTATGCCTGTCAAATTTCAGCAAAATCCGACATCGTTTGATTAGTGGTCGAGGATCTGAAAGTTAGACCCAGACAGCTGTTCTTTTGTACTTGAAATTATTTTACACTGCTGCAAACACGACCTGAGTTCATGTTTGATGCATCGTATCTCTTCTGTCTTACGTCAGAATGGGTTGATTTTATTTTTAAAAAGAAGTCAAAGTTACCTAGTTCATGCCTGTCAAATTTCAGCCAAATCCGACATCGTTTGATTAGTGGTCGAGGATCTGGAAGTTAGACCTAGACAGCTTTTCTTTTGTACTTAGAAATTATTTTGCACTGCTGCAAACATGGCCTAAGTCTATGTTCGTGACATCATAACTTTTCTCGTCTCTTGTCCAAAACAAGTGAATCTTTTGCGGTTTAAAATACAAGTTTTGATCTTTATTCGTACCAAATTTCAGACCATTTCGATCTCGGTAGCACATAGAACTATATTGTTAAATTTTGACGCAAGGCATGTTTTATTTGTTGCTATGTTGAATGTTTTGATTTGATTTCATCGATTTCTGTTATCAGCTTTGATCGTTGAATTCGTGCCGATTTGTTTTGCTTGGATTCGTAACTCAATCTCTATGTCCGTATTAGTGTGCGTATCCGGGTCATCTTCTCGTGCATCTCTAGCCTCGAAAGGTGAGCAATCACTCACGATTAACGTTCTTTTATTTATTAAATTTGATTTCAATTGAAACGACAATTGAAATATGCTGCCGTTAGTTTTTTATATTGCTATACCTATGCCATCATCTGTATCTGTTTACCTGTGACACCTGACATCATTATCTGTTATTTATATTGATATATATATGCCATCATCTGTATCTGTTCACCTGTGACATCTGACACCCTTATCTGTTATTTATACTGATGATATATGCATGTTACCGTTGTTATATTATTATCATATCTGTTATCACTCTGCAAGTTCCCTGTTAGTATAGTATCACTATGGGTTGAAATGATACATACCCGAACGGACTTTAGAATAGGAGAAAATCGTTATGGGTTGAAATGATAAACCCAAGCGATTTTCAAATTAAATTGAATTTGGGATTTCGAGTTGAAAAGATATATACCCGAATATATTTTAAATTACGGATTGAAATGATAAATATCCGTATTACTTGACCATAGGGTAGAAAATTATATACAGACACCGTTGGTCTATATATAAATAATTTGAAATGATTTCTATGGTTTTAAAAAGAAATATATGGTTTAATAAATATTGATTTTAAAGATTTATTAAAGTTGATTTGAATCAATATAAAAATATGTTTCGAGTATTTATGAAAATTTATATTTAAATATAAAGTTTAAAATGTTTTAGGTTGAAAGATAAATTTGAAATTGATTTGGAATTCTTAATTATTTAATAATTATACTTAAATAAGTTTGATTTGAAATTTATTAAATTTGAAATTCTAAAGATATGTTTTAACTTGAATTTGATTAAAAGTGACTCTAATGAATATTTCAAATTTATAAAAATTTAATGAGGTATTTTGTTTATTTAAAATTTGTGAATTGAAGTTGGATTAGATATAATTGAAATGTTGAATATTTAAAGCTTTAAAATATATTGAAATTGAAATGGGTTATTTTATGGTTTAAATATGTATTTGAAATCGATAGATTGAAATGGTTATTTAGAAACTAAATTGAATTGAAATTGATGATTTGAGATTTAATTAAATTTTAATTTTGAAATTCGAGTTTATGTAAATTGATTTGTGAATATCTAAACTGTTTAAGAGGAAAGTGCTAGGATTTCAAAGTGTTATGAATTTCAAGTTTGATTTCCAAAGTGTTATGATTTTAAAAGACTTATGATTTCGAAAGCAATATAACTTTGGAAAGTGATATGATTTTGAAATGGATTTATTGAAGGAAAAGTGATATCGTTTTATATGGTTTTGAAATGGCAATGATATGTCGGTTTTGAAATATAACTATTTTGAAAATTTATTAAAGGACCATAGGTGTAATAATACGTAGTTATTAAAGAGACCGGGATCGGATATGGACATACTCTCTGTCGATACCGAAACCACTTTAATAACTAACATACGCGGAGTGTTGATCCAGAACGAAGTGGATGGTTTTGATGAACGCGTTGACTGAAGAAAGAGAACGATTTTGGATGACCCTTGACATGACTAAAACAGGAGCCGCGCCGGGCCATTGAGGATCGCCATCTCTAGCGGACACACTTCTTCGATACCATATCTATTACTTTTGTGATTCGATTTGGGTGCACCCCTCGATTTGGGAGTGTTGTTTCGCGGTGTTGGGGTAGTAGCTGCTATGCCCAACATCAGTCCGGATCAGGCAACTACTAGTATCCTAGTTGGTATCGCCTCATGTACCTTGTCATACTGATTATCCTATTCGCGACCACTACGATTTTGGTTTGTACCTTTAGTATATGGATTGCCCTCTGATGACTTCCGGTTTTGGGGAAACTACGGTCTTGTATATGCTCTTGGGAATAAAAATGTGTTAAGGGTGGAATGGGCCATGACTTAACGCTATTTTGATATCGTACTTTACTGGTTAGACATTATCTACTTAGCGTATTCTACTGTATATATAGATAGTTTAATGGATCCTTAGAGGATGGTTATCCCAAACATCCTTTGAGTCACTTGTATTTCAGTCGTTATTTCACTTGGGTTGGATTTATTGATATAAGAATGTTAATCCTGACTCGAGTGTTTTGTGTTTCTTTACGCTCGGGTCAGACTGAGTGTACCAGTATTCGAGACTCACCTTTGGAGTTGGAGCTTCGCTTGGAGATCCAGCTATCTATCCAGCTTTCAGATATTCAGTTGATTCCAGTGATGTATTCTGATATTGTATTTGACTATTGTATTCGAGACTTCTGTTGTATCTTATTTAACTCTGTTATATATATAGTAGCTTCATGAACTACTATTCTTTTGTTTCCGCTGCATTATAGTTATATTACTCTGTGTCTGTGTCTGTGATCTGTGATTATTTTATTTACTGTATATGTTGAGTTTTGCCAATTTAAATTAACAATCTATTGTTTTGAATTATTCAAATTTGACATGTGTGGATTTATTGTCGATTTGAATGGTCCAAAATAGTGGGTCGTTACAGAAACTTTTTAGATGCACGTTTTGTTGTTGGCATTTGGTGTGGACTTACTGTATTGATATTATACTTTTACTTAACATATAACGTGTCTTTGTTTAACAGAATTTGTGGCAACTTGGTTTACTTTGTTATTTTTGTTTATGGATATTATTGAAACTTGGTTTATGGATGTCTTTTGTTTATTAATATTCTCTTAACTAGTTTATGTAACCAATTAATAGTTATTAGAACCTGTTATATATACTAGTTGCTTGAATATGCTTAAAATATAGTTTTGGAATATTCAAAAATAGAGTGGAATATTAAAGCTGTTATATAAATATAAGACATCGTTTGATTAATGCTGTCAATGAAGAAACAACAGCGTTTAATTCGTGCTGTAATTATCTTGAAACTGTCAATAACAGCGTTTACTACATGCTGTCGGAATAGTTGATGATTCAATCACAGCGTTTTTAACATGCTGTCGAAATTGTTGATGATTCAGTAACAGCGTTTAGAAAAAGCTGTTGTAAACAGTTAAAGTAGAATTTGAACATCTTCGACAACTAAATTATAAACGCTGTTGAAACATAATACAGCATGTCTGAAAACGCTGTAAAAAGATTATTGACAGCTTGTAATAAACGCTGTCACAGAGATGTTTCAACAGCGTTTATATAAAAGCTGTTGTAAGGTATGTATATACGACAGCATGTCGTTATACAGCGTTTGTAATAACGTTGTTGTATCATATTACAGCGTTTATCAAACGCTGTTAAAAGCCTTTTGTGGTGTAGTGATTTGAAATTTATTTTCAAAAGTGAAAGGTGAAAAATGATTTGAAATCTATTTTCAAAGTGTTGAAGTGTGGAAAAAATATATATCTCATGAAGATATTTTGAATTTAAATAATTTGGGAAAATTATTTAAATCTGATGATTGTTGTGAATGTTGTTGATAGTTAAATCACCGACTATCAATATTTGCCTTTGAAATGGCACTTGATTTGTTTTTAAAACAAACGCTTATTATTAGGTTTAGCCGGGAAAGGACCTTTGTATCAGATAACCCATTCCGAATAATGATACGACGATATGGATCGTATTGAAGACCGGTGTGAAGACCGGGTATTTTCGAAAATGAAAGGACAACCTGTCGAATGTATCTGCACCGAGTTGCTCCGGTATAGAGATTTGTATCACTCTTTTTGTGATGGGAAGTCCGATCGGGATTGTAAATACTCGGATTGCAAGGGCTTCTTCGGAAGTGCCTTCGGTTCTGTTCGAACCCAGAACAGACTTGTATGGTTACGTGCCTGACATTACATTTTGAGATGTCAAGCCGATTTCTTTCAAATACATATATGTTGGTGGTGGAGAATTTATTCTCTTAGCTTAACACCCTTCTCTGAGACGTACGAGCTCAGAGGTTATGTAGTTGTATCAGCGATATATCCCAATTTGGTAATGTGGCATGCTGAGTGTTGCGGTGTGTTGATCATTTATTGATCAATTGTGATCAAAGCACGGCTTTGTGAAAAAGCGTAGCTTTGTGGACGAGACTTCGTCAGACCTCACTCCCCGGAAATGGTCGAAACAGGAATGTTGCGGCAAGGTTATGAGGGTCGCGCCCTTTAGGGTATGTCATTTCCTTCTGGAAAAGGGTGGTATCAGGTATGGAGCCCTGGTATTTAACCTATGTGGATACTCCGATCTCATGTATTGTGTGATTGTGTGTTTATCGAGGCGCCTCGGATATAGGTCCCAAAGGACCGGGGGATGGCATATTCGTGAGTTACATAGTTATAGGGGTAACCCGGCCTTGTATTGGAAGAGAGCAGTTGTCTCTCGGGACGTCCAGCCAGAGGCGATCCCATGTGGCAGTAGGAAAGGAAGTTCCTTAGCCTGACCATTTATTGGAAATCCAATTCCCAATATGGAACTTGTACGGTTTTAGTTGTAGAACCAGCCATTTACTTATGGTAGCGCCCCACTGTTTAGATGGTAGCTATAGTAGGCATAGTTCGAAATGTCTATGCTGGCTAAGATTAATATTATACTTTCGAAATGTTTTCCACACTAGACATTAATAATAATAATCCAATGATTGGCGTAGTAAGCATCTTTGACTATCATAAGAAGAAATCTCCTCCAATTCTGCGTTTGCATTGTGTGTGTGGCGGGAGGTCTTATGGTAGTTTCATTTTCCAAAAAGCATTGCGAAATTTTTTTGTTTTCTTTGTGAAAATAACTGTTTTACGATCTCACACCAGTCACCATGACTGACTCGGAGTTTATTGTTCCCTTCTAAACTCTGGGTGCCCATAATTTTCCACACGGGCAGCCTAGACTTAGGTTATCAGGATATTCTGGATATTCTGGAGCTTTGGAAGCAAGCTGGATGGCGAGACGTACTCTTGTACTTGTTTATTTATTCCGCTGTGTATTCTGTATGAGGACAGGTATATATAACTGTCCATTGTTTGTATTGAGTTGTATATTGACTCTGATGTGATGTAATGTATAAACTGATATAGTTCTTTGTTTAAAAGACTAGTGATTATCTATTATATATTGTTCCGCTGCGAATGTGAGATTCTGATATTGTTTCAGTTTCTGTATTTTTCTTCTTTCTTTTCTTCTGTCTTCTTCTACCTCTTCTTTTAACCCTAATGGTTCGATTTTCCAGCATTCGATTGCGCGGCATTTGATACAGTGGACGTATTAATGTCGACTTTCGAGCGTCGAAAAGTCGTATCGTTACATTTAACTAAGACATATCAAATAAAATGATGTTGGATTTCAATATTCTTTGTTCTTCCATGAAACATAGGATTTTTTGCCATTGAGATTGTAGACATTCTCATAATAAATTTCTATTATCGTTGGCTGAGGATGGTGCAAGTCTTCCAAAATCATTAGCATTCAAATAGCTTAACAAGCTATTGCTGACGCTGGAATGTATTCGGCTTTTGAAGATGATCAAGAAATAGTTGATTGCTTCTTTGAACTCTGTGCTATGGCACCTGAACCAAAACTAAACATAAATCAACTTGTACTTTTTCTTTCATCAACATAATCAGCCAAGTCACTATCGGTAAATCTAGACAATGTTTATACAAAATGTCATAATTAGTTCTAACACGGATGTATCAAAGAATCCTCTTTGTAGCTCATAGATGATGGACAAAGGGACAATGCATAAACCTTGATACTAAGCTGATAGGGAACGTTATATCCGGATGCGAATGAGTGAGGTACAATAAACCACCAACGAATCTTCAAAAATAAATCTCATCCGCCTTTGCAGTCTTGTCGTTCATCGTCAACTTCTCACTTATATGCATAGGAGTTACAGAGATCTTGAAGTTTAACATATTAAACTTCTTTAATAACCCAGGGAATACTTCTCATGATTGATGAAGATTCGTTCATTTTTTGCTAAACTTGAAGACCTAAAAAAATAATTTAGCAAACCCAAATCGAACATCTCAAGTTC
Organism: Allium fistulosum; assembly: GCA_030737815.1. NCBI lineage: Eukaryota > Viridiplantae > Streptophyta > Magnoliopsida > Asparagales > Amaryllidaceae > Allium > Allium fistulosum. The sequence continues at coordinate 1,243,179,902 of CM060902.1, read as the reverse complement.
ATGCATCACAGTTTCCTTAAACACGTTGATAAGAACATTAGATGATCTTGTGTATATTATATCATCCATATAAAACACATACAATCAAAATATCACCATCAGTTTCTCCATTAACATACAATGTTAGCTCACTATCACTGCGACGAAAAATCCATTGTTACAAAGATATGAATCAAGTCAATATACCATGCTTTAAGGGATTGTTTGAGCCTAAGAAGAGCCTTATTTAGCTTGTACACCTTCTCCTTGCTTCCTTCGATAACAAAGCCTTGTGGTTGTTTAACATACACATCCTCTTTCAAATAACCATTAAGAAAAGAAAATTTGACATCAAAATGAACATACGATTTGCTTTGTGATGTTAATCCTAATATAATTCTAACAGTTTCAAATCTTGCTCCTGAAGAAAATGAAATACATGCCATTTGCTTTACACTTTTGAATTGTACCATCTGCATTGTACTTTATTTTGTATATCCACCTTACTCCAATTGCAATTTTTTCCTTCGGGTAAGTCAATGAGTTACCATGCATTATCTCTTTTGATTGCATTGATCTCCTCCTCCTTAGAGTGCTCCCACATCTCTTGGCCCACTGCATCTTCATAACTTAGTGGTTATAAAACCATTAGAGCAAAGCATCATGTTTGATAAATATCTCGTAATGGTCAAAACTTTTGTGGACAAGGAAAACTGTTGTCTAATGTAGACTCAACATCATTATTGCTTTTTGAGCTTTGTTCCTATACAAACGAACTCCCTAGAGACATAGGTAATGGCTGAATATATCATCTAAACATCATCTACAACCTACGGTAGTCCATGATTATGTTTATTTACCCAATCCCAAAAGTTGTTTTCATCAACTAAAATATCTCGACGAATGATTAACTTCTTAGTTTTATAAGTATATAAGCGGTAACATTTATTTCATCATTTTATCCATTTAATATACAATTTTAGCTCTTTTTATCAAGCTTTGAATGATCGAGAGAGTCAATCAAAGAATAAGCAATGCTACTAAAAAAATTAGATGACTTACATTAGGATTTCAATTCCACCAAGTTTATATGGAGTAATGTTTCGAATGGCTTTTGTCGAAGATATATTGAGCAGAAACACATATGTGGCGACTGCTTCAGCCCAAAAATCATTAGGCGACATTTTTTAATGTAACATGATTGTCACAACCTACAACTCTGGATACACCAATCCAAAGCCCAAAAGGACGTTTGAATTCGCACCATGCTAAGAAGTCGAGATGTTGAGTTTTTTTATGGTTTTGCATGATATAGTGAGAATTATAGATTTAAAACATTCTACACTTCCAGATCTCACAGAGGACATCATAATGTTGTCCATACAATAATATCTCCAAATGATAATACATAAGAGTCTGATTGATAAATATAATATAAAGTACATCAAGGAGTAACTACAAGTAAAATAAATCTATAACCAAGTCACCTCCTCAGTTTACCTTGTTTGGGTCGCTTCACCTACTACCATGACCTCTAAAAATAGAGATAAAAATGGAAAAATAGAGGGGGTCGGACAAAGTCTGGTGTTGTGCAGTTAAACCGCTTAGTGGTTCCATAGCGGTCTAGATGCAAAATGTTACAGCGGGGATAAAGCGAGGATATAACAAAAAATAGAGGAGGTGCAAAAAAATTCATTAGATACAAAACCAAATATTTAAAGTTAATTTATTCTCGTTCTCATATCATTTGTATAGGAAAAAGAAATATTGTTTAATCTTATATAACAAAACCGAAGAATATCATGATTTATGCAGTCCATATTTGGTGAATACAATAGATTTCTAACTTATATTTAGCACTTATGCCTTAAAATTAAGTTGTTATCCTAACTTTTTTGATTTGGTTCAAAAGAGAACTAGTCAAATTAAACGTTTTATATTAACGTCGCTAAAGCAGGTGCTTAAAAGCCTTGATTTAGTGGGTTTAGTGGAATATAGTGGGACTTAAAGCGGATCTATCGGTTAATAGCGCTATATTGAAAAAGTGTGCCGGTTGAAGAGCGCTATGCACTATAAAGGGAATTTTGCGGGGCTTTAACTGCATAGTTTGGTGAGTGAATTATATCACTAGTGTATGATGTTGACAAGTAATTAAAGTTCAGTTATAACATACATCTAAGGGTGTTCTTTAGTGTGCGGATCCTATATATGTAAGAGATTAATTACTTCCACTATAGAAGTTTACTATCCTTAATATGGCTAGGTCCAATTATGATTTATGAATGTTTCCACTCATGCGTGGAACATACCAATATCGAATAATCTTAGATATATCTTTAGTATACAGTCTCAACAATAGACCACTTATCTATCTATTGAGTTAATGCTCTCAATGGTAATCGTTTATTATTTATTGAGTTAACAATCTTAAAGACAATCGTTGGAATTACACCTAACCGAGTTTACCTCACAAAGCTAAGTGTACATATTCTGGTTAACGACCCATGAAATTATCATTTCGGAAAATAATATTAAAATTTAAAAATATTCAAATATAATATTTTTAACATTAATAATGTTGTTTTGAACAATAAATAATATTGGTAGTCTTATTTTGAATAAATATTTACAAAAATATACACTTTGGAAAATATCGATAAAATGACCGAAAATCGTTTTATAGATAAACAGCTCTTAGACCCTCCGACATCGGGCACGAAGCTGGATACATACACTTATTTCTCTATATGAGTGATAATATATAATAAAATTATTTATTCTATCTTTGAAAATAAAATGTCTTTATGACATCATTTACAATATCACTATTTTGGAATAATTAACTTTTGAATTTAAATGATTTAATAATTATTTTAAATATCAATGAAGCCTTTGTAATTATTATATAATGATAGAAATATTATTTTCAAACTTTGCTTACAAATATATGTATATTGTCTAAGAAGTGAAAATATGACCGGAAATCGAAATCAGAATTCATAATGGTTCAACGTAGAGAAGTTGTGCAACATTATGGATCATTGTGACATACATGTGCACATATATATGTGCATATACATATGCACATGAAAACATATATATATATATATACATATATATATATATATACACAAATAAAAAAACAAAAGATAAAAGGAAATATCATGATATTATTTATAAATACATGATATTTTCCAATCAAAGTTAACCATCAACTTACCATCACACACACACTTGAGTAGCCACATGGGGGGGTGTTCAGCCGTGCAAGGTGATGGAGAAGAGAGGCACATGGATGAGATAATGGTGATGTTTTGGCAAATAAATATCATAATATTTTAGTTCACATTTTTGCCTATAAATACCCACCATTAATCTTCACTTCCATTCACATTTCCTCCTTTATTTTCCTAAGCTTCTCACCTCTTTATACTCCTTATTAATGGCTTCTTACCTTAGGAAATTTATGGAGAAAAATATTGCAAAAAGAAATTACATATATATAGTAAATATATTTTATCCAAACACCTCAAAACCAAAGCAAAACTCCTCCTTTCTCCCCTTGAAACCCACGGCCACCACCTCCTACCACCCAAGGCCGAGCCTTCCCACTCTTCCAAGCTAGGCCGAGAGCATCCAAGCACAAAAGGCTAAGGTCGAACCCTCTAGGAAGCATTAGTGCAAGCTTCGTGAGCTTCAATTTCGAGATAGCGAAGCTATAGTTGTTTAAAGTTAGAACGATCGAATTTAAGGTTGGAAACTATATATATATATATATATGTGATATATTGGATGATATAATACGTTTTTCTATGCTTTTTTATGATGGTTTTTTACCATGTTTGAATATGACAATGTGGATATTTAATTATTGAAATGGTTCGCGTTAAATACACGTCGAATTTCACAAAGGAAATCGCTTTCCTTTAATAAATGAAATGGTGTATATGGCATCGATAAACATCTTTAAATGGTTTAAAATGATTTATAAATATTTTATAAACATTTAAAAGTGTTTCAACAATGTTTGGAAAAGAATATGAAAATTGAGTTAAAATAGGCACGTCGCGTTAACGACAGTTCACGATTTCGCACCGTAAAGTTTAAATCCGTCTATAGGATGGAATCAGAGTCAGAATTCTTTGGAATAAAAATTTATCAAAATCTCATAATCATAGTTTTTTAAATAAAAAAATTGAGATTTCATTTAGTAGATTTTGAAATATGAGCAAATCAAGTTTTCTAAAAAATCACGCTTTGGCAGTTCGGAAACCAAAGCAATAAATTCTTTAAAATTAATATTTTTCATTCTTAAAAAATATGGAATAAATTTTATTGATATATTAAAATGTTTTAAAGGAGATTTGAGTTAGAAAAATGGATTTCTAAATGGTAGAAAAGTTTTTTTGATCAAATAAGCCTTAAAAGCACTATTTACAGCACTTTTTGCAGCGGTTTTTTTAATAGCTTTTGAAATATAGATTTAAACTTAATTATTCTTTCCCAAATTTTTTATAAATGTTTTTAAATAATTAGTATTTTAAAGATGATTTGAAAGTTTAAAAATTACTTTGAAAGGAGTTTAAATAATTGGTTAAAAGAAAAGCTGTTATAAATAAATGATTTAATCTTGGCTCTAAAAGCCGATGAGTAGACTGGATTTTTCTACTCGTGAGATTTGGATGTGGGGTGCTTAAACTAAGGAGATGTTCAGGAGCAACCAGTGCCCTGGCTCGTCTAGGTACTTTCCTTGGTGAGGAATATATATGGTAGAAATGTCGGAAACGAGGCAAGTATAAAAGATTCAAATTTACAAATATAATACAGCTTGGATTGTGTAGAAATAATCTTCTTATACTTGGTATTAAATTCCGAGGAGGGAACCTGTACTATCCATGTGAATTTAAAAGGTGATTCCATCGTTATTTGATGGATAGTAAAAGTTGAATACATAAATTGATATTGAGTAGAATTAGTATAATTTCCATCGAATCTTTTTACTCAATAAGATTTTGTAATGTGATTTACGAGAGATGGTTTTGATTTGGTATTTCTAAAATTAAAGAGAGGTTTAATGATTCTGTATATACTGGAAAAGAATATGATTTAAAGATTTATATCTCTAAAAGAGATATATTATTTGATAAAATATATTGATAAATGAAATGATAATCACCCTCAAACTTAACATCTTTTATCGATGATTGGTTCGAAGGAATCTATATCAGATTTGGATGATCCATATCCGAAAACCACTTTGAACCAATGTACGCATTCAAAGTGAAGACATGGAATGATAATGAATTAGAAGATGGAATGTAGGGCTGCTTGTCACTTACCCACGGGGGAAATTTCCTATATCATATACATGTGGCAGTAGTATCTTCATTTGATCTTCGATGCAAGGGCTACTCGCTACTAATCCTATGGGTGATTCCTGACAGAATGTAGTAGGAGAGTTCCTTTGGTTTGTCATGTTCCTAGACAACTTGTATGGAAAAATGTCTGATATTGCATTTATAAAATGCATGTACATTGATTTTTACAAATGTACATCTGTTTGGTGGTGTAGGAGGTAACTCTCCTATAATTAACACCCTTTTCTTAGATGTATGAGATCAAATGTTGTACATTTGTGGAAATCAATAGCATGTGATGGAATTGGCAATGTGGCATTCAAGTGCAATATGTGCTATGAGAAAGGTAATCGTTACCTCGAGCCTCATCACCCGGGAATTACCAAAACAGCGTAGATGTGGTAGGGCTATGTGGGTCGCACCCATTAGGATATGGTCATCACCTTTCTAGATTACCCTATATATGTTGGGTATGTTTTTTTATGCTTTGGGATCCCCATAAAGATCAATAACAACCGGGCCGATGTCATATTCGATACTATCTATGGTAAAGATAGGCCGGTTTGTGTTGGTAGAGGACCATCTGTTGGTGCCTCGGTGCATTTTTCTAGAGTTGTACTATCGAAAGGTAGTCCCTTATCTTGTTATTACATGGAATCCATTCTCCAACACGAGTCTTTATGGTTTTAATTGTAAACCTATTATGCTGTCTAATTTAACAAATGTCACAAATCCAACTATGATTAATATGTTCTTTGAAAGGATTTTCAAAGAATGTCATTAAAGATAATATCTTTGATGTTTCGTAGCAAATGTTTTGGTTGTCATAAGGTAAAAACCCATTCCGTGTTTATGTGCGGTGTGGTCTTATGAGATACTTTTTTTTCAAATATTCGTACTTTGAGTTTCTCACACCAGTCCCATGACTGACCCGAGTTTATTTTCTTATTCCCTTAAACTCTAAGTGCCCTGCTTTTCTGGACAGCCAAATAGTTAGGTAAGCTTGGAGCATTTTGGGAGAAGCATGGAACATGAAACTGGAGGATCCTTTGTAGATAGTTATCTATTTCTATTTCCATTGTATTATGTATAAGTATCTACCAGCACCGTTAGGGATAGGCAGTTATAACTATCCCTAGCCGGGTTAGTACTTACTATGACTCTGATATCTCATTTTGAGAGTGATTGTATTACTATCTATATGTATAATTACAAGTTGTTAAATATGATGTAAGATTATGTTTTGTTCAGTCTTCTATCTTTATTTCTTTTAAAACCCTGATAATCCGCCTCTCCAACACTTGGACTTGCAGCACATGAATACCGAGGATGTATTAGTGTCGATTTCTGAGGGTCGAGGAGGTGGGTCATCACAGTTGGTATCAGAGGTTGAGTGAGTACCTAAGCCTTGATGGGGTCAACATATTAGAGATAGGGTTAGTAATGCCCTAGAATGAGCTTAGTCAGAGAGGGAGCGTATTTGAAATTTTTATCTGAATAAGTATATTCAAGTTTTATGCCCATTCCCTAAGATAATCTCATCTATAATTCTAAAGATGTTTCCTTCCTATATATGCAGATAGTAGGAGATGAGTAACAGGAGAAGACAAGGAAGGAGAGGTAGCAACACCGCGGCCACCAATGGTCGATCAAATGCTACAGTAACCGAGGAAGTGGTAATCCCTGTGCAACCTCAAATTAACTTTGCTACTCTATGCAAGAATTATACCAGCTTGGTAGGGAAACCATTCAAAGGAACGGAGTCCATTATTGAAGGCTTGGCTTTGATCATGTGAAAGGATCTTTAAAGGATTGAATATCGAGGATGAGTAGAAATTTTTTTTTAGCTTCTTGGCTGTTACAAGAGGGGCTCTAGCTTGGTGGGAGTCCATAACTCTGAACGATTCGAAGGACAATTTCTTGTGGGAAGGGTTTAAGGAAGTTTTTGAAAAGCAATATATGCCAGCAACCAGAAGATCCCATCTCTATAGGAATTTCATGGACTTGAAACAAGAAGAACTATCTATGGAGGACTAATCCCACAAGTTCAATGAACTATCTCGCTTCGGGCCTGGTTTGATAGACACGTCCCTAAAAATGAACGAAATGTTTATTGTAGGAATGAAGGAACAATATCAAGACAAGATGACTGCTCATGTAAAAGGAACCTTTATGGACCTATTGGATATGGGCTTCCGATATGAAGCCTTAGACAAGAAGAATTCAGTACCCGCTCAAGGAAATAGCAACAATCAGAACAAGAGAAAGAAGCCATAGTAAGGAAAGACTGGGAGAGGATCATAAGAGAATTGTTTTAGGGATGTGACTTGTTATAATTGCCAGAAGAAAGGCCATCTTTCCACAAATTGTAGAAATCCCAAGGTTTAAAGGCAGCAGCAAGAAACCATCTCCCCTTTGGTGCAGAAAAGTCTCCTTCATAACTGCCACCAACCCGGACATTGGAAAAACAAGTGCTCATTAATGAAGAAAGGAGAGCAAGCTAGATTTTTGCCATGAAGGATGACAACCTCAGCAGATGTAAAAAGCAAAGGATATTTAGAAGGTAACATATATGTTAATAATGATTTATTTAGAGTATTATTCGATACAGGAGCTTCCCATAGTTTTATTGCAAAGATATTAGTTGATGAATCAAAAATAATCACAAACATAGCATATACCCCTATCTATGTGTCCAACCCCATAGGCGGTGTGAATAATCTTTGTATGGTTTGCAAGGATATCCAAATCACTTACCGGCCCCATCATTTTTCATGTGACCTATTTTTCCTTGACTTTATTGGGTTTGAAGTTTTACTCGGTATGGACAGGTTATCCAAGAATAAAGCTATTCTGGATTGCGTTAAGAGAACGGTATATTTATGGACCAACTTCAAAAAATTTATAGAATACTTTTTAAGGAACCCAATCCAGTAGGGGATAGTTTCTTGTATGCACTTGACACATCTCAAAAAGGTTTAGAGACAATACCAGTTGTCAAGAAATTTCAGGATGTTTTTGAGGAAGTTAAAAGTTTGCCCTAACATTGGGAAATTGAGTTCCGTATTGATTTAATTCCTGGTGCGAGACCCATTATTCACCCTATTCGAAGAATGGCTCCGAAGGAAAAGATTGAGTTAGCAAACCAAACATATGAGTTGTTAAAGAAAGGACTAACTAGACCAAGTCGCTCGAGTTCGGGCACAGCGGTTGTTTTTGTTGCAAAGTCCAACAGCTCCCTAAGGCTTTGTGTAGATTATTGAGACCTAAACAAGCAAATGATTAAAAATAGGTACCCTATACCTTGAATAGATGACTTGTTTGATCAAATTCATGGTGCCAGGTATTCTTGCAAATGGATTTAGCCACAGGATTCCATTAATTAAGAATAGTTGAGGATGGCATTCCACTAACTGCATTCAGGGGTCCGGATTGCTTTTACGAATGGTTAGTTATGCCTTTTTGGCTGACCAATGCGCCTGCTTATTTCATAGACCTTATGAATTGAGTATTCGGAGATGTGCTAAACAAATTGGTGTTGTTTTTTATTGTTGATATTCTAATCTATTCCAAAACCAAGGAGGAACACAAAAGGCATTTGGAGATTGTATTGGAAATATTGAGAAGAAATGTACTTAAAGCTAAATTCTCGAAATGTCACTTTTGGGAGAAAGAAGTAAGATTCCTTGGCCATATTTTGTCAGGAGAAGGGATCTCAGTAGATCCAGGAAAGGTTTCAGCTATGCGAGATTGGAAGCAATGACATACTCCAACGGATATCCGAAGCTTCTTAGGATTACCCGGATACTACAGAAGTTTATCCAGGATTTCTCTAAGATTTCCTCACACCTGACAAAGTTGACTATGAAGAATGTGAAGTTTAACTGGACACCGAAATGTGAGGAAGCATTTAATGAGTTGAAGAAAAGGTTAACCAGTGCTCCAGTCCTAACTATTGCTAATGAAAGCGGCGGTTTAACCGTATATATTGATGCTTATGAAGAAGGGGTGGGTGCAATTCTGATGCAACATGGAAAAGTAATTGCTTATCCGAGCAGACACCTGAAGACTCATGAAAGGAATTATGCAACACACGAATTAGAATTATTAGTCGTTGTGTTTGCATTATAAATGCGGAGGCATTATTTATTGGGTAAGAATTCCTTATGGTTTATTTCAATAAACTTTAATTGACCTTTGTAAATAATATTCCTTCTTTAAATAGGTGAAAAGTTCGACATCTTCACAGATCACAAATCTTTGAAGTATCTTTTCACTCAGAAGGACTTAAATATGAGACAATGACGTTGGTTAGAATTTCTTGCGTCATATGATCTTGACATTTTACATACGCCTGGGAAAGCCAATGTAGTAGCGGATGCACTAAACAGAAGGCATGTCGTTATAGCTTATTTAGTGGTACGTCCAACCTTGATTGATCGCATAAAAGAGAATCAGCTTCGGGACCCGTTTATTTCAAGAATAGCCAGGGGAGTGGAGGAAAACATTTTACCAAGAAGACGGATAGGAATTAATATGGACGATCAAGGAATCTTAAGAATGCTGGGGAGAATTTGTGTTCCAAATATTGATGGGATTAAGCAGGAAAGTCTAGCTGAGTGCCACAATTCTCGACTTGTAATACATCCTGGGGTTACTAAAATGTATCGGGACATGAAAAGGACTTTCTAGTGGAAGGCATAAAAAGGGATATTTCTATTCATGTTAGTAGAAGTGCAAATTGCCAGCAAATCAAAAGTGATCAGCAAAAGATTACTGAACTACTACAACCTCTGGAGATTCCAACTTGCAAGTGGGACTAAATATCGATGGATTGCATCGATGGCTTACCTTGAAAAAGGAAGGGAAATGAAAGCGTTTGGGTTATCGTAGACCGATTGACCAAGAGCACACACTTTATTCAAGTAAAGCCTACAAGGAATGCTTCGAGTTTGATAGAGATACACATGAAGGAAATTGTAAGATTGCATAGAGTTCCAAGCAGTATAGTCAGTGATCGAGACCCGATCTTTACAAGTCAGTTTTAGGAGGCATTATAGATAGCTTTGGAAATGAAGCTGGACTTAAGCACCGCATACCATCCTCAAACTGATGGGCAGACCGAAAGGGTAAACAAAGTCTTTAAATATCTTCTGCGAGCTTGTGTCTTAGATTTTGGAGGTTCATAGAAGAGTCATCTTTATTTAGTGGAATCCTCCTACAACAAAAGCTATTAGGCAAGCATTGATATGGAACCATATGAAGTTTTATATGGTCATCCGTGTAGATCCTTGGCATGTTGGGTCGAAACAGGAAATCGGTTAGTACTTGGCCCCGATATGATCCGAGAAACCTCGGAAAAGGTAGATATGATCCAGAGAAAGCTGAAAGGAGCACAAAGTAGGTAGAAGATTTACGCCGATCAAAGGCGTAGGAGTTTGGAATTTTTAGTAGAAGATTTAGTATTTTGAAGGTCTCTCCCATGAGGGGGGTAGTGAGATTTGGAAGAACTAGGAAGCTAGCACCTCGATATATTAGACCTTTTCCCATTCTTGAGCAGATTGGCCCATTAGCCTATCGAGTAGAATTGCCGGAAAGATTGTCGGGTGTACACAATATTTTTCACCTATCCCATTTACCGAAATATGTGTATGACCCGGAACAAATTATAGAGACGGAAACACAAGAAGATTTGGAAGTGGAACCTAACTTGACAGTTATCAGACAGCCTAGTTAAATCATCGTGATAAGAAGCAATTAAGGAGAAAGGTTATGCGATTAGTTAAAGTTCAATGGAGTGGTGATGCTAACAATTGCACATGGAAAACATAAGATAGAATGAAAAACGCTTATTTTGAGTTTAGGATAGATGTGTAGCCCATATGTATGTATTGTACGTCATAGTCTAATCACTACCTGTATTGTAGTCACTTATCGTATCTTTGTATAAATTTCATCATATACATACATACATACATACATATATATATATATATTCCTTTTTGAGTTATCTTCCTGTCGCAATTTCCAAGACGAAATTCTTTTAAGGAGGTAAGTCAGTAACGACCCGTGAATTTATCATTTTGAAAAATAATGTTTAAATTTAAAAATATTCAAATATAAGATTTTTAACATTGAAAATGGTGTTTTGAACAATAAATAATATTGGTAATCTTATTTCGAATAAATATTTACAAAAATATACTTTGGAAAATTTTAATAAAATGATCGAAAATCGTTTTCTCGATAAACAGCTGTTAGACCTTCCGACATCGGGCATGGAGCTGGATACGTACACTCATTTATCTATATGAGGAAGAATATGTAATAAAATTAATTATTTTATTTTTGAAAATAAAATGTCCTTATGACACATTTACGATATCATTATTTTGGAATAATTAACTTTTGAATTTAAATGGAGTTTAAATGGTTTAATAATTATCAAATGAAGCCCTTTTAATTATTATATAATGATAGAAATATTATTTTCAAACTTTGTTTACAAATATATGTATATTGTATAAGAAGTGAAAATATGACTGGAAATCGAAATCAGAATTCGTAACGGTTTAACGTAAAAAAGTTGTGCAACATTGTGGATTATTATAACATACATATGCACATACATATACATATACACATGCACATGAAAACATACTTATATACAAATAAAAAAATAAAAGATAAATGGAAATATTATGATATTATTTATAAATATCTGATATACTCCAACCAAAGTCAACCATCAACTTATCATCACACAGACACTTGAGTAGCCACATGGGGGGTATTCGGCCGTGCAAGGTGATGGAGGAGAGAGGCACATGGATGAGTTAATGATGATATTTTAGAAAATAAATATCATGACATTTTAGTTTACATTTTTTCCTATAAATACCCACCATCCATCTTCACTTCCATTCACATTTACTCCTTCATTTTCCTAAGCTTCTTCACCTCTTTATACTCCTCATTAATGGCTTCTTACCTTAAGAAATTTATGGAGAAAAATATTGAAAAAAGAAATTACATATATATAGTAAATATATATTATCAAAACACCTCAAAACCAAAGCAAAGCTCCTCCTTTCTCCCCTTGAAACCCACGGGCACCTCCTACCACCCAAGGTCGAGCCTTCCCTCTCTTCCAAGCTAGGCTAGAGCATCCAAGCACCAAAAGCAATGGCTGAACCCCCTAGGAAGCATTAGTGCAAGCTTCATGAGCTTCAATTTCGCGATAGCGAAGCTATAGTCATTTTAAAGTTAGAACGATCGAATTCAAGGTGATAAACTCCATATATATGTATGTGTGTATATATATATATCTATGATATATTGGCTTATATAATACCTTTTGCTATGCTTGTTTATGATGGTTGTTTATCATGTTTTAATATGATAATATGGATGTTTGATTATTGAAATGGTTCACGTTAAATACACTCGAATTTCTAAAGAAAATCACTTTCCTTTAATAAATGAAATGGTGTATATGGCATTGATAAACCTCTTTAAATGGTTTAAAATTAACTAGAAATGATTTATAGACATTTAAAAGTGTTTCGACAAAGTTTGGAATAGAATATGAAAATCGAGTTAAAATAGCCAGGTCGCGTAACGTCAGTTCGCGATTTCGCGCCGTAAAAGTTTAAATCCATCTATAGGAGGGAGTCGGAGTCGGAATTCTTTGGAATAAGAATTTTCCGAACTCTCATAATCATAGTTTTCAAAAAAAGAAAAGGATCGAGATTTCATTTAGTAAATTTTAAAATATGAGCAAATCAAGTTTTCAAAATAATCGCGCTTTGGTAGTACGAAAACCAAAGCGATAAATTCTTTAAAATTGATACTTTTAATTCTTTAAAAATACGTAATAAATCCTATAAATATATTAAAATGTTTTAAAAGAGATCTGAGTTATCAAAATGGATTTCTAAATGATAGAAAAGTTGTTTTGATCAAGTGAGCCTTAAAAACACTATTCGCAGCACTTTTTACAGCGATTTTTAATAACCTGTGAAATATAGATTTAAACTAAATTATTCTTTCCCAAATCTTTTGTAAATGTTTTTAAATAAATAATTAAGTATTTTGAAGATGATTTGGAAGTTTTAAAATTACTTTTAAAGGAGTTTAAATAAATGGTTAAAAGAAAAGCTGTTATAAATAAATGATTTAATCTTGGATCTAAAAGCCGATGAGTAGACTGGATTTTTCTATTCGTGAGATATGGATGTAGGGTGCTTAAACTAAGGATGTGTTCAGGAGCAACTAGTGCCCTGGCTCACCTAGCCTCTTTCCTGGGCGAGGAATAGATAAGGTCGAAATGTCGGAAACGAGGCAAGTATAAAAGATTCAAATTTACAAATTTAATACAACTTGGATTATATAGAAATAATATTCTAATACTTGGTATTAAGTTTCGAGGAGGGAACCTGTACTATCCATGTAAATTTGAAAGGTTATTCTACCGTTATTCGATGGATAGTAAAGGTTGAATACAGAAATTGATATTGAGTACAATTAGTATAATTTCTATGAACCTTTTTTACTCAATAAGATTTTGCAATATGATTTATGAGAGATGATTTTGATTTGGTATTTCCAAAGTTAAAGCGAGGTTTAATGATTCCATATATACTGGAATAGAGATATGATTTAAAGATTTATATCTCTAAAAGAGATATTTTATTTGATAAAAGATATTGATAAATGAATAATCACCCTCAAACTTAACATCTTTTATCAATGATTGGTTCAAAGGAACCGGGATCAAATTTGGGTGATTCCTATCTAAAACTACTTCAAACCAATATACACATTCGAAGTGAAGACGTGGAATGATAATAAATTTGAAGATGGAATGTATGGCTGCTTGTCACTGACCCTCGAGGGAAATTTCCCATATCATATATATGTGGCAGCAGTATCTTCATTTGATATTCGATGCAAGGGCTGCTCGCTACTAATCCTAGGGGTGATTCCCGACAGGATGTAGTAGGAGAGTTCATTTGGTTTGTCCTATTCAAGGACAACTTATATGGACAAATGTCTGACATTACATTTCTAAAATGCACATACATTGATTTTTATAAACGTACATCTGTTTGGTGGTGTAAGAGGTAACTCTCCTATACTTAACACCCTTCTATAAGTCATACAAGCTTAGGGGTTGTACATTTGTGGCAATCAATAGTGTGTGATGGAATACACAATGTGGCATTCAAGTGAAATATGTGTTATGATAAAGGTAATCGTTACCTCGAGCCTCATCACCCGAGAATGACAAAAATAGGGTAGATGCGGCAGGGCTATGTGGGTCGCACCCATTAGGATATGGTCATCACCTTTCTAGATTACCCTCTATATGTCGGGTATGTTTTGTATGCTTTGGGATCCCGGTAAAGGTCGATAACGACTGGGGTGATATCATATTCATTACTATCCACGATAAAGGTAGGTCGGTTCTGTGTAGATAGAGGACTATATGTTGGTGTCTCGATGCATTTTTCTAGAGATGTACCGTCGGAAGGTAGTCCCTTACCTTGTCATTATATGGAATCCATTCTCCAGTACGAGCCTTTATGGTTTTAGTTGTAAACCTATTATGCTATCTAATTTAACAAATGTAACAATTCCAGCTATAATTAATATGTTATTTGAAAGGATTTTCAAAAAATGTCCTTGAAAATAATATCTCTGTTTTTGCATAACAAATGTTTTGGTTATCATAAGGTAAAAACTTGTTCCATGTTTATGCAGCGTGGTCTTATGGGATATCCTTGTTTCAATATCTGTACTTTGAGTTTCTCACACCACTCCTATGACTGACACGGATTTTATTTTCTTATTCCCTTAAACTCTAGGTGCTCTACCTTTTCCGACAACCAAGTATTTAGGTAAACTTGGAGCATTGTGGGAGGAGCATGGAGCATGAAACTGGAGGATCCTTTGTAGATAGTTATCTATTTCCATTTCCGTTGTATTATGTATAAGTATCTACCAGCACCTATAAGGATAGGTAGTTATAACTGTCCCTAACTGGGTTAGTACTTGCTATGACTCTGATATCTCATTTTGAGAGTGATTGTATGTACTATCTATATGTATAATTACAAGTTGTTAAATACGATATGAGATTCTATTTTGTTCTATCTTCTATCTTTATTTCTTTTAAAACCCTTGATAATCCGCCTCTCCGACACTTGGACTTGCAGTATGTGAATACTGAGGATCTATTAATGTCAATTTCTGAGGGTCGAGGAGGTGGGTCCTCACAGTAATCGCTTATTATTTATTGAGTCAAAGACAATCGTTGGAGTTGCACGTAACTGAGTTTACCTCACAATTCTAAGCCTACATGTTATGGTTAATAATCCCGATATAATCTTTGAGGTTAACAATCCCATTAATAACTTGTCAGTTAAGCATCGAGTAACCTTCTCGTTAGTGTTTGTATCCTATGGTCTAACAGGAAAAAGGAGAGAATTAACCATCTAACTCCTCTATAGAATTAATAGATCCTAATATGATGGATTTCTCAACCTACTCTTTTCCGCTTTCACCAATAGGTGGCTGGAACTTGGCTACGAATGATAAGAGCTTCTAATTACGATGTAATCGCTCACCGCATTGAGTTCAATGTTTAATGGCTTCATGAAGTGAGAACCTAGGATGTCACTAAGTGCGGTACTTTTCTAATTTTTTGCACGACTCCATTCAACTACGTGAACTCCCGAATGACAAGGAATTGGGAACAAGTTTCCCCGATCCATCATACTTGGCTATACTTGGTCCAAGTTAAATCTAGGCTTACTGCAGTATTTCAAACATCTGAATTTTAATTCAGATGTCCGATCCCCTATATAAAATTTTTAGTACAAGCATTCAAACGTCTAGTTCCTTATTCAAACGTTCGACTTTGATTCCAAACGTCTGAACAAGGGTTCGGACATTTTAAGCAGGTTAGAATTAAGTTGTTTCCTTTCTATTTTACATTATAAAATAATTAAGACATTTGGTATATTTTCCAATTGTCTGGCCTGGGGTTTTTCAGTGTTTTCCTTTCAGTTCTTCTTCTTTATTTTGTCGCTCTTTGTTACAGACTTGTGTGTAACTGAAAGGTTAAATTTCTAATAATAATTCAATGAAATTTCAGTCTTATTTGTACTTAGTTCATATTAGTTGTCTATCTGGTTATGTACATATATTCATTTGCTTTTTATTTATCAAAATCAAACCAAACTTTAATACAAAATCATATCTAAAACTAGGGGTATATTCAATCCAATTTACCATTCCCTCCCAAATTACAATGATTATCCATTACCTAGGGTTTTCCAATTGTTTCAATTCATAAATATTTTCTAATAAAAACATTGATTCAAGATTAAAAGTCATATTTTTAGTTCTAAGAAGGTATATATAAATGAAAATTAACCGCTTATCTACATCATAGACATTTCGTAGATAAATCCATCCACCTTAAAGGGTTGTTCGAAAATAACATTTTTCTAACCCGATTTGAATTAGTGTCCCCTTTCCTCTAATCCTTGATTTGTTTTTGCTTCTCCTTCCCTTCCTCTTTCGATTTAGTTCTCTTACTCTCTCTTTTAAGTTGATTTATCTTCATTTCCTTTTTATTTAGAAGTTTATAGAAGAGAATAAAGAATGATGTGTGGATTAAGAAACCTCGAGGAGGAGGAAGAAGAAAATAACGTACAGAATTAGAGAGGCGATGGCTAGGGTTTAGAATGAAGAGAAGTGAGGATTAGGGCTTTACTTATAGTTAAAAACGAGGGTTATTAGGTTAAATCCCTAAATAATTATTTATGGAAATACCACTAGGTCTAGTTTTCGCTAATTTTGACCCGTTTACCAAATTTAATAAGTTATATATGTTTTCTGATTGTAAACGACATTCTGAACGCAATGGAATAGGCCCCAAAGCCTAATTCCAATGTTTTTGAAAATTTATTATCTTGTCCTTTTATGTCAAATTACATTTTTACCTTTTTTTGTTTTAGTTTATTATTAGAATTTATGGGGTGCTACATTTCCCCCCACCTCCTTAAAAGGATTCTGTCTTCAAAATCTCCAAGGAAAGAAAAAATACAACTTGCTTGTAAGAAAACTAATATCTACAACCATCATCCATTTATAAACATTGTCCTTTGTTTAAAATTTCTAATACAATATGTACATATAAGTATGGAATTCATATGAACATATAGGTAATGTAAAATTAGGCGATCTCCTGAACTAGTTGACCACCGAAAATGCAACCATGCAAGTGTTTATGCCATGTATCCAAAGTGTATGCAACGTCCTATATACTTGAAATTCAATATGGATGATAAACCATATATATGCAAAAATGCGACAACCATTATGCATAAAACTAGTATAATAAAATGGAAAATGTGATGTACGTTGTAGGCAAATATGAGCCCATATGTGAAATACTAACTAATAAAATACATCCATTAGGAACCATTATCCAAAACATCTCCTAATGACATGTTCATGTCCATGCCTAACATTCATACACACTTACTTATGGAATATACTAAGCTAAATACTATGATTTCGAGTAGTTATACTAACTTAAATGGAAACATACCAGAAAAGAGCTCTAGACAGATTTTCTCCTTGTGCTCCTAAGTACTCTCCGCTGGACCGGCTCCTGGTTAGACTCTATCCAGTCTAATTACTTTATTATGGACTATATTTGGCTCATGCTCAACAATGCAAGCAGGCATAAGGTGAACAAGTAACTCTCTCTCCACTTCAATGTTTTCTGAATGACTTGGCTCGACCACATTAGTTAAATCATGTAAACGGCTCCGTAAGTGTGACACGTGAAAAACATCGTTAACCCCCGCTAGATTTTTAAGAAGCTCCACTCGATAAGCTAACTTCCCTACTCTCCCCAAGATCGAAAAAGGCCTTACAAACCTCGATGCTAACTTTCTCGAACCATCAAACCTCACAACATGTCTAAGCGGCGAGACCTTTCAAAAAAACCATGTCGCCCACTATGAACTCCAACTCCGTGCGTCCCCTCTCAGCATATGATTTATGTCTATCTTGTGCAGTCTTCATCCTCCTATGAAACTAATCTACTTACTCTGAAGTCTCTCCAATCATGTATGGTCCAAGAATGATTCTATCAGTGCTGTCCCACCAACAAGATGAAGATATATATGGCCTCCTGTACAACGTCTCGAACGATGCCATTCTAATAATTGTCTGATGGTTGTTATTATATGCAAACTCTACTAACGGCAAGTGATCCTCTCAAGAACCTCAATAGTCCATGACATGCATCTGCAATAATTCTTCCAATACTTGATTCCCCCTCTCAGTCTGCCCGTCGGTTTATGGGCGATAAACGGTACTCAAATTTAGTTTAGTGCCCAGGGCCTTCTAAAGACTCCTCCAAAACTCACTAGTGAAAGTGGATCTTGGTCACTGACAATGATAGAAGGGACTCCATGCAAATGACCTATCATCCTCATGCATAAGGTCACCAAAGATGAGGTTGTCCTCATACTCCTAACCGAAACAGAATAAGCGCATTTGGTATGTCGGTTGACAATGACCAATATCCTCATACTCCCTTTTACTCATAGGTAGCTCATCAATGAAATCCATAGAGATACTCTCACATTTCCACTGTAGAATATCCAATGGCTACAATAATCCATCAGGCTTCTTCTGCTCCACCTTTACTCTTCGATAAGTCACGCACATATTTTCATACTAGGCTAGTAAAATACTTTTTATATTATGATACATTTTGTCACTACCAAGATTAATGGTCATCCTAGAACGATATAACTCTATTAGTACCATGTCAATCAACTTCTTAATAAGAGGAACACACAACCTACCTTTTTTCTGTAACCATCCGATCGAATCAAAGGAGTAATGGTCCAAATGACTTGAATGCTCTTCTATGTTTAGCTTCTCAAAAATACTTGATAACTCTATGTCATACTTTTCACTTGAACCAATGTAGTCCATAATGTTAGAACTGGGTCAGCCCGTAGTGGAGTAATTGGATAAATTTAAAAAATACCTTTTGGATCTTATTGGTCCTATGTAGTCTAAACTCATTTATAATTTTCTAAATTTATTTTAATAAATTAATATTTTATTTAAATTTATAGATAATGTTTATTTATTATTAGGTTTGTATTACATTTTATGATATGTGTATCATATACACATATGTGTGTACGTTCACGTGCAACATAGTATGGTGTACATGGTTTGACATGCCTATATATAGATGTTGGGATTTACACCGCAATAGACATGTTATCCCTTCTATATACATGAGTGTTGTCAATATATATGTATATATATAATTTTATAAAGAGCTATAATTTAATACAAAGAACTATGATTTTCAAATTCAAATTTAGATCAAGGTCTAGATCTATAAAAAGACACACATGATATTTTCAAATTCAAAACAATTTATATAAATATATATTAATTTAGTAAATACATAATGTATTTCGTAATATGTTAACTAAAATATAACAATTAATTTTTTATTTATTAAATGATATTTAAATATTTTACATTTGTAAATTTATACAAATAAAAAATATACAAATTTATAATAAAGTATCATTTATATATACACATTAATGATAATTATACTAATCAAACTGCTTCGGCCAGAGACTTTGACTTTAAGTTGACTGTGATGCTAACTCATATAACCGAGGAGGCAAATCCTCTCTTGCATGGTGTTTTACTTCTGATGCTTCCACTCGATCCAACTATAGTCGTTCGATGGATGATGTGCCACGATTTAACTATAATCAAAGCGGAACTTCCACGTTGAGGTTTAACGTTATTCTCAAGTCAAGAGAATTGTGTAATTTTGTCACATCGACATTTTCTGTTTGACCTTAGATACATTAACCAACAAAAAACTATCGAATCAGTCATTCCATAGTTATCTAATAACTATCGGTACGTAACCCTTGGTTCCCTCAACGGTTATGAGTAATACACTGCCCAATATTTGGAGAGCATTACATATTATGGTCTCAATAGATGTATCAATATCCAGCCTCGATACACTTGACTAGGAATATATAAGACGGTATGTTTGATTTCAATGTGATAAATTACTCATGGTTACGACACTTTGCAACTACTATCACAAAAATTAACATTTATGCATTTTCTATTAAATATACCTTTAATTAAATTAATTAATATGAAACATTATATCAAGTATACAATAGAAAGAAAACACCTTTTATTTTGAACAAATTAGATATCGAGTTAGATATATGTGACAAAGTACATAATTTCCCTAGGGCATACCCTTAACTCTATCAATCTCTACTTATACTTGGGGCCAATCGTGGAATCTCTATCATCCCTTCGACCAGTTTGATGAGAACTGGTCGAGTTAAACCCTTCGTGAACAGATCTGCTATATTTTTTAAATATCTACTCTATGAATTAACTCTCTTCGATGTTGATAAACTACCTTTATCATGTGAAACTAGTTGGAGTATGTTTCTTGACTAGTAGTAACATCTTATCACTACATTGTTATCATATAACAATCATGTAGTATTCTTAATACTTTGGAATCACCCCTAACTCAGTTATAATTTTGTGCATCTATATTTTTACATTGCTTTTATCATGGCGATATACGAGGTGATGTAATAGCACTTTCCTTAAATCAGCCACAATGTTTCATTTGGAATATTTCTAACATAAAGCTTCTTAATTAAGGTTTGAACATGAATTTAAGATTGACATATTATACCTAATATCACTTATGAAGTCCGAGTCCAAATACTTCCTCATAAGGAGATTGTTGTTTCTATAAACAATTCTTTAGTATTTTTAAAATACTCGAGAACACTTTAAACTATAATCTAGAGATTTTAATTTAGATTTGATACTCACTTAATGCATCAAATATATAAGCAAATTAGGACGTACACAATATAGCATATATGATCATTCCTATTGTCAATACATAAGGAATTCATCTTACATGTTCCACATTAAACAATTTAATATGGTGTCTATGCATATTGTTTGGAACACTCCCAACACCTTTTTATACCGATTATAAAAGATATCGTTCATAAATCCAATGACACAATCTTCCTCTGCATTTTGATTGAAAATCAAACTATTTGATATTTTCTATCAAAATACTTATTCAATTCTAATGCTTTTTCCCTCCTTTACCTTCTCTCCTAAAATAAAACAGATTTTGGCGTCAAAATTGGCCACCAACACCAAATTATGTAAAAGCACCAACATCCAATCCAATCATAGAAATGTGAAGAGAAAGAAACGAAGAACAAAATTAAAACAATCAGAAAGCAAGTAAAGGGAGACAAGATTTATAGTGATTCGGCTAACTCCGGCCTACGCCCACTCCCAAATAATTCTTTTTATTATACTGAAGTTTGTTTACAGTTACAGTTCGAAATCTAGAATCAAATTGGTAGAGTGCGGCCTAGGTCGAAGATAAAGAGAAGCAGAAAGAAGATCTTTTTCCTGATGCCATGCCTGTTGTATTTATAAGGGAAGACGTGCACGGATCGGGCTAAAATTTTGACAGAAGGTTTCGGAGACCAAGACGAGGCCACCTAAAAACATCCTGGCCCATTGGGGCCTAGAATAGAGATCGGTACCGATCCCTATTAGTGTGTCCAAATGGGCTGCAATCCCTATGAGGGGTGCCCCATGATGCTAGATACTTACCCTCCAAATTTCGTGTCATTTCAACTTACGGTTTGTGAGATATCGCATTTTCTGTAAAGTGGTGTTGCTTGAATTCTGATTTCTACCAATCCCTCTAGAGGGATAGGTACCAATCCCTCCAATCTCTTCTAAATACCATGCGATCCCTAAGGGAGCTTCTCCATGTTGTATTATGATTAGCCGCTAAGTTTCATGCTAATTGAATTAGTAGAACTCGAGTTATTGATCAATCTTTGTTGCAATAAGTTGTGAAGGTTGATTATAGCCGATCCCTATGGAAGGATAGGTACTGATCCCTTCAACTTGCTCCAAATGATATGGGGTGTTCCATATGTTGTAATTAGCTTGTGCTCCAATTTTCATGTCAATTGGATCAGTAGATATTGAGATATTGACTAATCACTACCAGAATTTGAATATAGCCGACCCCTACAAGGGAAGAGTGCCGACTCCTATAGAGGGATCGGTACTGATCCTTTCAAGTTGCATGTTTAGGGGTGCGACCCCTAGGGTGAACTCTTAGGGTCCCTTCTTCCTATTCCTAGAGTTTCACTTTGATCCTCTTGTTGTTGTTGAGTTATCAATTGTTTTTTATCGAAATGAACTTGCTCCCATGTGTTGAACCATATTCCATACTTCGAACATTCTACCTTGCATACCTATCAATTCCATTCAATCTCGACTTCATGTTATTATTTGTGCTTGATTTATGCGTCTCACAATCATCACTCTGGACTCATCGGCCTCAATAATCGTGAAGTCTATTGGGTTAAATCCGCCTGTATACTACCTTGGAAAAAGGTGGGTTAACACTTTGCCCCCCAAAACATTCCTTGCGAGAGGATGGTGTGTTTTGATTGCCGTAAATCCAAAATCCATGATCCATTGATAGTCGTCTTTTCCAATCCAGAATCCAATCCTTGCCAATCCAAACCCCCGATCTCTCTGGATCGTTAGTGAAATCCATGATTGTTCCGAGTCGATATTCAATTCCAAATACATTCCAAATCCTTAGCCGAATCCATATCTATCCAAAGCCAATAGCCAAATCTATGATCATACTGGATCGTTTGCCAAATCCAAAACCTCGATCTCACTGGATCCTTGCCGAACACAATCCATATTCGACGATCTGGGTAAGCTGATCCATCGTGTTTGAGCGAAGCGACCTACCCCTTACCAGACATAGTCATACCTGACGACCTTGATATCTCCGGATTCTTGCCGAGCACAATCCATACTCGATCCTGGGTATGTCGATCCATCGCGTTCAAGCGAAGCGACCTACCCCTTGCCATGTATAGTCCATACCTGATGACCTTGATCTCTCCGAATCCTTGCCAAGCACAATCCATACTCGATGACCTGAGTTGGCCGATCCATCGCATTCGAGCAAAGCGACATACCCCTTGCCAGACATAGTCCATACTTGACAACTCGTGTTATCTATTACATTGATCCAAATTAAACATTCCTAAGTCCATTTGCAAAAATATAAAATAAGTGTCCATACAACCAATAAACCAGAGTTCGAAGCAAACAAGAAGAAAAAATAAGAAAAGGAAAAACTAATTTTATAAACCCTAGCACTATGGTTTATCATCTCAGAGCATGCCTAGGGACCGTCCTTGATCCCGTACATGTGTAAGTGACTTAGCCATCCTACTGCATAGTTTGTTACTTATTCCATCCCATCCCTATCAATTGATGACAAGTTGATGATGATGCCTTGATCCAGTGCCATTTTCATTGGAGATGGACGGTGGTTGCTCCAGCTCCACCGCCGCAGCCCGAGTCCTTACATATTACTGTAACCAACCATTCCTCACGTGTTCCTCAATTGTATCCTTCAAATGTCTGTAGTCATTTGTATTGTGCCCATCCAACTCATGGAATAGGCAGCGCTTTCCTGATGTTCGTTCGCTTTCAGAGGGTTCCCTCCTTGCCGGTCTTCGATACGAAAGGCATCCTCGAGTATCTAGATATATCCATTCTAGTGTTTCATTCAATTCCGAGTAAGAAGAGAATTTGGGTTACCCCATTTGTCACTTCAATCCATCGAAGCTATAATTTATGTTCCGTTTACCCTTGTCCTTTCCTGAGCTTTCACCGGGTGGCTCTCCACCTCATATCGTATTAACTTTCGTTGCCTCTTTATCAGCTTTCACATCTTCTTGTCGTAGAAACCTTTCTGCTTCATGGTAGAATTCCCCGAGATCCATCGGTGGATCCCGTATCAGTGATATCTTAAAATTTGAATTATCTGCAACTCCTGACACTGCCGCCATTAAAACCATCGACGGATCTGGTCGATCCACTGAAACATCTGCCACATTGAACCTGGTTAAGAAATTCTTGAGTGATTCTCTTGCCTACTGCTTTACTCATGTCAATGTCATCACATTCTTGGGTCTCATAATGTGAACTCGAAACTGCTTCATAAATCTTTTGAGCAATTTCGTCCATGTGCTAATAAAATCGCTCTCCAACTGACTGAACCATAGCGCAGCTACATCCGTTAAGTACATAGGGAAGCATCGTGCCAGGACTTCTTCCGAATCCCTTAGTACTTCCATGTGCCGTATATACCTCATCATATGCATAGTTGGATCTAACTTTCAATTATAAGCTTCCAGTATCGGTAGTTTGAATTATAGTGGATTCCTAGCATTCCTTATATTGGGAGCGAATGGACTTCTGTTTACATCCTCCGGATCCCTGTTCACTTCTCCATGCATAGCTCGCCTGATCGTCTCTGCAAATCTATCATTGTCTTTCAGTGGTAGTCTCTTATCATCATGTCCAATCTGTCCCTAAGTCTACGAGGGAATTTTGGAACGTATTCCTCTGGACGAGCATCCAAATTCTGATTCGCATCAAGCTCCATAGGATTGACCGCAGATCCTCCAGCATTACGATTGACCAGACCGGAGGGAATGCTCCCATGTCTTTAGGGATCGGTGCCAATCCCTCTGGAGGGATCAGTGCCGATCCCTCTAAGATGGCCGAGGACTGCCCCCGACTGCTTTGTTCCACTCCTTTGCCCAATAGCTCCGTCTCCATGCTCCCGATTCCGATTTCCAACGAATCTTTCCGCCTCAACTCCTTGATTCATAGCTCTAGTAGTCCCAGTCGTTACAACTCTTTGGTTTTGCATTCCAGCGGCTCCTATGGCTCCAGCCTATCCGATCTGTAGGAGTATATTCTGCATCATCTCCTCCTGTCTTTTCAGCATCCATTCCTGCATAGTGTCTATTATTGTTCCCATTTCATCTCTGGTGATGTAGATAGATGTTTGATTAGCTCTAGCTCCTAAGGAAGCCTCATGACTCCCTTCATGATGGCTTCTATTCGCTACATGTCTCCTTGTTGATTGTCTCACCATTGCTCCAAATCCAAACTCTCTAATTGATTCCATATCTGAACTCAAAATCCACGGGGGCTAGCTTTCTCAATGAAAGCACCAAAATGTTGGCGTCAAAATTGGCCGCCAACACCCAATTATATAAAAGCACCAATATCCAGTCCAATCATAGAAATACGAAGAGAAATAAATGAAGAAACAATCAGAAAGCAAGTAAAAAGAGACAAGATTTATAGTGGTTCGGCTAACTTCGTCATACGTCCACTCCCAAATAATCCTTTTATTATACTGAAGTTTGTTTATAGTTACAATCCAAAATTAAGAATCAAATTGGCAGAGTGTAGCCTAGGTCAAAGATAAAGAGGATCCTTTTTCTGACGCCATGCCTGTTGTATTTATAAGGGAAGACGTGAACGGATCGGGTTAAAATTTTGACAGAACGTTTGGGAGACCAAGACGAGGCCATGTAAAAATTTCCAGGCCCATTAGGGCCCATAATAGGGATCGGTACTGATCCCTATTAGCATGTCCAAATGGGCTACAATCCCTATAAGGGGTTCCCCATGATTCTAGCTACTTACCCTCCAAATTTCATGTCATTTCGACTTATGGTTTGTGAGATATCGCGTTTCCTGTGAAGTGGTGTTTTAGGAATTCTGATTTCTTCCAATCCCTCCAATCTCTTCTAAATACTATGCGATCCCTAAGGGAGCTTCTCCATGTTGTATTATGCTTAGTCACTAAGTTTCCGCCAATTGGATTAGTAGAACTCGAGTTATTGATCAATCTTTGTTGCAATAAGTTGTAAAGACTGATTATAGCTGATCCCTATGGAGGGATAGGTAACGATCCCTTCAACTTGCTCCAAATGATATGGGGTATTCCATATGTTGTAATTAGCTTATGCTCCAATTTTCATGTCGATTGGATCAGTAGATATTGAGATATTGACTAATCACTGCCAAAATTTGAATATAGCCGACCCCTATGGAGGGATTGGTACATATCCTTTCAAGTTGCATGTTTTGGGGTGCGACCCCTAGGGTGAACTCCCTAGGGTCCCTTCTTCCTGTTCCTAGAGTTTCACTTTGATCCCTCTTGTGGTTGTTGAGTTATTAATTGTTTTCTATCGAAATGAACTTGCTCTCATGCGTTGAATCATATTCCATACTTCGAACATTCTATCGAAATGAACTTGTTCATCATGTTGATTGACTTCACTGCAATTTTTTCTACTCCTTGACTGTTCGAACTGCTTCACTGATTTTTGAAACATTGTATATATTTGTCACTACAAATAAACTTGTAATTGTCCATTGTAGTCATTTCTGCTGCTTTGTATTCATGTTAGCTCATTTTGGATTCACTGTTGCATATGTATCTGTTCATGTTGATTTGAGTCTTGTTCCAATTGCTTTGTACATGTCTACTGTTGAACTTCTGAGCCTCTAAACTGATATATGTATACATGCTTACATATATGTATATATGTAATTGTGCTTCAATTGATTTGAACTTGTTTTTAAAGTCTGCTCTGGTTTTTTGCCTTTGTTCTTCATAAGCATTGCACATCCACACTAGTCTGGTTCATCATTCTCTGGAGTCTTGTTTCACTTGCATGTGTTGAGTACATTTCTAGTGGAGTTTGAGTCTGGTTCTGGTTAATACTTCATGTGTACTGCCCTTTGTACATGTTGTAACTAGTTCACCACCTTGTCATGTTAGTATGTTGAACTGAGCATGTTTGTTGCTTTCTTCTGATTCATGTGCACTGGCTTGTTGTACATGTTGATTGTTTGTACTGATTTTGATTTGTTTCTGACATTTCATTGCTCTATTTCACCACTTTGACTCTGCATTGTTGTCATGTGATCTGGTTTCATATGCATTTTGGTTATAGTCTGGTTGTGTTACAGTCTGGTTTGTGTTTCAGGTCGCTTTGTATTTATCTTGAGTTCATTTTGTGGTCTGGTTGAATTGTTGCTGTCTTGTTGCATGTTCATATTCATGTTGCATTACCGGTTCATTTTGTTCCTGTCTCTGAACAGATTTTAGTCTAGCCTGGTTGAACTGATATATGTTCTAATACATTGTTGTCTATATGTGAGTGCATTTTGTTTCACTGGCTTGCTTGGTTCACTGGAAATCTGGTCTAGTCTCATTCTTGTTTGGTTGCCACTGTTACTTGAAGTGGTTTTGGTTGAGGCTTCACTTGCATGCTCTGACTGGTGTTCACTGCATATATATGAGTCTGATTCATTTTAGAGTGGTCTGAATCTTTTTGCATATTGTCCATATGTGGAGTTATATCCCTTTGTTGTATTGTCTTCGAGTTAAATTGATAGCTGCTTTGAGTCATTTCAATTTTCTGAACTAAATTTTGTTTGCACGCACCTGAGTTGAATCCAGCTTATGCTAGGGTTTGACCTTGTGCTCACCTGTCCCTACAATTATATCAAGCAAGTGTATATCGGTGTGCATGGCCTTATGGCATGTACAGTGATACACTGTGCATGTCACAAGTTGTTCATGTATAATGAATTCAAAAGAAATGATGACGAACAACCCAAATAACTGAGGCAAAACACACACTTTAATTTGTACTGCAAAATATTTTCTTTTTCGATTTTACTGCGTCAATGTTTATTTTGCAGATAGCTCGGATGCTGGATTCAAGCTGGAACAAAGTTGAAGATCAAATATACGAGTGTTGAGTGAATATGTAGTGATGTCAAAATTGTAAATTGAAATTTGTGATGTAATCGAAAAACGTATATATGCAGTGAGATCAAATTTGTACTATTTTGAATTTGTAATAAAATATTTGTTTGAATAAAATATTTGTTTGAATATGAATTTTGTGTTATTTATTTTATTCAACAAATATTTATTTAATTATGTGACAAATAAAATAATACAATAACAAATAAATTTAAACGAATATATATATATATATATGTTTATTATCATCAAACAAAAATCATATACTAGCATATTCAACAATCTCCCCCTTTTGATGATAACAAACATATATTAAGATTTTGACTCTATTAAATGTATTTGGTTTTGATGAATTCCATTAGCTCCCCTACTTGAATACTCCCTCTCTACAACAAAGCTCCCCTTCATATATGCATGAAAATAAATAAAAATATACAAATGAACCTAGATGAGAATATGCAAACAAAATATTTGAACTTATTTGCCAAAATCTTAACTTTTCTCTCCCTCTTTTGTTATCAGCAAAAGAGTAATAGTGTTAGAAAAATAGAGATAAAGTGATAGACATTAATACAACATTAATGCCAATCGAGTATAAATATTAAATTTCAATAAAAAAATCAAACAAAAATCATAAATACTCTGTTAGGCGCATATTCCGCTTTAGAGTGATAAGGGTGATGTCGGTATATAAACCATATAGTTGTATCTATTTGTGGTATATTTATGACACGAATTTGAATAATTACTAAACATGCATAACTGTTAGGACTTTTAAATGAGATTAGTAGTATTCCTGGTTTTATTTTTTATTTAAAAAAAATGAATTTCAAGTGTCTTCTAACCATGCATAACCGTGAGGACTTTTAAATGGGATTAGAATCAACTCGTCTATTTAATAATCAATTTTGATATGTGTTCCATACATGCATAACCGTAAGGACTTTTAAATGAGCATGGAAGCACATAATCAAAAATTCCAAGTAATTCACCCATGCATAACCATAAGGACTTTTAAATGAAAGTGAATACTTTGGATATTTATTGCTAATTAATTTTAAAATAAAATGAATAATTTCCTATTTAAAATACCACATTTTGACATACTATATTGGATTTCGATGAGTGATGGTCGTTAGAAATATGATAGAAATAGAGATGGTCATGGAATTTTTACCAATCAAAGTTATTATAAATTTTGTTTAAATTTTTAAAGAAATGTACTAAATATACCGTTTCAAGTCAAAATATATGATTAACATCAACACTCGTCACTTTTTCAGTCACTATTTATTATTTCGATAATCAGTAGGGAGTCAGATTAGTTAATGTATTCATTTACGATCAAATCCAAAAATAAATATAAAATCAAATTTCTAAAATATCTAATCTGAAATGAAGTCAATAAAAACTATTTTCTGAAAGGGGTTTTATAAAAAAATGTCTGCTAATTGAAAATCAGTTGAAATGAAAAATATGCATACATTTTCTTTGAAAATGTGATGAAACTAATAAATATCTCAACATAAAATACATTCTACTAGTAATTTTTCTATCAACTAGGCTACTAGTGTAATCTACATCTAAATTCCCCTTTGATTCAAAGTTATCATTAGATAGATATTATAGACCAAATCGTGAAGTGTGCAACAAATACCTTATAATCATTTTACAGCTTTTAAAATGTGATTCCTTAAGGATTTGATTGAAAACGTGTACATAAACAACTAGTGAACATAGTGTCAGATCTAGAAGCAGTAAGATAAACAAATATATCCACGTGTACCTAGAGTAATCATCAACCAACACAAGACACTATCTCTTACCACCTAAACTTTCAATATCATCAGTCCACAAGAATCTATATGAATTAGTTCAAGGATGAAAAGATGATTGGTCAACATTTTGGCATAATTCAGAATCAAAATCTACATTCATTTCCTTATCACATAACTGGCTGATTTAAGTCAGATTATGGTGCATATTTTCAACATATAATATATTGTTCAAGATAAATATACCGTTCCCTATTTTACATTTACCAATAATTTTTCGTTGTTACCCATTGTGACTCTGCTACCATTATGCTAGGCTAAGGAACTTTGATTTGTCGCCCATCGTGTGCCTGGAACAGCCATAATCCAAGTAACATTGTTGTTGTTCCTTAGCCTGCCACCACACCTACACGAGAAAAGATTTTTGTGACCTATTTGTTTTTATAGGTCCATGATTGTTAGTGACAAGCAATTTAGAAAAACAAGTTTGTTTAGAACCAAAGTAGTTTATATTTGTTCCTTTTGGCACCCAGATTTGTTTGATTTTAAGAAATCTAACATTCGTGCCTTTTGGAACCCAAATAGGTATGGTTTTCGTGTGTTTGGATCTAAACCAGCAATTGTTTTGATTGTGTCCATTTTTTCTACAAATCGTGCACTTGGAGTTGGCTTGATTAATTTCACTTCTAACACGTTCAGATTGAGTATACCCAAGTCCTTGTCTAATAGGATTAACAGTTTGTTTCCCTAATAACATATAGTGATTTTTCTCCTTTGGAGAATTTCTCTAAAGTTGTAGACAATTGTTGGAATTGTGTTTTGAGAGATTCATTTTCATTCAATAACAAAGTGCACTTTTTGATAGAATTTTCTCTCCTAGTATTTTCACTTTCTTTCAAAATCAAAATTTCAGTTTCAAGTGATTTAATTTTAGTTTCTGATTTTTTAATTTCTTCTTCGAATGATGGACACTTATCACACTTAGGGCTCTTATTTCGATAGTTTTTAACCAATTGATCAAGCTGCTTATTTAGTTCTATCAAACTATCCTTTGGTGATTCAAGTTTAGCGTACTTCTCCCTAAGTCTTTCAAAATAGTCATTTACCTCATGAAAATAAATAAGTAACTCTGAGTGAGTGAGTTTTGATACCTCGCTTCGCTCATCGTCATCGCTGTCAGTTGTTTCTCCTTGAAGACACAGATTTCCTTTTTCACTCTCACTGCCAGTGCTTTTATCAGCTTCATCAGTTTCATCCCAAGTAGCTGCAAAAGTTCTCCCTTTTGGTTTCTTTCCTTGGCCGAGTCGATTCTGAGGACAATTGGGCTTGATATGACCAGGTTTATTGTAGTGTGACAAATGATCTCCTGCTCTTTTGAGTTGTCTAAAACTTTGATGATTCTATTCTTTGGTTGTTGATTTAGGGCAGGATGTCCATATTTTCGGTTCCATCTTTTGAATCTCTTTATTATCAGTGCCAATTCAGCCACTTCATCATCATCATCGTCATCATCACTTTCTGTTGTTCCTTTGAGAGCTATTGATTTCTTTCGCGTATCACCTCCTTCACGTTCTTCCTTGAATTTGATTTCTAGCTCATAAGTTATGAGATTTCCGATGAGTTCTTCGACTTTAACTTGTTTCAAATCTTTTGATTCTTGAATGGCAGTGACTTTTGCTTCAAAATTTCATGGTAGAATTCTGAGGATTTTTTGAACTATTTCCAATTCCGTGTATGGTTTTCCGAGAGCTTTTGATTTGTATACAAGATTAGAAAGCCGTCCATACATTTCTTTGACACTTTTATCCTTTGCCATTGTGAAGTTTTCGTATTCGCTACTGAGCGTGGCAAGGCGAGATTCTTTGACGTGAGAGGTTCCTTCGTGAGTCACTTCAAGTGTATGCCAAATTTCCTGCGCAATTAGACAATGTGAGACAATATTAAATTCAATTTGATCTAATGAATAAATAATAGAATTCAAAGCTTTAGCATTAGCATTTTGCAATTTATTTTCTAGATCTGTCCATTGATCCATGGGTTTTTCAACTTCTTGATTATCTACTATAATTGTTGGTGTCCTATATCTTGTTTCAACAATATTCCAAGCATCAATGGTTTTCAGAAAAATTTTCATTCTATTTTTCCAATATGCATATTCACCATTGAACATCGGTGGCCTAACTATGGACTGACCCTCAGCAAAAGCATTATTAAAAGAAGCCACTAAAAAAATCAAAATTTTAAAACAAAAATTGGTTTTTGAAAATTCAAATTTTTAAAACAAAAGAATGGTTTTTGTTCCTAGCTCTGATACCACTTGTAGGATCATTTTCACCCTAGAAGGGGGGTGAATAAGGTGATACTAATAATAATAAAAATTAATGCGGAAATAAATATAATAATTGCAGCACAGATAATAGCAGAATAATAAAAGCAGAAATAGAACAACATAGATTTATCCAGCTTCGGCAAACCCTGCCTACGTGCTGCCCCCAAGATTTCTACTAGAAATTAAGTAGTCGGACGCTTACACACATAAACTTGTGACATCCGCTAATGACTAACCTAACTCTACGCTCAAAACCCTTCCATAACTCAGCCATCGAGTTGCGAATTCTCAAACTACGCCTCGTAGTTTGTACATAGTCACACGAGTAGAAAGTTACACAATTTAACAGGAAAATTACAAATAAAACTAAAACAAGATAGAAAACAAAACCCTATTTTTTAAAACTTTAAGCCCAAAATAAATGAGACCGACCCACTTAATATATTAAAAAAACTCTCTCTCCCTTTTCTACTCTCTTTGGCCAAAAGAAATGAAAGCGTTCCTTTTTATTTTGCTGCCGCCTGCTTTGTTCGTGGCATTTATTTTTGCGATCTGAATTAGGGCTTTGTTCAATTGATGATGCCGCTTAGAAGTGATCGACTGAGAGTATGCTTTCACATGATTGGCTTCGTCGATCGATTCTCTGGCCTTGATAGTTCTCTGCGGCTTCTATTATGTCGAGCTTGAATGTATAAGATTGGTATGTGATTTTTGCCCCTTTTTCAATTTTGATTGTGCTCGACTTCGATTCAAGTTTCATGATTTATTGCTCTGCTATTTTCTTGAACTCGAATCCCTGGTTTGCCAGTGATGAAATTGGGTTGGATTTATAGGGATGAAAGCCCTATAATTTAGTTTGTATAATTTGGTTTGAATTTTTCTTGATTTTAGCATATACATTGATTTGTGCTTGAACGATGGTGATAATACTGACTTGTTCTTCGTTGATACATTTGAACTGCCTTGCGTTCTTTCTCCTACGACTTCGGCATTTGAATTTTTGAGATAAAATCTGATTTTATGACTTTTGACTTCGTGAAGATTGACTTGTTCAATTCACTGACTTGTTGGATTCGTGTACTTTCATCTTGCATCTGATAATTTTCCATGGCTTGATTTTCTTTATTTCTTGACCAATGTTCACACTGCTACTATTCATCATGTTGATTAACTTCATTGCAATTTTTTCTACTCCTTGACTGTTCGAACTGCTTCACTGATTGTTGAAACATTGTATATATTTGTCACTGCATATAAACTTGTATTTGTCCATTGTAGTCATTTCTGCTGCTTTGTATTCATGTTAGCTCATTTTGGATTCACTGTTGCATATGTATTTGTTCATGTTGATTTTAGTCTTGTTCCTGTTGCTTTGTACATGTCTACTATTGAACTTTTGAGCCTCTGAAATGATATATGTATACATGATTACATATATGTATATATGTAACTGTGCTTGAATTGATTTGAACTTGTTTTTAAAGTCTGCTCTAGTTTTTTTTGCCTTTTTTGTTCATGAGCATTGCACATCCACACTGGTCTGGTTCATTATTCTCTGGAGTCTTGTTTCACTTGCATGTGTTGAGTACATTTCTAGTGGAGTTTGAGTCTTGTTCTGGTTAATACTTCATGTGTACTGCCCTTTGTACATGTTGTAACTAGTTCACCACCTTGTTATGTGAGTATGTTGAACTGAGCATGTTTGTTGCTTTCTTCTGATTCATGTGCACTGGCTTGTTGTACATGCTGATTGTTTGTATTGATTTTGATTTGTTTCTGACATTTCGTTGCTCTATTTCACCACTTTGAGTCTGCATTGTTGTCATGTGATCTGGCTGCATATGCATTATGGTTATAGTCTGGTTGTGTTGCAGTCTGGTTTGGGTTTCAGGTCACTTTGTATTTATCTTGAGTTCATTTTGTGGTCTAGTTGAATTGTCGCTATCTTGTTGCATGTTCATCTTCATGTTGCATTACTGGTTCATTTTGTTCCTGTCTCTGAACAGATTTTGGTCTGGTCTGGTTGAACTGATATATGTTCTAATGCATTGTTGTCTATATGTGAGTGCATTTTGTTTCATTGGCTTGCTTGGTTCACTGGAAATCTGGTCTAGTCTCATTCTTGTTTGGTTGCCACTGTTACTTGAAGTGGTTTTGGTTGAGGCTTCACTTGCATGCTCTGACTGGTGTTCACTGCATATATATGAGTTTGATTCCTTTTAGAGTGGTCTGAAGCTTTTTGCATATTGTCCATATGTGGAGTTACATCCCTTTGTTGTATTGTCTTCGAGTTAAATTGATAGTTGCTTTGAGTCATTTTAGCTTTCTGAACTGAATTTTGTTTGCACGCACCTGAGTTGAATCCAGCTTATGCTAGGGTTTGACCTTGTGCTCACCTGTCCCTACAGTTATATCAAGCAAGTGTATATCGGTGTGCATGGCCTTGTGACATGTACAGTGATACACTGTGCATGTCACAAGTTGTTCATGTATAATGAATTCAAAAGAAATGATGACGAACAACCCAAATAACTGAGGCAAAACACACACTTTAATTTGTACTGCAAAATATTTTCTTTTTCAATTTTACTCCGTCAATGTTTATTTTGCAGATAGCTCGGATGCTGGATTCAAGCTGGAACAAAGTTGAAGATCAAATATACGAGTGTTTAGTGAATATGTAGTGATGTCAAAATTGTAAATTGAAATTCGTGATGTAATCGAAAAATGTATATATGCACTGAGATCAAAATTTGTACTATTTTGAATTTGTAATAAAATATTTGTTTGAATATGAATTCTGTGTTATTTATTTTATTCAACAAATATTTATTTAATTATATGAAAAATAAAATAATACAATAACAAATACATTTAAACGAATATATATGTTTATTATCATCAAACAAAAATCATATACTAGCATATTCAACGGATAGGCATATGTATATATGTAGTTGTGCCTTAGGTAAGGATAAGCATATCATATCCTCACCTGTATTAATTAATTAAATAACAGACATAACATTAAATAGAAGCCAAATTGGCATAAGTTTATGTTTTGGGTAATGTATGTAACTTTTCCAATCACCAGAACGTTGTTTTGACCTCCTCCTCATTACAACCCATTGGATAAATTTTAGAGGAATAGGACGTTGAAACTGACGGAGCGATTGACGGAGAATTATTCTTTCTCATGCTCGATTCTTGGTGAGGCTTGTGGATGTCCATGGGATGCAGTTGATTCTGAAGTTATAGCCTCGATTGGGATTTGATCTTGTTACCCTTCTTCCGCTATGAGTTTTATTTGATCAATTTATGATATACTTATGTTGTTACATGTTACCCCAACTAATAGTCTGTACTCTAATGGACATGGGTTTCGATTTTTGTCAAAATTCAAGCCCGTTAAGGTGTGGGTTGTTACAGTCCTCACTGACTTTGAGACACTTTGGTTGTAATGTCCAAACAATCTAATTCAAATCATTACTTAGAATTTTCTGTTTCAACATACATGTACCAAAATGCAAAGTCGTATCAAGCGATAATTTTGTGAGTAAAATCTGAATTAACTTGAGTACATCGAAGGACAAATCTGTTACGTTAATTTCAACAATTGAAATTTACGATGCTTGCTCATTAAATTCCAACCCCATTAGTCTTTCTCTTGAAGACACATTACGGTCAATGGATCATATCCCTTCAAGTAAATCTATCAAAATCAAATTTTGATAATGCCTTGAATCCATTTCAGATTTGTGCATCATTCCATATTGTAGAGTCAATACTCTTAATGGTTTAATTGAAAATTGAGGATTATCTATTCTTGACATTGATAAGAAACTCATAGTTTCTCGTTTTAATGTGTAAGAATACTTATTAGACATTCTAATGCATAGTGCTTATTTAGGTTTTGTTAATTTCATTTCATTCCTTGTAATCAATTTTATCCTTTGATCATATCCAAACCCATTTTCCTACCAATAATTTATAAAAAAATCATTCGCTATGATTTTTGTATTTCTTGAAACAATAATTGTTTCGTAGTTCAATGGAATGAGTATTCATCAACATTTTATGAATTGCCTTATATATATATATATAACTAATTTGGTTTTCAGTTTACAATACTTATGTACAAAATATATGGTCATCCAATGACTATCGTTTCCAAAATTCTATTGGGCGATTCATACAATATCACTCAAGTACGGTTATTATGTGTAGTCCTTCGACTCGCACAACCTACCAACTCCTTGGTCTAGTATATGTTGGGGTTTCTTATAAACCCTAATTTTGTAGGATTTTATAAAATATTGTTTAGATGAAATTAATCTTAACCTTGTGTACTACTCTTAAGTACACGACCTTAAAGAAAGAAGTTAACTCAACTTCACTCACAATTAATCATACTTTGTCCAACAAAGTTCGATTACTCCTTATCGATACATTATTATGTATCATAGGAAGGAGTGACTTTTGAGATTGAATCTTTATTCATTCTTAGGTACATATGGAACTCTTTCCAATATACCCACATATTCGATCAAATCGAATCAAATGTATTTGGATTGCATGTTATTTACTTATGTCTTATATTCTATGATCTTACCATAGACATATTATACATGTATCAAATACACATGTTTATGTTGGTGATAAATCATCAACAAATATAATGAAATGCATGGAATCATTTTGGAATTAATAGACCTTCGGTTGCATACATCTATATGTATCAATCCAGAGAGTTCATCAACTCTTTTAATGCTCCACTGAGTGGATGCTTTGTCGTTTATTGTTTGAGATGCAATTTACTAGCACCATATGATTCATAATCATATAATAAAAGAATTATTTCTCCAAACTTTGGCTTAGTCCACAATTCCAAAATAATCGCAAATAAATTGAGATACTTCTGTATTTTTCAATGCATCACAATTACCACTATTATAGTTTTAATTTATAACGAATATTCATAATATTTATATTGAAATAAAACTATGTTTATTTTTTAGTCAAAACTGAAAATAGTTATTATTTCATAAATAAAGTTTGGTACATTTCACGTAAACAATTTTCGTAACTTGATGTGACGAATAAGTGTTATATGGCATGCTCCTACTATTTCTGCCATTATTATAATAGCGTATAAAATACGAAGCTCCATATAGTCACTTAATATAGGCTATTTATTTCATTTATTGTAACTGGTTTACAGTCAAGAATTTTTAGATCAAATATCTTTAATTCAAAGAAATAAATCTCATAGAAAATAAATGTGAAAATACATTTTGGAATAAAAACAATTTCTCATTCCAATTTTTAAGTATCAATTATTATTTTATAATTCTTATTTCCAATGTTTATATATGAAGCAGAAGTGACCATTCACTCCCTTCATCCCAACCGTGCCTTAGGTTACATACACTTTTGTACATTTGATTTCCTTTTTAAACGGTCGAACCATTCAATGGAAATCCTTACTGCAATATTATAACAAACTCTTTACAAAAGTGCATTTGGTCACCTTTACTTTTAAGGATATAAAATAAATTGCAATTTACGTAAACTGATCAAATTGACATTTCATGATCGGATTCTTAGATCTATCTTGTAGCATTTGGTCCATTGTTACTTTTAATGCAACAAGATTATTATCGTAATCAATCATATTGAGTACACGATCTCACACTATAGTTTACTTGCTTATTTGAATGAACTAATTTCATTGAGGCTTCGTACACTACGAATTGTGACCGTACCATATAACATTTTTATGTGACAGTATATGGATCAAATTTCCATATTCTTGCATTGCTTTTAGAGCTCGAAACTAATTGAAGACAATACGCATTCTCGAGCAAGAAAACTCACAAGTGACAAGTTACAAACGTATTTAGTGGTTGTATAATTAGGCGCTTTCATTGGTCAACATGAAAACATTTACTGGTTAGTATATTTAATATTTCTTTGTCAAATTTTAATTCAATTCATTTGTATATTTTAATTGATAAACATTTTATCAATTATATTAATTGCACAACTTTATCAATGTAGATTATTATAACTTTATTTAGTGGATGTTCTTACAATATTAGAAAGATTAAATGTTACCATTTCATTTTTCTAATAAGGCTTCCACTAGTCTTTTATGTTTTTTCAAATCCTAAGACAAAACATAGAAGTCTTTTGACTTCACTAGTGGATGTTAGGACTCATATACCTTGCGATTCTGACCTTGAGAAAAGCTCAACAAATCAAACTTCCATATATGATGGATAACTCCTTATTGGTTGTATCATATATAGCTCCTAACCCGTGGTTCCATATCTTAATCTCATTTTTACCTTGAAGAAAGCTCAACAAGTAAAAAGAGATTATTCACTCATACCTATCATTTTGCGACGGCCTTAAATATACTATACATGCCTTGAGGAAAGCTCAACAAATATTTATAAGTATCTTACCTCGTTTAGCCTATGCATTAATAATACTACACATAATATCTCTAGCTTGAGGAAAGCTCGACAACTAAAGAGTATGCAAATAATTTATTAATGTATAAATGGTATATAAAAACTTTATATTAAAGATTCATAATCTTCAATATATTATATCGAGTGATATTGACTTATGGAATAATGTATTTCTTATTAAATACCCTCGTGATTCAAATGTATGACACATCATAAATCATGGTATACGTACTTTTATGTATGTGTTTATTTATTCCTTAAATCTATTTAGGGTTTTTTTTAATGTTACACCTTTAGTTTATACATTTATATTATATAAGTTTTTTATAATATAACTTTTATACTTTATTTAACTTATATAATATTTTATGTAAAACATTATAATAATTAAATATTATTTAATTAATTTAATTAATTAACACTTTAATTAATTATTATATTATTCAAATATAACATATTATATTGAATATATAAACTATAACCTTTATAGTAATACACATATATCTTATATATATGCATTTAGTTATTAGTTAACTTTTAATTTATTTATTTAATTAAATAATTTTAGTTAAATTTTATTAATTTCGAAAATTATTTTATACACACATGTATCCTCGTATTGTCTTAAACAATTCAAGACAACATAACATATATCATTATATATATTTTACATGTATATATATTTAATTAATTAACTTATTTAATTAGTTCATTTATCTTAGTAATCTTATTAATAAATAATATTTTATAAATTAATTTATAACATTTTTAAACATTTTGAAAAATTATATTATAAATTTTATAATATGTGTTTTATTTTAAAATTGTCTTTTAAATTTAAAACCTTATTTTAATTTTAAAATAATTTTGAAATTAGCCCAAGGCCCAATTGAAATTGGGACTTTTCTATTAGGGATATCCCTCGGGTTATCTTATCCTTTCGAGCCAGGTCAGTAGCCAGGTAGGGTAGAGTACTTGATTATACAAACCCAACCTTACTATATGGTAGGCTTTAATAAGTTAGTCCTAATACTACTACTTTGGACCGCATAGGTTATTTGGCTCCGAAACCATTATTGAAACCGGGCTAGCCCGTAGTGCAGTAATTGGGTAAATTTAAAAAAAATTATCCTTTGGATCTTTATTGAGCCTATGTAGTCTAAATCCATTTAGAACTTTCCTAAATTTCTTTTAATAAAATAAATATTTTATTTAAATTTATAAATAAAGTTTATTTATTATTAGGTTTGTATTATGTTGTATGATATGTGTACCATATACACATATATGTGTGTACGTGCACATGCAACATAATATGGTGTGCATGGTTTGGCATGCCTATATATATATATTGGGATGCACACCTCAATAGACATATTAGCCCCTTCGTATACTTGAGTGTTGTCGACATATATGTGGATATGTGTGTGTGTATAATTTTATAAAGAGCTATAATTTAATATAAAGAACTATGTGTTTCAAATTCAACTTTAAAATTCAAAATTTAAATTTAAATCTAGGTCTGGTTCTATAAAATTATATACTTGATATTTGCAATTTCAAAATAATCGTGTGTGTGTATTAATTTAGTAAATACATAATATATTTCGAAAGATGTTAATTAGTATATAACAACTAATTTTATTTATTTATTAAATAATATTTAAATATTTTATATTTGTAAATTTATACAAATAAAATATATATAAATATATATAATAAAGTATCAATTAAATATATATATACATACATACATACGCGCGCGCACACATTAATAGAATTGCATTCTACCGAATAAAAATAATTTTTTTCAACTTATATATTTTCATAACGGAAATAAATAAATATAAAAATATGTTTGAAAATCCAAAAACAATTTTAAAATTATTTGATATTATATTCCAGATTTTATAATATTTTATATAATTTTTAAGTATTTATTTTATATACTAATTTATTTTAAATTAAGATCTATTTATATATATATACATGAATTTAAATATATATAAAAAAACTATTATTTCTTTTTGAAAACTTTATATTCAAAAGTAAAATACATATGTTATATATATATATAATGTTATTTCAAGTTTTACACTACCTTTTAGATAATGTTATTTGATTCAAAAAATGTTCATTTTTATTTTATTTTAGTAGTAAGAATTTTTTTTGTATATATATAATATTTTTTACATTTATATGTACAATCCATCCCATGGTGACAACACTGATATATATACATATTCGTGATGTTCAACTACGGTCTAACATATGATGGAACAATCAATTAAACAATTAATTATATTAATTGACCAAAAGTGTACCTATCACCAAGCGTAGCGCTTGGACTCTGAAACAATGAAATGAACACCTTGAATCCAATTCCAAATCTAGAAGTTGCTAGATCCTGAATAGCTTTACCATCGATGATCGAATCGAACTTTGTCTGATTTTTTAGTGTTTAGATTTTAAAGGGAGAGGGGGGAATGTTCGGCCAGGAATATGTAGAAAGAAGAGGCTCAATATTCAAAAGAAAGTGAGAGTTTAGAGATGCTTAAATAGAGGAGATACAAAGGAGAAAAATGTGGATCCAAATCCCTCTTTCTCTTTTACCTTTTCTCCTTTTTAATTCAAATCTAACCCCTCCTTGGCCATCATTATGGTCGGCCTTCCCTTGCACATTCCAATCAAAAATTCAAGCTCCTTTTCGGGCCTCTAAATCATTTCAAGATTGAATAATATTAGTTGCATTTAAATCTAATTCAAATGCGTATCAATATCGTATATCAATCAATATATTTATATCTATTATAATTACAATATTTAATATTGTTCGACAGATCAAATAAAATTTTATAATTAATATTTCCTAAATATTAATTAATTTATAACAATTACAAATTAATTAAATCGGGTGGTAAAAAGATTATTCAACATTTCGGCTGTGTGACTCTTAGGTGTAAATTTGGTTGGCGATTAATATCGAATAATTTGAATATTAACATTCACACGTCACTTAACAGGTCATATGGCATTATGGCCAAATTTATCGATTACTTGGTTTCAATAAAACACAATTTTACTTTATTAAGCATTACCCTACAGTGACAGTTGTTTGCACAAAAAATGGGCAAACACCTCTAATCGATTTTTGCAATGAAACTTTTAAAGAATAAAAGAGCAGGAAAAAGTAAAGAACACCAAGATTTATAGTGATTCAGCCATAATGGACCTACATCTATGATATACTTTAATTACTTTTCTTATATCAGCCTTTTACAAGAAATTGATGCCAAGTGCAATGATTTTTGATAGAAAAAGATGATCCAGATACTCCGATTAATTAGTGATGTCGCGCGGAGCTTTTAGATCTCCAAAAAACCGTCCTCGTAAATGAAAAATACTTAAGATATTTATAAAGGTAGATTTAAGGTGTGTTGAATGTGGCACTTTATGACATTTCCATGTATATCTCACCCAAAAAGAAAGATTCCCAGGAATCTGGAATATGCTTGATATTTTTCCAAAGATATGCAGATTTTCTTCCATATCTGTGCTGTGGGGACCAACTGAGGAATCGGTCCGGAGTGGTTGGTTCGAGTAGGATGGATGTGGACGAATTGATGGTCAAGTTCATGTGCTTCCCTTTTCGACTCGACCTGCTTGGTCCCCTGGATGGCTTCCTTCTCCTATCTGGCTTGGTAGGTGATACAGACTTCTAGTTCGGTAGGTGACCAACAACCAAACAGGAGTTCTCGTTCGGTGGACTTCCAACCACCAAACATAAGATCATGTTCAGTGGGTACCTATTACCGAATATAATTTTCTATCCAGTGGATACTCAACCACCAAACAGAAGATTCTATTTGGGGTTTAGGGTACCAAACAGGATCTTTTGTTCGGTTACCTTAGGGTACCGAATAGGGGATTTGGTTCGGTACCCTGGCCACCAAATATGGACCTGCTATGACACAATGAATGCTTGCCTATCTTCCTCGTATCCCGAGTATGCTCCTTTGTCCTGCTTTTTCCTACCTTCAACAAACTTCAACCTCATATGGGCGAAAACGCCCATAAAACTTGCCCTCTGAAGTCCAGCTTGTGGAAAACATGGTGGGCTTTGTTAGATCATTCTATGTAACTCATCAGAATAAGTAAATCCACCCCTTTTCTCCAACTCTGGTCGGTTGGTCTCACGATTCAGTGGCAAAGGCGAGTTAAAATTGACATCATTAGGGATCAAGCTGGATTGATAGCTCATGGTTTTGCCTTGCCCAGGGTTGTTTGGCTCGGCACACCATTGGTTCAACATGGCTTAGTCCAGTACACCCTGGCTCGGTACAACTCGGTCCAGCATGCCTCGGTCCGGCACCTAACACTCCCCTATGTAATCTACAGTGTTGCACCCCACCAGTCAACTTCATTCATTTTTTTAGCCTTCTATAAATCATGCGACTCTTCAGCTCCTCTAGGCCGCCATTATTGAGCATTGCTTCCCAAGCTTCCAGCCCAACTTTCAACCTCTAACTCACAACCAATCTACGATTTGGTGGGCATTTTCTTCCATTTCAAGGCCCATCCCCATGACTCACATGTTATTGGGCCTGGCTTGGTCCGTGGACCGACGTTGTTCGGTTGCCTTCTGTTCGGTGGACCATCGTTCGATGGAATGCCGAACATAAGTGTTAGAATTTTTTTTAAAACCATGCATACATGAATACACAAACGCTTACGCATGGGTATTTCTTTCCTTTACGCTAACATCTAAAATGTGTTGCCATACCAGACAGGTATGTCGGATCATCGTCAAATCCGTTCTCACGCTACTTCAGGGGACATGGGTCCCTCTTCTTTCGCGCCTCCGGCCCTTGTCTGACTGGGACGCCATTCCAACCAACCCAGCTCTGCCCACTCTCTGGTGCATGGGTACGGACTATCCGAACTCTTGGTAAACCTTAGGGACTCCGTGGCTTCGAAGTTGACGTCAAGCAACTTGATCTCATAGTGGCCCCTCATGGCATTCCTCGAAAGGATCTTCTTTTACCTACTTCGGAGCAATGGGCGCATGGTCCGCCTGAGGGTTACATGGCCTATTCTCGCTACCATTACTTGGTCGGAGGTCCGCCTCCTCTTACTCCATAGATTGTAAGTTTTCTCTTCTACCTGAAGATAGCTCCCTTCCAGCTGCATCCGAATGGGTTTTCTATTCTCACTTGTTTATACACCATTTTTGTGAGGGAGTTCCAATCACCTCCGGCCAATCGCTATATCAGGTTTCTATACGCAATAAAGAGCAAGCTGGGGGTTTCCCCTTTATTTACCCTGAAGCAGGGAGTAAGATCAAGCTGGTAGAGAACTTGTGCTCCAAATATAGTATGTTCAAGAAGGAGGATTTCTTCGTTCGAGATACCTCTTCGTGCTTTCATTAATGACATTCAAGATGTAAGTTCTTTCTTTACATATCTCATTCGTCCCTTCTCTTTATATTTTAATGAATCTCATACTAGAAGCTGACTTCCTTCTAGGTGTGGTGAAAGCTGTAACGACCCGTAAATTTTAGTGGTTTATTTAGTTAATTAATTGAATTTTGTGAAATTTTAAATAATAGAATTTTGAAATAAAAATTTAATATTTGGAATACGCCTATTTAAACATAGCAACTGGTAAATTTTCATCAGATAATATTGAAGTTTATTTTCTTGTGTAATTTTATTTCAATTTAAATCAGTTAATAACAGTTGAATTTAAAAGTGTTCCAAAACCTAAATATATCAACATGGGAAAATTTATTTAGAACACTCTGAATCAGACTATGAAATTCGTTTCGCGAAATTCGGACGTTTCTAACTCTGTTTGGATTTTTCCATACGGAATAGCAGTGTTTATCGGTACCGATTATCGAATTTTGATAGGATGATCGTACCACTGATATCTATATACCATTTTGATCGTCTCTTCATGTTGATCTCTACGGTGTATTCAATTGTTAATTTCTAAATCTGGTGTGTAGTGCAATTTGCAAAACGTCTGGTCGTATCGGTGTCCGTTTTTTTTAACCTTTTGGTTCTCTATCCATTCAACTATCTGCCGTGCAACTGTTCAGCCATTTAGCATTTATAATTCGCTGAATGTAACTTTTGGCTTTCACCAATTTTATATTTAACTTTGATCTTTC
This sequence comes from Allium fistulosum, assembly GCA_030737815.1. Lineage (NCBI taxonomy): Eukaryota > Viridiplantae > Streptophyta > Magnoliopsida > Asparagales > Amaryllidaceae > Allium > Allium fistulosum. Next base: position 1,243,134,953 of record CM060902.1, on the reverse strand, counting down.
ATATTTCATCCATTCAAAAGACAATTTTATAATATTATATATAAGGCTTCACGTTTCCACTTCTTTGTCGCTCTTTCATTTTCCCTGTCACTTACCATTCTAGCCAACTAGCAGTGCACCTTTTTCCTCCGCCCTCTTCTCCCATTCGAAATCGAGAACCATGCCACAAACTAACCTTCCACCGCCGTTCACAGCCAAGGCCGACTCCGCCACTTCGTGCCAAACTCCACCTCGCCTACCTGGTAGTGTCGTTCGCCAGTGCGCCTACGCACGCCATCTGTACACAGGCCGAAGCCCACATCACCTCAGCCGAACAAATTTCCTCCTCTTCCCACGCTCTGCCGAGCCTTCCTGATGTCTCTGGCCGATGCTTGTTTATTAAGGTATATACTATATTAAAATGTTATCATATTATACTATATTACTTTATATCTTAGCAAGAGTTTCGCTGTGTGTTATATATATATATATAAATCTATAAGTTATATATAATATATTTGTTTATTTATATATAAGTTTTATTTTATATTTGGTACGCTTCCATATATAAGTTATATATTGGTGTATATATATTACCAAATATTGATTTTTAAAGTATGTTTATGAAATATAAAATGTTATTTTAGAAAACCTGGCTTTCCAGATAAGAATATATATATGTTATATTTAACTGTATATGTTATTCGCATGTTAGTTATAAATATGCGTGTGTAGTATGTATGTGTGCAGTGGATATAGGTATTTGTTAAAGTATTGTATATTTAGCTGTCTGCACCATTTGTTTAGTTTTGGTCTGCATGAACTTTGGATCTGCTGTATGTTTATAAAGTTTATATAAGTATACGCAATTGGTTTGAATTTATTGACATACCATAATAGGCCTAAAGCTTATGCATTTGTTATATATATAGAGGTTGGGTAAGTTTAAATATATATATATATATATATATTAGTTTATATAGATAAGTATATGTGAATTTGGTTCTTCTAAAATATATAGATATGTTATATTAGGATTTAGTATTTATTTGAAATTAAAAATATATACGTGAATCTTAAATGGTTTTAAAAGATTTACTTTATATATGTATAAAGGATATGGAAATGTTAGTTAGATGTGTTTTTAAATTGAATAGCCTACTGCTTTATATTTCCATAAAAATGTACTTGTTTGCATATACTATTCAGTTCTGTTTATAAAAGATATTTATATATATCTAAGTTATAGGTCTGTACTTGTGACAGCCTTTGCACCATTTTGTTAGTTCTGTTCATTTTTTTAAAGAAAAATCTGGTTGTATATTAAAGTTATATAAGTTGTTGTATATATAAGTTATATAGTTTGGTAAGTTTGTATAAAATGAATTTGTTTAGTGATTTTCTATATATATATATATGTATATTAGTTTATATATATATATATCTGTTAAGTTTTAAGGCGTTGATTAAAAATTCATTATTTATATATGTTTGACTTAAATATATGAGTTTTTGTTTAAAAACAATGATTCTATTTGGATAATTGGTTTTTAAATACGCACATATTATATAGATTTTTTAATATGTATTCTAGATTTATTTCTTTTGTTTTAAGAAAAAAAAATATATTACATAGTCGTTCCAGTCCATATTAACCAGATTCTGATTTATTCCATCAATTTCACTTATCAGCTTGTCTGACGAATTCGTGTCAATCTAGCTTTGATTTGGAATTCGTGCTTGGAATCGTAACTCATCTCATTCTCATTCATCTCTCACCTCGAAAGGTGAGTAATCACTCACGATTAATGTTCTTATATTTATTAAATTTGATTTCGATTGAAACGACAATTGAAATATGTTGTTGTTAGATTTTTACATTGCTATATATATATGTCATTATCTGTATCTGTTCACCTGTGACATCTGACACCATTATCTGTTATTTATCACTGATGATATATGCCTGTTAATGTTGTTATATTATTATCATATATGTTATCACTCTACAAGTTCCATGTTAATATAGAATTCACTATGGGTTGAAATGATACATACCCGAACGATCTATAGAATAGGAGAAAATCATTATGGGTTGAAATGATAAACCCAAGCGATTTTCATATGAATTGAATTTGGGATTGCGGGTTGAAAAGATATACCCGTATATATTTAAATTGCGGATTGAAATGAAAAATATCTGTATCACCTGACCATAGGATAGAAAATTATATACAAACACCGTTGGTCTATATATAAATATTTGAAAATTATTTCTATGATTTTTAAAGGAAATATATGGTTTAAATAAACATCGATTTTAAAGATTTATTAAAGTTGATATATAAGTATTTATTTAATATCTATATTTTCAGATATAGAGTTTATAATGATTTGAAATTATTTTTTTATTTAAGAATTTTACTTAAATAAGTTGATTTGAAATTTATAAATTTTGAAATTTTGAAGCTATGATTTTATAACTTGTATTTGATTAAAAGTGATTTAAATGAATATTTCAAGTTTAAATAAATTGAAGGAAATATTTAGTTTATTGTAATTTGGGGTTTGTTTTAAATGATATTAGATTTATTGAGTGAATATTTCAAAACTAAATAATTGTAAAGTGAATTTGATATATATATATATATATGAAATTATCGAATTTAGTTTTGAAATGTGGAATATCTAAAGCTTTGAAATATTTTGAAATTGAAATGGTTTATTGTGGTTCAAATCGGTATTTGAAATCGATATAACTTGAAAATGTTTAATTGAAATGGGAATTGAAATTGATGATTTAGATTTGATTAAATTTGAATTTGGAATTCGAATTGATTTGTGAAAATCGAGGAAACTATTTTATTTTATAAAGTAATTTTAAGTTATATTTAAAACTATGGATATTGTACTTTATAAATTATTTTAATATAAACTATTTTAATATATATCATTTTTAATATAAATTACTTTATTATAAACTATTTTAACTTATAACTATTTATATAAACTATTTTTATTTATAAACTATCTTAACTTATAACTATTTATATAAGCTATTTTATTATATATGCTAATTTTAATATCTAAACTATTTAAGAGGAAAGTGTTATGATTTCCAAAATGCTATAATTTCAAAGTGTTATGATTTCCAAAATGCTATGATTTCAAAGCTGTGATTTCCAAAGTGTTTTGATCTTAAAAGACTATGATTTCGAAAACATTATAACTTTGGAAAGTGATATGATTTTTGGAAATGGATATTTGAAATGGAAATGATATCGTATTGATTTGGGTTTTGAAATGAAAATGATATTTTGGTTTTGAAGATAAACTATTTTGAAATGACCACGGTGTTATAATAACGTTTGGTTATTAAAGAGACCGGGATCGGATATGGGCATACTCTCTATCGATATCGAAAACCACTTTAACAACTATGTACGCGGTGGAGATTCCAGAATGAAGTAGGATGGTGGCGACGATCCTAAAGCTATATATATGAACCCAAATCCCATGTGTTGGCATAAGGTGGCTAAAACAAGAGCGATTCTCGGGCCAATGAGGTAGCACCTCTGATCGGACGCATTTATTCGATACCATTCTATTACTTTGTGATTGATTTGGTGGCCACCCTTCGATTTTGATTGGGAGTGTGTTCCGAGGTGGGCGGTAGTGGCTGCTATGCTTTCCACCTGCCCGGATGCGTAATTGGTATATCTACCATGGCATTGCCTTGTTGTGTCGTGTCACCTACCATACCGAGCTTTACTACAAGTTTGGATTTTCTCGTAGCCTGTGGAGTATTGAGGGTAGCCCCCGATCTGGGAGTATGCTAATACTGGATAGACTACTGGGACTATTACGTGTTAAGGGGAATATTGGGTCACTCCTTAATGCTATTTTAAAGTAAGTTTATTTTATTATAGACATTATTATAATAGTGAATATTACTACATAGTAGATAGTTTAACAGATCCTTAGAGGATGGTTATCCCAAACATCCTTTGAGTTACTTGTATTTCAGTTGATATTTCACTTGAGGTTGATTTATTGATATAAGAATGTTAATCCTGACTCGAGTGTTTTGGTGTTTTGCTTTACGCTCGGGTCAGACTGAGTGATCAGCATTTGAGACTCACCTTTGGAGTTGGAGCTTTGCTTGGAGATCCACTATCTATCGATTCTGCTATCAGTTATTCAGCTGATTCCAGTGATGTATTTAGATCTTGTATTGACTATTTTATTGAGACATCTATATATTCAAGACTTCTGTTGTATCTTGTTTAACTCTGTTGTATCTTGTTTAACTCTGTTATATCTATATAGTAGCTTCATGAACTACTATTCTTTTGTTTCCGCTGCATTATTGCTATATTACTCTGTGTCTGTGATTCTGTGGTTATTTATTTACTGTATATGCTGAGTTTTGCCAAATTTAAATTAACAATCTGATATTTTGAGCAATTCAAATCCGACATGTATGGATGCAAATGGTTGAAAATTTCAGGTCGTTACATGTGGTATCAGAGCTCTGGTTTTAGGCAAAACTCAGCATATAGAGTAAAATTCAATTACAGAATCACTTTCGTTCGATCTTGAATTCCTTCTTCTTTGACTTGGTTTCCTTTGAATTTTGGAACGTTCACTTCGGTTCCAAAGTCCAATCTTGTCTCCCCTATTAGTGTCTTCTTGATTCTGGAGTATCCCATAACTCTGCTTCGAATGATCTCTATAATAAATCGGCGGTCTCGCCAATCTTTGAATAATTTGTACAGGGGTGAAACTCATTTACAATCAGTATTGATTCATCGGAGATTTCTATATCCTCGGTTTATGATGTTGTTATCTTTCTATACCCGAATTCTATCTCTGGCGATCGAATGTCGATTTGCTCCAGAGTTCTACCTCGATCTTATTTTGAAGTCACGGTTGATCCGATCAGGGTTGCCCGCGATTTATATAAGTCTATCCATTCTTTTCTCTCTTTGTAATCTATTTATCTCCCTATTGAACTTATCCTCTAGTAGGGTCCCTCTAATTTGAATCCTTATCTTTGTTTTGAAATCTATTTTCTGGAATGATCGATTGAGGGAGTGTAATTGTAATTAATATATAAATGTTTTATATATTGTGTTGTTTGAGTTGTTGATGTTGATTTGGATTTTCGATCGATTCGTCTGATCAACGCTATCGATAGGATTTCCAAAACACTTGAACAGAGCAAACTGACACAATATTATTTTTCAAATTTGGTAAATGAAATAAATTTGTATGATTAAATCATATATATAAGTATAATTTTTCTGGAATTTAATAAGTTAATTAAAATGGTTGTTTGAAATGATAATATTTGATTATCATTTATTGTTCTATAAATGAATTTATAATATGGTTTATAAATGATTTAGAGTTTAAATGAATTTAAATAAAGAATCTGAGAATTTAATTTCCGGTGATTTCAAACTTTTGTTTTAAAGTTTTAAATGTATATTATGTAAAGTATTTCTGAGTATAAATCATTTCCAAAGGATTTTAAAGAAGTTTAAATCGGTACTCTTCTCTTTGTCGCTGGAAAATAATTTCGGTAATGATGGCCGCATCATCGACATTAATTTTCGAGTTTCGAAGTGGAGAGGCCATTCAGTAACTTTGCTACACTTTTTTGTTTTGGAAATTGAATTTGATTCAAAAATTTTAAAGTATGGCTTGATTTATAATATATAGGTATATGGTTGTAAATCTGATTTGATATATATAGCTTATATATACATATATATTTATCTCTAAATTATTTGAACTTAATCGGAAATTTAAAATTCTTAAAATTATGATGAAACCAAAATTTAGAATAAATATTTAAACTTGAATAATTGAATTGGGAAAATTTTATTTGTATATTATTCAACTGCATCCCAATACAACTTACCTAAATTATTTAGAAGTTGAATATGTAATTAGATAATATACAATATAAAATGATATTAAGGGAATTTATAAATAAATTTGAGTGGTTATAATAAGTGTAAATATACTTAATATATGTGATAAGGTATATTAAGTGGAATAACTTAATAATAATTTGGAATAAAAGAATTAAAATTGTTGAATAAAATATGAGTATAATAAATGACTATACAAATTGATGATTTAGAAATTGTTAATTGAGGATGACTAGACAATAAGATAATGAATTTAGAAATAGATAGATTGATTTAACTTTAGAAGAAACCAAGTGGATTAAACCAAATAGTTAAATATTAATTAATTTAATTTGACATCTATATGGTTTAAATTAATTGTTTTGTCTTGTTTTAAATCTATTTCTTTCTGGTTGTTTCTATTCTCCTACCTCCTTCCTTTTCGGGGACGGAAAGTTTTGAGTGGAGGAGAGTGTAACGACCCGTAAATTTTAGTGGTTTATTTATTTAATTAATTGAATTTTTGTGAAATTTTAAATAATAGAATTTTGAAATAAAAATTTAATATTTGGAATACGCCTATTTAAACATAGCAACTGGTAAATTTTCATCAAATAATATTGAAGTTTATTTTCCTGTGTAATTTTATATCAATTTAAATCAGTTAATAACAGTTGAATTTAAAAGTGTTCCGAAACCTAAATATGTCAACATGGGAAAATTTATTTAGAACACTCTGAATTAGACTGCGAAATTCGTTTCGCGAAATTTAGACGTTTCTAGCTCCGTTTGGATTTTTCCGTACGGAATAGCAGCGTTTATCGGTACCGATTATCGACTTTTGATAGGATGATCGTACCATTGATATCTGTATACCGTTTTGATCGTCTCTTTGTGCTGATCTCTACGGTGTATTAAATTGTTAATTTCTAACTCCGGTGTGCGGTGCAATTTGCAAAACGTCTGGTCGTATCGGTGTCCGTTTTTTAAACCTTTTGGTTCTCTATTCAGCCATTTAGCATTTATAATTCATTGAATGTGACTTTTGGCTTTCACCAGTTTCAGATTTAACTTTGATCTTTCATATTTCATCCGTTCAAAAGAAAATTTATAATATTATATATAAGGCTTCACGTTTCCACTTCTTTGCTGCTCTTTCATTTTCCCCTGTCACTTACCATTCTAGCCAACTAGCAGCGCACCTTTTTCCTCTGCCCTCTTCTCCCATTCGAAATCGAGAACCATGCCATGAACTAACCTTCCACCGCCGTTCGCAGCCAAGGCCGACTCCGTCACTTCGTGCAACTCCACCTCGCCTTCCTGGTAGTGTCGTTCGCCAGTGCGCCTATGCACGCCATCTGTACACAGGCTGAAGCCCACATCACCTCGGCCGACCAAATTTCCTCCTCCTCTTCCCACGCTCTGCCAAGCCTTCCTGATGTCTCTGGCCGATGCTTGTTTATTAAGGTATATACTATATTAAAATGTTATCATATTATACTATATTACTTTATATCTTAGCAAGAGTTTCGGTTGTGTGTTATATATATATATATAAATCTATAAGTTATATATAATATATTTGTTTGTTTATATATAATTTTTATTTTATATTTGGTACGCTTCCATATATAAGTTATATATTGGTATATATATTACCAAATATTGATTTTTAAAGTATGTTTATGAAAGATAAAATGTTATTTTAGAAAACCTGGCTTTCCAGAGAAGAATATATATATATATATATGTGTTGTATTTCACTGTATATGTCGGTTGTTAGTTATAAATATGCATGTGTAGTGTGTATGTGAGCAGTGGATATAGGTATTTGTTAAAGTATTGTATATTTAGCTGTCTGCACCATTTGTTTAGTTTTGGTCTGCATGAACTTTGGATCTGCTGTATGTTTATAAAGTTTATATAAGCATACACAATTGGTTTGAATTTATTGACATACCATAATAGGCCTAAAGCTTATGCATTTGTTATATATATAGAGGTTGGGTAAGTTTAAATATATATATTTATATATATATATATATTAGTTTATATAGATAAGTATATGTGAATTTGGTTCTTCTAAAATATATATATATGTTATATTAGGATTTAGTATTTATTTGAAATTAAAAATATATACGCGAATCTTAAATGGTTTTAAAGATTTACTTTATATATGTATAAAGGATATGGAAATGTTATTTAGATGTGTTTTTAAATTGAATAGTCTGTTGCTTTATATTTACCATAAAAATGTACTTGTTTGCATATACTATTCAGTTCTGTTTATAAAAGATATTTATATATATCTAAGTTATAGGTCTGTACTTGTGACAGCCTGTGCACCATTTTGTTAGTTCTGTTCATTTTTTTAAAGAAAAATCTGGTTGTATATTAAAGTTATATAAGTTGTTGTATATATAAGTTATATAGTTTGGTAAGTTTGTATAAAATGAATTTGTTTAGTGATTTTCTATATATATATATATATCAATTTATATATATATATATCTGTTAAGTTTTAAGGCGTTGATTAAAAATTCATTATTTATATATGTTTGACTTAAATATATGAGTTTTTGTTTAAAAACAATGATTCTATTTGGATAATTGGTTTTGAAATACACACATATTATATAGATTTTTTAATATGTTTTCTAGATTTATTTCTTTTGTTTTAAGAAGAAAATATATATTACATAGTCGTTCCAGTCCATATTAAGTAGATTCTGATTTATTCCATCAATTTCACTTATCAGCTTGTCTGACGAATTCGTGCCAATCTAGATTTGATTTGGAATTCGTGCTTGGAATTGTAACTCATCTCATTCTCGGTCATCTCTCGCCTCGAAAGGTGAGTAATCACCCACGATTAACGTTCTTATATTTATTAAATTTGATTTCGATTGAAACGACAATTGAAATATGCTGCTATTAGATTTTTACATTGCTATATATATATATGTCATTATCTGTATCTGTTCACCTTTGACATCTGAGACCATTATCTGTTATTTATCACTGATGATATATGCCTTTACTGTTGTTATATTATTATCATATATGTTATCACTCTGCAAGTTCCCTGTTGATATAGAATTCACTATGGGTTGAAATAATACATACCCGAACGATCTGTAGAATAGGAGAAAATCGTTATGGGTTGAAATGATAAACCCAAGCGATTTTCATTTGAATTGAATTTAGGGATTGCGGGTTGAATAGATATACCCGTATATATTTAAATTGCGGATTGAAATGACGAATATCCGTATCACCTGACCATGGGATAGAAAATTATATACAGACACTGTTGGTCTATATATAAATATTTGAAAATTATTTCTATGATTTTTAAAGGAAATATATGGTTTTAATAAACATTGATTTTAAAGATTTATTAAAGTTGATTTAATAAAGTTGATATATAAGTATTTATTTAATATCTATATTTTCAGATATAGAGTTTATAATGATTTGAAATTGATTTGAAATTATATTTTATTTAAGAATTTTACTTAAATAAGTTGATTTGAAATTTTAAAAATTTGAAATTTTGAAGCTATGATTTTATAACTTGTATTTGATAAAAAGTGATTTAAATGAATATTTCAAGTTTAAATAAATTGAAGGAAATATTTAGTTTATTGTAATTTGGGGTTTGTTTTAAATGATATTGGATTTATTGAGTGAATATTTCAAAACTAAATAATAGTAAAGTGAATTTGATATATATATATATATATGAAATTATCGAATTTAGTTTTGAAATGTGGAATATCTGAAGCTTTGAAATATTTTGAAATTGAAATGGTTTATTGTGGTTCAAATCGGTATTTGAAATCGATATAACTTGAAAATGTTTAACTGAAATGGGAATTTAAATTGATGATTTAGATTTGATTAAATTTGAATTTGGAATTCGAATTGATTTGAATCGATTTGTGAAAATCGAGGAAACTATTTTATTTTATAAAGTAATTTTAAGTTATATTTAAAACTATGGATATTGTACTTTATAAATTATTTTAATATAAACTATTTTAATATATATAATTTTTAATATAAATTATTTTATTATAAACTATTTTAACTTATAACTATTTATATAAACTATTTTTGTTTATAAACTATCTTAACTTATAACTATTTATATAAACTATTTTTGTTTATAAACTATCTTAACTTATAACTATTTATATAAACTATTTTATTATATATACTAATTTTAATATCTAAACTGTTTAAGAGGAAAGTGTTATGATTTCCAAAATGCTATAATTTCAAAGTGTTATGATTTCCAAAATGCTATGATTTCAAAGCTGTGATTTCCAAAGTGTTTTGATCTTAAAAGACTATGATTTCGAAAACATTAATATAACTTTGGAAAGTGATATGATTTTTGGAAATGGATATTTGAAATGGAAATGATATCGTATTGATTTGGGTTTTGAAATGAAAATGATATTTTGGTTTTGAAGATAAATTATTTTGAAATGACCGCGGTGTTATAATAACGTTTGGTTGTTAAAGAGACCGGGATTGGATATGGGCATACTCTCTGTCGATACCGAAAACCACTTTAACACTATGTACGCGGTGGAGATTCCAGAATGAAGTAGGATGGTGGCAACGATCCTAAAGGTATATAAGTGGACCTAACTCCCGTGAGTTGGCATAAGGTGGCTAAAACAGGAGCGATTCTCGGGCCAATGAGGTAGCACCTCTGATCGGACGCATTTCTTCGATACCATTCTATTACTTTGTGATTGATTTGGTGGCCCCCCTTCGATTTTGATTGGGAGTGTGTTCCGAGGTGGGCTGTAACAACCCGCATATTTATCGATTTTATATTTAAATATTTTATTTAAATATAGCATCGTTCGTCGGATTATAGTCGGGAAAGCTACTTTTTGCAAATAGTCGAATTAGGACTCGAGACCACTTCCATTGAGTTCAAAATGTCGTTTGCGATCTTTTTGAGTATAAACTTCGATATGTTTGGAGCTAGTCAAAAATTTGACCATTTTCACTTTGGGTTTGGGTTTGGTTCAGCCCTATGTTTTAACTTAACACTCCAAACTGAAACCCCCTCTTCATTCACTCCCTCCCCCTCTTCATTTCAGTTCTAAAGAGATTAATGGTGAGTGGAATGGGAAATTAAAACTCCAAAACCCTAGTTTTCATCTACAAATCAAGTTCTAGCTCCAAATCAATAGAAGAAGCTTTGGTAAGTCTCCTCTTCTTCTTCCCCAACTCACTCTCTTATCAATTTCATAAATTCCTAAACCTAATTTAGGAAATGTGTCTCTTTTTAGCTTAGAATCAAGCTTGTTGAGTTGGGATTGAAGAGAGATTGTCATTGCCATTGCTCTATAGGTTCTTCATACTTGTTCTTGTGCATAAAGGTGAGATTTTTATCTCACATCTTAAACTATATTTATCTTCGATTGTTAGGTATGAATTCCTAACACTTATTCTTGTGCAATTGCACTTGGTTTGGATTGATTTGGTGAATATTCCAATTTTTAGTGTTTTGAGTTCAATTCTTTAAAAATCCAAACTTTGATCTTTGATCATGATTTTTGTGATGCATTGAAGAGCTTATAAGGCCGGGTTGTCGTTAGGCTTAAATCCTTAGTGACGTTGCTCGCGAAAATGCAATTTGGTTGAGATTTGGCCATTGAACTTGGTAAGTTGGGCAGTGCTGGAAACAGGTCCGGCCGACCGAGCCCTGTAGCCAGTCGACCGACCTGCTTCCAAAAGTGCTAAGCACTTCTCTGTTTTGGGTTTGGTCGACCGACTGCAGAGCTCAGTCGACCGACCTGCTTCCCGAACTATTTTTCAGAACAGGGTCCGGTCGACCGAGCCCTGAAGCCGGCCGACCGACCTGATGCTGTTTGCCTATTTCGCCTATTTTGTGTGATTTCCAACTTTAATCGATTCGTGTGGTTTCCCTATTGTTGTTATCTTTTATTATCATCTTTGATGACATCTTTCTTTGGGAATTTTGGAAATATCCACTTTGATGGACTTGATATCGATTTCTTTGGAATTTATTCACGTCTTCGAATGTGAATTTTGATGATTGATTGTTTCTACAATCATTTTGTAACTTGTCTTCACATAGGTCGAACCCCGTACACCTCTGCGTAGGCGATCTTATCTGAAAAACATTCATCAGAATTTCTACTATGATGGTTTTGGGATTGATTTCTTTGGACTTTACTCACGTCTTTGAACGTGAATTTTATGTAATTCAATTCATTTCAACAATCGTTTTGTGACTTGTCACTTTAAAGATATGAAGGTTTCAAAACTAGTAGTAAATATCAAAACTCTTTCATCAAAGCGATTTCAACACTATTTTAAATATCAAAAGTTCGTTTTCTCAAACCGATTTCCAATCTACTAGTATATACAAGCCTTTACTTCACTCGGATGAGAAATCGACTTAAACGACTTAGTAAAACGAGTGGTATGAAACGCTTGCGTTCACTTCGTCGGTTAGCTCTTGGACTTGTTCGATTGAACCCTTTTTGTGACAATTTTCTAGTGAAGATCTACAGTTTGTTCGTAAATATTTGAGTTAAGCAAGTGGTTATGGGACATGAAGCTAAACTCTTATATTTACTAGCTTAGTGTAATTGACACTTCCTGATGATCATGACGATCATTTTTGTGATTTAGACTAGCGATTGAGCGATGTCTCTTTGTTCGCGAGGTTAGACTAGACACCATTTGTGTGATTTCGATTCACACATATCTCTTTATCTTCAAGGTTAGTCTATACCTCATTGGTGTGATTTCGATTCACACATATTGAAACTCTTGTGACAATTTTCTAGTGAAGATCTACAGTTTGTTCATAAATATTTGAGTTAAGCAAGTGGTTATGGGACATGAAGCTAAACTCTTATATTTACTAGCTTAGTGTAATTGACACTTCCTGATGATCATGACGATCATTTTTTATGATTTAGACTAGCGATAGAGCGATGTCTCTTTGTCTGCGAGGGAGACTATACCCCGTTTATGTGATGTTTCGCCATCACATATGTAGGGTAGCACCCTACGGTCTTCGGGCCATTACTGTGTGGAAATTTAATGGATAGCTTCCATGAGATAGCTTCTCATTCATGTGTTTACGCGTAGGTGAGTTTTATGCTCCCATTCATGTGTTAGGCCTCCCCCATTTTTATGTGTTTTCTGGATTTCTGGTGATGATTTCTGGAATTTTGTACTTCACCAATTTTCATGATTTTCATTGATATGATATCGGTTTTTGTGCATTGGTGAATTTATGTGTTATTGACTTGTTATGAATACAAGTTTAGGGTATGATACCCTATTTTATCTTTGAGAAGATTCTTGTGATATTGATTAATCTTTTGTTGATTATCACTTACGTACTTATAGTAGTATGTCGTTATGGTTATTACATGTTCATGTCATACCTTTTACTTTATACCATATCATCTGATATTTATAGCTAGACTGATCCGTTTATTATTTTCTTATAAATAATACTCGGGTCAGACCGAGATGTTACAGGTGCTTCTGCTTGACTTCTCTTCAGGATTTTTCTGACTTTTGGTCAACTACTTAGATTAGTAGTTTTTGGTTGTACACTTTTGAGATATAGACTCTATGATGTGTACTTATTCTTTTGTATAGCACGTGATGCTATTCTTTTGTATTATCGTGGATCTTTCTGACCACTACTCTGATGTACACTTTCATGTGTATTATATTTATTCATATCTTCTTCCGCCTTTATGATATGGATGTCTGTGACTGATTTATGTTATGATTATTTCTATGTTTGTTTCCGAAGATTATATATATAGCCACCGTGTGATAGCTTTGTGTTTGTATCGATATATCGGACTTCCTCCTTAAAAGATATGCATTCTATTCTATCTGACATATCGGTGCTCGCACAAAGAAGTTACATAGATGGTCGCTCCTCCACAGCCTTATTCTCCGTGCTAATTGACAGCACTACATCGTAGTGTTCTTGGTTAGCGTGGGTATAGAGGTGGGGCGTCACATGGGCGGTAGTGGCTGCTATGCGTTTCCACCAGCCCGGATGCGTAATTGGTATATCTACCCTGGCATTGCCTTGTTGTGCCGTGTCACCTACCATATCGAGCTTTACTACGAGTTTGGATTTCTCCCGTAGCCTGTGGAGTATTGAGGGTAGCCCCCGATCTGGGAGTATGCTAATACTGGATAGACTACTGGGACTATTACGTGTTAAGGGGAATATTGGGTCACTCCTTAATGCTATTTTAAATTAGTTTATTTTATTATAGACATTATTATAATAGCGAATATTACTACATAGTAGATAGTTTAACGGATCCTTAGAGGATGGTTATCCCAAACATCCTTTGAGTTACTTGTATTTCAGTTGATATTTCACTTGAGTTGGATTTATTGATATAAGAATGTTAATCCTGACTCGAGTGTTTTGGTGTTTTGCTTTACGCTCGGGTCAGACTGAGTGATACAGCATTTGAGACTCACCTTTGGAGTTGGAGCTTCGCTTGGAGATCCAGCTATCTATCGATTCTACTATCAGTTATTCAGTTGATTCCAGTGATGTATTCAGATCTTGTATTGACTATTTTATTGAGACATCTATATATTCGAGACTTCTGTTGTATGTTGTTTAACTCTGTTGTATCTTGTTTAACTCTGTTATATCTATATAGTAGCTTCATGAACTACTATTCTTTTGTTTCCGCTGCATTATTGCTATATTACTTTGTGTTTGTGATTCTGTGATTATTTATTTACTGTATATGCTGAGTTTTGCCAAATTTAAATTAACAATATGATATTTTGAGCAATTCAAATTTGACATGTATGGATGCGAATGGTTGAAAATTTCAGGTCATTACAAAAGCCGCAGTTGGAGATGATTTGGACAATCTGCTAGAGAAGCTTCAACGATCCCAAAAGAGCTCTAGGAGGTTCCCCACCTATTACTAATGATAAGTTAAGACAGCTCGGCCTGTTGGAGGATGGACAGTCGATTGGGAGAGGTAGACAAACTTCCACCCAGAAGCCTACCGAGAAAGAAAAAGGAATGGCTCGGCTACCGGTGAAACGAGTGATGTTCATTCCTCGCAGCCTTCTGTCTCTGGCAATGTACCAACGACAGAAGCATCTGACAAACAGGTGAGTATAATAGCGAGCTTGGAAGAGCCAGAATTGAGTGCCTTAATGGTCGAGCCTCGAAAAAAGAGTCGACTGTTGACATTGCATGAATGGAAGGATGACAGCATCCGAACAAGAAACACAAGGGAGGAAGAATCCCACTCTCATGACAGTGAGCATACTGTTTCAAATCAAGATGAAGTGCATTCTTCTGAGTGCATTGGTTTAGCTACTCTACCAGGTTCAGAGTTGGATGAGGCCATGCATCGTGCTTTTGGTTTCGAAGGAGAGGAAGCTTTTGTCCTGGGTGACATCTCCATTTCTGATTACCTTGCCGACCTAGAGTTCAGAATCGTTTATGGGGATTCCGCGTCTATAGCAGAGATTCAGCAATAGCTAGAGTCTCATGAGGATCCTAAGGGTTTTTGAAGCCGTTCCATACACTTGCACCTGCACTTACTTGTCCACACACCCGTACCACATGCATACATTATCCAAGCATTAATCTTGCTCCTAATCTTTTGCTCTTTTTCATTGCAAGTAGCATGGGTTCAAAACGAGAAAAGCTTTTTTCTCAAATGCACCAACTAGGGTTGAAGGCTCCACCAAAAGAAATACAACAAGCCACGTCTTCCTTTAGTCCTAGTATAAATGTTGGTCAGCCAACTACTAAGCTGCAGACTAGGGAAGCTGTCCGCTATCGTCCAGTTGACATCGAGATCGACCTGGACCCCAAGTATACCTCCCAGAAGCGACTTCGCTCCCCCTGTCGTTACTCCGAGTCCCGCTCTATATCTTGTGCCTTGAAAACTCCTCATTCCTCTTGTTTCCTCTATCGGATTTAGATATTTCAAACCAGCGGGAGAAAACAAGCAAGAGAGGGAGGATGGTTTCACACTCTCCGGATAAGGATAAAGGGAAACAACAAGAACAAAGGATCATCATCACTGACGCCACAGACCCAAAATTTGATAAATTCCAATAATCCTACCAATCGAGAGATCCCCTAGCCCACTTACTTCCCGAGGCATCGCCTCTTTATTTGGTGGAATCCATTGACTTATTGGTAGACGGGCTAGATAGAGTCAAGGCCTTGAAAGACTACTACTCTAAGGTCACCAATGCTGCGGGAGAGGTTGGCAAGAAGAACATGAAGCAAAACTTAAAGATTTTTGAGTTGAGGAAACGCCTTCATGAATAGGAGTTGGACAATAAGAAGGTGGTTGACGTCTTAGAGAGGACTTCTAGTGAGGAGATGAAGAAACATGCTGGCGAGATAGAGATGATCAAGGCTGCCCATGATTAGGAATTGGAGCATTTGAAGCATGACTACATGGCGAACATCAAGGCTACCAAAAAAGAGTTCAACGACAAGGCCACGAAGCTCTTTGAAGATTACAAGAGCGTCAAGGACAAACACTCAAAGAAGATAAAGGAACTACGGACGAGAGTTAAGAAAGTTGGACCCAGGATTGTTGACATAAAGAAAAAGGTGTTTGAGTGGAAAGCTGATAGGGTGCCTTCCAGGCAGAGATCAAATCCCTTTCCGCCGATAAGGCTCCCGAAACTTCTAAAACCAAAAACTGTAGGCTGAGTGCGATGAGGCCAATAGCTAGCTGGATCAAGTGGAAGGGCTCCTGGATGAGATCTATTATAGGATGTTTACAAAGAAGAGCCTGGCCTAGATGGACGACTACCAGGAGGTCATGGCCTCCATCCACATGCAGCTGATCAGGGAGGCAAAGGCTGCCGGTGAATAAGGAAGTCC
The DNA here is from genome assembly GCA_030737815.1 of Allium fistulosum. Classification (NCBI taxonomy): domain Eukaryota; kingdom Viridiplantae; phylum Streptophyta; class Magnoliopsida; order Asparagales; family Amaryllidaceae; genus Allium; species Allium fistulosum. The sequence goes on along the minus strand of CM060902.1, from coordinate 1,243,118,114 downwards.
ACCCCTTAGTCCCAAAGCTATCGATTCTCATTTTTCTACGAACTAGATTGAAGCCATCCAGCTGGGTTATATTAAGCTTGCTAAAGCTAAGGGGGCCAACAAAGAGAGAGGCCAAGAAGGAGAAGAGTGGTGGCACAACCTCTGGACAAGCTATATAAGGTCAGACTCTGAAAACAACAATCTTCACCCTTATATGCAATGTTTATCTGATCACTTTTCCATATTTTCAATAGATTCACCTACTGGAGGTCAGTCATTGGTGGTATCCTTTCCACCAGTTCATGCTCCAATTCCAGGTGGTGCCCCTGTGTCTTCAAAGGGAGGTAGGACTTCCTCATACAGTTTGTGAGTGGTTATCTGATATCTCCTTAATTACTCGAATGGGCATACACTTGATAGCCTCTCTCGCTTTTTTTACAGATGATGTTCACATGGCGAGCCCTGCTGGCACTGTGGCTACCTTTGATATTCCACCATTGGGTGCTGCACTCCTGGGCCCCACTAATGCTCCGGCCGAAAGTGTTCCCGAGATGATTGCTGTCCTCAGAGAGGACGTCGATGCCGGGACCACGAATGTCTTTGACCCATGATGATCTTGATGGAGAGGGAGCTTTGCATATAGCAGGTCCTGGTTGACTCCTTGGTGGACTTGGCAAGGGTGAGACTTAACACCTAGGAGAAATTGGAGCGCATAAAGAAGTGACAGTCTGAGCTGGATGTCGCTACTGCTGCCAAAAGGAAAATAGAGGAGGGCAAAAGGAGGAAAGAAAGAGAACGTAAGGGTTCTAAGCATTGACCTAAGCCACCCATCTCTAAGTCCAAATCGAAACGATGATCCCAACTCCTCACCACCTGAGTTTCTTTTTATACTTTTATTTATCCTACATCTATACAATGATGATTGTTGTGTTAAACATTCCTACTTGTGATTGACCAATTTTGATGCGTTGTTAAGGTCAATCAAGTAGTGTTAATACTTTGTGGTTCTCATTCTATTTGTGGTCATGCGTTTAGTCAATACCACTAGTATTTTTGGGTTGTAATCTAATTATTCCTACGAGCATTGCTTTGCTTTTTCCTGAATATGACTCTATATCTTCCATGGCTTAAATAGATTCAAGTTGTTTTTTGTTGTTGACTGTCATGAATCTTATTCGAATGTAAAGGATATAAGGAACCAATTAGGTGGCCACCATGTCATGACAGCCGGTAAGTCAGGCTCACCTCATGCTTCCATGTATTCAGAGTTATTTGACAATGGTGAATGCCTAGATAGCATTACTCCTGTTGACCAACATTGAGGAGTAGGTACTGACTGATCATCGGGTGTGAATCACCGAATAGAGATTTTTGGAGTTCGACGTTGCTGGTTAGAAAATTCGGGCCGATCGTCAACTAGGGATACTTGAATAGGGATCATTCTGGTCCAAAGCTGTCGGCCAAGAGTTTGAGGTCGATCGTCAGCCGTGGACACCCAAATAGGGATCACTCCGGTCCACCACTGCTAGCTGAGAGTTTGGGCCAATAATCAGTTGCGGGCACCCATTCAGCGATCATGTCCGAACAATGGGATGGTCGGGCTCGTCACTACCGACCGATAAGTTTGGGCCGATCGTCAGCCTGGATACCCAAATATGGATCACTCTGGTCCACCGCTGGCGGTTGAGAGTTTGGGTCGATCATTAATGACGAGCACCCATTTGGTAGTCATGTCTTCACCATGGGCTAGTCGGGCTCGTCACTGCTGGCCGATAAGTTTGGGCCAATCGTTAACCGTGACACTCGATTAGGGATCACTTTGGTCCACCGCTGCCGGCCGAGAGTTTGGGCTGATCGTCAGTGGCGAGCACCAATTTGATGGCTATGTCCTGCCATGGGCTGACCGGGCAAGCCACTGTCGGCCGAGAAGTTTAGGTCGATCATCAGCCGTGGACACCTGGGTAGGGATCACTTTGGTCCACTACCACCGGCCTAGAGTTTGGGAGGATAAAGTATGTCAACACAATCTTGTTTTCGAGTTGAGGAGTCAGTTCCCAAGGTCCAGGCAGTGCTTCCTTATGGTGTTAATGCTATTCGCACACGCGTTTAATTAACAAAGTAAAGTTTGTTTCCTAGCCATTACCTGTGTTGATAAGATTTTTTAAGGAAAATGTACACTTTATTATAATCCTTCCTATAATTATTTTAATTATAGAGTTCCAATACAATTAGCAAAATAGAGTGAACTCAAGTGAAGTAATGACGGAGATGTTGTGCATTCCAGGCTTTCTTGAATATGGCTCTATCTACTGCACCGAGGATGAAAGCTCCATTGCCGAAGTCTTTGTGGATGACGTATGGCCCCTCCCAGACTGGATCAAGTGCCCTGGCCTGGGAAAATTTCATTTTAGTACCAAGTCCCCCTCCTTAAGAGGGCAGTGTTTAACCTTGGAGTTGTACTACCCAACTATCCTCCATTTGTGTGCTTCAACCTTCAAGGCAGCTTCCTCGCGTCTTTTATCCACCAGGTCAAGTAACATGTTCAACAGCTCTTCATTCTCATTCGGGCTGTAATGAAGACTTCTGTGGGATGGGACTACCGTCTCTACTGGCAGCATCGCCTTTGTCCCGTAAGCCAATGAGTAAGGGGTGTCTCTTGTCGCCATCTTAAAAGAGGTGCGGTAGGCCTATAATGCTAGAGGCAGTTCATCTACCCATGCTCCTTTTTCTTTTCAGTCGCTTATATATGAGTGTCTTTAGAACCTTGTTAATTGCCTCCACCTGTCAGTTTTCCTGCGGGTATGCCACTACAGAAAATCTTTTCCTTATTCTGTGCTGCTGGCAGAAATTAGAAAATTCCGCACTGTCAAACTACAGTCCATTATCCGAGATATTCTGGAGAGGGATTCCGTACCTGCACATTACATTCATGATTAAGAAGTTTATAACCTTTGTCGTTGACACCATAGTAAGAGGCTTGACTTCCACCCACTTAGTAAAGTAGTCAATTGCCACTATTACATACTTAGCTCCTCCCCATGCCATTGGAAGTTCTCCGATTAAATCTATTCCCTAGACCACGAAGGGCCAGGGGTTAACCATGTGAGTCAACTCATTTGGGGGCAACCTAGGGATTTTCATGAACCGCTGACACCTGTAACACTTCCTCCTGTATTACGTCGCATCATGGTACAATGTTGGCCAGTGGTATCCATATCACAACACCTTCTTTGCCAGAGTCTGCCCCCCCAGTATGGTCTCTGCAGCTTCCCTACTATATGTCTCTCAACACCTGCTCGGCGTCCTGTCTAGCAACACATCTTAGTAGGGGGTTCAAATATCCTCTTCGATATAACAGTCCAACCTAGACGACGAAACGGGGTGCCTTCCACAGGGTCTTCCTAGCCTCGTTTCGGTTGTCCAGCAGCATTCCTTCACTCAAATATTTTAGTAAGGGGTCATCCAAGTCTCTGTATCTTCTATAGCTGCAACAACATTCACTTCCTCAAAACTAGGTCGATGTAGGTCATAACAGGTACCGATCCCAACAAAGATTCATCTCTCGAACTTGCTAACTTTGATAATCCATCTGCATTTTGATTCTCTTCTCGAGGGATATGTTTAACCACATAGTGCTCTATTCCAGTAAGCAAGTCCTTTACCCTTTCTAGGTAAGACTTCAAGCATTCTTCTTTTGCATGGAATTCCCAATTATTTGGTTCACCACCAACAGAGAGTCACTATGAACACACAGTGTCCTTAACCCCAACTCCTTTGCTAATTCCAGTTCTGCTATAAAGCTTCATATTCCGCCTCGTTGTTTGTTGTTTTGAATCCCAGTCTAATCGCATAACTCAACTTTCTTCCTTCGAGGGTTAGAAATACCATCTTTGCACTAGATTTGTGATCATTAGACGCTCCATCAACATACACTCGCCACTTGAGGGCTTCCTCCTCTAATGTCTTCACTTCATCATCTCGAATATTAAATCCAGTAAGAAAGTCCTCCAGTGCTTGCCACTTGATTGCAGTTCATAGGTGGTAGGTTATCTCATACTGACTCAACTCGATGCTCCACTTAGTAAGCCTTCCCAAAGTGTCTGCCTTATGCAAAACTTGCCATAGTGGCTGATCTATGAGCACCCGAATAGGATGCGATTGGAAGTAATGTTTTAGCTTTTTGGATGCTATCAATAGATAGTATGCCAATTTTTCCAACTTGGGATACTTGGATTCTGGCTTGGTGAAGCGCTTTCTTATGTAATACACAAGACATTGTACTCGATCCTCCTCCCTGACCAGGGCCGCGCTCAAAGCATGATGCGATACCACTAGGTGGATGTAGAGGTCTTCCCCTATGATTGGTGTAGATAAGACAGGTGGCTTTTTGCAAGTGCTCTAACAGGTTTAAAAATGCAGCCAAACACTCATCCGTCCACATGAACTTGCCTTTCTCCTTCTTGAGTGCTTCAAAGAATGGGATGCGCTCGTCTGTGGCTTTGGATAAGAACTTGCTCAAAGTTGATACTTTCCCATTCAGGCTTTGCATTTCCTTTTATGTCTCAAAGATTTTAATATCTCATAGTTCCTAGACTTTCTCTGGATTCCTCTATTCCCCTCGCATGCATAATGAAGCCTAGGAATTTCCCAGAAGCTACTCCAAAAGAACATTTTAAGCGGGTTCAACTTCATCCCAAACCTCCATAGAATTTGAAACATCTCATCCAGGTGCGAGATATGACCCATGGCCTTTTTTGACTTTACCAACATGTCATCAACATATACCTCCATGGGTATTCCAATCTGCTTGACGAACATCTTATTCACCAGATGCTAGTACGTTGCCCCAGCATTTTCAAGTCCAAATGGCATTACCTTGTAGCACTAAAGCCACAGATTTGTGATAAAGCTAGTATGTTCCTGGTTTGGGACATGCATCGCTATTTGGTTATACCCGGAGTAAGCATCCATAAAGGATAGAAGTTCATGCCCAACAGTACCATCCACTAACTGATCATTCCTTGGGGGTAGGAAACAATCTCTAGGGCATGCGTCGTTCAGGTTAGAAGTCTTTAGAGGTCCACCATTGTCCATTTGACTTCTTAACGAGAACCAGATTTGCTATCCATTCCAGGTATAATGATTCTCGAATGAACTCGTTTGCCAGTAAGGTTTTTACTTCTTCGTTCAGTGCCACTGACCGTTCTGAGCCCATACTCCTTTTCTTCTACTTCACGGGAGGCTTTTTCGAGTTAACATTCAAGGCATGACAGGCAACTAAAGGAGGAATTCTGCACATGTCTGCATTGGACCAAGGAACACATCCTAGTTATCCCACAAAAATCCAATTAGTTGTAGCTTTAGATCCTACTCTAAGCCTAATCCGATTTTCATAAGTTTTATACGATTGCTATCATCAACTTTCACAAACTTCATAGCCTCCTCAAGCACAACTGCGGCCCCTTCTCCTCCATCTCTTGGGGTCAAGCTGATTATGAGGATCGCTTGTGAACTCGAGAAGGGGACATTCTTTAGTTGCTATGCGAGGGAGTTCTTGGCACAGAAGGAAACTTCTACGTCTTCCCCTTCTCTTTCCATTTATTCTCCCAAAGCACCACAACATAGCATTCCCAGGTCGTGTCCTGATTTCCTTCTACCACTCCTATCTCGTTGGTTATCGAGAATTTCATTGTCAAACACTACAGAGCCATTACTGTGTGGAAGTCGGATAAGGTTGGTCGTCCTAGGAAGGCATTATAAGCTGAGAATCCATCCACCGGTATGAAAGTTTGCTTTTGTATGGCTGATCGGGGATGGGTTCTTATCTTAACAAACAAATCTAACCTCCCCAAGGGCATGGTACCTTCCTTAGTGAAACCATGAAGCTGTTGATTACAAGGCGTAACATCTTTCATGGAAAACCCCATTGTGTCGAATGCTTCCTTAAACAGAATGTTCACTAACTCCCATTATCTACCAAAATCCTATCCACTTCTATGGGACCAAGCAAGGATGTAATCATCATCGGATCTGTATGGGGGTACTGTTTCCCTTGCAAGTCACTGTCATCAAAAGCTATCACTTTCTGCTCCCGTCGGGTGGTCTTAGTTTTCTGCTACTCACCTATCGTGCATACAAAGGCATCCCTATTTTTCAATGACTTTGCATACCTTTCCATTTTACCCCAACTCTTGTCTGCCACGTGGGGTCCTCCTATTTATTGACAACTAACCTTCCATCTTTCTCGCAGTTGGCACTAGATCCTTCACCTTCGTTCCCTAGTGGGGGTTGTTTCGGAGCCTGACTCTCAAGAGGGGAAGTGCCTTTAGGTTTTTGACGTAGTGCTCCATCTTGCTTTTCCTGATGTGTTCTTCTATCAGATTATACAAATGGCGACATTCGTTAGTGTTGTATCCATGGGACTCATTAAATCGGTAGTATTTTCCAAAGTTTCTTTCAGCCTCCTTTCCTTCTTTGGAGCAGGTATGTTATATTAAACACTGCTTGAGTAGCTAGGTAAATGATCTCTATAGTTTCATTCAAGTCCGTGTAGGTGTCGAATCTCATACCAAGTTTGAATCTTCTTTGATCCATTTTTCTACCATCGGAATTGTCGATGTTATTGTTCTTCTTTTTCTCCATATCTCCACCTTCATTGCCCATGATCATAGCATTTATATTGTTAGAGGCTTTCGATGGTTTGGCGGTTGTCTAGCCTGTCTCCCTACTGCAGTCCCTTCCAAGCATGTTCTTTGTAGCTTCATAAAAGAAGTTCTAGAGAGTAGTCGGCTTATCCTCCATTAACCTCCAAGCCATTTTCTCATTCGGGCGTGAACGCTCCCACACAAAACCACAAGGTGAGTTGTCCATCAGTGTTCTGAATGCTAACTACGACTGCGTTGAATCGTGTTAGATACTGCCTCAAAGTTTCACCCTCCCTTTGTTTAACATCCGATAAGGAGTATTGATCCTTGGGTTGCTCTATATGAACCCAAAATTAGCTAATGAAATTTACCTTCAACATCTTCTATGAATGGATTGTACAGTTGGGTAGACGAAAGAACCACAAAGTTGCCAAATCTATCAAGAAGAGGGGGAAGCATTTGCACATGACTTTCTCCGTCGCCCCACTCATTAGCATATGTTGTGTGTATCGCTATAGGTGCACTATAGGATCAGACAAACCCTGGTAAGGATCCATTGTGGGCATCTTAAAGTTCTTGGGATTTTGAGCGGCTTCTATCTCCAGTAAACGAGATCCCAACCCTTGCTCCTATTCCTCGCTCTATCTGCTTGCAACGAACACATTTTCTTATAAGACGTTCTAAGTGGTCTACTTCCCACTTGGGGGATGAGGGAAACTGAGTTAATCTCCCCCGTCGAGGTGAGAGGTTTCTTTCATTCCTTCTGTGATAACTGAACCCTGCTTCGTTTCTTGCTCCGAGATCGCTCTCAGTGATTCTCGCCTCCCACCACCCTTTACTTCCGCCAGGACTGGGGAATGCTACCTTGGTCAAGGAGGCACAGCTACAACCACCCCCGGTTCGATGCCTCCCCTACTCGACTCGGTGTCAAATCGTTCCTCAGGTGTGGCTCATGGCTGAACTCTAGGCTGACCTATTGTTCACCCAGATCCTTGATTCTCCCGATCTGATTCCCTAGAATGTGATTTTCTCAGTCTCCTACCCTTCCAGGACTGGGCTCTCCCTCTAGTTTCAATGTTGTATGTGGCTAGCTACGTCTACCCTAAGCATGTCATGATTTGATCCATAATGGCTTGCTATTAGGTAGCGAAGCGAGTGTCAAGGTCCGCCACAACTCTATCCAAATACCTCCGGTGATAGTGTCTGGTCCCGGTGTGCTGGATAATTGATTGTCTTGATTGTCTACAACTGGATTGAAGTTCCTACTGGTACGACCAGTCTTGCTTTTGGACTTAGGAGGCATGTTGAGAAATTCTTCAGTTCTTGGTGAAAGTATCAAAAATGTTTCACAAAAATGGGCAAACACCTCCAATTGATTTTTGCAATGAAACTTTTAAAGAATAAAAGAGCAGGAAAAGGTAAAGAACACCAGGATTTACAGTAGTTCTGCCATAATGGGCCTACGTTCACTATATACTTTTATTACTTTTCTTATATATCAGCTTTTCATAAGAAATAGATACTAAGTACAATGATTTTTGATAGAAAAGATGATCCGGATAATCCAATTGATTAGCAATGTCGCGCAAAGCTTTCAAATCTCTAAAAAAAACTGTCCTTGTAAATGATAAATACTTGGATATTTAGAGAGGTAGATTTGAGGTGTGTTGAATGTGGCATTTTATGACATTTCCATATATATCTCACCCAAAAAGGAATATTCCAAGAATCTGGAATATGCTTGATATTTTTCCAAAGATATGCAGATTTCCTTCCATATTTATGCTATGTGGCCCAGTTGAGGAATCAATCCAGAGGGGTTGGTTCGGGTAGGATGGATGTGGACCAATTGATGGTCCAGTTCATGTGCTTCCCTGTTCAACTTAGCCTACTTGGTCCAGTGGATGGCTTCCTTCTCCTATCTGGTTCGGTGGGTGATGCAGGTGTCCGTTTTGGTAAGTGACCAACCATCGAATAGGATTTCTCGTTCGGTGGGCTTTCAATCACCGAACATAAGATCCTATTCGGTGGGTACCCTATTACCGAACAGAGTCTTCTATCCGGTGGGTACTCGACTACCGAACAGAAGATTATGTTCGGGGTTTAGGGTACTGAATAGGATTCTTTGTTCGGTACCCTTAGGGTACCAAACATGGGATTTGGTTCGGTGCCCTGGCCACCGAACAGGGACCGGTCATGATAAAACGAATGCTTTCTCTTCCTCGTATCCCGAATATGCTCCGCTGTCCTGCTTTTTCCTACCTTCAACCAAACTTCAACCTCACATGGGCGAAAACGCCCATAACAATAATTATTTACACCAATTCTCTTCGTCAAAACTATATCACTTTAGACTTATGGAATTTTGCAATGGTCAAAATTTCGATATCGTCCATATTCAACTTTATAGTCCAAAAACAAAGTCCTTGTTTCAACAATAACAATTACATTAACCGACTGCTCTGGCCAGATTTTTTGACTTTTAGTTGACATTCAGTTGACTGTGATACTAACCTCATATAACCGAGGAGACGAATCCTCTTTTGAATAGTGTTTCACTTTTAATGCTTCCACTCGACCCAACTATAGTCGTTTGATGGACACCGTACCATAATTTAACTATAATCAAAGTGGAGATTCCATATTAAATATCGACAGTATTCTCAAGTCAAGAGAACCGTGTAATTTTGTCACATCGATATTTCATATTTGACCTTAGTTATATTAACCAACAAACAAAATATCAAATGATTCATTCCATAGTTATCCGATGACTATTAGTACGTAATCCCTTGGTGGCCCCAGTAGTCATGAATAATACACTACCTAACATTTAGAGAGCGTTATGTATTCTACTCTCAACGAATGTATCAATATCCAGTACCTATACATCTTGACTATGAATATTTAAAACAGTATGTTTGATTTGATTGTGATAAATTACTCATGGTTACAATTTATAACTACTATCACAAAAATATACCATTTCTGGATTTTCTATTAAATATACTTTTAATTAAACTACTTAACATAACACATTATATCGAGTATACAATAGAAAGAAAACACTTTTTATTTTGAACAAGATTGGATATCGAGTTAGATACATGTAACAAACTACATAATTGCCCCTAGGACATATCCCTAACTCTCATATAAGTGAAGGATAAATATCTAAAGTTGCCAACAAAGCTAGAGTAATGTCTGATGAAGGTTGAAAATCAAACAAAGAAATGAACTCCAAGTGCTTCCACTCCAAAATCATAGGACTTAGTATGCATGCTTTCTAATCAAGGCATCAACTACAACATTGCCCTTTCCTGGAGTATATGAGATATTGAAATCATACAATGTCAAGAACTCCATCCATCTTTGCTACCTCAAAATTCGGCTCTTTTTGGAAGAACAAATACTTTAAAGATTTATGATCCATGAATAACTTAAATCGCTCCCCCATTGCCTTCGTGATTTGAAGGCGAAGATAATAGTCGCCAACTCAAGATCATGGGTTGGATAGTTCCTCTCATGCACTTTTAATTATCGACTAGCATAACAAACAACTTTATCCTCATGCATCAATACAGTGCCTAGTCATGTACCATAAGCATCGGTATATACTGCAAGCACCTTCGAACCATTAGAGAGTACTAAAATAGGTACACCAGTAACCAACTCCTTTAGATTAATAAAAGCATCCTCACATTTCAAGTTCCATAAGAAAACTATATTCTTCTTCGTAAGGCGTGTCAATGGTGCGGAAATTTTAGCGGTCCTTAATGAACTTCCTATAATAGCTAGCCAAACCTAGAAAACTTCTCATCTTTGTAGCATTCTTTGGTACATGCTAATCCTATACTGTAGCAACTTTACTAGGATCAACTGATAGTCTATGCTCGAAGACAATATTTCCTAGAAAGCTAAACTCCTTGCGCCAAAAGGGATACTTGGAAATTTTCGTCTTTAATTTATGCCTACAGAGAGTATCGAATAGTTCTCCTAAACGCAACTTGTGCTCTTCTTCACTTTTCAAATAGACACGTATGTCATCAACAAATATTACCACGTACTTATTTAGCAACCCTTTGAAGACTCAATTCATGAGGTCAATGAAATATGTTGGTGCATTAGTTAGTCCAAAAGGCATAACTAACCACTCATATAGTTCGTCAGGTGTTCAAAAAGCGTTTTTTTGAATACTATCCACAGCCACACGCAATTGATGGAATCCGATAACCAATTCAAGCTAAGAGAATACCTTTGCTCCAACCAACTGATTAAAAAGACCATCTTTACGTGGTAGTGGATAATGATTATTCTTTGTCAGCTTGTTCAATTCACAATAATCAATGCAAAGCCTTAAAGAGCCATATGCTTGGTAGCAAAGACAACCAGTGCCCCCCCTTTGAAACACTTCTCTGAATAATGCCTTTCTCCTATACTTCGTTTGCTTACTTATGTAGCTTGTGTCTTGCTCTAGGAGGCATATGCCTAAGGGGTAAGACAACAGGTCTAGCATTCTCTTCTAGATAAATTCGAAATTCAATCTCCCTATGGGGAGGAAGACCAAAAACTTCAGCAAAGACATCTGGGTAGTGTGAACTACTAATATTGAAGCTAATTCATCATCTGACAGGTCTAGAGAATATAAGTAGCTCGATATAACAAAACTTTTGGGATCATGGTAAACCTCAAGGTTGCGCCCATTAGAATTACCCAAACGTACAACCTTCCTATCATAACCTAGTACTACTCTATACATAGCCATTAAGTCCATTCCTGCAATTAAACAAAACCCCAAAAATCCCAATACAAAAGCATTACAATCAAATTGACACCCAGAAAATACAATTTCAAACCCTTACAAATCATGGATAAATGAACCGATCCTCTGACAGAGTTTGATACTATAAGAGGGTTTGTAACTATACTAGTCTCTAAGTGCAAATTCGTTTACTAGTTTACTCAAAATAAATGAGTGTGATGCTCCAGTGTAAAATAAAGTGCGAACAAATAAACCAAAAAGAGTTAACACACCTTCTATGATGACTTTCTTCTCCCTTTCCACAATTGGAGCTATGCTCGAGCTAGGAATAACGTCTAGTATACAAGTTGGAACCACCTGGCTAGAAGTCTTAGATAAGGTCGAACACTCCCTCTTCATATGACCCAGCCGGTTGCAGTTGTAACATTTGCTAGATTCATTTTGCAGTTCTTAGCCAAACATCAACTGTACTTCCTACACCTAAGCCAAACATCTGAACTAACCTCCCTTCTACCTTCTTAGGCCAATCCTTAGTGATTGCATTTAGCAGCCATCTCAACCAAGCTTTCAAAAGTAGCTCTAGTGGGTACTTGACTCAATGCAATATCCCTCAAATATGGATTTGATGCTTTAGCAAACTTTGTCGCATTTTTCAGTGGTGTATTGATAAGGTCTAAGCCATACTTTACCAGTTGATTGAACTGATTAACGATTCCTTAACACTACGGTCCTTGCTTCAAATGGATAAACCTCTCTAGTTCCACTCCTCATTCTACCTCAGAAATAAACTTAGTTTCAAAATGCCTCTTAAAATCGGTCCAAGCAGTCTCAGTCTCATTCGTCTTAGCAATAACAATCTCCCACCAGTTCAAGGCCTGCCCTTGCAAGTGCTATGAAGCCAGTTGTCTCTTCATTGCATCCTCTGCACCTATCATAGCAAATATCCTATCACAATTACTCAACCAAGCCCAAGTCTCAACAAATAATTCAGCCCTAAAATAATCATTTCCTCATTGACTCTGGAATTCCCGACATAGCTTGGGAAAACCCAAAGCAGGCGGAAGAGCTAGGGCTTCACCTTGCGCTTGCACTGCGGGTCCTCCATTGAGGATAAGTTCAGTACGGCCTCTTGCTTGAAGATACCGATGGAACCATATAGGAACGTTTGTGCTTTGAACCTCAGTTGCTTCATCGGAACTATTTCTAGTTTGATTGCTCGTTCCACTTATTTGTAATTAGGAATTATTAGCAACTTTCCTCATATAGTAGTAAGCATCACTGGAGTTTAAGGGTGTGTTTGCATTATATTTATATATATGGAGGAGGTTTAAATAGATATTGGTGGCGCTGAATGAAAGTAAGGTTTGAGAAAGGGATGCTTAACATTATTTTTGACCGTTTGATATATATGTTATAGGTTAAAACATATATTATACCTCACTTCATCGGGAACCACATTGAAATCTATTGGTTTAAAAGTATATTAATTAGACCATAAGTATGACACTATGTAAGACCTTACAAACTTACTCACATATGTCGCTATACGCTCAATTAAAATTTCCACCAACTATTATATGCGATATACCATGACTTATCGTGTACAAAATTTCCAATAATTTTAGGGATTTCAATACATTTGAAGGGAGTTAATCCATAACTATTAGTTAGTATGTTGGAAAGATGTGCAAAACAATTAACCTACATTATGAAACGATCTCGACTTCTATTCTCATGCTAGTTAAGAACATCATCCATTAACACTTAATCCATACGAAGAACTATGATGTAGAGTAAGAGCTAACTGAATTAGGTTTATCAATGTTTAGTAATAGCATCGAGATCTCGGTCCTACATATCATCATCGTTAGTTGAATAATTTGAATTTTGCAAGTCATATTCCTAAAAATTACTGTTAATGAAGTCGTATCTGGACAGAAATAGAGTTGTGAGAGAAAATTGTTGAATGAGTGTAAGATCTTATTTGACAATAACTTATTTTGAAACTCCTTAAAAGGAGTTCTGAATAGTAACTTCTAAGTAGTTTTAAATAGTGATTTACAAGTAGATGTGTTTGGATGTAATTTAACTTCTAAGTGAAAATGTTTGATCGAAATTGCCTATGAAATTTCTTTATATGTTATAAGCAATATATAGTTACTTCTTAAATTTTCACTTATCAAACCAACTGTTAGAGAGATTTGCCTACTATAAAAGAGCCAAAATGGAACTCTCCGAAGCCCGTTTTTTTGGGAAATAGTTTTTCTTACTTGAACTCGTATTCTCCTACTTCTACTCTCCCCCAACAATTTCTCCTATTGTTTTCTGCATTGACTACTTATTCCAATTCGAAAACCTAGTCGTATTTCTCCTTGCTGAAACTTGTGCTCCCTTCCAATATTTCAATACGAGTCCTCTTAGACCAATTGCTTCCATTTTTCTACGTCGATAATTTATTTTAATTCAAATCAAATTTAAAAGTATTTTTGTCAATCGCCTTCCTTTTATTCGATAAGCTTCATAGCCTCCCCCTCTAATGTAAGATTGATTATTCAACTTCGATTGATGAGTTTTTTAGTTGGATCTAAAGTGAAATATTAAGTATCAAGTAATCAGGACATAGAAAGAAAATGAGATGAATCGAGAAATTTCAATATCTATTGTAAGAATTATTATTTATTTAGTTTTGTTACAGTTATCTTACTTAAATATTGGACTAATTATTTCTGCGGATATTGGTTAATTTTGTATACTCTTCATCTTATGATAGCCTTTCAACTTTGTTACCTCTGTAACCAAGTTCATATTTGCAATTTATTGTAGATATACGTTGAATGAATGAGGAAGCTTTCATGCTACTTTTAGAAAAATGAAAATGGTTACTTTGGGTGGTGCCATAGCGATAAAACATAATCATCGTATAGATAATGCAAGCACGATGAGAAATAGTGTTGGTTTTGCTGTCATTATTAACATCGCTCAAGAGTATGATGGGAGTGCTTCCAGAGGACGACTTTATGGCCTTAACGAGGCATTGTTGCGAGGAAATATTAGAGGGTCTACAAAAGTGTCAAAACATGTTTTTCTTGTGTTAGGATTTATATTTTCATTTGCTTTCAAACTTAAACCGTTTATGAATTGATGCATCCTTATTAGTCCATCAAAATCCTGCATTTTCAGCATATGTATTTTTATTTACATGTCACTTGTGGTGATTTAATTAATTATTCATTTAATTCACCTTTCAGATATGTTTAAGCATTACATACTAAGTGAGGCTAGGAATTATAGATAATTTTCCGTGATAAGATAGTAACATGTTCATAGAACCGAAAATATCAACTAGAATCATTATTCAATAGACAATGAAAGTAGTACATACAAATTAAAGAGAGGTTCACATATGCAAGTATACATAGTCTATACATCTAAGCTTATCACTGGAATGCAGTTTACTATTCTGATTACATTTCTGATTAATATTTTAACCGAGATGATTGTAACTCTCTAGTAATTTCATTATATTGTTTTCGTTCATATAATTTTTATGAAATAATTTATTTGTTCATATTTACATGGTTAATTTTGGAATATAATAATGGTGGTGCTATACCTATAAAAAAACATTTATCCGCAATGTTCTAAAAACTATAATACATCTAATATATATATTAGCGATCTTCATTTATATTTAACCCATTGTAATTTTTATTTTTATCTTAAAATAGGTCATTTTATGTCATTGTTCCTTTTTCTCTATTTTTAGCTACAACTTTTATAGCAAAATAGAAAATGACAAATCAATACCAATTGAAGTGATAGATTATTTGTTTATATTATTTTTTGAAATTGTACAATCAAACAGTTGGTTCTTCCATCATTTTGCATTTGTATCGGTTAGCTGCTTTTACATGTTAGATGATAAGAAGTTCTAATAAGTTAGTATTAAATAGTTTTTGACTAATTACCAAACATTCATATGGGAAATGTGCTAAGGAGTTTTTATTTATTTTATTTTTCTAAAACAAATGGAATATTAACCCAGCGGCTGCACACGGGCCAACTGCAGCGTTAACCCAGCATTACAAACTCCGAAACACGTGTCAGATTCTCCAGCCAAAAGCCTTCTCCCTGCCTGATCTGATCCCTTCCTCTCCCTTGTTTCACTCTCTTCTTCTCCTCCACCCGTTTCTCATTAACCAAAATCGATTTCCTCTTGTTACCCTTTCCTTTACAGTTTCAAAATCAAAAGAATATCAACTAAAATTTTTGATTACAAAATGTCTGGAGGTGTGGGCCCCACTGCAGCGGACATATCCCTACCAGATGATGCCCCTGCCAAATCAGCCGCCACTGCGCTCCCTTTCCATCAGCCGCCTCGCCGCCGCCTAGTGTCCTTCCGCCAGCTCAACGCCGTGGCCGTGGCCGTCATACTGTCGTTCACCGGCATGGTCCCGATCGAGGACCTGGCGTTCACCCTGCTTTCCATACCGTACATTTATTTTCTGGCCTCTTTTGCGTTTCCTTTGGCGAAGAATGGTGGGAGCAATGCGCCAGTGTTTGGAGAGAGGAATTTTGTTCTGTCCGTCTATGTGCTTGTTGGGGCTGTCATTGGGTTGTTGCTTCCCATTGCCTACATTCTTCACGGTGTATATGAAGGAGACAAAGAAGGTATGGTTTGAACTTGGGGTTTGATTCATGAGGAATTTAAAATTTTGGATGAAATTTATGTCAATAGGGGATAAGAATAGTGTGAATCTTGCTATTCAAGGGTCTCTCTTCATTCATATTTAGCTCATTTTGATGCATACCTTTCCTTGTGAGTTCTATGCGTATTTGACTCTTTGATCTAACTTTATTTTTGCCTTTGCTTCATCAGAAAGCATATGGACACCATCTTTCAATGAGCATTACTATTCATTATACAGCAAACTTTGACGCTCCAATAGACATACATAATGTGTTCACAATTTGGTAAACATATTAATTAAAATACATAGACACAAACCTTTCATACCACCACTTATTTTATTATACTAATTACATGCATACATATATTTATTTATTACTAAAGCCTAAATAAATTTAGTAACAGTAATGCTGCTATGACCCAAGCCTAATTACTCATTTCATGCGGGAGAAATTGGGGTTGTCAGATTTGCAGAGGCCCCCTAATTTCCACCCTTCAAATTAAGGTCCACAAACTTATAAATTTCGGTCATTATAGCACCATCCTTTTAGTAAGAGTGTTGCTAAATACACCAAATTAAGTATTGTTTAATACCCAAAAAGACGTCGCCTTTCATTTTTCTTTTCTACACTTGAAAATACCACCGTCCCTAGAAACCTAATATTTGCAGTCATTCCGAATATTACACTTTTCTACTAAGTTCGTAGCTTTTTGATCTTCACTTGTATTCTTTTTTGTAATTTTCAAATTTGCATCATCCTTGCTATTTGGATATAGCATAACAGCTTCAATATTTTATATCTTATATGTTTCAGTACGAGTATAAATATTATTAATGCTTCCTTTATTGTATTGACCTTATTACCCAATATGAAGTGCATTAAAGTGAATGGATTATTTATGTATTTCACACTTCTCATGCCATCCGGTTTCTTCAATCCTATTACAAACACTCTAACATTCACTTTGTTCCTAAATCATCAATTTTGATCAATGCATCTAAGTTGTCTTTGCATACTTTTCATAGTTCACTTATGTTAAAAGTGTTCAAGAATCATTGTCTCAAAATAATTTTTTTAGAAATATGGATCATAAAATCTTTATTTACTTTTTTGATAGTTTTACTGTTGCTTCTTTCCATATCAACTTTTAGAACTCCAAGTTTTCCAACATCAATGCTGGAGATTATTTCTTTAATCCATTCAGTATTGTCAACAATAACAGAGTGATATGTTTTCCTTCCATTCATTGACATTTTCACAGAATTTGTCACCAGTTCTTTCACTTCGTCATTTCTCTCTTTCATATTTACCTCTATCTCCTTTTTCACTTTGGTTCTTCGACTCTCTATTTCGTCTCAACTTTTGGCATCTCATCTACAACTCTCTGGTCCTTATCATCATCAATTAAATTGCCTTTTTCAATTTTATCAATGTCATTCTTCTTTATATATAATTTCTTTAATAGATTTAATCTTTTAAGGACCATTCTCCATGAATATGATACACCAATCACTTCATCGACACCATCACCCGTTGTAACAAACACACAATAATCAATTGCAATTATGCAAATGTCTTATCCCCATTTCCATTATATTTTCCAAAATTTTCAGTATTAATAGCAATTCTCAAGAATATTTCATGATCATTAAGTATTAACTTTTTTTTGTTCCATTCTTTGTAATTTTGTTTGTTACTAAAAATGGTATAAACAAAAACTCTTTTTTTATTCCCCATATTCTAATACCACTTTCAAGGAAGTGAAATCGAAAATAAATCTTATCTTGATTTTTCTTTTACTTTCACCAAAAAGCATATGGACACATGATTGTAATACTCTAAGACCATTATCCCATAGACATGGCTCTTCATCATATGATAAACTTTGAATGCTTTAATAGACATACATGAACCTGTTGAATTTGTTCACAGTTCAATGAACATATATTTATTTAAATACATACACAAGACCTTTCAAATTAGCACTTATTTAATCATACTAAATATATACTAATTACTGAAATCTAATCAACTTTTAGCCAAACTTACATTTGATGTTGTTACAACAAAGTACATATATTATTATGAAGAAAAAAAAATTGTATTGATAGA
Source organism: Allium fistulosum (assembly GCA_030737815.1). Lineage (NCBI taxonomy): Eukaryota > Viridiplantae > Streptophyta > Magnoliopsida > Asparagales > Amaryllidaceae > Allium > Allium fistulosum. Next base: position 1,243,099,925 of record CM060902.1, on the reverse strand, counting down.
TCTCAAGACTTTCTATGTTAGAATATTAAGATCCCACTAATCAAGGATGAAGATGGGTCTAATAAATTATTGTGTGGTTCACACGAGTAACAAGTCTACCCATTGAACAACAATTCAATTTTCACCATATTTTCAATGAAGCATAATAAACTCAAAAATTTCTCACTGAACAATTTTACATAGTTAATTAAACAAGTAATTATGAATTGTGTTAAACAATAAATAAACGTGTTTTCGTACTAAACTCGAATGAATTTTTTCATAATAAAAGAAATAATAGTTTAAATAAAAGGTCTAGATTGTGTTCTAGAGATTGAGTTCGATTCACCTGAGACACCAAAGTGAGTGCCCTGCTTAAAATTTAAGTATTACTCTTGTAAAAAAGAAAATTAGTTTAAATAAAAAGTCTTTAAACTACTCCTTTCTCATTCCTAAAATTAACTAATAATTACATTGGTTTATTTCAACTTTAAAGTTACCTTTATTTCTAAAATTTCTCTTCTTACCAAATCCCTTGCACTAAAAAAGTAACAATGTACTTTAAAAAGGACAAAAATGAATATGAAATAAATGTGGACTTGCCAGTGAGGAGAGAACCAACCAAATCAGAGCAAAAAAGCAATAGAAACCATTTTTTTGTTTGACTTGTAGCATACGATGGTAGGGGTGATCGTTGCGGAGTTGACAGATTCTTTTATATGATAGTCGTCATTTAGATAAACCTATAAATATATTTTTATGGGACAAATTTTCAAATTAGGCAAAAAAAAACTTATTTCAACTTTAGACCTCAAACAAAACTCATTACAAAAATTGGCATAGTTTTGCGCAAATATGGATTGCGCAAGTAGACTATTAACTCTGCATCATATTTGTTGTTTTAAATGTAAAGCGGGTTCCTATCAATAATTTTTTGTAAATTAGGTCCCTACTCTTTTAACATCACACCCGACAAATAACATCATCCACCAATTCATTTAATTTAAATCTTTAAAATGTGATAACTTTTTATTGATTAATCGGATTTAAGAATCATTTTCACCATTAAATCACAAATAAAAGTTATAATTTCACATACCAGTTTTGCACATACCAGTTTTAACCGTATTAAGAAAATGTAGCTATAGCTGCTAATTTTTTTTATTCAATTTTGGCTGCACTTATATTATACAATAATAATTTTGGTTGCACACAGCAGTTCTAACTACAACAAGAAAATGCAATTATAACTGCATTGAGAAAATGCAGTAAATTTGAAACATATTTTTTAGTAGATCATGTATAGTGAAATTAGTATATAATTGATATAGAGCCCAGGTGTTTATTTGGAAGCCATACTTCCACCATATGCTATGTAATAATGTTATGGGTTGATAGTTTAACTGTTTGAGTATGTATGTATGATGATATCCACTAATTCTTTCAACATGTTGCCGTGTAGTAAAATACGATCATCGAAGAAAAACTCTTATGTCCATTGCAATAGTCTTGGTTAACTTATAAATTCCAACGTGATCTGCTTATTTGAAGAATAAAATAATATGTAATTTATTTGAAAACTCATTTTTTACCTTGATTATTTTCGAATAATTAGTGCAATGAGAAAACCTTATCAATGTTAAAGAGAAAAGAACAAACTTACGCGATCTTTTTAGTATTATTTAAAAGGTGTATGGTCCAAGGACCATACAGTCATACTATATATATATATATATAAATATAAAGGTATAGAAGTTCATGACCCAGAGGGCCACCAAACAAACAAAAATAAAGCAACATGCTTGGCATAATAGAAAAACAGCATACAATGTCTCAAAAGTATGAAATGCAAACTCAACAAAGAATATCATGAAGAAATAATAGATAAAGCTAGATTCCAGCGCAACGACGAAACCAAGATAAAATCTCAAGCCTGTATTGAGGAGTGCAGGGAGAGAATATGAATTTGCGATCCCAGTCCTTGGCAATTAAGATTGCTTCGTTATTAGCACCGAACTCACCATCATTACAGATGACCAACTCGTCATCTAAGAGCTAGTAGAAAAGCTCCCTTTTATTCTTTTCGTCATCAGACATCCATTTTGAAAATACCTTCCATGCAGAGTGGTAGTAGAGGCTAGTATCCGTGCGTCCATGTCCCGGCATCCCTACTGCAAACTAAAGGAGTAAGTTCTGCAAGTTTGGCTTCAATCTTCTGAGCAATAGACTCGGCACTATGAGGGTCATCAATCAAGGCATGGACAAATCGCTTCTTAAGAGATGTGATCGAGGTGTCAACGATAGGATCGAGAGGTGAATCGGCCCTGCCGGAAGGTGCGGTTGGGAAAGGAGGATTAGCAGTGGGCTGCAGCGACCGGTCTACCAACCTAAGAGAGACTGAAATGATGAGAGGCACGGGGTCCATAGGAGGTTGGGAGGGTTAAAAAGCTTTGGCCTGCCCATGCTTCCTAGGAGGCTTAGGCAAGGGGATCTTAGGGGGAAGGCTGCAAGAATCAACACCAGAGTGAGGACAGCTGGGAATCCCATGGCCAAAGGAATGACAGAGATCACAAATGAGTGGCTTCCACTGGTAAAAAAACGTCGATGTAGATAACCCTCCCCTCGCCAAGAGAGACGGGAATTCGAGATGGCAGCTGTCTCGTAGGGAAAATCTCAATAAGAACCTTGGCATAATGGAGAAATTGCCTTCGCTCGGTGGAAATGTCAAAACAAATCAGCTGTTCAATATGGTTGAGGATACAATTTGTCCCCTTAAGCGATTAAAAAATGGAAGGAATATTTGAGATACGCACCCAAACATGAAAAGATAGAATCGATTCGCGTGCAAGATCGACAGAAGGGGACCATTGGGTAATGATAAACACTTTACCCTCAATAACAATAAGGTTTGATTCCAAAACACGGGACCTCTCATGAGGGGAGGAGAATTTAAAAAATACATCGAGTTGTCACATCCGATATCTACCGAATCGTGCAAGCGCCACAAACCAAGGACGTGTTTTTTGACAACCGAGTAACGGGGAGCTTTATCTAAAAAGAAGACGACTAAAGTCTTTTCAAAATGCAATTCCAGCATGCACAATTTCTTTAGGAGGGAGGGGGACAGGTGTATCTGTGAAAACGACATCGTATTGCTTAGGCACAAAAGAGCTTGCATTGCTAGACTTATTCTTAAACAAAGATGACCAAGAGCAAGTTGGCTTGCAACGGTCACTACCAGAATTGGAACAAACATATAATTTATCAAAAGAGGAATCGGCAGGAGTTTGCATTGTTGTAATTGTGTATAGAAGAAAATGTTGGTTGATGGGTTCATGCAAAAAGAAAATCAATGTGAAATGTTTTATCCAACAGAGAGAAAAGGCATCCACTTAAGTAAACATTATCCAACAGAGAGAAAAGGCATCCACTTAAGTAGCCGCAGATCATGTGCTAGTTCCCAAACAATTGCAGACTTGCAGTTAGAGTTGTAAGCCAAAAGCTACTTCAAAGCCATATGCGCAATTATAATTTAACTGTATTATGAAACTGCAATTAAATTGAAATGCTTTTTTTGTTTTTAATTAATCTGCTTCATAAAAATAAATTTTTATGCAAATGAAAATGCAGTGATGATTGCATTTGATTACGAAAATACATTATAACGATGACGTATTTTGTAATTACATTTATGTGATGTAGTCAGCTTTTTATTTATTGAGAAACCGTCTATTGTTCAAGGCGTTTCCCAGTTATTCTGGCATATCTAACCTTAACGCACTTTGTAAATTAACTGCATTAAGAAAATGTGTTGTATTTAAATGCTTTTAGAAAATGCAATTATATTCTAACAACATATTTTTGAATTAATTTAAGTATTTATGTGATGCAGAAATAATTTTGGCTACATTTAATAATTTTATTCAATTTTAATACAATTATATTTTAACTGTATTAAGAAAATGCATTAAAATTTAAATGCTTGAAGAAAATGAAATTATAATGTAACAATAGTTTTTCAAATTAATTTAATTTATGTGAAGCAGTAATAATTTTGGTTGCATTTAATTTTTATATATAATATTATTTCGACAGGTTATTCAATAAAGAAGGTGATAGCACTACGATCGAGCTGGACGACTCTTTTGATGACATCAGTAGACATTTTGTTCGAAGAATTCAAGAGTCCGAGGTAAATGAGGCGCTAAAATGGATGAAAGCGGGCAAGGCATTGGGGCCTGATGACATCCCATTGAGGTGTGGAGATGCAGGGATAGCTTGGCTAATTAAGTTGTTCAATAATATTTTCAAATCAAACAAGATGCCAGACAAGTGGAGGAGAAGCATATTAGTTTTAATTTTTAAGAATAAATGAAATATTTAAAGTTTCACAAACTAAAGAGGAATTAAACTTATGAGTCATACAATGAAGCTTTGGAAGAGAGTCATTGAACATCGATCGAGAAGGATGACAAGTGTTTCAAAAATCCAATTTTGTTTTATGTTTGGGAGGTCAACCACAGAGATCATTTTCTCGATAAGACAACTTATAGAGAGGTTTATGGAGCAAAAAAAGATCTACACATAGTATTTATCGATTTGGAGAAAACTTATGACAAAATACCGAAAAAGGTTATGTGGTGAGCTCTGAAAAAGAAAAAGTCCTAACAAAGTACATTATCCTTATTAAGGATATGTACGATGCTGTCGTGACTTGTGTCAGAGCATGCGAGGGCGAAACCGGAGACTTTCTCATTAACATAGGATTACATCAAGGGTCAGCTTTGAGTTCTTACATTTTTTCCCTAGTGATGGATAAGCTTACAAAGGGTTTACAAGGCGAGATTTTTTGGTGTATGCTCTTTGCTGATAATGTTGTGCTAGTTGATTAAAGTAGGATTGTGGTTAATAGACAATGAGAGCTGTGGAGGTAGACTTTAGAATTAAGAAGTTTTAGGCTTAGCAGAACTAAAACAGAGTATATGAAGTGTGAGTTCAGCGGTGCCAGGTCAGAGGATGGAGATGTCACTCTGGTCGGACAAGTAGTGCCCAAGAAAAAATCTGTTCGCTATTTAGGATTAATGTTGCAGTATGATTGTGGGATTGATGAAGATGTTAGTTTTAGAATTCGAGCGGGAATGATGAAATAGTGACAAGCATTTGACATTTTCTATGATAGGAAAGTCCCACAGAATTTTAAAGGGAAGTTCTACAGAACGGCAATCAGGCCTATGATGTTGTATGGTGTAGAATGTTGGCCTACTAAAAGCCAACACGTCCAGAAGATAAGTGTAGCAGAGATGCGTATGCTGCAATGGAGCTGCGGTCATACAAGAAGAGATCGAATTAGAAATGCTGATATACGTGGTAAGCTTGGAGTAACACTAATTGTGAAGAAACTAGTCCAATACCGCCTAAGATGGTTTGGACATCTCCAACGGATGCCTCTCAAGACGCCTGTGCGCGTTGGAATTATAGGCTGCGTCGAATACTTAAAAAAGGTAGAGGTCGATCAAGGTTGACATGGGAGGAAGTAGTAAAAATGGACTTAAAAGATTGGAATATATCTGAAGCTGGTGTTGGATGGGAGCGCGTGGAAGTTAGCGATTCACACACAAGAACAATGAGCTATGAGTTTTTTGCTTAAGGTTGGTTTAGAGGCAGTGTTATAAGTTTTAAATTATATGACTCATGAATATGAGCCTAAGACGTAGTTTTGATCTTCGATCAATATTATTATTAGTAACATTTTTACTATTATTATTATTATCATCATGGATTTTTTTAATATTTTTTTTATTTTTTAATCTTTAATTTTATTTTACTTAGTTATTATTATTATTTGTTTACTTATTTGACTTTATTTTACTATTATTATCATGATTTTTTTATTATTGTTGTTGTTGTTATGACTTTTAAATTGACTTTGTCATTTAGTTTTGGGTTCCATCTCTAGTTTAGTCGATTCCAATTTGTTTGAGAATAATGACTTAATTGTTGTTGTTGTTTTAATATTAATGTACTTAATAATAATATTAAGTACATTTGCCGTTACATTCGACCTTAATGCAGAATTTAACCGCATTAAGAAAATATAGTTATAGATGCATTAATATAATGCAGTTATAATTTTGAAAAATTATTATTTTTGAACCTTATGATTTGAATGGTGCAAATGCGGTTGCATTTTGAACGATGCAGTTTTAAATACGTTATTTTTATGAAGAAGTTACAATTTTTCACAAAAAAATTTCAATGTCTATATAGTAACATATATACAGCACATATTATTTAAAAGATGATAAAATTTATGGTGAAAATGGTGAAAATGGTTCGTTGATACCGTATTTCTATAAAAAGTAATTGCATTTTAAATATTGAAATCAAATAAGATGAAATATTAATATAGATGTAAGTAGTATAAACGGTTATAAAGAATAAACACGGTCAGTGACCTAATTTATATAAAATTACAAGGAATGATATTTTATATATTAAAATTATAAGGGAGAGACTTGACATACAAATTCCCTTGCGCAAGTGTATTTTTTTATAAAAAAATTGTATTTGCCCAAATTTGGAATTGCGCAAGTGTACTTTTTGGAGGAAATTTTTTTTATACTTGCGCAAATTTGGATTGCACGAGTATAAAATGCTGTAATAAGCAAAAAAGATGCTTATTTTCGTAATAAGTTTTGAACGAGGCCTAAAGTTGAAATATGTTTTTTTCTCGGGTCTCATTTGAAAATTCTGAGATCTCGGCCATTTTTGTTCGATTCCGGTCGGAGCGAGGACAAATCAAGCTAAAACATCGGTTTTAGAAGAAAGTAACAGGAAATGGTTAATATTTGATTTATTATCCTATAATTCAACTAAAATATAAATCTTTGCTTCTAAGAATCGAGATTACAACAGAAAAAACAAACATTTCACAGTTTCAGCATAAAATAACAAAAAAAAAAGTGGCCCCAATATTTTAAATTCTTTCTCCATTGAAGTTGGAAAAAACCCCTAATTTTGTAACGGTCAACGATTAGTCATGTTAAAAAGCTAAACTAGCTAAAAAGCGAAGTAAGAAAGCCTTGCTGAGTGATTTGTATTTGAACTTTTGTGGCGGCTGCCCTAAATGAATTAGGTTTATGAAAATAAGGGTTATAAAATAATTTGGGTTTATGGGATTGGGCTGTTATATGGGCTAACTGTGGTAATGGCATTTTTTTATTTTTGTTTGTGTTTTCTTATTGTATTTATAATGCATTAATAAATACATTATCTTCTAAACATTTGTGTTATAAATGTTACTTTAATTTATTCTACTATTAGTTTATTAATATAGTATTGTTTAAGTATGCATCTACTATTAATTTGTACTAAAAATGTGTGTCAATCACATGAAACACCGAGTTATCCCATAAGTGTGTTGGATATGTTCCATTTGTTTCTGTTTTTGTCCATGGTTTTTCATTTTTCTTCACTCAAATTATTTGGTTTTTTCCGTTCATTCTCGGCCCGGTTCTCTTCGCTCAAATTATTTGGCTTCCTTTACTTATTCTTTGGGTGGTTTGTGAAGTGACGGTGAATATAAGACCATTTGAGATTTTCAAATTCCAGTTTCTTTTGTTTAGCTTCTGATTACATCTATTCTCCATCTCTTGTTTATTTCAAAAAATATTTGTAGTGTGGTAGGCTTTTGATATCAAAGGGATCAAATAATACAACAACAAAAAATTGTTCCATTCCTTTTATAATATTCATCACCGATAAATCTTTAATCAAGATTATTTTTATTCCAAGAAAATTCCAAAATCATAGGTAGTGTTTGGTTTGAAAACGAGTTTTGTGTTCTACGTTTTCAACTTGTACTTTAAAATGTATGGAAGAGGAGGAGAGCATGGAAGACAATCGATTTAGAAAATTGTTTGGATATATAATTTAGAAATAATTTTTCTCATTTTCCGCCTTTTATTAAATATCAACAGCTATCTTCTCCATTGTCCTTCTTCCCTTTGGAATAAATAGGATTTTCCATCTCCTCCTTCTCTTTCATGTCATTTGACACATATTGAAAACCCCAAACACAAAACTTGTTTTCCATCCAACACTACCTTTTTTTTATGACTAACCTAATGCATATGTTTGTAGTTGTCATGAATTAATGCAAACCTTCATATTTTATTCTAACAATACTTCAGATAAACTCTAGAGAAGATTTTTGTCTGCTTAGCTGCATCCCCATTATGTCATATAACTCTTGTTTTGTTGGATAGAATGTCTGGTTTGAAATTTTTCAGAAAAATGCATTTTGTTTACAGAGACTAGGGTTCTGTTGACAAAATGAATAATTCTTCCATATATGTTTGATTTCTTTATTGATTTGTTCCCGTTCTTCTCTTTGTCAATCATATTTATGTGTGTATTCCCATTGTGAAATGTAACAAATACAGGTTTAAAGGAAGTAAGGTTTCAACGTTTTTGATATAGATATGCTTAACCAAGCCCATGTCTACAAAAACCACTATAACCAATAATGAATTCGTGAAGAGGACCCAATATAGCTACATAACAGATTTTAATGCTTGCATGATGTTCTTTGATCCAATACCAAATGTTTTCTATTAGGAATCAATAACTTCTCATCTTTAACCCACACTTACTAAAGCTTTTGATGAGATGAGTTAGTACTGCGAAGTTTACTATAAACTAATTTGTTAGTTCACTAGTAAATTAAATTGATAAGTGAAGTTACTAAAAGGCCAGTAATATGAGCTAACACAAAACCTGAAGTTTATAAAATTGCATTTAGATTTTTTTTTTCAAAAGTGCCTTTTGCTCAATATTTCAAAATATTTTTAACTGTATTGTTGTACTTGTGACGTTTCTAAGAACTTCATAGTTTTCACTACTTTTTTGTGCATTATGATATTCTGGAATTTTATCAGGATCAAGGCAAAACATAACTGAATGTATTAAATTTTATGTCATTTTGAAAACTATAAAAAAAACAAAAAAATTCAAGATCGTATGATTATATCATGATCAAAGCAATAAAAAACAACAAGTGATGTACAGTAACGTTTAACAAAAAAAATTAAGATCGTATAATTATATTAATATTTTTATGCAGGTCATTTTAATTGGCCCACTGATTCGACTAATTTTAATGAAGCTAGGGAATACTAATTTATTTTATGGGTGCAAAAATTAAACTGCTGTTATTGAAAAGGTTATTTTCTTCAAAATGAATTTGAACTACGTACATATTTAATTTCAGGTTTGCCCTTTGTCAGCATTAATCATTAAAAGAATTGTCCTCAACCACTGTTTGCTCATTAGACAGGTTAATAATGCAAAAAAACAACTTATATGTTATGTTTAGCGTTTGATTTGATAATATGTGATTATAAATCTAACAAGGATACTTCTACGATCAATTTTATCAACGATGAGCTTAAGTGGTAATCACTCATTTGACACCATATTTTTCCCAGTGTAGATTTGAAAATGCAGAATTGTGCTTAAGAAACAGTTATTGGTGCCCAATATCTAACCCAATGCATTGGTTAAGCATAGTAAGGAAGTAAACAGTAAGAACTAAGAAAGACGCTTTAAATTTGTATTGGTTTAATAGCTTAGTGTGCATATGAAATTGTTGATGCGATTTATAGATTCTAACGAAACAATATATAAATATAGGTATAAAGGCGGCAGCACCACATGTGTTTTTGCTTGCAAGCCAAGTGTTCATGGAAGGGATCACATTTTCAGGCAACTTTGCACTGCCAATCAGGGTCTTCGTACCTGTTGTCTTTAACGGTAAGAGAATGTTCACAATCGGGGAATGGTTAAGGAGCGAGGTTGTGAAGGAGCAGGAAGAAGAACATGGTAGTCCTATCAGGCTTTGGGTAGGCAGAGGTTTAGCAATCGCCAATCTTATTTTCTGGGGGTTTAATCTCTTTGGCTTTTTATTGCCTATTTATTTGCCAAGAGCCTTTAAAAGGTATTATGAAGGGAAAGTCAAGGTTTGAATGTGTATTTTGTTCGTCTTCTGCCTTTAACCGCTTTTTTTTAGAATAAGAGAAGCATGAAGTTTGTTAGGAGGTCAAGGTATATTTTGTTTATGCATATGTAAGGAGAAAATCTTCAATGTATGTAGGTATTGTCTGAGCACTTGTATGTATTAACTCGTGCTTATAAATAGTGATATATTACTCCTTGATAAATAAATATGTATATTGTGGTTCTCTTTTTTTCTATATACTGATTTTTACATATTTGTTGTATAGTATAGAGTTTGTTAGATGTATGATAAATACAGCATTAATTAACTGTCTAGCGTTTCAAAAGGAGGGAAATGCTTTAGTACATAAGAGTGCAATTAACTAATCTCTTAAAATATCTTATGTTTATGAATACATACTGTACATGTCAACTTATGATATAAGCTCTCGTTTGTTTTAACAAGAGGGACGTGAACGCTCAACTGATACATTGCATAGATAAATTAAAAAAGTTGGGTTAGTTGTGGGAAGACAATGATAGCTTGGAATTTCTAGTGCAATGCCTATGTGCAACACTACTGATTTTAAAGTGGCATTGATGCTGACAGCTCATCGAACTCTACAACCAAGCGTAAACCTACCTTTTATTTTTAGTTTTTAAAGTTTGAAGTCCTTGTCATGGCATAGCATTTTGTACTATGCATTGCTATAGTCTTTGCTTTGGTACAACAGTTTTGTCAAATATTTTCTTAAGCAAGGAGTCGTTCACAGTGGACTGGTACTTTAAATATAGATAATAACGAAATTATTAGTAGGTACATTGTACTATTTATAGGTTTTCTCAGGTTTCAACCAAAATGGAAGTTGATCAATATATTATTGTCATGGGATCTCTTATATCTAATGATTAAGATGTCGTAATTGTATTGAAAGAAAAACAAGCAATTGGTAGAGAGGTCAAGCACAAAAACGTAGACAAAGAGAAGGAAGGTTAAATGTCACTAGCGGACGTCCAATAATATCTAAAAGAGTACAACCTAATCATGGTTGGTCACCTTAATTTAGAAATGTTAACCACCTTACTGTTTATAATTCATCTCTTTGGCCATATTAGCCAATATACAATTCATAATCAAATAGAAAACATATGGTAACAGTGTTTGTTTATTTTTTTTTAAAATTTAAGCAATGTTTTTTAAAACTGCAATTGAACAAACAAAAGGTTGAGCATATTTAGGTGTAACATTTACGTGAAGTAGCTCCGTTCTTTACGTATTATTTATGCATTTATAGCAACATACCTTGCGCATCGTGGACATTTTAGTAAATTTCGATAAAACGTCTGGGCCGTTGACCTATGAACCCAACCAAACTACGCCACAAACTTCGCCGCAAAGAGAAGTTAACCGATTGCTTATAATAATGAGCCATGCACTCCTTGAAAGGTGCGCCAGCATTTTTTGCAAGGCCATGCCATGGGAATGAGACTACACGCATACAAAGTGCATAATATGCCACTGTATAGGCGAATTATATTTTCACTTCATTTTTCTCCTTGAACCTTAATTACATCCCAATTCAAAAACTTCATTTCACATTATAGAATATTCGGAAAAAAAAAAAATCTGTTTATGATGTGGAAAAGGAAAAAAATATGGTGTAATTTCTACAACACTTCCGGTGGTTGAGTTGGAAGAATTGACATGTTCTCATTATAAACTTTATCAACAAAAAATAACATATTTTCAAATACTTGTGATGATCTTAATACGAATGGACAAAAATAAATTTTATTGATTTAATTACCAATTGAATAATAATAAATCTTAGTACTTAATTATAACGATTAGAAAATCTATTACACAAAAACACACACGTTTAAGAGCTGTCATTTTATTTTTAAACTTTTATTAATTATATCTATTCTAAGAAAAGATCTAGAGTCAACAATTGATCTTATTTTTTGTAATAGAAAAATTTATAGTGGACTAGCTAAATTTATTTTGGATTGAACATCTGAGAAAATCTTATTTTTGTAAGTATTTTGGATAAGCATGTTGAATTTTATTGGCTTTGCTTTTTGAAATATATTTTAACCACGGAACTAAAATAATTCTAAAAAACTTATAAGATGAGATATAAGATGGAGGAAAATAAACGGCTGAGTAATTTATAACGTGAGAAATAATAAATAATAATGCCAAATATAATGGTTTAAAATTTTGAATATTTATTTAGTTTGAGAGCTATATTTTATCTCAAGCTTTTTATAATTCACTCTATTTCCTTAGAAGATGCAAATTCAACTACTAATCTCATTTTCCCTGTGTATAGGATGTACAGTAAACCTATTTAGTTTTTCCACGAGCTTTACTAGCTCTCAAAAATATAAAGTTGAATAAACTAATATATTGTCTTATGTTAAATTTAACTTAATTTTCTTTTTTCATTTTTACAATTTTCAACCGGCACAGGCTATTTATTTTTCTAGTAAACAAGGTTAACATACATGCCACCTAGGAGTAAATTATTCATTTTCACAACTAACAATTAATATTTTTGTTAGTTTTTCTTTTCTTATTTCTTCTCACATCTTCTTTCTTTTTATCTACATTCTTCTTACTTCGCTTCGGTTCCTTTTTTTTGAAGTAGTTGCAAGATAAATAGAATACACGTATCCAATATGAAATTGATACTCCATCTTTCGATGTAAAATGAATTGATTCATTATATTGCCATGTAGTAATAAAATGTGATTCTTCTTCTCCTATCACTTTTTACCATTTGAATGACGATTTTTCCCTCACATTTTCATCTAGCAATTCCCTTTCTTTCTACGAATTTTCTGTCAAAAAAAGTAGTTCCCTTGTCTTATGAGTCAATCTTCCGCCAATTTTTAGGTATGTTTCTTCTTCATCTTCTTTTTATCTTTTGAGACTTTGAGTTACATTTGATATGTTTCCACATTTTTTGTTACAATGTTATAAATACTATTTTTGGTTAAAGATAATTAATTTTCAAACCTTATGGGTTCAATCCAAATTATTATAAAGGATACTTGAATTTTACATAGAATCAACATAATGATAATTTTGGCTATCTTCCTTTCTGATATAAAATTTATGTTTATTTTCAATAATAGTCAATATGTTCTTATTGAAAAGGCTCTTAGTCATGAGTATATAATTTACTATATATACATTAAAAGTTGGATCTTAATATGTAATTATTTTCTAATTCTAGAATTAAAATACTTAAAAAACTGATTAATTTTCTCTAATCTAAAGAAGATTCAAGTTTGAATCTTATTAACCTCACTTAGTATAACTTCATTTGTAAAAGGGTGATCAATCCCTTGCAGTGGAAAAACCTAATTATAGGATCGTGCTATGTTGTAGTAAAACAAACAAATCGATCAATTCTCCCATCAGATCACGGCTATTTCAAAAGCAATAGTAAATAACTATAAAAGAGAAAAACAGACACAAGAGATTTATAGTGGTTTCACCATCATCGTGATAACGTACGTTCACTTTGGGAAAGAAGAGATTTATTACCTTAATAAACATGAGAGATTACAGAAGAATAATAAAAATTCCTAATTTGATTAATTAGGATTATAATTTGTTTTTCTATATTAACTCATATTATTTCTTTCTGAGTTATGTGGATAATGAACTCCATAATTCTACCTCTTTATTTATAGTCTTCTCCAATTCCTAAAATCCGTTGGATGGGAGTAGAGATATCGAAAGTTTTAAATAAGGTAAGGTTGTAATTAAGAAAAGTTTCCATAAATTCTAGATTTGCAAATCAGGAAAGTTTTCATATATTTCAAATTGCAAATTAGGAAAGTTTCTATATATTTGAATAGCATAAAAAATTCAATACTCCACTCGGATTCAAATTATCTCAACCAACTCCTATTGCACACTCCATCTTAATATAAATACCTTCCCGATAGTTCTGGCTCGGCCATTCCACATTACACTTTGTCAACAAGTTCCGACAAGGTCACCCCCGTCAACAAAGTGTTAAAAGAACTCAAAACAAAGGTAGAGTCAAAATAATCTTCTAACAAGAAATATAAGACAAATTCTATCTCTCAAATAAGAAGAATACTACATCTTCCTCTAGCTTCAACTAAGCTAATTCACTCTCCCCTATGGTGTCACCATGTGGCACTAGCACTTAAATAAGCAAATCAAGTCCGAACAATGCTCGAACTTAGCAATCGACAATGCCTTAGTAAACATGTATGTCACATTATCCTTTATGTTGATCTTCTCAAGACAAATCACTCTTTCTTCATTCATGGCAATAAGGAATGACTCTCCAACTTCTATGTGCTTTGTTCTCGAACTGAACGCCAAGTTTCCATCTAAATGAATTGCACTCTGACTGTCACAGTTCACCACCACACTATCGTGCGCAAAGCCCATATCACACAATAAATACTTCAAGTAAAGTGCCTCCTTAGCTACTTCAACAGCAGCTATCAGTTTTGCTTCTGTAGTAGATAATGCAACAACAGATTGCAACCTTGATCTCCAACTAACAGATGTACCTCCAAGAATAAACACGTAACTCGAGGTTGACTTCTTTCTGTCTCTATCTCTCGCATAGTCGGTTACAACTCACCATCTACAATGTCCTGACCCATGTCTAAAAGTGAAACTGGCATCGCGAACTTCACAGACGATGGATTGTTTTTAAATAAATTATATAAAACAGATCACAAAGCTATCTACAATATACCACACTCTCTGAAACTCACGGTAGAAGGAATAAAATATAATAATCAATAATATAATAATCCCATACTAACCAAATAATACAATATCAAAGAAGCTTCACTGACAACATTTCCCTATACAAGTAATAAAATCAGCCTGATGTCTAGGAATAACTGAAATAAAATAGTAGATAACCATAAATAAATAAGTGTCTCCATCGCACCATCGGTTTCAAGTCACCACCAGTCCTCTCTATCAACCTATCAGAGTATAACTAAAAGGAGAAAATAATAGAGGGGTCAGACATACGTCTGGTGAGTGAAATGCACCATATAAGTGTATGATATTAATAACCTAGTAATACAACACTTATACTCGAAAACCATACCTTAACATGTATCACCTGCACCCAACAAGTCAGCTAAAAATAATATAATACCATGGTGACAACATATGCTAAGGTCTAACTAAAATGTCTAATGGGTCTAATCACATACCGAAATACCGTGTCACGATTGAGCCTAAAGTCCCAACTCGTCATCGCCCCAAACATATGCACATGACCAAGTATGTCGAAAGCATATGCAAACGACCGAGCCTAAAGTCCTAGCTTGAATGACGAAAACGTATGCAAACGACCGAGCCCAAAGTCCCAGCTCGAATGATGAAAACGCATGCAAACAACCAAGCCCAAAGTCTCAGCTCGGATGTCGAAAACGTATGCACACGACAGAGCCCAAAGTCACAGCTAGTATGCCAAAAATGTATGCACACGACCGAGCCCAAAGTCTGAGCTCGTATGCCGAAAACGTACCGACTATTGAGAACGAACCCATGCTAGACATTCGCCTAACGGTCAACGACGCTATTGGAAGCAAGCCCAAAACCCGTCATCGCTCCACTATTTACGAAGCTACTGGATTAAGCCCCAACCCGTAACTATTGAAGTCAAGTCCAAGCTATAAATTCGCCTAACGGTCAACGTCACTATTGGGACCAACCCAAAACTCATGATTGCCCTACCGTTGTGTAGTTAAAGCACTTAGTGGTTCCATAGCAATGGAGGTACAAAAAGTTACAGCAGGGATAAAAGGGAAAAATAGCGAAGGTGCAAAAAGCTTTATTAGATATAAAACCAAATATTTAAAGTTAATTTATTCTCATTCTCACATCATTTATGTAGGAGAAAGAAATATTGTTTAATCTTATATAACAATACCGAAGAATATCATGATTTATGCAGTCCAGATTTGGTGATTATAGAGATTATTAACTTATATTGAGCGCTTATGTCCTAAAATTAGGTCTTAACTCTAACTTTTTTTATTTATTTCAAAAGAGAATTAGTTAAATCAACCTTTTTATATTAATGTTGTTAGAGCGGGTGCTAAAAACCCTTAATTTAGCGGGTACAGCGGAAAATAGCGGGGTTAAAACGGATCTACTATTTAATAACGCTATATTGAAAAAACATAGCAGTCGAAGAGCACTATGCGCTATAACGGGGATTTTACGGGAGTTTAACTGCACACCTCCACCATTTATGAAGCTACTAGATCAAGTCTCAACCCGTAAATACAAAACCGAACAACAAAGTTATCCAACTAATATTTTTCCTAAACTACCTCAAAACACCATAAACACTATACCAAAATTTTCCCTATCTCGCCGCAATCGCAATGCAATTAACCGCACGTGAAACAGAGGCCGTATGTGAGAGCTATAAGCGTTTTAAATTAGGGCAATATCGTAATTATTAAATAATTTTATTTTTAACATTATTATTACAGTGTCTCGCCCATGCTACAGTGCATCACCCTCCTCGAACCGTGCTGAAACCCAACGCCATAATTTTCTTTTGCCTATCACCGCCGCTACAGACCCCTAAAGTTAGATCAGCCTTCACCTCCGAACTACCCACGCCACCGCCTACCTTACGCCTCAGCCCTGGTCACCTCCGTCATACCTAGCACACAGCCGTCGTTAACACTTTGAACACATATCTGGGTTGTCGTCGTTGTCTATAAGTTAATCGAAAACCAGCGTGGGGGCTCTACTCGACCTCCTCTACACGCCCGTACTTCCTGATCGTTGTATATATCGTCGTTCTTCCATTGTTAGATCAAAACGGACGGTCCATGTTCGTCGAACTCCAACATGTTTTTTGGTAAATCCATACATCCAATCGATGAATGAACACCACCAATGGATCCAAGTCGTCGAGAACTCCAATTTTGGTATGTAATACGCCTGGTTTGAAACAATTGCATTTTTCACACTTTTTAAATTAAACAGAGATCTATTTGCTAATTACAATTGATAAAAAATTTAATATTTAAAAATTTAGCCATGGTATGTATATCCTATCCAGGTTTATATAAAAATATAGTTTTTAATTATTTATTACATAATTTTAATTCGGTTTTAGATCATAAGAGGTGATTTACTATGTCTTACTAACATATACACGAATATAATAAATCCCACTTATCGATTAGCCGTGCTTCTTCTCCGATTTAATATAGATTCTTCCTCCTTTTGCTGTCCATAATTTACATGCCTTCAGAGTTGCAAATTTCTTGATATCTTTCCATTATTTGCGTAGCTTACTTCGCGGTGATCGATTCCATATAATAATTTGTTAATTTGGATTTGATTTGGAGAAGTTGTGATTGATTTGCTTAATTGGGATTTAATTTAGGAATTAAGGTTTTATAAGTGGAGATAAGAATTATTAGAAAGAAAAGAATAGGGTTATAAATCTATTTATAGGTTGAAAAATAATATCTAAGTTATATTTTCGAAATCAATATATTACAAAAATGCCATTGAGTTTTGACTTCTTATAATTTCTAGCCTGTTCAACCAAATTCCACAAATTATACATATTTCTGACTGCAAACGACATTCTGCACGCAATGGAAGATCCCGAAGCCTAATTCCAACTTCTGTAGAAATGTACTAGGTTACCATTTAGGTTAAAATTAAGATTTTACCCTTTTAATTTAATTATTTAATTTCGTAAAATTACGAGCGTTACATTCTCGCCCCTTAAAATAATTTTGTCCCCGAAATTCCAAGAGATGGATAATGCAACTCGCTCTACATCGTACAAACATACAAAACAGACATAGTTACATTCATCTAGCATCCAACATATAATATAAGCGAAACAAAACGAAGTGTATAATATACATATGATAGATAAATGATGATATGGTATAAGATGGGTGCAAATGCAACTAAATCGGCCTCCTATATGAATGTAAATGTACTGCAACCAATATGTATGCAAACATCCTAATATGTGCAAATATATATATATATATATATATATATATATATATTTTTTTTTCTATATGCGTCCATAAATCTATATGCAACATCCATGCGTAGTAAGCAAACACATCCATAAACACAATTAGTTAACACGTATATAAAGAAAAATAAATAATTAGCACATACAAAATTATCTAGCAAATGTTAGAACACCTAACTATGAGAATTCATACAAGGTTGGAATGCATATACATACAAGCCAACACATTAAATATTAAACCGGTATAACTCAAAGAAATCAACCATAGCAACCACAACACGTCATAAGGACGTGCATACATCCAATCCTAACATCCATACATCCATGTCTATTTTAACTAGCTAGCTAAAGCAACCATGCAATCAAACAACGACCTAACTAGTAGACTAACCTACAAACTAATTAAAAGAGAAACCTATTAGAAGAGAGCTAGTGATGAGAAACTCTTATCATCTCCTCGAGCTCCATCACACACCTATCCAAACTTCTTTTTCTCTTTCACCGTGCTTGGACCAGCTTCGTTTCCTCGTACTTATTCTATATCATATCAAGTCCTATAGAGTATTCTAGACCCCATCTATACAACAACCTCATAAGCTGATTCATCTCTACCATCACTGCTAAATCATCAATGTAAGTTCGCAGATGGGATAAACAGAAAATGTGTGAACACTCGCCAAATTTTCAAGAAGCCCACTCAAACGGCTGACTTCCCCACTCTCTATAAAATCGGAAAATGCCCAACAACTTATGGTGCTAGCTTTCCCACAAAACATATCTAAATAACGAGTCATTCACCTACCTAGCTGACCACTGCGAACTCCCTATGTGTGCCTATCCTATGCAGTTTCCAACCCTTAGCGTATTACCGAGGTGTCTCTAATAATATAATATCCAAGTATAGCATAGACTTAAATAGATTGTACTACTGATATATTTTCATCATCGTTTAATTTATAGATATTACAAGTGCATGATTCCTTATTTTCGGTGAACATGATATTATAAAAAAATTCAAATTCAAATTCTATAATTTAAAAATAGTCCAAAATCATTTTACTATTTATAAAATTCCATAGAATTCTTTTTTAACAAATTTAAGTGTAAATACCTCTTCTTTCTTCAACCCAAATAACTTGAATAAAATTCAAGTTTTATATATAAAATGTTCTTTATACTTAAAATTTTCATTCAAATCTGAACCATATTTGTTTCAAAATCTATAAATATTCATATCAAAATTCTAAGTTCAAAATATATAAAATTCCTTTCCAAGGAATTCTAGTATTAAAACTCCTTATTTTCTTCAAATTCGAATATAAATTTACTATACAAACTTATGAAAAATTCAAGCTTCACCCTTTTTTAAAATATCATTTAAGTTCACAATTTATTTTATAAATTCTAACCGTAGACTTTAATACAAGCTTCTGAAGTATCTTTTCCATATTTAAATACTCAAAACCATTTCAAATAATATTTAACCAATATGTCTTAATAATTCAAAATAATAACTTTAAACTTGTTATCACCTTCTTGGGTATATACCATCTCGGTATTATTTATTATAAGAATCCTTTTTTTCTATTATCTCAAAATGTATACTTTTCTTTTCGAATCAATAATATACTTCAAAATCCTTTATTTTCAACATATTACTTTAAATATTTCAAGCATCGTTTTAGTCCAATAATAGTTTCCTTCAAATTTCGTTTAAAACAATAATATTATTATACTTTACATTAAAACAATAATTTTGTTTCACAACCATTTTATTACTATATAATTCCAAAATAACAACATTTTGCATTAAATCCCAAAAATCATTATTTTTGTTATTTACACCAAGAATAGTACTAATTATTTTAAAAACGTTCATGGAAAATATCTCTTATTTTTATTACTTAAGTAATATTTTATTTTATTTTATTTCAGAATACCCATAAAAAAGGCATTTTATTATTTGTTTTAAATTTTGATAATCTTCCAAAAATCATACTACTATTTATTTGGATTCCACTATAATTTATAAATAATAGTAAATTCCAAATTCAAAATATATTTTTCATTATCGTTTCAAAATTATTCAAAATTCATAAATAACATTCTCATAAATTTTTGATACAAATCCCTATGTCCTAAATTCATAACGTCTGTTTCTAGCCTTTGTTGTAAAAATCCTTCCAGGCTTCCGCCTAGGCCCCGCCTAGACGTTAGGCTAGCCTTACCGTCTAGATTTTTGTCTAGTCCGCCAAAATGAGACTTATTGCATTATCTAAGCATGTAAGTAGTTTTATAGACACCATTTATGCACCAACTTAGGCTTGATACCTCTTATAAGCATCAAAATGTTTATTTCAAGTTATTTTGTCTCCATGATTGCTTCCAAATCTATCCAAATACATGACATCCTATCATGGATCAGTTAATACTAAACAAAATGCTACAATTTTATCCAAAATGCATGAGTTTATCAAAAATGCCTAGCTCCGATCAATCCTCGATTAATTCCCGTCTAGGCGATTAATCCCCAGTCCATACTTATCGCCTAGCATTTGCTTAGTAATTTTTACGACCTTGTTTCTAGCTAGTCCTAATCAAATCGGCATATTAACCATCCTACCCAGTTCACCTTAATCAATTCAAACTCTTTAGGCTGTGTAACTCTTCTCTAGCTCCAATCAAATTTCCAATTGAAAATACCACACCTTTTTAAATCAAAATCAATGATCTCAAATCTTATTCTTGACAAAACACTAGTAAGATTTGAAAACTATAAAATTCTCTGTTAATTGTAAATAAAAGTTTACTAAAATCATAACACATATTTTTTTCAAATCAAAACCTTTCAATCCCACTTAATTACATTCAAAATTTTTACTTTGGACATTTCTTATTACTCCTTTCATAAGAAGTCGTAACTCAAATTTATTTCAATTTAATTACTTTATATCTATTCATATGTCCTTGATTAACAATTATTATACTTTTAGTTTCCAAATTTAATTTCTTTTCAACATTTCTTAAAATATCCATTCTTAAAAATGTTTGACCTCCAAAATTCAATCCTTTATAACTTTACCAATTTAATATTAATTACTTAAAGTATAATTAGATTTGAATTAACTTTGGATATTTCTACCTCGTTTTAAAACCATTATTTTATTTCATGTTATATAATTCATAACCAATTTATAATATATAAGCATATATCATTTTATTTAATAAATAGTCAATTTCAATCATCGTCAAACAACAACTAAAGTCTATACGAAATCATATTCTTAAATTCATTTTATTTTATAATTAGTCTATTTTCAACACCTTTCGACTCACTCATCATATATATGCATAAAAAAATATTTTATTTAAAATTCATCATTTTTTCTGCTAAATATATTCACATCAAATTTCGAAAGGAATTCACAAAATGTCAAAATATTTATTAATGCAAGTTTTTAAGAGTTTATATCCTAAATTCTTCAATTTCTGTTCAAAATACGTTCATATTGAAACTGAAAAGTTCCATAAATTTAAAAACAATAATTTTAAATACTCTTTTTTTTCAAATTTGGATCCTATCCAAAATAGTTCAAATTAATTTAGAAAAACAAACTTATAAAACACACTTTTTAACTTTATTAGTTAGAAAATTTCATAAAGGTATAAATTTTAATTAATTAATTTTTCTTTTAAAAAAGTGTGACAAAAATATTTGCAAAATGAAAGATGTTCAAAAAGACGCATTTTACTTACTTTTTATTTACTTTTCGAAAAAGTACTTTTGTCGAAATCAATATATTACCAAATATAATAGCAACAATGCACCTTACATGAATCCAAACACAAGCCTTAAAATATCTATGGAAATTTTCTCATGTTTAAAAATTTAAAACAAGAGGTTATTATTTCAAAATTTTAACAAACTTCAATTTCTTTATTTTTCCAAAAAATTTCGAGCATTATTATTTCTAACTTTTTAGGAAAATATTTCGATTAACTTCAATTAATTTAATTACTTTAATTGGGGCAGATCATAACTTAGAGAAGCCCACCACAATATAAAAATAGTCAAGTACCCCTATTACACCATATAACATCACATTATATCCCATCGCCACTTTCCTTATTATTCATTCCTAGCCCCATAATTTACTCCACTTCCACTTGGCATATAAACCGTCATTTAGCAATATTCTATGGAGTAAATTAAACAAATTTGATGGATTTATCTACCACTCCAAACTATTAAATATCAATATTTATATAACTTGTAGTTGTTTACTTCAATAACGGATAAGCCAACAACTACTTCTATAAGTCAAAATATATGGGATGTGGCGTAATAATATATATACAATATATAAATAATAAAAATTACAAATATGCTCTCTCATACGTCCTAATTTAGTAGGAATCGCCTAACCTAAACTCTTATACCAAATGTAACAACCCACCATTTACGATGTCCCGACCCACGTCAAAAGTGGAACTGGCCTCGCGAACTTCGCAGATGAAGGATCGTTTTAAAATAAATTATATAAAACAAATCACAAAGCTATCCACAATATACCATACTTTCTAAAACTCACAGTGAAAGAAATAAAATATAATAATCAATAATACAATAATCCCAGACTAAGCAAATAATACAATATCAAATAAGCTTCACGTACAACATTTCCCTATACAAGTAATAAAATCATTGTGATGTCTGCGAATAACTGAAATAAAGTATTAGATAGCTATAAATAAATAAGCGTCTCCATCGCACCATCGCCCTCCAAGTCATCACCAATCCTCTCTACCAACCTATCAGAGTATAACTAAAAGGAGAAAATGATAGAGGGGTCAGACATACATCTAGTGAGTGAAACGCATCATATCTATACTATATTATTACTAGTGAGTTAGATTTCAAACTCACACATGCCCTCTTGAAATTTGACAACTGAACAGTCTCCGAGTCTATACTATTATATCAAGCCTCCTTCATTTTTGTCAACTGAACAGTCCCATTTTATAATTTTTTTCCTTCTCCTACCAGCTCTCGCTCTCCGCTTCAACCTTTTTTCCCGTAAATTACAAATAAAAAGAGTATTTTAATTCCTTCGCAATCCCTTTTACCTAACACTAATTTCAATTAAACCTCGAACAAGCAAATGATGTACCGTTGATCGATCGTTACGAGTGGGTATCTCTAAAGGCTTCTCTTCGCGGCAAGCTCAGCATTTCCAGGTATTTCTCCATCGCTCTTTTTCGATGTCTTTCCTACACTTGGTCAGCCCGATTCAGTTGGATTTCAGTCGATTGCTTCTTCATGTATTTAGGCGTACGTCTTCCAAAATCGCGATTCTATTTCTGATGGTTTTTATTTATTTATTTTCCTTCTGAAATTCATGAATTATGGACTTTTGAGACCAGAAGAGAATTGTTCAATCATCGATTATGTTAAACAACCTAAATCTAAGATTAAGAATTTCTAGATTCATGTTTCATAGATCTGTGGTATAGGATTTGTCAGCAATATAGGGTTTTGATGTAAAATCTTTAATCTAGAGCGATGTGGTAATTATTATCTGTAGATTGTAGTTTTGTTTTTACGTTTGTTCTTGATGGATTGATCCACACTCAGATTTTTCATATTTTATATTACATAAGGTACCCAGACGTGCATTATAAACCAATCCTCCTCTTCTTTCCTTCATTTCTAATTGAAACTGCATTCGTTAGTAGTTTTAGCTGCTGTGGTATTCTTATCATGTACGCAAGCATTGTTAATTTGAGCATGTATGTCTACCTGAAACCTTGGCTTTATCTGTATATCCTTGGACAATATTGTTCGTAACAATAGTCCCATAGAAGGCCTATGGCAGAGAAAACTTTTAACTAAATTAATAATTAATGGAATCAAGGCAGGCACTATGTGCCAGTTCAGCTTGACTTGAATATGTAGGTCCAGTCTCATTCGAGTTTTCATATATTCACTTACTTTTCCCTTCAATTAGAAGTTCGATTGTTCGTTATAGCTCAGTTGAACTCTGAAACAAAGTTTGGGTGCTAAAACTAAATTGTAGAACTTATTGCTTGACTTGATTAGATCCTACAGTAACTCATATCTATATACACACATAGTAGATAGTTGCAAGGTTATGTAAACATTTTGTTGAACATGACATTAATGTTTCACTTAATCTGTTTGTGTGATGTGGGCAATGTCATGTTCAGCTTCATAGCATAAGCTGCTCAGGCAAATTTGCCTTTTATCATGAGATTATAGGATTATTTGGATTACTTTATGTATGTATGTGGCTGGCTTCATCAGTTTTTATTAGAGCCTTAGAGTGAAGTAGCTAGGTTCCTGACATTGTTGTCCCTGATTGATGACACAGATGCAGATTTTTGTCAAGACACTTACAGGAAAGACCATCACTCTAGAGGTGGAGAGTTCAGATACAATAGACAATGTTAAAGCGAAGATACAAGACAAGGAGGGAATCCCCCTGACCAACAACGCCTAATTTTTGCGGGTAAACAACTCGAAGATGGCAGAACATTAGCGGACTATAATATTCAGAAAGAATCAACTCTCCACTTAGTCCTGAGATTGAGAGGAGGTATGCAAATATTCGTGAAGACTTTGACGGGGAAGACCATAACGCTTGAGGTTGAGAGCTCGGACACAATAGACAATGTAAAGGCCAAAATCCAGGACAAAGAAGGTATTCCTCCAGATCAGCAAAGGCTAATTTTCGCTGGTAAACAGCTTGAGGATGGCCGCACTCTTGCCGATTACAACATCCAGAAGGAATCTACCTTGCATCTGGTGCTCAGACTAAGAGGTGGCATGCAGATATTTGTAAAAACCCTTACTGGCAAAACAATTACCTTGGAAGTGGAGAGTTCTGACACCATCGACAATGTGAAGGCCAAAATACAAGACAAGGAAGGCATTCCTCCGGATCAGCAAAGGTTACTTGAAAGTTGAAAATGAAAGGTATAAGGGTTCGCTATTAGTTTTGACAATTTATATTTAAGTTGGTTTACTATATAACTTATGATTGTTAAAACAATACATTTTACTTGGAATTTAGTTATATGTTTTCTTATTTCTTTTGAATTTTTCAAATTACTTGGCAATTCAACACATGTTTTCCCTGACCATTCTTAATGAATAAATTGTTTTTCATTTGCTCTATCCTTTAATCTATGTAGCCAGCTCAACAAGGAGTTCTAGAAGGTCTGTAACCACATTTGGTGTTCGATGATTCAACATGTATGTTGTTGATATAAAGGCATACAATAGATTGTTACAACGCTTAATTTGGGTTTGTATTCAAGTTCTACCTATTACTAAATTTTTTTATTCTACCACAGTTTTCCAACTTATGTTTACGCATCATGCTAAATTTATTCACTCCTAATCGGACACATTTTATATTTTTCCAGGTTGGTCTTACGATTTTGACCAAGCTTTGCATAGATGAACGACATGAAGCAAACAGGTATCTTTCCATTGAAATTTACCCATCTGAGATGCATTGATTATTATTAGATTTTTACTATTTTATGGTTTGACTTCAGTAAAAAAGTAAAAAACTGTTCTTTGACAATGTAGCGCTGGGCTGGCTTTACACTATTTTATATCATGCCCTAACATTTTGACAATGCTAATGTACTAGCTATAAGAGAGTCGAAAATTGCTCTCTTCAAACTTATCTCTATCTGCAATAATCAACACTTCCAATTGTTTATATTTTAATAATTATATTTAGGCATCTTATATCACGTAGACAAGATGAAACTATGGCATAACCTGCTAGTGAGATGAATAGGAATTAGATTTAGTTCTTTGGAAGGACGCATGCTCTAACACACATAGATAATGCATATTTAGCCAAGAAAATGTGGACCATTATTATTCCTTCCTTTCTTCCCAAATCTAAGTATATTTTACTCATGTCCATGCTTTATCTTTTTCCCACAACTATCATCACTTCAACAATCTGAATTTCTAAAGTTATCAAAAAGATAATTAGCTATCGATTTCATTGTAATAAATTAACGATGTGTTGTGGGTTCATTTGTTCAATTTTGGTATTCTATGCTAAATTTTGGCTTTCTGTATTCAACTTCCCTTATCTGTATTCAGTTATCTTGACATGTTTCAATTTTGTATATTTGAAGAACAACATACTACAACTGCATCGTTTGCTCGCTTGCACAGAGGAGTATTAAAGGCCATCAAAGAAGTGAAAGTTTACTAAGGTTATATTTATATTATATTTTGAGAAATTTGCATAACCATTATATGTTTACAAGATGATTGATTTAGGTAGCTTTAGTTTCTACGGTTAGAGACGTTCTATGAGCAATTATTAATCGCATTGTTTGTATGGCTTGGTGCAAATATGACAACATATTTACTCTCTAATCCCATAATTTACTATTCAATTCAAAGACCACAAAATCTGAATAACTATATTCAAATTAAGCTAGCCAGAATATTGCTGAGAAAAACACAGATTGTCGATTCTTTCAAATGCTGATGCAATTGATTTAATATTTTTACTCCAATTTATACCGTATATGGGTATATGGATGTTTATAGATAGCTTTTTTTTATTTTGTAATCGTTATATTTACATACAAGTTTGTTTGCACTTAATAAAATTGTTTCATGTAATGTAATATACAAAGTTATCATGGTATAGGTGAACATGCAATAGTAAAAAATAGTTTGGTTATCTCAAATGCTAATGGAATTTGGTGTCATATATGCAAAACCACAAATATTGTTTGAAATAAGTTTCACATTATGGATCTTCATTTTGTATGACAGTTATTAGTGCTGATTATGGGCACTGACTTATTGTTTCCTTGGTGGTTATCGTTCTAACCGTGAGTGTATCCTTCTGTCTTGGTTAGATGTGAATAGTTTAATTACAATATATCACCAAAAAAAGTATTAAATTGTTTCGAAAATTACAGCTTTCTTTTCCAAAGGATGATGATATCATTCTATGCTTTATGTTGATTGATATACCCACTACACAAATACAATCATTGGTTGCTTCAAAAACAAGCTTTTGAGTAAACATTTTAATTAGTACTATAAATCTTATTCATTCTTTTATGTTTATTTGTTTTCTTGGTTTTCCTTATAATTCTTTCATATGTTACTAGAATAGGTTCTTAAGTTGGATATGTGCACAATGATCATGATGTGGGTTTAAAATCTAATTACAACCCATGTAATAAAAGCACATACCAAGTTCAGTTGCAGTAAAGAACATCAAAATCTATGACAAATTTGGATAATATATGCCCAATTAATATATAAAGCTTAAATGATGAAGGTTTATAAATAGGTTGGATTACGGAAACGAAGGTCCCAAAATCTGATGCACAAATAAGATGGAAATCTGAAACGAACCAGGTGAACATAAGGGTATTTATCAAAATATTTTCAAATGTATATTTATATTGTATGCCTACCTTAGGCTATGTCATGTCGATTGGCATGTCTTTTCCTAACAATTTGCTTATGTATGCATGACATAAAGGTATGGGCCATTTTAATCGGTTCAATATTTATATTTAATACTTAGTTTGAGTTCATGTACATAGAAGGAGTCAGTGATACAACGATTCATTGAAAATTCCAAATTCAATGAAATTACATCACTATGGATACACACACATATGGAGTCAACCATTCTTATATGTATTATTAAACATGTCTTTTTTATCCAAGGCGCACCAAAATTGTTTTTTATGACCACAAAGTATATTTCAGTTGTACAAATTATTTAGTGCAAGTAACAACTCTTTAAATTTAACATCTTCTGGTCTGTTAGCAATAGAATATTCAACATTTATACAAAGCAAGGGATGGTATGGACTGTTGTGGATGGTATGCGTACATTTCCTATTAGTTGTTATAACCACAATCCATGGTTGTAGCTATTCTTTACACTTTGTTGGTGACGTGACATTTAGACTTTATTATCCAATTTATTTACTACTGCCGTGCAAATTTCTAATTTAATAATTACATAACTGATATTTTAGCATTTGTGTAACCAATAGTTATTATGACTTTTATGCTAATATATGTTTTTCTTCTCATAATATGCAATACAATTACCTATGGTTCCTTCACATTCATCCCAGTACAATTTTCTTCATCGTTTCAGATATGCCACTATATTGAAGAAGTTTTGCTGCAAATACGAGACTGGCCATCTTTGCATGTTTATGGATCCTCTAACCTTGATAGGTATACACCTTACATCCTCTGCCATGTATTGTCTTGACCCATCATTACATCATACTCTAGATGCCTATGCATTCAATCTACAATTTCATGTACCTTTTTAAAATATAATATCATGATTCACAAAATACTTGGTAATGAAACTTGAAATGATATGTCTTGCATTTGTAGTTTTCAAGGATCCTAGCTCTAATTCTACTGCATGTAAAAGAAGTAGATGTAAGGACGTAAAGATGGAAATTTTAGATCTTACTCATTGAAAGGATGAAATAAAAAAATTAGAGACAACTTCACAATGACAAAAATTCTAAGTATAAAGGCAACAAACGGACAGTTCTAACTATGGTGATGTTCCTATTAGTGACCTGCAACTTATAAAGTGATGTCTGGCCATAGTGATGTTCCTATTAGTGACCTGCAAATTATAAAGTTTATAGTGCCATTTTTAACAAATTTTCTGATTATCCCTTACATGAATAAGATGAGGACAAGGAGCTGAATAAAGAGTTTGGATTTGTAGTCGATAAAAAAGTGAGGAATATTGCAAACTATCCAACATCATCAACCGATTATATGCATTGTTAAAGAAGATCAGCTTCAAATTTAACTTCCTTTTTAACCGTCTTTATTCATATGTTTTTTTCCCAATTTTCATTTGGTAAAATGCCACATGTAAATTCAAGAAATCTTCTTCTTATGTGAACAAAAAACTTTAGTCTACTATCATGTATATATCAAGTTTGCACGTTTTTTTACTACTTAATTCTTTAACAGTTGTCCTCTAAATAGTATAATCTCTCCGGATTTTTTACTTTTGCATGAAATGAATTTTAGCTCAAGTTCAAGTGGAAATACACTTATCACCATAATTTTATACATATGGTATTCATACGAATGTATGTAGTATGCTCAAAATACACACTGTAGTCCAGTTTTTTTTCCATTGATTATATACATATCAAAAAATCATGTTGGTTGGAGCTGCTTTTATACATAAAGAATGACGAAAGGGTCTTTGAACCGGGGCTCTGAATACAACATCAATTAATACATTTTCGGGTTCTGATTATTCATAGAATAATTATAAGCTCCATGGCTCTTTAAAGGAACCATATTTTACAAAGGTTCCATCCTTAATCATGTTATCATTACACTAAAATGATAATGCAATGTTAATTAATTGTTTGACCACAGTCCGTGTGCGAAGCACGGGTTTGCACTAGTAAGTGTATTAATAAGCTAGTAAAAGAACACTTATGCTTGAAAACTATATCTTAACCTGTGTCACCTGCACCAAATAAGTCAGCTAAACAAAATATAATACCATAGTTACAATATATGCAAAAGACTCACTAAAATGTCTAATGGGTCTAATTACATACCGAAATACTATGTCACGATTGAGCCCAAAGTCCCAACTCACCATCGCTCCAAACATATGCACATGACCAAGCCCAAATTCCTAGCTCGAATGTCAAAAACGCATGTAAACGAATGAGCCCATAGTCCTAGCTCGAATGCGGAAAACATATGTAAACAACCAAGCCTAAAGTCCCTGCTCGAATGCCGAAAATGTATGCACACGACCGACCTCGAAGTCCCAGCTCGAATGCCGAAAAAGTATGCACACAACCGAGCCTAAAGTCCCAGCTCGTATGTCAAAAATGTACTAACTATTGAGAACAAGACCATGCTAGACATTTGCCTAACGGTCAACAATACTATTGGAATCAAGCCAAAACTCGTCATCGCCCTCCCGTTTATGAAACTACTGGATTAATCCCCAACCCATAACTATTGAAGTCAAGTCTAAGCTAGACATTCATGGAACGACAGCGTCACTGTTGGGACCATGTCCAAAACTCATGACTGCCCCACTGTTTACGAAGAACTGGATCAAGCCTCAACCCGTAAGTACAAAACCGAACAACAAAACTATCCAACTATGAAAATTTTATAAACTACCTCAAAACAATGCAAATACTATACCAAAATATTCCTCGTTCCGACGCGACTCTGATGCCAAAAACCGCGCTTAATACGAAGGTCGTATGTGAGAGTTATAAGCATTTTAAGTTAGGGCAATATCGTAATTATTAAATATATTTACTTTTAACATTATTATTAGATTTTCAGTTTCTCGCACATTCTATAGTGCATCACCCTACTCAACCCATGCTGAAACCCAATGCCACAATTTTCTTTCACCAATCATAGCCGCTACAGCCCCCTAAAATCAGATCAGTCTTCACCTTCGAACTCCCTACGCCATCGCCTACCTGACGCCTAAGCCCCGGTCACCTCCGTCGTACCCTAGCTCACAACCTTTGTCAACACTTTGAATGCATATCTTGGCCACCACCATTGTCTATAGGTTAATCGGAAACCATCGTGGGGCTCTACTCGACTTCCTCTACATGTCCGTACCCTCTGATCGTTGTATCATCGTCGTTCCACCGTTGGATCAAAATGGATGGTCCACGTTCGCCGAACTTGCAACGCGTTTTCTGATCAATGCATACATCCAATCGACGAACGAACACCACCAGTGGATTCGTATCATCGAGAACTACAATTTATTATATAATATACCTGGTTTGAAACAATCGTATTTTTCACACTTTTTAAATTAAACTGAGATTATTATTTGCTAATCACAATTGTAAAAAATTTAATTTTTAAATATCTAGCCATGGCATGTATATCCTATCCATGTATATATATAAAAGATAGTATTTAGTTGTTTATTACATCATTTTAATTCGGTTTAAGATCATAAGGCGTTATTTACTACGTCTTACTAACTTATACACGAATATGATAAATTCCACTAAACGATTAGTCGTGCTTCTTCTCCGATTTGATGTAGATTCTTCCTCACTTTCACTGTCCAAAATTTATATGCCTTCAGAATTGCAAATTTCTCGATAGCATCCCATTATTTGCGTAGCTTAATTCGTGGTGATCGATTTCATATAATAATTTGTTTAATTTGGATTTGATTTGGAGAAGTTGTGATTGATTTACTTATTTAGGATTTAATTTAGGAATTAGGGTTTTATAAATGGAGATAAGAATTATTAGAAAGAAAAGAATAGGGTTATAAATCTATTTATAGGTTGAAAATATAATATCTATGCTATATTTTTAAATCAATATACTACGAAAATGTCTTTGGGTTTTGATTTCTTATAATTTCTAGCCTGTTCAACCAAATTCAGCAAATTATACATGTTTTCTGACTATAAACAACATTTTGCACGCAATGCAATAGGTCTCGAATTCTAATTCCAACTTCTAAATTTACTATTTTACCATTTAGGTTAAAATTATGATTTTACCCTTTTAATTTAATTATTTAATTTCGTAAAATTAGGGAGTATTACATAGTCCGAATCACAGTAACCAACCATGCTGAAACTCTTTCTTGTTCCAAAAACAAGCACATGATCTGGTGTTCTCTTCAAGTATCTCAAAATAGCTTTAACAGCTTTCCAATGAGTCTTCCCCGGATTAGCCATGTAGCGATTAACCATATTGACAGCATGAACAATATCTAGTCTCGTGTTGACCATGGCATATATCAAACTCCTAACTGCACTTGCATAGGGCGTCCTCGCCATATAAGTATTGTCTTCAACTGAAATGGGAGATCTTTTTTAGAAGTTTTACATACAAAGGCATGGGTGTCGAAATAGCCTTTGAAGTATCAATGTTAAAGCGAACAACACCTTCCGTATATGCTCCTTTTGACTCGGTCTTAAAAGTCCAAACTTTCTATCTCTGAAGATTTCCATGCTTAAAATCTTCTTTGCTTCTCCAAGGTCCTTCATTTTAAATTGCGCTTTCAAACGCATCTTCAATCGGTCGATTTCTTCTCTATCCTTGGAAGTAATAAGCATATCATCCATGCACAAGAGTAAATACAACCAATCACTGCTTTCCAAGTGTTTATAATATATACAAGCGTCTTTTATGCTCCTATCAAAGCCAATGCTGAACATAAAAGAATCGAACCTCTTGCACCAGTGTCTCGGCGACCGCTTTAGATCATACATCGTCTTCTTCATTTTGCAAACCCAATCTGACTTACCATCCACTACAAACCAATCTAGCTGTTTCATATAGATTGCCTCTTTCAAGTCTTCATATAGAAAAGTTGTCTTCACATTTAGCCGCACCAACTCCATATCGTGAGTAGAAACTGTATCTAACAAAATCCTAATAGATGTATATCGCATACAAAGATTTCATCGTACCCTTTCCCTTTTTTATACGAAAACCCTTTCGCTACCAATCTAGCCTTATGACTTCTATCGTCTTTTACCTTGAATATTCATCTGCAACCTATGGCACTATTCCCTGAGGTAATGGGGCCAAATTCCATGTCTTGTTCTTTTACAATGACTGCATTTCCTCCTCCATGGCGCAAATCCACTTCGAACTGTCCGTTGACTTTAAAACTTCTTCAAGGTCAGATGGCTCCTCGTGAACCACATGTAAAGCATAATCGAACTGATCACTGAGACCACCGTTTGCAAACTGCTAATCTCCATATCTGTTAGGTACCTTCCTAATTCGCTAACAGACAACTTCAGCATCGCCTGCCACTCTTTCAGCCCTACCTTGAACTGAATCTTCCCTAACTTCATTACTATCACCATCACTGCTAGCGAAAATATGTAGACTATTATATGATGGTACTTCGACTGAATTTTCTTTATCATCAATAATATCAACTCTACTCTTTGGCTGAAATGTAGGAACAATCTTCGTCTCCTTAGGCTTGTCTCCTTACAAACTTGAGCTATTTGATGTCTCCTCCAATGGTTTGAACATGGCTGACTCATCAAAGGTAACATGTCTAGAGTATATCACCTTATTCGTTGTTGGATTCAAAATACGATATCCCTTTATTCCATCTGTATAACCTAGCAAAATACACTTTGTAACTCTCAGCTCCAACTTATCAAATTCTATGTTATGCACAAAAACAGGCAACCAAAAATACGAAGTAACTGAGTATAGTAGACTTCCCTCTCCACAACTCTTTTGAAATCTTCCCACCAATGGTTGAACACGTAATCTGATTACGATGTGAGAAGCAGTCGATATAACTTCAGCTCAAAAGCCTTTAGATAAGCCCGTAGTCAATCTCAAGCCACGAGCCTTCTCTAGTAGAGTTGTATTCATCCTCTTACCAACCCTATTGCATTGTGGATCATCGAATGTAGTAAAATGTCTTCTAATTATACCATGATGTCTGTAGTATCCAAGGAACTTCTTTGAAACATATTCGCCGCCATTGTCAGATCGAAGAATCTTCAACTTCCTTCCAGTTTGGTTTTCGATGAGAGCTAACTATTCCTTAAACTTGAATTCTTCTGACTTAGCCTTCATTACATACACCCAAACCTTGCACGAGTATTCATCAATGAATGATAAGAAGTAGTAAGCTCCCCTAATGGAAGCTGTAGAAACCGGTCTCCAAACATCTGAATGCACATAGTCAAGTACCCTCCTAGAAGTATGCTCCCTAGAACCAAATGATACCTGGTTTGCTTACTCAGAACACACTCCTTGCAGAAATCTGATTTGTTAAAGCTTTCTCCTCTAATCTTCTTCTTTCTATGAAACAATTCTAAGTTCTTCTTCGAAGTATGACATGATCATAAGTGTCAAAGCTTAGTAGCATCCAAACTTTTAGCTCCATCAATTCCAACATACGATTCCCCTTAAACAATGGTATCCTTCAGCAAATAAATATTTCGGACCTCTATACCCTTTAGCACTATAAGTGCCCCTCTAGAAACCTTCAAACCATCTCTATCCATGGTAACCTTGCATCCCAGTGATGTTAGCTGCCCTAACGATATTAAAGGATTCCAAAGACCTGTTACATAGTGAACATCTGAAAAAGTGCAAACAATCTCAACTGAACTAACTCCCATGGACCTATATGTAGCATTATTATCCATAAGGATGGAACTTCCTTCATTAGCGACAAAGTAAAAAAAAATCCTTATTGTGTGTCATATGGAATGAAGCTCCCAAGTCAAGGACCTAATGGTTCGCAACATCCAATACTACAACTGTCAACATATCGCTATCTTCATTCTCCACCGCAATAGATGAAGAACCCATAGTCTTCTTCTTAAAATCTGGACAGTCTTTTCTCCAATGACCTGCTTTCTTACAATGATGACACTTTCCATCTTTAGATTTACTGCGCCAGTGGCGCTTCTTTGGATTAGAACGTCCCCTAAATTTTTCTTCTTCCTTTTCTCCATTCTTCCTCTCTCAAGAAATAAGCCTAAACTACTATCACTTCCTCCACTACCATCTCCTAAACCTAAATCTTTCATCTAATCTCTCAACTCATCACTAAGAGAACCTATCTTCACATAGTCCAACATCAATGTTTCTCTACCATAGATGAGGCTGTTAACAAAAATAGTGAACCGCTCTGGAAGCGAACATAAAGAACCATGGTTTCTGTTCTATGTCAATATTTAAATCAACTGACTTCATCTTTATCAACAGGTCATCAAATATACTCAGAGGTGCTTTAATGAGAGAACCTTCCTCTATCTTATAGGTGAAGAATGTCTTTAGCAAGATCAATCGGTTGGTTAAAGATTTCTTCATGTGGAGGTCTTCCAACTTTTTCTAAATCCCTCTGGCGGTAGTTTCCTGACTAATTTCAGAAATAATATTCTTACACATAGCAAGTTGGAGTGTAGTATAGGTCCATTCTTCCATCTCCTTCTTCTCTACAACGAATATAGCTGGATCCAAATCCTCTAAGTCATAAACCACATCGTGAACGCGATTTCTTCTTAAACCGCCTTCATCATCCACTTCCACTTCTCAAAATCTCTTTCTTTGTTTTCACTTCTCTATCGATAAAGTCAACTTGGAGCCATGTAGGAATCTGTAATATACGAAGCAACTAATGGGGCCAAACTAATCTCTGATGTATTATCTGTACCTACTATTCTACCCAACATCTTCTATGCAAAAGCAAACCTGAAAGCTTCGATACCAGTTGTAAAGGGGTGATCAATCCCTTGCAGTGGAAAAAACCTAATTATAAGATCGTGTTATGGTGCGGTAAAATAAACAAATCGATCAATTCTTCAATCAGATCATAGCTATTCCAAAAGCAATAGTAAATAATACAAAGGAGAAAATGAGACATAAAAGATTTATAGTGGTTCCACTATCGTCGTGATAATGTACGTCCATTTTAGGGAAGATGAGCTTTATTACTTTCAATAAATAAGAAAGAATATAGGAGATTACAGAAGAATAATAAAAATCCCTAATTTCTTTAATTAGGGTTACAATTTGTTTTACTTTATTGACTCATATTATTTCTTTCTGAGATGTGTGGATAATGAACTCCATGAGTCTACCTCTTTATTTATAGTCTTCTCCATTTCCTGAGAGCCGTTGAATGCGAGTAGATATATGGAACACTTCAAATAAGGTAAGGTTTTAATCAAGGAAAATTTCTATAAATTTCAAATTTTCAAATTAGAATTTTTTTCAAATATTCCGAATTGCAAATTAGGAAAGTTTTCATATATTCCTGTTACAAATTAAAAGAGGAAAAACAAACTTTCATTTATTCGATCATATCTCTATTCAAACGATACAAACATATATATATATATATATATATATATATGAGCTGTGGACAACCCAACAGTCTAAAGCCCAAACAAAAAATAACCAGAGTAAAAAGGTATGAAACAAATATAACATGCTAGCAAAAAGAAATACACTAATGAACACTTGCAATAAGCTACTCGCAACACTCCCCCTCAAGTTGGTGCATGTAAATTCACCATGCACAACTTTCTTCTTAAGTACTCCATTTTATTTCCATCAATTGCCTTAGTAAACACATCGGCAGCTTGCTCCTTTGTTCCAATATGCTTAGCACACACCAAACCTTGCTGTATCTTCTCTCGAACAAAGTGGCAATCCACTTCAATATGTTTAGTTCTCTCGTGAAAAACTGGATTCGAGGCAATATACACAGCAACTTGATTGTCACAACCCAAAGCAATTGGCTTCTGAACTTCAAAGCCAATTTCAGACATCAAGTGATCTACCCACATAATTTCACATACCGCTTTCGCCATAGCCCTGTATTCAGACTCTGCACTTGATCGAGCCACAACATTTTGTTTCTTACTCTTCCATGATATTAGATTCCCTCCTACAAACACACAATAGCCCGTTGTAGATTTCCTGTCCACTCTGGAGCCAGCCCAGTCTGCATCAGAGAAACACTCTATCTTTGTATGACCATGATTCATATACATAAGACCATATCCAACAGTTCCTTTTAAATATCCTAATATTTGTTCAACAGCTTTCTATTGATGCACAGTTGGTGCATTCATATACTGACTCACTATGCTAACAGCATAAGCCAAATCAGGTCTGGTTACAGAGAGATAGTTTAACTTTCCAACTAACCTTCTATATCTTTCAGGCTCATTGAACACTTCTCCTTCCACTGACAGATCAATATTTGGTATCATTGGAACTTTGCATGGCTTCACTCCAAGTTTTCCAGTCTCATTTAATAGATCCAAAATATACTTTCTTTGAGATAAAAATTTTCCTTCCTTATTTCTGATAACCTCAACACCCAGAAAATACCTCAATTCTCCTAATTCTTTAGTATGAAAATGCTTATGAATAAACTGTTTTAGGGAAATGATTCCTGCTTCATCACTTCCTGTAATAACAATATCATCAACATAAACAACCAAAAGAATAATACCTGCACCAGATTTCTTATAGAATACTGAATGGTCAAACTTGCTCTTGATAATGCCAAATGACTCCACAACATTGCTAAATTTTCCAAACCATGCCCTTGGACTCTGTTTTAGTCCATACAAGGTCTTGTTCAGCTTGCACACCAACTCATCTTCAGCTTTAACCTTGAATCCAGGAGGTTGAAACATGTACATTTCTTCTTGTAAGTCACCATGTAAGAAAGCATTTTTAATATCTAATCGATGCGGTCTCCAGTTGTACATAGTTGCCAGAGAAATGAGTAATCTAATTGAAGTTAGCTTAGCCACTGGAGAAAATGTTTCCAAGTAATCCACTCCATATATTTGTGCATAACCCTTTGCCACGAGTCTGGCTTTATACCTTGCAATAGTTCCATCTGGATTGACCTTAATTGAATAAACCCATTTACACCCAATAGCTTTATTATCTTGAGGTAATTTAACCAGATCCCATGTTTTGTTTGCTTTCAAAGCATTCATCTCTTCTACCATAGCATCATACCATTTAATATCAGATAAAGCTTCAGTGATATTCTTTGGTGTAGTCACACTATCAAGAGATTTGAGAAGTAAACATGTTTGAGATGGTAAATGATCATATGCCACATATGATGATATAGGATATGTACATTGTCTCCTACCTTTCCTCAAAGCAATAGGGAGATTTAGTTCTGGATCAATAGTAGGAATTGATTCATGGACTGGAATTTCTGATTGAGCAACAGTTGCTTCTTCTTGTGTATTATCATTCAAAGTGTATATAAGAAAATCATCGACTTCATCATCCTCCTACTGAGTATTTTCTGATGAATTTTGCGAAGCTTGAAAGTAAGGTATGTCTTCATGAAATGTTACATCAGTAGACACAAGATACTTTCCAAGACTTGGACAATAACATCTATAGCCCTTTTGAACACGTGAATATCCCACAAATATACACTTAACAGACTTAGGATCAAGTTTGGACAAATTTGGCCTGACATCTCTAGCAAAACAAGTACATCCAAATAATCTAGGTTTAACTGGGTACAACGATTTATCTGGAAACAAGAGTTTATACGGCATCCCACCATTTAGCACTGATGATGGCATTCTATTTATGAGGAAACAAGTAGTTGACACAGCATCAGCCCAAAAATATTTTGGCATATTTGTTTGGAACATTAAAGCTCTTGCTGTTTCCAGTAAGTGCCTGTTTTTACATTCCGCAACACCATTTTGAGAAGCAGTATCTACACATGAGGTCTCATGGATTATACCTTTATCACTCATAAACTTCTGAAATAATTCAGATGTATACTCCTTAGCATTATCACTCCTCAGAGTTTTAATCATAGTATTAAACTGATTTTCAATTTCAGCATAAAATTTACAGAAAATAGAATATAATTCAGATCTATTCTTCATAAGAAATAGCCATGGTGTGCGTGTATAATCATCCACAAACGTGACAAAGTATCTAAAACCGGGCTTAGAAATGATAGCAGATGGTCCCCATATATCAGAATGAATAAGCTCAAATATAGAATTACTTCTTCTATTTATTCTTGGATTTGAAGACAACCTATGATGTTTAGCATACTGACATGACTCACAATCTAGAACTTGTAAAGAATTATATTCAGGACATAATTTTTTGAAATTAAGTAAAGGTGGATGACCCAATTGACAATGAACCTTGAGTGCTTCATCTTTACTTATACAGGCTACAACAATGGATTGATCCTCCTCTAGCGCATATAATCCATTTTGCTCATGACCTTTACCAATAATCCTCATGTTCTTTAATTCCTGGAATACACAATGATTGGGGTAAAAGGATATGCAGCAATTCATCTTTCTGGTTAGCTGACTAACCGATAACAGATTAAAAGCTAACTTTAGAGTATGTAAAACTGAGGTTAATGACAATTGTGAAGTGAGATTAACAGTCCCAGATCCATTTGTGTTTGCTACTGAGCCATCAGCTAAAGTAATATATTGAGCAGATTTATTCTCTTGAAATTCAGTGAATAAATGTGAGTTACCTGTCATGTGATCTGTTGCCCCTGAATCAATTATCCACCTGTTGGATCTAGCCACTGTTGATACAGAATTTGATGCATTCTTCAGCCCTTCTTTGTATTCAGTGAACTTCATATATTCCTCTGCATTGACTAACACAGAACCATCTTCAGTCTTCTTTACAACATTTGCAGTCTGATTTGGTGAACTTTGCCGTTTATTATTATATGATCCCCTATTTCCATTATTTTGTCTTTGTTTAGCAAGTTTCCAGCAATTTTGATATGTATGTCCAGTCTTTTTGCAATAAGAGCATGAGTTTGAAGAGTTCATAACTCTATTTTCAGATCTAAACATTCCTCCAGAATTTCTTTGACTAATTAAAGCACTATTGTTAGATGCAGTAGGAGTTTGATTACTTGAACTGTCAGATCTCAAAATTCGACTAAATACTTCTTGTAAAGATTTAACATCAGATGCAGACAATACTTGTGCTTTAGCTGATTCAAATTCAGATGGAAGACCTCCAAGAAAACTCATAATAGCCATTTGCTCCCTTTGTTGTTGTTGAATTTTCACATCCGAACTTATAGGCAATAGCAGATTAAATTCTTCATAAATCTTTTTGAAATTCATGAAATAATTCATTAATGTCTGATCCTGTTTCTCTACTCGATAAAATGACTTACATATATCATACATTCTGCTCAGATTTCCTTTTCCAGAATACAGAAATTGCAAATAATCCATCAGCTCTTTCACAAACTCACAATGATTAATCAAACTAATAATACTACTGTCAATAGTATTTCTAATTTAAAGAAATAACCTAGCATCATCCCTAAGCCATACATGATCCTCTTTAACATCTGAATCTTCTGCAGGTGGATCTTTACGAAGATGATCATCCTTATCAATACTTCGAAGGTAGAGTCGAATAGTCTTGCTCCAATCAAAATAATTTGATTCCCCCAATTTATGCTCAGTAATTTTCGACATTACAGGCATTACATCCATGATCGACTTGCCTTCCGACATGTTGAGAATCGATCAGGAAATAGGAGGAAAGGAAAAACGAGGAATTATTTTGGATCGAGATGCTCTGATACCATGTTACAAATTAAAAGAGGGAAAACAAAATTTCATTTATTCGATCACATCTCTATTCAAACGATACAAACATATATATATATATATATATATAGATATAGATATATGAGCTGTGGACAGCTCAACAGTCTAAAGCCCAAACAAAAAATAACCAGAGTAAAAAGGTATGAAACAATTAAAGGTATGAAACAATTATAACATGCTAGCAAAAAAGAAATACACTAATGAACACTTGCAATAAGCTACTCGCAACCAAATTGCAAATTAGGAAAGTTTACATATTTGAATCGCACTAAAAATTCAACATCATTGCCTTTGATTCACTTTATTTTTAAGCAACCAAGTTCGTATTAACCAACCTCATTCTATAACTATATTTTAAAACCAGAATCTTTGTTTTAAAATCTTTACCTTATGCATAAAGTTGAGAATCCTATTAAAAATCACAATAGCTCTAACTAGAGTATAATATATGGAAGCTGGGGGTAGGTTATAACATGTTGCAACTGTTTATTTTTACTAGGGTTACACTGTTTGGTGAAATTTTAGTAAATTTTATAATGTGTTGCTCAATACATACATACATATATATGTCTATATTTATACATACATACATGCATGCATATATATGTGTACATATAGGTATGTGTGTGTGTATGTGTGTGTGTGTTTGTATGTATGTATTTTTCGTTTTTCCATTTCTAAAATTTGGAACGTACCTCGGAGATTTTTATTAATGTGTTAAAAGTATGCATACTTAAGATTTAGTCGAATCAACATATTAATGTTCAACGTCCGTTTCATGGAATCATTATTGCAATCATCAAAACGATGGTCAACTGTCTTAGTCTACGTCTGTGCGTAGTATGAACTTACACTTGTCAATTTTTATAGACAAGATTACAGGTACTTAAATTCGCTCATGCTATTAAATTCTTATAATTTGGTGATTACTACTTGTAAGCTTTACGATATAGTAGATTTATAAACTTGTTTGGCTCTGTTTCCGAACCAGGTTAAAATTTTGTTTTCTCATTCAACATGTTCTGTTTGTGTTTCGTTGGATTGAGTTTGTTTGGTGATCAAACTAAATGTTATGAAGAATTGTCTACTGTAGGCTTTCAAAATCAAATATGAAACACTAAAGATATTGCCTTTCACATGTCTTCTTAAATCTCTACAATGTTATTTACTTTATTCTCTTGGTAAACATCTTAAATCATTTTTCTCATACTAGGTCTGATATTTAAATGATAATATGTCATCTTTTCAAAGAGTTTTGACCTTTTTCTTATAAACTTCAAGTTCTCTTACCTAAAAATGTTGAGTTCAAAATTCAAATTGTCAATTTAAATTTGTAAATTTTCAAACTAAAAATTCAATCAAAATTTAAATTTCCTAATTCAAAGAAAAAAAGTTAGATTTTCGTATTTAATAGTTTCAAAATTCAAAATTCACACTTTGAGAATTCAAATGTCAACTCAAAATTTGGAAAGCATGAATTTTAAAAAATTAATTATTTAAATATTTTAAATTCAAAATTCAAATTTCAAAACTCATATTTCTAGAAGGGGGAATTAGGAAAAATGACAAACATTGAAAAAAAATTAGGTTGAATGACATCAAGTTTTATTTTTAGTCTAAATAAGAAATGCTAGTTATAATTAGCATTATATTCAGCTTTTACACTATACAAAATGCTAATTATAACTAGTATTATATTCAGTTTTACATTATACAAAATGCTTCTTATAACTATTATCGTCCTTCAGCCTAGAAAAAAACTTATCGTTCTTCAACCTAATTTTTTTCTACGTTTATCATTGTGCTTATTTTCCTATTTCTCTTCGTTCTAAAATTTTAAAATTTTCAAAAAAGAAATCTAGGTTCCATCCCTTGAATACCAAAATGAGTGTTCTGCTTAGATCAAATATCACTTTTTTTATCAAAAAAAAAAAAACTGAAAATGAAAATTCTCAAAATCCTGAATTCCATTTAGATTTCCTTTTTTAAGATGGTTTACCGATTAAACTTCTTACTCTTTAAAAAGTTCAAATTTGAAAACTAAATCGAATTTTCAAATATGAATTTCAAATTTAGTTTCAAATTTAAAATCTCTTTTTATAAATCAAATCTTGTAATTTAAAATTTTCAAATTCAAGTTTCAAATTTGAAATTTTATTTTTAGTTTTTTGTAAATTCACAATCAAATCTGCAATTTTATTTTCTAATTAAAAATCCAAATTTGAATTCCAATATTCAAACTTAAAATTTATATTTTCAAGTTTTTAAATATCAAATTCAAATCTTAAACTCAAATAATTTGAAAAAAATATATTATCATTTGATGTTCCATTAAAATTACCGAAAAGTTAAAATAAATATTCAATTGATAACATTAGTTTAGTAGCAAAAATGTATTTGCTCCCGTTAGAACTTAGTAAACGCATGTCAGACACATTACCTGGAGTTGCATGATAAAAAGAGTGATGTTATTTCAAACAAATAGCGTTGTCCATCGTTAATTCCGAAAACACCCTTCTCCCTTAATTCTACATTAATAGCTTCTCTCTGCAGTGTGAAACACGTGTCTTCTTTAATAGGTATGGAGTTCTCCGACTCGTGAGCTCATTTTTATACGCGCTGCATTTTCTTCTTCTTCATATCATATGATTCCTATCAATAAAAATTATTGAATTTCGACAAGCTGTTTATATATCTTAAATATTTGTTTGATATCGGCTTGCTTGCTTGCTTGCTTGCTTGTTAAAAGATATTTCATTTGATAAAAAGTGGATTCTTTTCTTTCAGAAGTATTAATCTTAGCTGTTTAAATTTTCATTTATAGATAGGGGATGAAACATGTGATTCCTTTCTTTACCATGGAAAAGAATGATCTCAAATTG
The DNA here is from genome assembly GCA_030737815.1 of Allium fistulosum. Classification (NCBI taxonomy): domain Eukaryota; kingdom Viridiplantae; phylum Streptophyta; class Magnoliopsida; order Asparagales; family Amaryllidaceae; genus Allium; species Allium fistulosum. The sequence goes on along the minus strand of CM060902.1, from coordinate 1,243,056,772 downwards.
CTTGCAATATTTGTATTCATCAGAATTCAGTGATTCCACTCGGATGGTAATACCTTTGTTTTGAGCTCATTTGCCTATCAACTGCCCTCATTTCAGGTACTATTTCATCAATTTTCTAAATTTGAAGTATTTTCATTTGGTTAAGTATATATTCAGTTTTAAATGCTTTGGATGATCAAAAATCCTCAACCGTAGCTCTTTTTATGTAAAAAAGATTACCTTGTAGTACAAAAATGCAACTATAATCATTCTGAATGTTTTTTTTACGATGCTTACACAAAGATCTGGCCATACAAATTTGTTACTTTGATGATGATAGCATACGACTTATTAGATACATTCATCAAAAGAAATTTGAAAATGTGTTTATAAACACAACTTGGGTTTGATTATGTTAGATCCATATATGGATAGTAGATGTATCACATAGGGACTCATAACAATATTTAATAATACAGGGTGCACAAAAATTGCATCCCCAACTATCCTGGTAGCTTCTCATAGCAATAATTAACTTCTTGATTTTCTTTCTGTTTGTTTTATTGTCTTGATAATGTAAAATATTCTAATATACCGCATTTATCACAATTATTTCTTTTATTTCAGCAGATATTCTTCACACAAAAATGAAATAATCACAAGAAATCTGTTTACACATTCATCCGTTCAGCTATCATGTCAAAGAAGTTCTTCAAGTGTAGTGCACACTCAAATAGGGATGATGATGATGATCCAGGATGCTTGTCTACTTTTATTGACATATTCGATTTTAGCGTAAAGAAATATCCACATAAATTGCTTTCTCAAAGAATGTCTGGGTGCGATAAACATTTGGGTATGCTTGTTTTTCCTGTGCTCATATTGGTGCTTTTTATAACTAGCTTTTTAATTGTTATTTTTGATTTTCTTTCTTGGGAGTTTTAGAAGTATTTTGATTCGTATTAAGCGTGAATGATGGTCCTATAAGGTTATTTATCTTAAGTGCTTCTTCTACCAAAGAAAAAAAGAAGTCAAATGTACTGATAAGGAAAACATTTGGGTATTGATTCTCTATTATATGTTGCTTTTTATCTTCTTTTATATATCAGTCTATGTATATCGAAGTATGACACTAAACTGAGATCTGTTTCATCTTGTTCAGAGAGTGAACATTCAAGGGGAAAACTAGATTTTCCAAGTGCTCTAGACATTATACTTGACGGCAGTGATGGAAGTTTTCACAAGGTACCAATAGTCACATTTTAATTGTAGTACTTAAGTATTCTGCGACAAGTCGAACTTCAGGTGACCTAATAGGATAATATACCATTCCAGGACAATGAGCTAAGCATGAAGGATCATATAGAAGATGAGATGCCAAAAACAATTGCTCTTCAAAAGAGTTTGAGAACTGTAGCTAAAATTTTGAAAAAACAGAAACATGTTAACCAAAAGCTTATTTTTGGCAAAGAATGTCAATCAAAAGAGTTAATGGAAGCTCTACAGACACTAAGTTTAAACAAGAAATTGATTCTAAAGCTTATTCAGGATCCAAATTCAATTACATTGCAACAAATTCAAGATATCCGAGATGACATCAGCGAAAATTCTCAAGACAAAAGCAAAGTAATTCATTTACAGCAGAATGAATCATATATGAAAATTCCAAGCTATTCACCTCTTTCGCATCATATCACTGAAAATGGAGAAGGTGAAAAAACAAAGTCCAGCTTTTCGTTCAAAGCAATCAGGAGAAAATTGATTCGTGCTATTAGTAAAAGTAAGAAAGAGCAGTTTTTGATTTCTATGGATGCTGTATTGGATAAAATTCCTTATGGGTGTAAAGATGCATCTTGTTTAGCAGAAAACAATATATTGTCTCCAAGATTTAGTCCACTCAGACAAAATATAAATTCAGATGTCGGAACACAATCTACTAAAGGTGCATTTTCCCCCACTATATATTCAATGAAACAGTATTGCGTGCTTATTGTTATTTACTATATTTTCAGATACCATAGAAGCTGCAGATATTGAATCATTGGAAGAACATTATAATCTGGATGTGAATACAGAACTAGTTCATGATACGAGTCAAAAGGAGGAGGAAGTTACTGATTTTATGGTATCAGAGCCGGTAAGCAGTGCTTTATTATGCACGACTATGTTAAATTATTTTTATTCTTCTGGCTGATTATAAGTTATGAACCCTTGAATTGTACTGAAGGTGGAGTCAGAAGCAAAGGCACAAATAAGTGTTCCATTGGTGAATTCTCCTGAATATCTACAGGTTGAAAAGCTAGAATTCACTGAAGAAGGAAGTGTGCATGCTAGTCCTGTATCTGTTCTTGAACCATACTTCTTGGATGATGCCACTAGCCCGAAAAGCGAAAAAACAGATAATGGTAATTGCTTTTAGTTTTGACCAATGAATTTCTCTCTAGTTAAGTAGGTGTTAATCATTGAGGGATCATTTGTGTAGCTTTTAAAAATATTTATTTTGTGTGTTAACTTTTAAAAGTAAAACAAACAAACAAACAAACATTTAATGGCTTCTATTAGTATTTTTTTTGAGTTTGTTTGAAAGAAAATTATAACTAAATTAATATTTTGATAAATCGACTTTTTTTCTTTTTTTTTACTTTACTTATTGGCTTTCTAAAATCAAATGAATTTTTTGAGAGAGCAAAGAGCAATATTGCTTTTGATTATCAAAATTACTTCAATGAACCCGATATCAATAATGTATTAATTATTTGCAGCTGTATGTCCTATACTGCCTCGTAAAATCGACTTCCAAGATCAAGGCAATGCAGAAACCACATCAATCTCATCGGATTTTGAAAACACTTCCACAGGGAACAAGAAAGCCACATATGGTTTTATAACAGAACTCTTACAAGCTTCAAATTCATATGATCATTTTATAGACCAAGCTCTTTTTGAAGAAACAAGAATTGTGCATGGTGTAACAGTCGATGATTCAAAACTTTACATAGATTGCTTAAATGAAGTAATCAAAGAGATCAAGACTCGTTTATCTTGCTTCAGTTCTTGTGTTGATCCTATGAAGCCAAATTTCTCTCACCAATACTATATCGAAGCTGTATGTAATGGCATTGAGAGGTATCTTCAACTATCTCAATGTACATTATATGAGATGGACATGAAAGAAATGACAGATTTAACTTGGGTAAACCACAAGTCAGAAATCGAGGACATTGTTATAGAAGTGGCTGATGTCATTCTGGAAGAAATGATCATGCAAATAATGTTAAAGAAACAGGCTGATGAAAGCCATATGTTACACAGAATTAATGATACAGTCGAGTATTCGTAAGTTGTTGCTTGGAAGATGGGTATTCATTGTAATGTTGTGAATATGTGAGTGTAGATTTGTGAGGTATTTTATTTATAGCAACTAAGAGTCAAATGACAGCACAAGCGTCTGCCATTACTAAGTTTTTCATTCTCAATTTTAACAACTAATGTATATGAATATCACATTAGGATGACTTATATTTGACACATTATGAGAGTACGTAGAGTCCAAGTACGAAAATTATACATCAAAAACTAAGTCCCAACTGAAGGCCAAGTGCTGCATGGATAAGAAAAAGAGTCATAATACTGCTCCCAAGCAATCCATGAACTGTCCTCAGTCCAGGATTTTCCTACAATAAATGAACAACCTTCTTTTAACATTCAGAATACAGCTACAAATGCATATGCTATTGTATATATTACAAGTTCCAATTAATACAAAGATTTATGTGATGCATTGCCTCCACTGTGTACCAGATATTGATATGAAGAAGAAAGTGAATTTTTTGAAATGTTTACCTCAAAGAGAGTTGGCAATAGAGTTTGAATGGTCAAGAGAGAAAGACCAATCAATCCAGTAACAGCATGAGGACTGCAAAAAAGGAAATGTTGGTAAATACAAAATTGCCCAATAAAGTAAAATTCAACTTGGTATTTTAATCTTTAAAGTAATTACCTTTCTAAAATTGGTTTGTCAGAAGTAAGTAAAGCAGTAACACCACCAGTTGCCCCAAGAGCAAAGAAAAAGAACATACCAGCTAAGAGCTTTGGGTGCAGGTCTTTAGCCTTGGCTTTCTCTTCCTTTGGAAAAATAAAAAAGTTGCAAGAACATTAGTTTAAGTCACAAATATAGATACTCTAATTTAGATCTAGTAAAAATGAAAAAACTAACTAGTAGCTTACAGCATCTTTTGACAATCTGATCCTAAACCCCAGGTATGTTCCATAGCCGCCCATAGCAAACAATACAACTGCCTACAACATCATAGCATGTACAGTATGAGCTATAAATTAGCAATATGAAGTGATAAAGTATGAATAATAGGAATAACATAAAGAAAAAGAACCATGTTGCCCGGATGTCCCCAATGCACAAGCCATTGAGGTAGATTCAATGTCTTCACCAGCTCTACAAATGGTCCAAATACTGATCTCACAGTAGATGCTGTCATATAGTAATGTTTCAAAATAATTCAATACTGTTGTACAGCATAATTAGTATAGCATTGTCATCCAAGTGTCAGTAAAATATAAGTAATTACCTCCTGGAAGTGCTGCAGCAAAAAGAAGAGGATAAGGTGCTACCGAATACAATATCGTCTCTTTACATTTTCTGCTTCCCCCATCCACAATTTCCGATTCTTTTCCGACGTCATCTACGATAAAGGTGTATTCTTTTTCCGGTAAAGCAAATGCAGTTTGTTTGTTTCCTGTTTTGCTTCCGAAACAGAAACTGTAACATAACGATTTTGGTATTTTTGGCAGTAGATTTGATGAAGCAAACGCGTGTGTTTGGAGAGTGGCATTAGAGGTTAGCATTGTCATTATTTGTCTAAGGAGAATTGTGAGGCTAGAAAAGAAAGATAATAAATAAAGATATAGACGGAATAAGGTAAAAATGGAGGAAAAGGAATCGAGGAGCGTGTATGAAGTGAGTCCAAGTGAGAAGAGGGAGGATATGGATTCACGTGGGCTGCACAATCATTCATATGTTCAGATCAGGTGAGATAAAAGATACAATAACCTTTGTGCCTAACTTTTAACCATAACAAACACATGTGCTTTAACAGCATCTCCCATTGTTGCAACTCAGAGCTGAATATTACGAAAATCACCTCTTGTCGTTCATTCAAAGCTGAATATTAAACTTAGCATTCAGTTTTCAATTCAAAAAACTGAATTGAACATTCATTTATTGGACGCCCAAACCCTCTCCTCCTACCAGCGGGGTCTATGGAGGGAGGAGGCTGACGCCCATTAAATGGGCGCCTGAGGCCAGACGTCCGTTAAATGAACGTCTGGTCCTTAGGGAACCCAGCCCATTTAAGGGCTGAATATTCAGTCTTTAATGGACTGAAGATGCCATAAGGAACAAGCAATAGTACTTGAATATTTTACCATTCACCATGTTTGGTACATAAGAACAACAATAGCATTCCCAACAATGTGGTGAGTATGCTGGACACCTCAACATTTTTGACAGACCCATCCTAAGTGTTCTTTAACAAACATAATTTCAGTTGCTCCAACGGTCAAATTTTCCAGCATTACTAATGCCTGATAAATTTGGGTTGAACCCAGCCACACAGTTCGCGATCCGCACGCTCTACACTGTGAAACCACAGCTATAAGTTTATCCGACATTATTATTGTTTGATAACTTGGTGCGCAATATTATAAATATCATATAAATAAACAATTATAATATTATATATCCTTGCGCACCAAGTTATTCGACATTATTAATGTCGGATAATTAACCAACATTAATAATGTCAGATATCCCACTGACTGCCAAGCTCGTCAAAGCGACTTTCACAGTCACTTGTAAGCAGGAAATAAGGCCCACTGACCTTTTGTTGAGAATGATAAGGAAAAAAAATTGTTAATGAAGAGTGGTCAACGACACATAGGGGGAGCTAGCACCATTTAGTGGTTAGATGAATGAAGTTTCGTCAAGGAGTATGAAGTTGAAACGGGGAATTTTGTCTAAAGGACTGTTAATGAGATTTTTCGTCTCACAACACCAAACTAATTATGAAGTATTACGGTGTTGTACTGTAACGACCCACTTTTCCGAACTGTTTAAGTTGACAATAAACCGTACATGTCCAACCCAAATTGAACGGAAAGGCGGATGGTTAGGAAAAGAAAGAAGGAAGAAGATAAGAAGAAAACTAAACACCACAGAAGCTTAGAGCGGAACGAATAATATATAATATACAATAAATCTTTACACAAAAAGAAACTATAATATATGTATATACAGACATCAATCAGAGTACTAATCTATTTCAGTCCGGACAGTTATAACAACATGTCACAAATACAACCACGAGTGCGGTGGAAAAATAACCATATATGTGAATACGTCTCTGGCCTTCAGCTCGTCTCTTGAAGCTCCAAAGCATCCAAACTAAATCTGTAATATGCTCGGTTTGGCTCGAGTATTACAATAAAATAACATCTGAATCAGTCTGGAAAACCAACGTGAGAAAGCACACCCAACTGAATTTTAAAGTTATAGAAAACCTTTAAAAGTCAAAAGTATCTCGTAAAACCACATCGCACATAAATACGGACAGATTTTTACCTTAGGATAACTAAAACATTTCATATGAAATTTCTGATATTATAATAGTGTCTAAGATACAAATACTTATTAACCATAGCCGAAATTGTTACATTGATTAAATTCCAGCATAATAGGTAAACAACTAAAACCGAAGGCTCGAAGTGGATAATGGATTCCAACTATGAAAGGGTAAGGGACTACCCGCCGAATCCATACGCCTCTAGATAAAATGTATGGGAGGCTACAACACGTTGCACCTCTGCTACTCAGGACCGGCACTGCCCCCTTCTCGAGTAGCACTGAATATGATCACCCCTTGGTTGCGATCAACAACCATACAATTGGATCCCGAAGCATACATGAATATCGCTCTAGATTTAGGATGATCATACCCTACTTGGGTGCGATCCACTTAGCCCTACCACATTTCCCTGCTTTATTCGATTCTCGAGTGTGAGGCTCGAAGCTACATTCTACCTTTTATATAGCATTTCCCACGTGGAATGCTAACACTGTCCTCCAAGCAACAATGCACTACCAGCATTCATCCATACAAGATCTTTCTGGGACTGAACGAAACGTTTGAGAGCTCCGTCCTCATTTCCATCATCTTCAAGATGTTTTTACTTCGAAACGCTTGAGTTAGATCAAAGTAGTTTTTGGATAACATATCATATCCCGGTCTCTTCGAAACAACATTCGACGGTCTCCGGTAAAATCAACCCCGGTTCTTTAGGAAAACAATCAAAAATAAAAACGGAGATCACCACCTAACCGTTAGTGGACAAGTTTCTTTATCATTTATCCTAGAAGAACGAAACAAGATTTGCACATACAGAACAACATCATCGGAGTTGACTGTGCCATGTAACTCACGTGTTTCTCCTAGATATTTCCAAATTTATGTTTGGGTCCACATTTGATAGTCGGTTATTTAACTATCAACAACACACATCCAAATCAAGATTTATTTCCAAAGGACAAACAAACATTAGTTAAGCACATAAGCAACCACTAGCCTCCTTCATTAATCTTTTTATTAATTAAAATCATCTTGTAAATACTTGTGTATATATATACCCTTACAAAGATATAGCCACAAATCCCTATATTTTCAATACTTAGGAAATATCCATATACTTATCTCAATGGTATAAGTGTATTCACCAAACACCGAGGAAGATTTCATTTTTACCTAATTCTAAAATTATTTATAGACTCCATTATAAATTTCTAAAACCATTTATAAATTATTCTCAAGTCATTTATAAACCTTTTATAAAACCATGCAATTATTTATAAACTCTTTTTATAAATCTATAAACCCATTTATAAAAATCTCTTTATAAATATCTAAAACCATTAACAAAGCCCTCTTATTACATTGTAAATAATTGCCTTTAAGTCTCCAAAACGCTTCATAAAACTCCTTTTATAATTCTATAAACTCATTTCTAAAAATTTGTTTATAAATACCTATCTATTTATAAACTTCTTTACCTTGTAAATAATATTCCTTTAAGTCTTCAAACCATTTTATAAAACTTCCCCCTTCTGATTTCTAAAACTCATTTATAAATCTCTTTTTAGAAAATCATAAAAACCCAAACTCTTTTCCCAATTCCAAAATCTCTTTCCCATTTATAAATCTTTTTTATTAGATAAAACCCTTTTTAAAATCTTTCATTTAAAAACAATCCACTTCAAAATAAATAGTTTATTATTTTTAACCATCTTCTTATAAAACCATTTATTATCCCAAAACACCTTTTAACAAAACAAGTCCATCAATTACACACTTGTCACATAGCAAGTTATCATTTAAAACACCCTTTATAAAATCCAAGTTCGTTTATAAAACTCTATTTATAAATCTTGAAAACATTTATAAATAAATTATAATCATTTACTTTAAAACACTATTATAATAATAATAAATAATAGTAAACATTATAAATAATTATTAACTTTGGATTATCTTAAAAATAATAATTATAAATTCAAAACATTATTAATAAAACAATAATAATTAATCTTTATCATAATAATAATTTACTTCCCAAATATTACTAATAATTATTATTATTAATTCCATAGCATCTTAATTATTTGAATAATTAAACTTTTTCCAAAATAGTATAATATTGATAAATATCTTTAAAATAACATTAAATACAAATAAATAACTTTAAAACAATATTGATATAAATAAGTAAATTTTAAACAATATCAATATAAATAAATAATCTTTAAAAAATATATTATAATAATAAATTAACTTTTTAAATAATATAAACTGAAGTTGATTTGAATATAACTTTTTGGATTTAAAAAAAGGCTTAGCAAACACTATGGTACTTAAATAAGCTACCATTTTATTTTAATTAACTAACTCAGTTAATTACTGTTATTAACATCAATCCTGGTTTAACTCATCGTTTCACAAACATTGTTGATGATTTTCTATCACTGTTGGGTTTAGGTTTTTAACATATAACGATGTCATAACCAATATTGTCAAAAATCAGGTTTATTATCCAATAATTCATATAACTGGAATATTATTAAAATCAATTCAACAATAGCGAGGAATCCCGTTGGATCTCTCTAACATGTCCCCTTGTATCACAACTCATATATACTAGCACATATATATGTAAATAAAATCAACATTGATGAGCCTCATCATAGTTATTCCTTGCCTCTTCCCGTCCTCCCCTCTTGCTCTACAGGGACTGTTTATCATAGCTGGTGTGAGCTTTGTTGGTGGGTGATTATTATGCTTCACGGGCTTTATGGTTTTCTCTCTTGGTTGACTCACTAGTGCTTGGACTCTTCGCTAACGTCTATGTTTGATCACGATCAAGTTTGGAATTACTGCCTTTGGAAATGTAAGATTGGAATTACTGCCTATGAAAATATAAGTTGGTAATTAGTGTGGCTTTGATGTCATAGTTTTTATTGATGCTATATTCTTTTGGAATTAACTGGCATCCTTTTTTGGTGCCAACGGGGATTCACGTAGTTTTCGTGATACCTATGCAAATTTGGAAGCTGGATGAAGCTCATCTTCCTTTAGGAATTGTAGTCTGTATGCACTTTTGTTTGTATTGTTGAGTCTACTTTACTATAATGCTTGTAGTTTGTGATTAGTAGCTGCTGAGGTGCTTATGCCTTACATATGTATTTTAATGTTTATGGAGGTGGTCGGACTACCTTAAAAGCCGATTGACTACTGGCCAAGCCTTATTGGCCATTATATATATATACATATATATATCTGTGTGTATGTGTGTATTAGCTGTAGGATCCTTGGGTCCTACATCCTTTCTATTAATATAAACACACATATAACACACACACACACCATAATTCTTGTTTACACTAAAGTTGATTTTGGTTGTTTGACATGTTTTAAAGTAAAGCAAGCAATTTAAAACTAGTTTTAATTAACAGATAGTTTAAAATCAAAATTGTAATTTTCATAAAAGTCCATTTGGCAAAACTTGAATTAATAACATATACATATAGAGTTTCAACGTTAAGCATCCGTGTGCGACGACTAAATAAAAGCGGGGTAGACACACGGCGTGGGGTTTACTTAAGTGAGTATCAATGAATACCATGATCTTAAGGTTTCCCATGATCTCAAAAAATAACATATACATATATGTATATACATAATACATACATACATATTATATATATATATATATATATATTTACACACACACACGTATATATATGTATGTATATATGTATGTATGTATGTTCACACACATAGATATATATATATATATATGTCCATTCATATCGATTTCTGTTCTGGGCCAGACAGGATGGGATCTGGTTTCTTCAAAGTGCACTGAAATGGTCTGAAAAGCAATATTATGTCAGTTATACAGGAATCATGTTAGACAGGTAAAATTTTAAAAGAAATCAATCACACTTTCATCCAGTTGATCCTAAAAACCGATAAGCCTTCCAGAATTGAAGACTACAGACCGATAGCGTGCTGTATAAAATCCTAAGTCAGGTTGTATGTAACCGAATGAAAAAAATCTTGACGAACGTTATTGTTGAATGCCAATATGCATTTATTAAAGGAAGAAGTATATTTGAAAACTCTCTTATGGCACACGAGTTAACTAGAAATTTCAACAAAAAAGGTGAAGATAAGTTCTGTCTAAAAGTTGACCTTCATAAAGCATATGATAATATAAATAGACATTTTATCCTTCACATACTTAGATGTACGGGGTTCCCAGATAATTTTGTCGCATTGATTACTGAAGGTATTACCACTCCTACCTTTTCTATTCCTATGAATGAGATCCCTAAAGGAGTTATTAGTAGCAATCATGGGATAAGGCTGTGGGAAATGCAGATTAAGGATCTTAAGGCTAGAATTAACACTAGAGGAGGGGTGAATAGTGTTTTAAGAAATTTGTTAATCTTTTTGAGTTTATCTTAATTTGTTAACAATGTATACACTAATCAGACACAGATATGAACACAGAATCAAACACAGATGCAAATATAAAGTAAAAGCAGTAAAGGAAAGAACACACCGGATTTTATACTGGTTCGGAGGTACCCTACATCCAGTCCCGCAACACAAGTACAGATTTCCTTTCACAATCAATTCAACAATTACAACCCTCGGTTTCAAGGCTACGAGGTACACCCTCCAGAATCACAATCCTCTGGGTAGAGATACTTGATTTTCGGGGCAACAAGTTCACCTAATTGATTTCCAGGGCTACAATCACACCGTCTCTACCTCAATTGAGTACAAAAAGTCTATAACTCAGATTAGCACTTGGATCTTGTAGAGATAGTGGAGAGAATCAAAAGCAGAAATAATCGAGTATGATTCGATGTTGATTTCGGTAGAGTAATGGTGTAATTTTGTATTATGAAATGTGAAAGAAAAAGAGAAGTGAAAAACCATAAAATTATGTTATAAAATTCGTTGAAACTGACCCCTATTTATAGAAGAACAACAGTCATGACCATTCATGAAGAGTTATGGCGAATAGACACTTCTTTTGAAATTTGAATTTTGAATTAAACTGTCACCATGTCGACATAGTGCCTATGGGCATGTCGACATCCCTCAGCCAAAATTGATGTTTTGAATTTCTATAAAAATAATATTTATCTTATATAAAAACTATTTAAAACTTTATAAATACACTTGAATATAGTTGAAATTCATAAGTAAATATAAAGAACAATATATATATATATATTTAACTATAATTTAAATCAAAGTATAAATAATTTAAAAGTTAAATATATTATTTGAAAAGATAGTTTAAAATCAGAAGAAATTTTAACTCTTAAAATAAAGATGTTTTGAGGCTAAAATTATTTTAAAAACGGAATCGAGGGTTTTGAATCTTTTTAAAAGGAAAGTTTTGAAATCATTTCGAAAACAAGATAATTTTGAAAAATCATTTGAATTAAGCTTAGTGGATACAAAACAATGTCCCACTAGATTTTGTAGGTTCCATCCTACTTAGGGTTCCATCCCTTTAACGGGCTCGAAGTGGATTCCATTCCACGAATAAATTGGATATTAAGATGCCAGTGCTTTTCTACGAGTTTTAACAAATATTCCTAATAAAACAAACTTAATCTTGAACTCTTGATAATCTTAATACTCATGAGTCTTCTATCTCTATATCTTGAATCTCTATACTGTACAGTCTTCATTCTTGATACCTGCATGGTTAGATCCTGCATATACATATATATCTAAACTTGTAATGTTAGTATTTATATTTTATAATCTATTCCAAGGTTGTTGCCATCAAAACCATCATCTCATGGACTAACAATCTTCCCCTTTTTGATGATGACAACCTTTGTTTATAAAATATTCCTTCTATCCTAGTACTTCTAATAACTCCCCCTTAATCTATGCCTAACTATCCTATTTTATACTTCTCCCCCTTTGTCATCAACAGAAAACTAACTCTAAACCAGAAAACCTGAGAATGTCCCAAAAAGTGACAAGTTCCACTTGTACTTTTTTGGTCTGATTTACATCCAGCATAGTCAGCATCACAGTATGATATTAAATCAAATGAACCATTTTTAGGATAAAATAAGCCATAATCAGAGGTGTGTTTAATATATCTTATGATACGTTTTACAACTTTTAAGTGAGTTTCTTTAGGATGAGATTGATATCTTGCACAGAGACATACACTATGCATGATATCAGGTCTACTAGCAGTGATATAGAGCAATGATCTGATCATTCCTCTATACAACTTTTGATCTACATCTTTCGAGAGATCTTCTTTACTTAGGTATTCATTGGTTGTCATGGGAGTAGGTTTTCCACTCGCAATAGTCAAACCAAATTTATTAACTAGTTCTTTAGCATATTTTTCTTGTCTAATAAAAATACCATTATCTAACTGTTTTATTTGCAATCCTAGAAAGAATTTAATTCACCCATATGACTCATCTCAAACTCTTTTGTCATTATTTCAGAAAATTCTTTATTCATTTCGAAGTTAGTTGAACCAAAAATGATATCATCTACGTATACTTGAACTAGTTGAATATCATTTTTATTTCTTTTAATAAAAAGAGTATTATCTATTTTACCAATTTCAAAATTTTATTGTAATAAATAAGATCTTAGTCTATCATACCAGGCTCTAGAAGCTTGTTTTAGACCATATAAAGCATTCTTAAGTTTGTACACATGGTTTGGTAAATTTTCATCTTCAAAAAGTGGTGGTTGTTCAACATATACTTCTTCTTTTACAAATCCATTTAAAAATGCACTTTTAACATCCATTTGAAATAATTTGAAATTATTATGATTTGCGAAAGCAAGTAGAATCCTAATGGCTTCTAATCTTGCTACAGGAGCAAAGGTTTCGTCACAATCTATACCTTCTTCTTGACAATAACCTTGGGCGACTAATCGTGCTTTATTTCTAACGACCTCACCTTGTTCATTCATTTTATTTTTATAGACCCATTTAGTTCCAATTATAGTTTTATCTTCAGGTCTAGGAACAAGTTCCCAAACTTCATTTCTAGTGAATTGATTTAATTCTTCTTGCATAGCCAAAATCCATGAACCATCAATTGATGCTTCTTTAGGATTTATGGGTTCAATAGATGATATAAATGCTACATTACTCATTTTACTTAGTTGATTTCTAGTTGTAACAATAGATTGCATATCTCCTATTATATTTTCAATAGGATGATCTTTTAAAAGTTTAATCCTTTTATTAGGATGATTAATTTCATTATTAATTTCGATTGATTCCTGATTTTGAGTAATTAAATCACATTTGTAATTTCAAAATCTTTTAAATTTTCATCAAACGAAACATTCATTGTTTCTTCGATGGTGTTAGATCTTAAATTAAAAACTCTATAAGCTTTACTTCTATTAGAATATCCGATAAAGATTCCTTTGTCGGATTTAGGATCAAATTTATCCAAATTATCTTTTGTATTTAAAATAAAGCATTTACTTCTAAAAATTCTAAAGTATGATACCTTAGGTTTCTTTCCATGAAAAAGTTCATAAGGTGTCTTATCAGTTAAAGGTCTAATTAAAATTCTATTCAAAATATAACAGGCGGTAACAATAGCTTCTGCCCAAAAGTGTTTTGGTAAATTACTATCTGAAAGCATAGTTCTCGCACACTCTTGTATCGTTCTATTTTTACGTTCAACTAATCCGTTTTGTTGTGGAGTTCTTGGAAATGAGAAATTGTGAGTTATTCCCTTCTTATTGCAGAATTCCTCAAACTTTTCATTTTCAAATTCACCACCGTGATCACTACGAATAGTTATAATTTTTAAAGATAATTGATTTTGAATCCTTTTTGTAAAGTTTTTAAAACATTCAAAAGTATCACTTTTATGTTTCAAAAATATTGTCCATATAAATCTAGAATAATCATCTACAATTACAAAAACATATTTACTATGATTTATTGACTGAATTTGAGATGGACCAAATAAATCAAGATGAAGTAACTCAAGGGGTTTTGAAGTTGAAATCATATCTTTTAATTTAAAGGAACATTTTCTAAGCTTTCCTAATTAATATGCATCACATAAACTATCTACTTTAAAATTCATTTTAGGGAGACCTCTTACTAGATCATGTTTTGAGAGTCTAGATAAGAGTTTGAAATTCAAATGTCCAAATCTCTTATGCCAAATCCAAGGGTCACTTGTATTTGCCAACAGACATAGGTTATCATTTGAAACTTTCATACTAAGAATATAAATATTATTTTTCCTAGTTCCCTCAAATATTATGGTTGAGTTATTATCTTCAATATGACATTTATCTTTTTCAAATTTAATTTTATATCCTTTATCACATAGTTGACTTATACTTAGCAGATTGTGTTTCAGATTCTTAACTAGCAAAGCATTAGTAATAATAGGAGTTTCAGAGTTACCGACATTGCCGATGCCAATCACGTATCCTTTCGAGTTGTCTCCGAAGTTAACCAGTCCTCCGTCTTTGTATATAATATTATTCAACATATCCGGATTACCAGTCATGTGTCTAGAGCAACCACTATTAAGTATCCACTTATTCCTTTTGATCTGCACAGATTGTCCATTGTGGATTGATTCCTTAATATCCATAAAGCATCTTTCCTGCACATTATAAAATTTGGGTAGACAACTAGAATTTGAATAACATTCATATGCAGACTCATGGAACAATGATGATTTAAACAATTCTAAACTAGTTTTAACAGATTTTTCAAAAATATCCATTTTAACACTTTTCAAAATTCAAATTATGAAACTTTTGAAAACAAAGCTCTGATACCAAATGTGGGAAATGCGGATTACGGATCTTAAGGCTAGAATTAACACTTACGGAGGGGTGAATAGTGTTTTAAGAAATTTGTTAATTTTTTTGAGTTTATCTTAATTTGTTAACAATGTATACACTAATCAGACACAGATATGAACACAGAATCAAACATGGATGCAAATATAAAGTAAAAGTAGTAAAGGAAAGAACACACCGGATTTTATACTGGTTCGGAGTTACCCTACATCCAGTCCCGCAACACAAGTACAAATTTCCTTTCACAATTAATTCAACAATTACAACCCACGGTTTCAAGGCTACGAGGTACACTGATGCAGCACGAGCTACAAAGTTACAAGGCATAAGTCGCCACCGACTTAAGGAAGAAGTTTTAGGTCGCTCACGACCTAACGAGGGTTATAAGTCGTTGGAACGACTTAGTGAAGTTCGGCGAGTTAGCGAAGCTGAAGTAGAAGTTCTAAGTCGTCCACGACTTAACAAAGAAGCTTTAGGTCGTTCACGACCTAACGAGGGGGAGTCTAAAGCATCCAAACGACCTAGCGCCTCCAATCTCTTAAGTCGTCCCAGAACTTTAAGTCGGCCACGACTCATAGTTAACGAGTTCCGACCTAACTGCCTAGGTCGCAAGGTCTTAAGTCGTCCAGAACTTCAGGGTGGCCACAACCTAACTTACACTGGCCGCTTTTCTTAAGTCGTTCAAGAGATAACTCGATAAGTCGCTGCTGTCTTAATTCGTTGAAGAGTTAGGTCGCATGAAGATACTGCTGGGATGAGTGTTGAGTCGTATATGTTGCTTTGTTAAGTCGTCATCTGTTAACTCGTGGCTTTGATAAGTCGTTAGTTTTAAGTCGTAAGTTGTGAGTTGTCATGTGTTGAGTCGGTGCTGTTGATAAGTCGTCGCCGACTTATAGTAAGTCGTCTACTTTTGAGTCGTCCATTTTAGGTCAAAGTGTGATAAGTCGGAAACGACTTAGGAGTTGAACATTTTTCTATTGCGTGAGTTGTAACTTCTATAAATAGGCCGGTGGTGCCATTTGTAATAGTTTAGTTGATTTTGAATAAAAACTCTTATTTTGTTAGCTTTGTGCTTTCGCCAAATTGGTAGTTGAGTGTAATCTCCTATCTCCTCTTTCGGTTAATCGAGTGCGCTCGATTCAACGACTGCAGAAGCCGATTCACGGAATCTAGTGTGCTAGATCAACGTGCGAAGAGTCGCGGATCTTTAAACACGGTATAGTGCGCTATCAACGTGTTTGGGATAGCTAGAATTCGGTATCTTCAGATCAACGAATTTGGGCATTTCGGTATTCTTCATTCCATCGATCGCTACTATCACAGAATCATCATTTTGTTATTTCGCTGCTGCACCATTTTTTGGTATAAGAGCTTGTTTTAGCCAATCATAGCTAAATCGAGTCTTGGAGCCAATTCTTTTGAAGAAGTTGAAGAGATCAAGCCGAGCCGAGCTATATCATTCAAGGCCGAGTTGAAATCGAAGAAGTTTGTGTTCATCGTGTTCATCGCGAAGTTGCAACAAGTTTGGAGTTTTCGATCCATAGCATTTTGGATCTAAGTTCGAATTGTGTTTGAATTTTGAAGTGTTTGTGAAGTTTTCAAGTATGCCGCCGAGAAGAGCTAACCGCCATCAAAATGTTGAAGATTTGTATAAGCGAGAAGACGCTGAACAAATGGAACAACGCATTAGTAACAAATTCAATGAGAAGTTGGATGAAGGTATTGGGAGGCTAGAGAAGCTTATGATGGATATGAATCAACCCCGACGAAGAACTTCGCCAATTTCAAACCAAGGTGGAAACAGGGTTTTGCCATCGGTTTCGGGAGGAAGGAGAATATCGCCACAATCTCATCAAGGAAGACGAAGTCATAGAGAATTCGAAGAAGAACCATATCGAGATGATGATAGACAAAGTAGAAGAGATATGCGAGATAGTAGAGATGTTGGTGGTCAGGATCGACATCGATATACATCTGATTTTGAAGAGTAGTATGACGGTGGTAGTGTTCGAGGGCAAGGACGAGGTCAAGGAAGAAATTACTCTGAGTATGATCACAAGTGGGAATCAGGAATGAAAACTGAAATTCCTGAATTTAAGGGTGGTAAGCAAGATGAAGAGCTTTTGGATTGGATGGCTAATGTTGAAGAAATTTTTGACTTCAAGGAAGTTCCAGAACATCGTAGAGTGAAGTTGGTTGCTACAAGGTTGAGGGGTAGAGCTTTGGCATGGTGGCAGCAAACCAAACTTACACGTGAACGGATGGGAAAGTCAAAGGTTGAATCATGGGAGAAGATGAAGAAATTGATGAAAGCAACGTTCTTACATTACAATTATCAATCTCTGATGTATCAACGTTTGCAGAACTTGAGGCAGGGCACAAAGACTGTTAATGATTACGCGGATGAGTTTTATCAGCTTATTGCGAGGAATGATATTATGGAAACAGAAGAGCAATTAACAGCTAGATTTGTTGGAGGGTTGAGAATGCAGATACAAGACATGGTAAATATGTTTGATCCTAGATCTGTAGCGGAAGCACACCAAAAAGCATTGGCTTGGGAGAAACAGGGAAGGCGAGGAGGTGGTGTGTTTACAAATTCCAACAATCAAGTGAAGGGTGTTAGTGGAAGTTCTAATATTTCAAAAGCTGTTGCAAAACCAGTTGTGAATGAGGTTGGAAAGACGAAAGTCAATAATGGTTTCAAGTGCTATAATTGCCAAGAAGTGGGCCACAAAAGTAATGAATGTCCCAAGCCGAAGAAGAGAGCTATGATAACCAAGGTTGGGGATGAGGAGGCTGAATGTTCTAATTCATTACCAGTTGAGGAGGAAGAGTTATTGTCTGGAGATGACGGATATACATTAATGATGAGGAGGTTTTGTTTGACACCAAAGCTAGAGGAGGATTGTAGTTGGTTGAGGAGCAATACTTTTCAGTCGACATGTACTATTCTGGGGAAAGTTTGCAAATTTGTTATTGATGCTGGAAGCTGTGATAATATTATTTCTTCAGAAGCTGTAAGGAAGTTGGCATTGAAGACTGAGAAACATCCGAAACCGTATAAGTTGGCTTGGTTGAGAAAAGGCGGGGAGGTGAAGGTTGGACGAAGAACTTGTGTAAATTTTTCAGTTGGGAAGAAATATAAAGACGAAATCTGGTGCGATGTTGTGGACATGGATGTATGTCATCTGTTGTTGGGAAGACCGTGGCAGTATGATAGGGCGGTGCAACATGATGGTCGTACCAACAGTTATAGCTTTATGTTCGAAGGCACAAAGATTACTTTAGTTCCCAAGAAACGACAACAAGAAGAAAGTAAGTTGGAAGAGATTGAAGAGCTTA
The DNA here is from genome assembly GCA_030737815.1 of Allium fistulosum. Lineage (NCBI taxonomy): Eukaryota > Viridiplantae > Streptophyta > Magnoliopsida > Asparagales > Amaryllidaceae > Allium > Allium fistulosum. The sequence goes on along the minus strand of CM060902.1, from coordinate 1,243,037,960 downwards.
AAACTTTGTTATCTTTGAAGGAGTTTGTCAAGGAGGTTGAGGAGGAGCCTGAAGTATTTTTATTGATTGGATGGGAGAGTCATGAAGTGGTGGAAATACCAGAAGAAGTAAAACCAGTACTGGAAGAGTTTGACGATGTGTTTCCCGAGGAGTTGCCAACGGAGTTACCGCCGTTAAGGGACATTCAACATCAAATTGATCTTGTTCCAGGAGCTGTGTTACCTCATAGACCACACTATAGAATGAGTCCAAAAGAGCATGAGGAGTTGCGAAGGCAGGTGGAAGAACTGCTTGAACAGGGGCGTGTGCAGGAGAGTTTAAGTCCTTGTGCTGTACCAGCTTTATTGGTACCCAAAAAGGATGGAACGTGGAGGATGTGCACAGATAGTCGAGCATTGAATAAGATCACAGTCAGATATAGATTTCCGATGCCGAGACTTGATGATTTGTTAGATCAGTTGAGTGGGGCTACTATCTTTTTGAAGATTGATTTGAAGAGTGGATATCATCAAATTCGTATCAGGCCAAGTGATGAGTGGAAGACTGCTTTTAAAACTAGGGAGGGTCTATACGAATGGTTGGTAATGCCATTTGGCTTATCAAATGCGCCAAGTACATTTATGCGGGTGATGAATCAGATTTTTAGACCACTCATTGGGAAGTTTGTGGTGGTGTATTTCGATGATATTCTGATATATAGTGGAAGTCCAGAGGAACATTTGAATCATCTAAGAGAAGTGTTGATGGTATTGCGACAAGAACAATTTTATGCTGCAACGAAGAAATGCGTGTTCATGACGCATAGTGTTTTATTTTTGGGGTATGTTGTTTCGGAAAAAGGAATACAGGTTGACCAAAGTAAAGTCGAAGCGATTAGAGATTGGCCGCAACCCAAGACGATAACAGAAGTTCGTAGTTTTCATGGGTTGGCTTCATTTTATAGAAGATTTATTCCACACTTTAGTAGTGTGATGGCGCCTGTTACAGATTGTATGAAGGGTAAACAGTTTGCATGGACGGAGGAAGCAGGGGTTGCTTTTGAGCGAATCAAAGAACTCTTGACGTCAGCACCAATTCTAGTGCTACCAGATTTTCAGTTATTGTTTGAATTACATACTGATGCATCCAAGGTTGGGATTGGAGGGGTGTTGAGTCAGAAAGGGCGTCCTATTGCATACTTTAGTGAGAAGCTATCGGGAGCAAAGATGAGATATAGTACATATGATATGGAGTTTTATGCTATCGTGCAAGCCGTGAAACATTGGAGACATTATTTGTTTCATAAAGAATTTGTTTGGTATACTGATCATGAAGCATTGAAACATATGCAGGGATAGGACAAGATTGCAGCAAGACATGCTTCATGGATTGCATACTTACAACAATTTACATTTGTGGTGAAGCATAAATCGGGAATTACAAATCGAGTTGCAGATGCATTGAGCCGAAAGAATCATTTGTTAACAACAATGAAGGTTGAAGTAACGGGTTTTGATGTGTTGCCAGAATTATTTGTTGATGATCCTTACTTTGCAAAGTTTGTTGATAAAGTCAAGGAGGGAGAGACGGATGAGTTTATGATAATAGATGGTTTTCTATTCAAAGGAAATCGATTGTGCATATCTGATTGTAGTTTGAGAATGAAGATTGTAAAGGAGCTACATGAAGAAGGTCATGTGGGAAGAGACCGTACATTACAGTTGATTTCACAATCTTATTTTTGGCCATCAATGAGGAGAGAAGTGGAAAGGTTTGTGGAGCGATGTCATATCTGTCAGGTTTCGAAAGGAACTGCGACCAATGCTGGATTATATATACCATTACCTGTACCAACTAAACCTTAGGTTGAAGTGAGTATGGATTTTGTTTTGGGATTACCGAGAACTCAAAGGAGGAATGATTCCATTTATGTGGTGGTTGACCGATTTTCGAAGATGGCACATTTCATAGCTTGTAAGAAGACAGCTGATGCCGTTCGTGTTGCCGAATTATTCTTTAAAGAGATCTATCGCTTACATGGTTTACCGGAATCCATTGTTTCTGATCGGGATACCAGATTTTTGAGTCACTTTTGGCTAAGTTTGTGGAAGATGGTCAGAACGAAGTTGAAGTTTAGTAGTGCCTATCATCCGCAAACAGATGGACAAACGGAAGTGGTTAACAAATCGCTGGGAAACTTGTTGAGGTGTCTTGTGAAAGGTAATCTGAAGAGTTGGGACATGAAGTTATGCCAGGCAGAGTTTGCTCATAATCATGCAGTGAATCGTAGCATAGGTTTCAGTCCATTCCAGATTGTATATTCAAGTTTGCCAAGGGGACCGTTGGATTTAACGGTAGTACCACAACCAAAGCGGACGGTTAAACGAGCTGTTGATTTTGTTGATGGATTGACTGAATGTCATAAAATTGTTCAGGAACGATTGGAGAAAGCGAACGAGAAGTATAAACGATCTGCGGATTTAAAGCGAAGAAGCGTTAAATTCAATGAAGGAGATTTAGTATATGCTGTGTTAACAAAAGATCGTTTTCCAATAGGTGCATATAATAAACTGAAAGCACGAAAGATTGGTCCTATAACGATCGTAAAATGGATCAATGAAAACGCTTATAAGTTGAAGCTGCCGGAGGATGTATACACTTCTGATGTGTTTAAGGTTAAACATCTTATACCATATCATGGGGATGAGTTTGTTGTGGAAGAAGAGAGTGCAAATTCGAGGACGAAATTTTCTCAACTTGGGGAGGATGATGCAGCACGAGCTACAAAGTTACAAGGCATAAGTCGCCACCGACTTAAGGAAGAAGTTTTAGGTCGCTCACGACCTAACGAGGGTTATAAGTCGTTGGAATGACTTAGTGAAGTTCGGCGAGTTAGCGAAGCTGAAGTAGAAGTTCTAAGTCGTCCACGACTTAACAAAGAAGCTTTAGGTCGTTCACGACCTAACGAGGGGGAGTCTAAAGCATCCAAACGACCTAGCGCCTCCAATCTCTTAAGTCGTCCCAGAACTTTAAGTCGGCCACGACTCATAGTTAACGAGTTCCGACCTAACTGCCTAGGTCGCAAGGTCTTAAGTCGTCCAGAACTTCAGGGTGGCCACGACCTAACTTACACTGGCCGCTTTTCTTAAGTCGTTCAAGAGATAACTCGATAAGTCGCTGCTGTCTTAAGTCGTTGAAGAGTTAGGTCGCATGAAGATACTGCTGGGATGAGTGTTGAGTCGTATATGTTGCTTTGTTAAGTCGTCATCTGTTAACTCGTGGCTTTGATAAGTCGTTAGTTTTAAGTCATAAGTCGTGAGTTGTCATGTGTTGAGTCGGTGCTGTTGATAAGTCGTCGCCGACTTATAGTAAGTCGTCTACTTTTGAGTCGTCTATTTTAGGTCAAAGTGTGATAAGTCGGAAACGACTTAGGAGTTGAACATTTTTCTATTGCGTGAGTTGTAACTTCTATAAATAGGCCGGTGGTGCCATTTGTAATAGTTTAGTTGATTTTGAATAAAAACTCTTGTTTTGTTAGCTTTGTGCTTTCGCCAAATTGGTAGTTGAGTGTAATCTCCTATCTCCTCTTTCGGTTAATCGAGTGCGCTCGATTCAACGACTGTAGAAGCCGATTCACGGAATCTAGTACGCTAGATCAACGTGCAAAGAGTCGCAGATCTTTAAACACGGTATAGTGCGCTATCAACGTGTTTGGGATAGCTAGAATTCGGTATCTTCAGATCAACGAATTTGGGCATTTCGGTATTCTTCATTCCATCGATCGCTACTATCACAGAATCATCATTTTGTTATTTCCGCTGCTGCACCATACACCCTCCAGAATCACAGTCCACTGGGTAGAGATACTTGATTTCCGGAGCAACAATTTCACCCAATTAATTTCTAGGGCTACAATCACACATTCTCTCGCTCAATTGATTACAAAAAGTCTATAACTCAGATTAGCACTTGGATCTTGTAGAGATAGTGGAGAGAATCAAAACCAGAAATAATCGAGTATGATTCGATGTTGATTTCGGTAGAGTAATGGTGTAATTTTGTATTAAGAAATGTGGAAGAAGAAGAGAAGTGAAAAACCAGAAAATTATGTTATAAAATTCGTTGAAACTGACCCTTATTTATAGAAGAACAACAGTCATGACCATTCATGAAGAGTTATGGCGAATAGACACTTCTTTTGAAATTTGAATTTTGAATTAAACTGTCACCATGTCGACATAGTGCCTATGGGCATGTCGACATCCCTCAGCCAAAATTGATGTTTTGAATTTCTATAAAAATAATATTTATCTTATATAAAAACTATTTAAAACTTTATAAATATACTTGAATATAGTTGAAATTCATAAGTAAATATAAAGAACAATATATATATATATATATATATTTAACTATAATTTAAATCAAAGTATAATTAATTTAAAAGTTAAATATATTATTTGAAAAGATAGTTTAAAATCAGAAGAAATTTTGACTCTTAAAATAAAGATGTTTTAAGGCTAAAATTATTTTAAAAACGGAATCGAGGGTTTTGAATCTTTTTAAAAGGAAAGTTTTGAAATCATTTCGAAAACAAGATAATTTTGAAAAATCATTTGAATTAAGCTTAGTGGATACAAAACAATGTCCCACTAGATTTTCGTAGGTTCAATCCTACTTAAGGTTCCATCCCTTTAACGGGCTCGAAGTGGATTCCATTCCACGAATAAATTGGATATTAAGATACCAGTGCTTTTCTACGAGTTTTAACAAAAATTCCTAATAAAACAAACTTAATCTTGAAATATTGAACTCTTGATACTCATGAGTCTTCTATCTCTATATCTTGAATCTCTATACTGTACAGTCTTCATTCTTGATACCTGCATGGTTAGATCCTGCATATACATATATATCTAAACTTGTAATGTTAGTATTTATATTTTATAATCTATTCTAAGGTTGTTGTCATCAAAACCATCATCTCATGGACTAACAAAGGTAAGGAGATCCCCTATCTCCTTACCTTTTTGCAGTTGCCATGGAGTATTTTACCCTCCAAATAGAGTTAGCAAGTCACAACAAGCATATCTAGACAATACATAGTTTCCACCTTAGAGTGAGCCATTTGTTATATGCTGATGACCTGATCATTTACATAAAATCAAGTTATGAGGCTGCCTAATCTATAATAGACATATTCCAAAATCTAGAAAGAAAAGTGGGCCTCAAATTGAATGAACATAAAACTAAGTGTTATTTTTAAAAAATTTGCAAGAACAAAGTGTGGTGTTGGATGCTTTGAAAGTCATAAAGGGTGAACTTCCAGTGAAATATCTGGGAGTTCCTCTTTCCTGTAACAAAATAATGGATATAGAATGCGCTACATTGATCACAAAAATCAGGGATAAATTACAGGGTTGGAGTTCTAGACTATTATCTTTTGCGGGTAGAATAGAATTGGTGCACACAGTGATACATGCGAAGGCTAGTTTTTGGTTAAAAACTTCTAACTTCCGGGTGCCTCAATTGAGAAAATTGAAAAAGTATGCTCTAATTTATATGAAAAGGGAGTCTCCATAAAATTAAGTACAAGGATCTCTGTAGGAAGAAGGAGGTGTAGGTCTGGGAAGTCTCAAAGACATGAAGGAAGCTTTCGTTCTAAAGCAAGTTTGGAGAATAATCAATTCAAAGGGTTTGTAGGCAAGATGGATGAGACAAAGATATATAAAAGGCATTATCCATCAAATGGAAATTGATGACAGTGCTTCGGCTACATGGAAGCTATTTTGAGTGTCAAGGACAAACTAGTAGTAAATTGCAACAGGAAAATTGCTCGGGGTAAAGAAACTGATCTCTGGAGAGACCCGTGGATTGAAGGCAATTCTCTAATAGATAATCTAGGGTGGGACATGTATTTAGCTTATAGTTGTCCAGACAGAAAGGTAGACTCAATTATTCAAGAAGGCAGGTGGAAGTGTGATGTGATACCATGCAATAGTGAACAACGAAGGCTAATAGAATTTTTCCCCTCTATTCTAGCAGAGAAAGTGATAGTTGGACTTGGAAGCACATAGAGGGATTTTACTTTACAAACAGCTTGAGAGGAGACTAGATTTAAAGATCAAAAGGTCAACTAGAATAGGATTGTATGGAATAGAGCAAATGACCCTAAAATGGTCCTGACAACATACAAAGCAATTATGGGTAGACTATATACTAGAGACAGATTATCTAAATGGGGTATAATAGAAGAAAAATTGTGTTATTTCTGCATTAAACGGGAAGAAACTCACATGCATCTATTTTATAACTGTGAATTCTCGAAAGCGATTTGGGAAAACTGCAAATACGCATCTAAGCTAGTAACTTCAATTGACAATCTCCTGCAAATCATTTCTTACCTAGTAAGCTTGGGGACGAATGAATACTAGGAAATCGAAATGAATCGCATTAGGCTGACAATTATTGTTTGGAGCATTTGGAAGGAATGCAACAGTAGGATTTTTCAGAAGAAAGAGAGTAACCCAAACAACATTAGCAAATCAGCATTAATTGTAACGACCCAGAATTTCTATCATTTGAAATTCGAATATTTAATTGATTTTAAATATTAATAAGTAAGATTCGGAAGTCGAATTAATTTAATTTCGATATAGTGATTTAATTGGGCGATTAAATTATTAATTTAATACTTGAAATTGGGTAAATAATTGAAATCTGAATTAAATGTGATTAAAAATGATTTATAAAGTTATATTAAATCATATTGGAGTTATAATGATGTTGTAGAACTTTTAAAATCGAATTAAAAGTTAAATTGTGAAAATTGAATATTTTAATATTTAATCGACGAGTAAAAATGACCATTTTTAAAATAGTCTCGGATTTCGACGAAACCAGTTTCATCGGATCCGTAATGTTGAATTATTGTAAGATTTCAATTTTCGTGTCAATCGGATTTACGGTTTGTCCGGGGCAAGCCAAAACGCATCGAAATCGGTTTAAATCGATTTGATTTAAATTTGATCGTTTATTTCTGTAACTCTCACATACGATCGAATTAGCTTCCGAAACACGTTCCATTGTGTTCGGAATGTGGGTAAAATCTTAGAAATGCCAGCCGGCATGCTTGATTTCGAGTTCGGAAAATTTTTGATGAATAGTAATTTGAGAATTTTCTATAAAAGGACTTCATAACTTTGTTTTTGCACTCAAACCCTAGTTGTAAACCTTAGCCGCCAGTTCTATAACATTTAATGGCCGAAATCTTCCAAACTTCTTCCTCGATTTTCATCCAATCCGTCGACCGATTCGAAAAGTTATCAACTACAAAAATGAAGAACATCACGAGATCTCGAGATCCAATGGTCGAGATGAGTTATAGTTCGTCGATGGTGAAGTTATTGTGTCCCGTTCGTTACATATACACGCACGAATTTCGAGGCAAATACTCGACCGGACCTGCCGTGGTTCATGCCGATGGTGGCACTCGCGAGGGGCTTCGTTGCAGCGTCGTCTGATCGTCGTCGAAGTGTTGGAATGGGGCGCGTAAATTCAAATCAAGATGGCGGCAATGGGTTCCTGGTTGCGTTCGAATATTAGCTGATGGGAGGAAGAATAAACGCGCGGCCACGATTTTTGGTTGAAGAAATCAACGGTCTGAGGCAATAAGGTTTAAAAATAATAAAAAGAAATTTGTAAATTGAATTATATTAAATCGTTTAAACTTTAAACTATCATAACTCTTTCATACGTTGTCGAAATTCGACGAAACAGGAAGTGTTGGAATCGCAGCGACGAGCAGCTCGCTGTGGTGCAGACGTGGGATCATTTCGAGCAAGTAAAAATTTTGCGCTAAATCGAACGTGTTCGATTTAATGTAAAAAAAATTGGAACGCTCGACGTTTAAACTCGAGGTGAGAACTTCTCACTCAATCGAATATTGTGTTTCGATTTAAATTTAAAATTGTTAGATTTAAAATTGTTGATAGTGTTGATTGTGATGATTGGATGATAAATTGTTATCTATTGTGTTAAATAGACCCTATACGCCGCATATTAAGCGGAGGTTATTTATTAAAAACATATACCGCGATAATTCCACCGTGAAGTGGAATTGGTATTATATATGTATTTGGAGTTGATTTCCCGTATTATATAGCGGATGAGACCCTATTGCGCCGCATAATAGCGGATAGTATTTTATAAATCCCATATACCGCGATAATTCCACCTCGAGTGGAATTGGTATTGTGCTAACATCTGTGGATGCAGGAAAACAGGTTGGAGGAATCCAACTGGATTCCTCAAATTATATGAATTTGTTTCATATGTTGTATGAATTTGTTTCATATGTTGTGTGATGAATTATTTATAATCTGTGAATAATTATATCTGTGATTGAATTTGTTGAAGGCTATAATTTAGCCGAATGTATTTTTGGTATCGTTGGATACCAAAAATAAATAAAATTGGATTTTTGAAATTAAAGTTGGGAATTTTAAGTAAATTTCTTTTGAAAGAATTGGTTGAATTTAAAAGAAAGGATTTTAAAGTATAAAGTTGATTTTTGAAATCTTATCGAATTATTTACAAAATATGGTAAAAGATTTTTATAAATGGATTTTGAATAGTATTATTCGAAAGTTGGAAAATTTATTTAAAATGGAATTTTAAATGGTTTTGAAGATATAGGGGAATTTATTTTAAAAGGTGATTAATTTCTAGAAATCAATTTATAATTGATTTGGTATTTGAAGATAAATCTTTAGGAAATCGATATGAAAATTTATTTGACGTTGAATGAAAAAAAAATTGATTTGTGTTGAAATGAATTTTGAAATCAATTTGTAATTGATTTGGTGTTTGAAATAAATGTTTGGAAAATCAATTTGGGTTTTGAAATAAATTTGGAAATCAATTGAAAAATTGATTTGGAATTGAAAGTGAATATTTGAGAAATCGATTTAAAAATCGTATATAAGTGAATATTTGGGATTTAAATTCACAATGAAATTTATAAAGGAAAGAGAATTTGTTTTAAAAATAAACACTGATTTATTTTTAAAGTATGGAAATAAATTTACAATTTGGAATGTAAATTAGAAATAAATCAATAAGGATTTATTAAATTGGTTTAAATGGACCATTTTGAAGTGAAAGTGTATTCTCACTATAAAGCCGAGTATATTTCCAAAGTAGCTTTTAAAATATAAATTTAAGGTTCTAAAGTTGGTTTTTGAAAGGAATATTTCGGAGAAAATGTTTTCCAAATATATTTTTGGATAATGATATAAATCATTTAAAAATATTTGAACTCGGTAGATTTCCAGTGAGAATGAATAAATATTTGGAACTATATCTCGTGTAGGGAAATTGATTTGAAATTTGTTTTCAAAGTAATGAAGTGTGAAAATGTGATTTGAAATTGGTTTTCAAATATGGAAGTGTGGAAATTTTATATCGGGAAGATATTTGAAATTTAATAATTTGGAAAAAATTATTTAAATTGGTTGATTGTTGTGGATGTTGTTGATAGTTAAATAACCGACTATCAATATTTGCCTTTGAAATGGCACTTGATTTGTTTTTAAAACAAACGCTCATTATTCGGGTTAGCCGGGAAAAGACCTTTGTGTCATATAACCCATTCCGAATTAGTGATACGATGATATGGATCGTATTGAAGACCGGTGTGAAGACCGGATATTTTAGAAAAAGAAAGGACAACCTGTCGAATGTCTCTGCACCGAGTGGCTCCGGTATAGAGATTTATATCACTCTTCTTGTGATGGGAAGTCCGGACGTGATTAGTGAATACTCGGATTGCAAGGGCTTCTTTGGAAGTGCCTTCGGTTCCATTCGATCCCGGAACGGACTTGTATGGATGTATGTCTGACGTTACACTTTGAGATGTAAAGCTGGTTTCTATCAAATACATTTCTGTTGGTGGCGGAGAATTTATTCTCTTGGCTTAACACCCTTCTCTGAGATGTACGAGCTCAGAGGTTATGTAGTTGATGGTTATTAGTGATACATTCCCAATTTGGTAATGTGGCATAGAAGTGTTGTTGATCATTGTTGATCAAAGCGTGGCTTTATGAAAAAGCGTGGCTTTGTGAAAAAGCGTGGCTTTATGGACGAGACTTCGTCGAGCCTCACTACCCGGTAATGGTCGAAACATGAATGTTGTGGCAAAAGGTTTTTAGGGGTAGCGCCCCTAGGGTATGTCATTTCCTTCTGGATAAAAGGTGATATCATGGTATGGAGCCCGGATATTTTACCTATGTTGATGCTGCAAATTTATTATACTTTGTGGTTGTTGCTTTGTGATTGAGGATCCTCGGATAAAGGTCGGTGACGACCGGGGGATGACATAGCTCGTGTGTTAGCTACCTAGTTACAGCTGTATAGCGTGAGGTAGCATCGGCCTTGTGTTTGCAGAGATCCGGTTAGGTTCTTGGGGCATCTTTCCAGAGGCGTTTCTATTTCGGGGTAAGGAAGTTCCTTTGCCTGACCATTTGTTGGAAATCCAAAGAAACAATACGAACCTGGTACGGTATTAGTTGTAGAACCTGCCATTTACTTATGGTGGTCACCACTGTTTAGATGGTAGCTATAGTAGGCATACAATAATGGTTGTATGTTGGCTAAGATTAATATTATATTTTCGAAATGGTTTTCGACACTATGCACTAATGATAATAATATCGAATGATTTTGCGTAGTAAGCATTTTTGACTATCATAAGAAGAAATTTCCTCCAATTCTGCGTTTGCATTGTGTGTGTGGCGGGAAGTCTTATGGTAGTTTCATTTTCCAAAAGCATTGCGAATCTTTTTTATTTTCATTGTGAAAATAACTGTTTTTAGTTCTCACACCAGTCACAATGACTGACCTGGAGTTTATTGTTTCCTTCCTAAACTCTGGGTGCCCATCATTTTCCACACGGGCAGTCTAGAGTTAGGTTACCAGGTCATTCTGGATTTCAGGAGATGCTGTGGAGCTCAGTGGCGAGCTGGATGGCGAGGCGTATCACTTGTATATGATATTATTTATTCCACTATGTATTCTGTATGAAGACAAGTTTGTATAACTGTCCATTGATGTATTGTTGTTGTAAACTCTGATGATGATGTAATGTATAAACTGATATAATTCTTTGATTTAAAGATTATTCATTATCTATTATATGTTGTTCCGCTGCGAATGTGAGATTCTGATATTATTTCTGTTGCTTCTTTTTTTTTCTGGCTTCTTCTACCTCTTCTTTTTAACCTTAATGGTTCGGTTTTCCGGCATTCGATTGCGCGGCATCTGATACAGTGGACGTATTAATGTCGATTTTCGGAAGTCGAAAATCCAGATCGTTACATGCGGTATCAGAGCATATGGTTAAGCGATAACCATGGCTCTGTTGGGTGTTTACTCATTAGAGATAGAGTCAGTAGTACTCTAGAATGAGTGTGAGTGTAATAATAGATATGCACGCGTATTTGTTAGTGAATATGAAATTGTTTTGTATTGTGTTGACTTATCGGTTGATTGTTTATAGATTCTGGTCGGTGCAGTCTAGCTAACTGTATTGATAGGAGTTTCTAAACTCTTAAACAAGATGAACCGACACAGTATCATTTGAAATTGGGTAGATGAAATAATTTTGCCCCGATTATATTTTGTATATAAAGGAAATAATTTTTTAGAATTATTAAAGTGTATATAAAATTGAATTGTTTGGTTGTTGAAAATGTAAGAATATATATGAGTTAATAAAAGTTGTTTGAATAATCTAAATAAAAACAACAATTGTAAAAGAATGAAGTATATAAGCAAATGAATTATTAAGTATGGAATTATAATTAAAATGATTTACAATTGTGAAATAATCTTGTATTAGTAAGATTTATAAATGTGATTTATAAATAAAAGGAAACTTTAAAAGAATTTAAAGCACTGAATTCACTAGTGTTGCTGGGAAATAATAAGGGTGATGACTGCAGCATCATCAGTATCATTTTCGAGTTTCTGTGTGATGGATTTGCTACCATAATAAATTGGAAGTTGAAGTTTTGTTGTGATAAACAAGATTAAAATTAAAATCCAAGTTGTAATTGATAAATATAAGTGAAATGAGTTTTGAACTTATAATATGAATTTGGAAGTTTAAATATATAAGTTGTATAACTTATAGAATGAGTAAAGGTAAGTGAAACCAAATGATAAAATGGTTAAATGAATTTTGTTAAGAAAAACAAAATCTGAATTGGATTTATAAGTGGAAATTTGAAATGGAATATAACTTAATAAATGTTGAATGGATTTGATTTTTGATATCAAAGTAAGTTAATAAAGTGAATTTATTAAATGGATGTGAACTTGAGTTATATAAAGGAGATTCAACCTTATTTGTAAAGTGAATTAGCAATTGAATGGAACTAATGGATTGAATGTTAATCAATCGAATGTAGATAAATTGATATGGAATAATGGATGTAAGTATTATTTCATTGAAGCTAATAAATTGGAAATTGAATAATTGAATGGAAGTCAATTTAATATTAAACCAATTGGAATTGAAAGTGTTGAACCCAATCGAATGTAAATTGAATAAATTTGGTTGTGTTGAATGACATTGGTTGTTATATGATTGTTGGTTGATTGTACATAGTATAATTCATTAAGTGTTAATGAAATTGAATTGATAAATGAAAGCTATGTAATTGAATTTGAGTTGAAAGTAAATTAATGTGAATTGGTTGTAAGCAATTAAAATTTGTATTGGAACCTTATAAATTGCTTATGGGAATTATTTGATTGCATTGCTTATGGAAACTTTGTGTTTGTTATTGAAAATTAATGAGATGTAAATGAATTTTGTATATATGTCACTTACATATTTAAATTGAGTAAGTACAGGTGCCGTGGCTGCCGTTCGGTTGGTTTGGTTGCGCTAATAAGCTAATTAATAACTGCTTTGCTTAAAAATGCTAAAACGGTACGCCTGCGCAATAAAAATAGGAAATATGAACTGTTTTTCTGCTTTTCCGACCGGGTGGGTCGATGTATATATATTTATGTCTATTGTGATCCTACTACGATCGAACCGGGCAAAGGAGACGCTGGCGAATTTTTCTGAAAATTTAAGGCGTTAGAAAATTTTCGGGAAATTTTGGAAAATTTTTGTTAACGGAAAAGTCAATTTCTAAATTGTAATGAAAATATAGGAATTGAACTAGAAAATGGAAACCATTGTTTTGGTTGAAGTTAAAGGTTTTGGAAAAGGAAAATATAAAATTTTCACTAAGTGAATTTTTGAAAAGTTAATGAAGTTGGGGCATTTTTCTTACTTTGCAATTTCGAGGACGAAATTCTTTTAAGGGGGGAAGTTTGTAACGACCCAGAATTTCTATCATTTGAAATTCGAATATTTAATTGATTTTAAATATTAATAAGTAAGATTTGGAAGTCGAATTAATTTAATTTCGATATAGTGATTTAATTAGGCGATTAAATTATTAATTTAATACTTAAAATTGGGTAAATAATTGAAATCTGAATTAAATGTGATTAAAAATGATTTATAAAGTTATATTAAATCATATTGGAGTTATAATGATGTTGTAGAACTTTTAAAATCGGATTAAAAGTTAAATTATGAAAATTGAATATTTTAATATTTAATCAACGAGTAAAAATGACCATTTTTCAAACGGTCTCGGATTTCGACGAAACCAGTTTCATCGAATCCATAATATTGAATTATTGTAATATTTCAATTTTCGTGTCAATCAGATTTACGGTTTGTCCGAGGCAAGCCAAAACGCATCGAAATCGGTTTAAATCGATTTGATTTAAATTTGATCGTTTATTTCCGTAACTCTCACATACGATCGAATTAGCTTCCGAAACACGTTCCATTGTGTTCGGAACGCGGGTAAAACCTTAAAATCGCTAGCCGGCACGCTTGATTTCGAGTTCGGAAAATTTTCGATGAATATTAATTTGAGAATTTTCTATAAAAGGACTTCATAACTTTGTTTTTGCACTCAAACCCTAGTTGTAAACCTTAGCCGCCAGTTCTATAATGTTCAATGGCCGAAATCTTCCAAACTTCTTCCTCAATTTTCATCCAATCCGTCGACCGATTCGAAAAGTTATCAACTACAAAAATGAAGAACATCACGAGATCTCGAGATCCAACGGTCGAGAAGAGTTATAGTTCATCGATGGTGAAGTTATTGTGTCCCGTTCGTTACATATACGCACACGAATTTCGAGGCAAATACTCGACCGGACCTGCCGTGGTTCATGCCGATGGTGGCACTCGCGAGGGGCTTCGTTGCAGCGTCGTCTGATCGTCGTCGAAGTGTTGGAATGGGGCGCGTAAATTCAAATCAAGATGGCGGCAATGGGTTCCTGGTTGCGTTCGAATATTAGCTGATGGGAGGAAGAATAAACGTGCGGCCACGATTTTTGGTTGAAGAAATCAACGGTCCGAGGCAATAAGGTTTAAAAATAATAAAAAGAAATTTGTAAATTGAATTATATTAAATCGTTTAAACTTTAAACTATCATAACTCTTTCATACATTGTCGACATTCGACAAAACAGGAAGCGTTGGAATTGCAGCGACGAGCAGCTCGCTGTTGTGTAGACGTGGTATCATTTCGAGCAAGTGAAAATTTTGCGCTAAATCGAACGTGTTCGATTTAATGTAAAAAAAATTTGGAACGCTCGGCGTTTAAACTCGAGGTGAGAACTTCTCACTCAATCGAATATAGTGTTGATTGTGATGATTGGATGATAAATTGTTATCTATTGTGTTAAATAGACCCTATACGCCGCATATTAAGCGGAGGTTATTTATTAAAAACATATACCGTGATAAATCCACCGTGAAGTGGAATTGGTATTATATATGTATTTGGAGTTGATTTCCCGTATTATATAGCGGATGAGACCCAATTGCACCGCATAATAGCGGATAGTATTTTATAAATCCCATATATCGTGATAATTCCACCTCGAGTGGAATTGGTATTGTGCTAACATCTGTGGATGCAGGGAAACAGGTTGGAGGGATCCAACTGGATTCCTCAAATTATATGAATTTGTTTCATATGTTGTATGAATTTGTTTCATATGTTGTGTGATGAATTATTTATAATCTGTGAATGATTATATCTGTGATTGAATTTGTTGAAGGCTATAATTTAGCCGAATGAATTTTTGGTATCGTTGGATACCAGAAATAAATAAAATTGGATTTTTGAAATTAAAGTTAGGAATTTTAAGTAAATTTCTTTTGAAAGAATTGGTTGAATTTAAAAGAAAGGATTTTAAAGTATAAAGTTGATTTTTGAAATCTTATCGAATTATTTCCAAAATATGGTAAAAGATTTTTATAAATGGATTTGGAATAGTATTATTCGAAAGTTGGAAAATTTATTTAAAATGGAATTTTAAATGGTTTGGAAGATATAAAGGAATTTATTTTAAAAGGTGATTAATTTCTAGAAATCAATTTATAATTGATTTGGTATTTGAAGATAAATCTTTGGGAAATCGATATGAAAATTTATTTAACGTTGAATGAAAAAAAAATTGATTTGTGTTGAAATGAATTTTGAAATCAATTTGTAATTGATTTGGTGTTTGAAATAAATGTTTGGAAAATCAATTTGGGTTTTGAAATAAATTTGGAAATCAATTGAAAATTTGATTTGGAATTGTAAGTGAATATTTGAGAAATCGATTTAAAAATCGTATATAAGTGAATATTTGGGATTTAAATTCACAATGAAATTTATAAAGGAAAGGGAATTTTTTTAGAAATAAACACTGATTTATTTTTAAAGTATGGAAATAAATTTACAATTTGGAATGTAAATTTGAAATAAATCAATAAGGATTTATTAAATTGGTTTAAATGGACCATTTTGAAGTGAAAGTGTATTCTCACTATA
Source organism: Allium fistulosum (assembly GCA_030737815.1). Taxonomy (NCBI): domain Eukaryota; kingdom Viridiplantae; phylum Streptophyta; class Magnoliopsida; order Asparagales; family Amaryllidaceae; genus Allium; species Allium fistulosum. The sequence continues at coordinate 1,243,022,013 of CM060902.1, read as the reverse complement.
AAGCCGAGTATATTTCCAAAGTAGCTTTTAAAATATAAATTTAAGGTTCTAAAGTTGGTTTTTGAAAGGAATATTTCAGAGAAAATGTTTTCCAAATATATTTTTGGATAATGATATAAATCATTTTAAAATATTTGAACTCGGCAGATGTCTAGTGAGAATGAATAAATATTTGGAAATATATCCCGTGTAGGGAAATTGATTTGAAATTTGTTTTCAAAGTAATAAAGTGTGAAAATGTGATTTGAAATTGGTTTTCAAATGTGGAAGTGTGGAAATTTTATATCAGGAAGATATTTGAAATTTAATAATTTGGAAAAAATTATTTAAATTGGTTGATTGTTGTGGATGTTGTTGATAGTTAAATAACCGACTATCAATATTTGCCTTTGAAATGGCACTTGATTTGTTTCTAAAACAAACGCTCATTATTCGGGTTAGCCGGAAAAGACCTTTGTGTCATATAACCCATTCCGAATTAGTGATACGACGATATGGATCATATTGAAGACCGGTGTGAAGACCGGATATTTTCGAAAATGAAAGGACAACCTGTCGAATGTCTCTGCACCGAGTTGCTCCGGTATAGAGATTTATATCACTCTTCTTGTGATGGGAAGTTCGTACGTGATTAGTGAATACCCGGATTGCAAGGGCTTCTTTGGAAGTGCCTTCGGTTCCGTTCGATCCCGGAACGGACTTGTATGGATGTATGTCTGACGTTACACTTTAAGATGTAAAGCTGGTTTCTATCAAATACATTTTTGTTGGTGGCGGAGAATTTATTCTCTTAGCTTAACACCCTTCTCTGAGACGTACGAGCTCAGAGGTTATGTAGTTGATGGTTACTAGTGATACATTCCCAATTTGGTAATGTGGCATACGAAGTGCTGTTGATCATTGTTGATCAAAGCATGGCTTTGTGAAAAAGCGTGGCTTTGTGGACGAGACTTCGTCGAGCCTCACAACCCGGTAATGGTCGAAACAGGAATGTTGCGGCAAAAGGTTTTTAGGGGTAGCGCCCCTAGGGTATGTCATTTCCTTCTGGATAAAACGTGATATCATGGTATGGAGCCCAGATATTTTACCTATGTTGATGCTGCAAATTTATTATACTTTGTGGTTGTTGCTTTGTAATTGAGGATCCTCGGATAAAGGTCGGTGACGACCGAGGGATGACATAGCTCGTGTGTTAGCTACCTAGTTACAGCTGTATAGCGTGAGGTAGCATCGGCCTTGTGTTTGTAGAGATCCGGTTAGGTTCCCGGGGCGTCTTTCCAGAGGCGTTTCTATTTCGGGGTAAGGAAGTTCCTTTGCCCGACCATTTGTTGGAAATCCAAAGAAACAATACGAACCTTGTATGGTTTTAGTTGTAGAACCTGCCATTTACTTATGGTGGTCACCACTGTTTAGATGGTAGCTATAGTAGGCATACAATAATGGTTGTATGTTGGCTAAGATTAATATTATATTTTCAAAATGGTTTTCGACACTATGCACTAATGATAAGAATATCGAATGATTTTGCGTAGTAAGCATTTTTGACTATCATAAGAAGAAATCTCCTCCAATTCTGCGTTTGCATTGTGTGTGTGGCGGGAAGTCTTTTGGCAGTTTTATTTTCTAAAAGCATTGCAAATCTGTTTTATTTTCTTTGTGAAAATAACTGTTTTTAGTTCTCACACCAGTCACCATGACTGACCTGGAGTTTTTTGTTTCCTTCCTAAACTCTGGGTGCCCATCATTTTCCACACGGGCAGTCTAGAGTTAGGTTACCAGGTCATTCTGGATTTCAGGAGATGTTGTGGAGCTCAGTAGCGAGCTGGATGGCGAGGCGTATCACTTGTATATGATATTATTTATTCCGTTGTGTATTCTGTATGAGGACAAGTTTGTATAACTGTCCATTGATGTATTGTTGTTGTAAACTCTGATGATGATGTAATGTATAAACTGATATAGTTCTTTTATTTAAAGATTATTCATTATCTATTATATGTTGTTCCGCTGCGAATGTGAGATTCTGATATTGTTTCTGTTGCTTCTTCCTTCTTTTTCTTCTGTCTTCTTCTACCTCTTCTTTTTAACCTTAATGGTTCGGTTTTCCGGCATTCGATTGCGCGACATCTGATATAGTGGATGTATTAATGTCGATTTTCGGAAGTCGAAAATCCAGATCGTTACACTAATAGACATGCAAGTAGTTTTCAAGAGGATCAGTGAGAAGTATTTTACCATGAGTAGGGGATCGACGAGTAGTAATTGAGTCTGAAGTAGCGGATCTGAGGCGGGGAATGGTAGGAAGCCCAAGTACATGCTCCAAAGCTTTGTCACCATGAATGAAATTGTAGCTGAAATCTTAGAAGTTAGATCTGCAAGCGAGGAGAGAGAATATGGAATGTAAAGCTGTTTCAGTTTAAGTAAAGTTTGCTTTTGTAACTTTGTATTGATGGTGACTATTTGAGCCGATCAGTATTTGGATTGTAATGCCCTAATAAATTTTTACCCAATTTCAAAAAAAAAATTCACATATATGTATACCTCAATTGAATCAATGTTTCAAATTCGAAACAAAGTGTAACATACGTATTCAATTAATTTGTAGTTTAATACACACACAACATTCAATTAAAATAACAATCTTACATTTAATTGTTAACTTAAAACAAAAGTTTTAAGGTTTAACAGAAAAAATCAATATGTAAATCTTAGAATGAATTAACTTTATTCTTATGTAAATAATAGCCAAAGTTGTTTCAAAATAACTTATAACATGTGTATTCAATTCCCTAATTTGTAACATTAAATTCAAATCAATTAATCAAAACAAAATTCAATACAAAATATTGTCCAAATAATAATTTCTAAAACATAAAAGAATTAGATAACCAAGGCACAAATAAATTCATGGTAATATGATTTAAATATAAACTAAGCATACAATATGAACAAAAGAATAAAAGAGGAGAAGGATATAATAATATTAACATAAATGAGCATATACTATTAATGAATGAAAAACATATGCAAATCTAAGTTCAATCAATATAATAGACATGCTTTTAATCGAGATAAAGGTGTTTTTATTCACATGTTTGAAAATCAATTAAACACATAATGAATCATTCAAATCTAAACATATGAATGATAAAATATACAATTTAATAAATTAGAGAATCACCTTAGGATGTTGCCTATAAATCACACCTAGAACGATGAATCAAGAGCTTCTAAATCCAGAAATCAACCTTCGGATTTTGCGAAGGTCTGAAGACAAAACCACCTTTTTTTGTTTTAATTTTGTTTAATTTTGGAATAATTTACACTAGAGGCGAGTAAAGTTTCGGTTATTCCTTGATGGAAGAGAGAGAGAGAGTTGCTTTCTGAACGAATGAATGAAATGTTCATTTTAAGAAAGTAATAAAGAAGAGAATCAATGCTAAAGATTTTTCATCTTCCATTTATTAATTTCTTGCCTTTCCAAATCCAATTTGAACCTTCCACTCCTTTTTCTTTGGCCGGCCATATTACGGTGAAAATGGCCTTAAAAATTTTCCAAACCCGTTAAGTATTCATTCTATTTAAATCTACTTTAAATGTTATACCGATATCGTATATCGATATGCGTATGCATAACTTTTTATATATACGCATTTCATCAAATACCAATGGTATTCAAAACTCAAATAAAATTTAATAATTACTACTTCATAAATATTAATTAATTTACAACGATTATAAATTAAATAAATCGTGTGATTTATTCAGAGTATTCATCATTAGGGTTGTACGAGTAAAATGTGTAAATTCAATTAGCGATTAATATCGAACAATTCAAATATTAACGTTCACACTTCATCTTAGCTAGTGGTGTGACATTTTGGCTGAGTTTATCATTTACACATCTTTTCGGTGAAATCTAATTTTACTTAACACAAGCGGTACCTAGTAGTGATGATTATTTACACAAATTCTCTTCGTCAAAACTATATTACATTAGGACTTATGAAATTCGGTTTTGGTCAAAATTCCAACAATGTCCACATTCAACTTTGTAAGTGCAAGCACAAAATCCTTGTTTCAATAATAACAATTATTATTAATCGTACTGCTTTGGCCAAATACTTTGACTTTGATTTTAGTTATATTAACCAACAAAAAAATATCGAGTGAGTCATTCTATAATTATCCAATAACTATCAATATGTAACCCCTTGGTGCCCCCCAACAGCCATGTTTAGAGAGCACTATGTACTCTAGTCTCATTAATGAATGTATCGATATACAGTCTTCATTTATCTTGACTAGGAAGATTTAAAATTTTATGTTTATTTTATTATGACAAATCACTCATGATTTCTAGGGCTGTCAATCCCAAAAATCTAATATGTATCCGTATCCGTATCCGAAATATAAAAAATTATCTGGTATCCGAAAAATAGATAGAGATGCAAATATGACCTTAACCGTATCCGATAATTATCCGTCCAGTTTTTATCGACATTATTAATAGTTATTTTTTTGTGTATTTTAGTGCATAAAGTTATTGTCTTTACTATTTTATCTAGGTAAAAAATATTAAAATGTATATAAAAATCAATATTTGCTGTCTAAAATTATTTTTCTTAGCGTATTCATTATTTTTTACTTTTTTTAGTACTGAAATGAATTTATAATAAATCAAAATTTTATATTTATTTATTTAGGTTTATTGGTTGTGAACTACTCAAATAATATCCGATAAATATCTGAAATCTGCCCACATCCGCGAATACGGATATCCAATATCTGAAAATGATTTCGGATATAATACGGAAATGGTACTATCCGAACTCACATCCGACCGTTTACAGATCTAATGATTACAACACATTGTAATTACTATCACAAATATACCATTTATGGATTTTCTATATTAAATATACTTTTAATTAAATTAATAATTAATATAACATATTATATTAAGTATATAATAGAAAGAAAACACCTTTTATTTGGAACATGATTGTTTACCGAGTTAGATATATGTAACGAATTACATAATTGCCCTTGAGGCATGAACAAGCATGAGATCACGCCAACTATCATCATATGGAAGAGATGGAAAACCAGCAACTCCTATGCTGACACCGGTGAGCATAGAAATGTCTAATGGTGTAATCCCCAACTCAGCGCAAAAAATGAAATGTATGGGTCGTTCTATACCACCGAAGAGCAATAGCAACACATAATTGAAAGTCTGTAATAATATTATTGATGTCTAAAATATTAAATAACATAACAATTTAAACAACTAAACTATAATAAATTGAAGGAATATTTTTTAAATTAAACGAATGATTAAATTACCTAAGAAATGATGAAATCTAAACTCATTCAAAAATGCTACAACTCTAAGAATATTTGCCAAATGATTGTGAAAATATTTTAGGATATTCGCTAACGAATACCGAAAACAAATATTCAGCGACTGTTATTGTTAAACAAAAACTTAAATATACGTAATAAAATGATAATTTACTTTAAATGTAACAGGTAAAAAAAGATACTTATAGCTAAGCTAATTTGCATGCTAACATGCACTTATCTTTCTGAAAGTACCCGAAAATGGTAAGAACCCTCTCCGCACTCAAATTCGAATCCTCAAAACCATTCACCTCGGCAACTCTAGTAGAAACTTACCACACTCCTGGTAAGAACCCTCTCCGCACTCAAATTCGGATCCTCAAACCCATTCAGCTCGGCAACTCTAGTAGAAACTTACCACACTCCCCTACGATTCTTTCCTGCTCGACCACCTCGGCGGCCTCCACGACCCCCTCGACCTTCGCGACCGCCTCCACCCTCCTCGACGGCCTCCACGACCCCTTCGACCTTCGTGACCGCCTCCACCCTCCTCGTCGGCATTTTTGACGGTTTCAAGTAACTCTTCTATTCCGTGTTTAAATTTCTTTTACAAATTCAAAACGTTGTCTACAAATATTATCTAATCTTAATATCACTAAAAAATAGGTTCTAATAAATAAAATTCTTTTACAAATTTAAAACATCCATCAATAAATACCATCAAATCCTAATATCACATACAAATATGATCTAACAAATAAATTATTAATTAATAATATCAACAAAATTTCAAACTTAAAAAAAATTGATGTTGCAACTTAGAAATAAAATTAAACTAACAAAAATGATTTCGTCTTAAACATATACAATTTGCAAAAAAATAAAAATTCATGCGCGAAGCGCGTGCCATAACGCTCGTTTATATATAAAGACGTGAAGACGTATAATATTTCGTAACAAACTCATCTTGTTTATCAATATTAACAAGAACTGACAACATTAACAAGAGTGCTGAAAAGAAAATGATATTGTTAATGTATGAATAGAAATAGTAATACTAGAATTGGTAGTTGTGTTCTTTAAAATAATTCAACCTTATATTTAGTTAACTAGTCGGTTTGATTTTATAATATTGAAAACCGGTCCAAAACCCAACATAAAAAACAAATAAATGCGAGAATGGGAATAGACTCAAACCATTAACGGTTTATGTTGATTTATGGTTTAGTGGCACCGTGGTGAAATCAAATCTGTAGAGATTGCTTCAAAGACACGATGATGGCTCTTTTCTTAAGACTTTATTTGTCTTCACCACTCGTTTGAACAAACGAATGTGAGCTTTGAATTAAGGTAAATCGTCTTTCAAGGTACAAAGAAGCCGAAATGATCAATCTTTTAAATCGATTATGATAGCACTATCGAAATCGATTCAAACTATCTTGTGAATTGAGTGCAGCGAAAAGAGTATTAAATTTGTGATTTACAGTATCACAAACCCGAAATAGTAGTGAAAGAAATAAAAAAGGAGAAGAGAAGGAGATATGAAACAAAAGAAAATTAATTCTAAAATGTTTTTCATGCGTTTCTATTTATAGTTGCATCTTTCGTCAAACGCTTCCTTTCGTTTAAATCCAAACGTGCCGGCATTTTCAACAGTCGCGTCTTTCGTTATTTTTGTCCATTCAAATTCGAATTCTGAACTTGTTAACGGGTTCAGATCTGGTCCGTTTTAACTAAAATAATTATGTCCAAAAAAATATAATTTGTACACAAATCCGGTCCGATACGGTTGGAGGAATCTATATTAAAACAAATATAGTTTCTCTTTCTTTTCTTTTCATTTTAAAACAAATAAATCATACAAACAATTTTATAAAAAAAAATTCACTAACATTAACTAACAAAATCAAAAGGAAAGGACAAAGACACATTTGGTTTATTTGGTTTTAAACAAATAAGTGCTCACCCCTATTTTATAAGAATTCATTGTTCATTGTACTGTACAAATAACCCATAATCACCATCGTTCATATTAGCAGGTAATGTGGTTAAGTTATAGGTAGAGCATGGGTCAATGAGCATTAATAATATGGGGGCAACAACACGACTTCGAGTGAGATGCTCATTGGTCGGAACCTGCACGTAAGAAAGAGAGACACCAGTGCCTTTTCTGCAGTGATAATAGAAGGAAACTGATTAAATATACTGTAGTTACAAAGGGTGTATGTTCTTCGAGTTTTATCTCTATTCCGTGGCTATTACTATGGCCAGCACTATAATCAACCAACAGCCTCGTCTTAGAAACTTTACTACTATGCCACCAAACTTCAAATGTTTCAATTAAATCCGAAAAACTATATTTTCTTACTCATCTTCATCCACTCATTCAAAATATCACCTTAATAACTCAAAGGCAGTGCCCACAACTAACAAAACAGCCGTGCCTTCGATATTTTGACCGACATCCAGATCCATCTTATAAGAAAATCTCTCTTTTTTCATACTTTGTACATCGCATTGGTTCTGTTGTCGTCGGTCATGTCTTTTAAAACTAAATGCAAAATGATTTCGGAAGCACTACGTAACCAAAACCAATTGCATCAATATCTTTCACAACCAAATTTATAATTCTAACTACATGCTCATCATACTTGAATTCAAGAAGACGATGTCCTGCTGCAGCCATACCAAGAATATAAGGAACACCTTGATTCACTTGACTACCAGTGATAGTTTTGATTGTACACTACAATATTATAATACATTATAGGTAAAGACAAGACAAACGTAATTTCAGCTTAAGCATATATATAAAGTTTAAAACCTGCAGCTCAAGCTTAATAAAATATATAATAGAAAACTCACAAGAAAAGAACTTTAAAAGATACTAAAATTTACCTGTGGACACATCAACAAATGCCAAGTCTGCTGAAAATAAAAGCTAACATCACCTATATCAAAATGTCATTAAAACCACCTCTCTTTCTCTTGCTTTTGCATACTGCAGATCGAACATATCCAAAACTATACAAATTGAAGCATTAATTTAATGAAAAGTCGTGAAGGACAGTAATAACAGGCCTGATATAGAAACATATATTTTTCAGGGAGTAAATACCTAAGATATATATAAAAAGAGTTCAATATAGTAACTTGGATATAAAAATGGTTATTATTAAACGATTAGTAGCTTTAATGAAGAAACATATCTGTATTTTTACATTTGCTGTGACTTGACATCTTTTATACAGACAATAGTAACTGAAAGGCTGTATCAATTTTATACTTGCAATTTAGTGCCCTTATATTATAGGAAGTTCCATCTGTAACCATAAAGTTTGAAATTTGTTGTTACTGTGAATAAAATCGTTGTATGATCTAGTAAGGAATTCAAAATTTTGGGTTAATATTGCTTCGAAATATGAATTCACCTATTACTACTGGACTGTACATTTCCAAAAAATTAATGTAAATCTCTAAACAGCAATAAATTAGTATATAGTAGAAAAAGGTGGAAAAATCTACAGACTTTTTTTTTTTTTCAGAATTGCAAAACTTATGGTTTCAGAGTAAAAATGTTTATGTTCTAGAATAATAAATTGAAATCGAGCATAAACTTATAATGAAACTAAAGCTTACCTCCACTAATTCGTCATCACTACATCAGTCGTTGATTACAACTAAAGCAAGATTTTAATTAAGCTACATTTCATCATTAATCTGAAATGCTTGATAACGGAAAAATAAATCAATTTTTCCTATAAAATTTTGTAGCAACAAAAGATTTGATATATACTTTGCTGAATAGCTTAGGTAGCTAGCCATTGGCACTAAAGATTCTCCGTACTCGTGTATTAGAAAATCTGATGACCCTCTGCAAAATAAATGAAGGCAAAAATCAGAATGCCTAGACCATAGAAAACAAAAGTTTAGAAATATAAACTTAGAAAATATGAGTTAATGGTTGAGTTTGAAAAGGTTTCCACCATAGGTTCCAACTATGAACAAAACAAAAAATACAGTAAAAAATATTCATGCCTGCAATTGTGAGTAGAATAGTGAGCAAACCATTCAAAACCACCTGGTCGAATAATATGAAAACAAAGCAGGATATCAAAATATTTATACATTTCTTTGCTGAAAAGTATTTTTAAAAGGATGGGAAATTTGCACACTTGAAATCTGCCAGATTTCAAGATCCAATTGTTACTGTTTTAAATATTGGATCCTTGGCTTTTGCTTGTGAGTTCCACTTTATCCCATTTCTAAAGTTATTTCCTGTCCACATTTTTTAAAATTAAAGGGAAAAAGGGTAACATTGCTGAAAATAGATAAAGATTATGTTGTATATATAGAGCAACAAAACATATATAACATAGGTGATTATATATTTCATCAATTTACAGTTCTAATTTATTATCAAATTACTTACGTATTCCATACCAGAGCATAATTAGTGGTTAATTATATTGGTTCCACCCAATGTATCTCATTCTATATGAATCAAACCTAGAGACTTGTTTATACGAATAAGCTATACCCAACATAGCAATTTGTGCACTTTCAGTGTACATAAGAACTTAAAAACAACAAAGGTTTCACTCAATCTAAGTATAAAATTGTATGGTCACTGCAAGGTTTTAATAACACATTCGCCTCATACTAAAAGGTGAATCAAACATCGGCAATTGAACATAGTCTGTTACAGCTCTACTTTAAATCATCAGCAAATATTGAATGATATCCACATCAGAGTAGGAGAGCAGGCTGGCTCATTAGAGAAGCAATGCTTGGAAGAAGCTCCAGAGTCCAGAGGAAGAAGGTATTCTCACCAATGTTAGTCAAGGCAGTAGAGTTGCAACTAGCAAAGAGATGGCAGCAGATTATGAAGGAGTGAATCGAGCAAGCATGTTGCAGGCAATCAAAGTAAAGGAGAGAATTAAATAAAAGATATAGAGTGTAGGTTCGTGAGATCAAATCCCCTGAACCAAACAATCCCTGTCCCCCTGTCCCCAACCAATCGGGGACACCGATTTTCAACCATTTTGCAATTAAACCCCAAACAGCAGGAGAGAGAAATGAGTTTAATTGCAAAGTAGCTGAAAATCGGCGTCCCCGATTGGTTGAGGACAGGGGGATAGGGATGGTTTGGTACAGGTGATTTGATCTCTAGGTTCGTAGTGGCACGTGCATGCATTTTGCTTTTGTATTAATGAAATGTGAGAGAATACACGTATATGTTGATGAGTGGATAGCAATGAGTAAGAGTATGAAGGTGTAACAGAATTTGTTGAGTTCAAATCATCTGCTCCAAAATGTCATGTTCTCCGTGTCTCTGTACAATCACCTCTATTCATTCAATCAAATTAATTTGATTAATCAACCAACAATGAAGGGTGAAAATTGAGTGGGGACGTAAGACACATGGTTTTCGAAAACAGAGGAATTGAACGGGAATTTGTTATTGAGCAGAATGAATAAAACGGTAAATTCTCTTTTACTCCTCTCAGTTCTTCTCGTAGCTTAGTTCCTTCCTCATATTTCTTCTCCTCCATTCTCAACTTACTTCACCACGTCAAAAATACACCAAAAAGTAGTTGCTGCAGTGGTTTAACCGCACCATTTGGTATCATATTCGGACACAGATGTAAGATTTAGTTATATAATATTTCCAATTGCAGAAAATTTAGAAGATATTATTGATTTCAGTGATACAATATTTATAATTGCAGAAGATTTGAAAGATATTTGAGATAATTACTCAAATATATATTGCCTCTTTTATAGCATTAAAAAGAGTAATAAATTACCTACGGAAGAAGAAGAATTATTTTGGGAAATTGAGGTAATCAATTAATTCCCTAATTAGCTGATTAAAAAAGAAATCTTATCAGGTACATGCGAATTGAGGGAAACTGAAAAATCAAATGGATAAACGTTTCTTGTATGAATAAGAGAATTAATGAGGCATTGATTTATGACCATAAATCAATTACTTCAACCCCAAGTAATAATCTATATATAAATGCAGAGATTAGCATGAGTAGAATTATCTCTTTCGGTTGTATTTCTTATTCTTCTTCTCCATTATCGATCTTGTAAAATTTTCTCTTCTTAGCAAGAATTAAAATCTTTTCTCCCCAAGTGGATGTACACTACCTCGTGGTGGTGGAACCACTATAAATCCTGTGTGTTATTTTCTTTTATTGCTTGATCTGTGATTGCTTTTAGTTGGTGACTATCTATTGTTTATTTTGCCTCACCATCAATCCGGTCCTATTTGTTTTTCTACAAGGCTGTGCTTTTGTTTCTAAGACGATCTTGAGGGATTTTTCCCCAATAGTCTGGTATCAGAGCGACAATGTTGATTGAGAAAGGGTGTTAGGCATTATGGTAGAAGATGAGGAGACTCCAACGGTTGTACCAAGACCCTATGTTAGAGGGATCTATGTTGCATCAATATCTAGTTTAGCAATAAAAAAGTGGAACGGTGATAAAGACTTCGAGAAGTGGCAATGGAGGATAAAAGCTGTCTGATGAGAAACAAAGATCATCCTGTGGTGTGCTTCTGAGGAGTTGACGGCTGAAATTTCAGCCGTGGAAAGGAAAGAGATGGAAAAATGGGCCTTTACTACTTTGCAATTAGATATGGGAGAAAATGTTATTTCTGAGATTAGCGGTGAAACTACTGCTAAGAGCATTTGGACCAAGCTGAAAAATCTCTATCTGAAGAAATGTTTAACTAAACATCTGATTTTGTTGAATACATTTTTCACCATAAGGATGAGAGATGGTACTTTTTTCAAAGAGCATCTGGGTTTCGTCGAAGATCTATTGATGAAGATGAAGACTGTGGATTTGAAGGGAGATGAAGAGCATACAGCTATGATGCTCTTGTGTTTCCTTCCGAAGCGTTACATAGGTTTCGCTAACGGCCTTATTTTTGTGAGAGATACTTTGACCATTGAAGATGTGAAGTCGGGTCATCTATCTGAGGACTTGAGCGATTAGATGAAGGAGATGGGTGAAGGTAGAGGATGAAGTAGTATTCAAGGCCTATTTGCTGAGAGAGAGAGAGAAGAAGAATTGGAATTTTATGGGGCGTTCCAATTCTAGAAAGCCCGGCAATAATTATAGAGGAAAATCTAAGGATGGAAAGTGTCACCATTGTAAGAAGCTAGTCCATTGGAAAAGAGACTGTCCGAATTGGAAGAATAAGAAGGAAGAAGATGGTTCTTCATCATTTGCGATGGAAAAAGATGTATTTGATGATGAGTATCTGCAGCGATATTAGATGTATCAAACTATTGGGTGCTTAATTCGGGAGCGTCTTTACATATGACGCCTAATAGGGATTACTTCAGTTCTTTAGTCGACAAAGAGGGAAGTGTAATCCTTATGGGTAACGATGCTAGTTGTAGAGCCATGGGAGAAGGTATAGTGCGGATTAAGATGTTTGACGGAGTGATACGCACTTTGACAGGTGTTCGGTATGTTCTAGGTCTTCGGAAGTCCTTGATTTCTTTGGGGCAGTTGGCATCCATGGAGTGCAAGGTCACTGTAGAGAAGAATGGTTTAAAAGTTTCGAGGGGTTCTCTTGTTCTTATGAAGGGAGATGTGTTCCAGAATTTGTATTTGCTTAAGGGGACCACAGTTCTTGGAGAGTCATGTGTTGGAGTTGATAGTCTCGTGCTTTGGATGCCATCGGACTTTAGCATTTCAGGTTGGGTCATATTTCTGAGATGGGCTTAGAGTTTCTTGTAGATGGAAGATAATCAAAGGTGACTTTAACAAGTTGGATTTCTGCCAAGAGTGTGTGTTAGGTAAGCAGACTAAGGTATCCTTTGAAATTGTACTTCATAGATCAGAGAGGGTACTTGATTATGTGCATACAAATGTTTAGGGGCCAGTTGCAACTGCTTCCATTGGGGGAGCGAAGTATTTTATCTCCTTTACTGATGATTTTTCTTGAAAAGTTTGGGTGTATGTGATGAAGGACAAATCAGAGAGCTTTGAGAAGTTTAAGGCTTGGAAGATACTTGTTGAGAACCAATCTGGTTCTAAGTTGAAGGTGCTGAGATATGATAACAGTGGCAAGTTTGTCTCTGGGGAGTTCCTCGACTTTTGTAGATAGCATGGCATTTAGAGACATTTCACTATACCAGGTGATCCGCAATCCAATCGGGTTGTTGAGAGGATGAATAGGACTTTACGTGAGAAGGCTCGTTGCTTGAGATTGACGGCAGGCTTATCTAGAGGCTTTTGGGCTGAGGCATTATCGACTACGGCATATTATTAATCATATTCCGTGCTCAGCCATAGATGGGAAGATTCCAGAAGAGAAGTGTAGAGGTAAAACCGTGTACCTTAGTTATTTTCATATTTTTGGTTGTTCTGTGTATGTTCACCATACAGGTGATGATAGTTGGAGGCTAGAGCATTTAAGGGCATCCTCTTGGGATACACAGATGGTATCAAAGGGCATCGTATTTGGCATCCTGTTGATAGGAAGATTGTTCTTTCCAGACATGTTGTTTTTGATGAGTCAGCAATGTTCAATCCTAAGAAAGACTTACCTACCACATCAGATGTTTCTGATAGGTCTAAGGAGATGGAAGAGGCTCCTATGTTACAGCCTAGTAGTAGAGTTGTTGATGCTATTGAGAGTGAGATAGATGCAGTTGATGTGACATCACAGAGTAGTCCATAGGTGCCTTCTAGTGGTGTTGGTGATGTTCATGAGACTAGAGGAAGTTCAGTTCAAGGTGGAGTTGAAAGGAGTTTAAGCGAAGTTGTACCTACTCGGGCCAGTCGTAGGACTATTAGGCCGCCTGAGAGGTATGGTGATTGGCAGTATGCAAACCTTAGCCTTAGTGATCAATTTGATTATTCCCTACATGTGGTTCATAAGGAGCTTCTTGACCTTGATGAAGCTTTGAAGTCACGTGACAGTTCGAAGTGAATATGAGCTATGGAAGAGGAGCTAGAGTCATTGAAGAAGAACAAGACTTAGGATTTGGTACCTCCTCCTTAAGGAAGGCGAGCAATAGGTTGCAAGTGGGTATTCAAGGTGAAGGATGATAGAAGATACAAGGCTAGACTTATTGCTAAAGGGTTTTCGCAGAGGAAGGGATTGGAGTATGATGAGATTTTTTCTCCTGTAATGAGACACACCTCCAACCATATTTTGCTTGCTATAGTTGCCGCTCATGACTTGAAGTTGGAGCAACTTGATGTGAAGACCGCTATCTTGCATGGAGACTTGGATGAAACCATTTACATGAAGCAACTAGACAAATATGTCATAGATGGAAAAGAGAATTGGGTTTGCAAGCTAAAGAAGTCATTGTATGGACTTAAGCAGTCTCCTAGACAGTGGTACAAGAGGTTTGATTCTTTTATGCTTTCACTTGATTTTGATCGTAGCATCAAAGACGCTTGTGTGTACTTCAAGCATTTGAAGAATGGTTTTTGGATGTATTTACTCGTGTATGTGGATGATATGTTGATTGCTTTCAAGGATAAAGCTGAAATTGATAGTTTGAAGTTGACGCTTAAGGCAGAATTCAAGATGAAAGACCTTGGAGAAGCAAGGAAGGTTTTGAGTATGGAAATCCAAAGGGATAGGAAGCTTTGACTTTTGAGGCTCACTCAAAGGAGTATATTTTGAAAGTGCTTGCTCGGTTTAGCATGGAAGGAACAAAGGTAATTAGCACATCTATGTCTTTGCACATACAGCTTTCTAGTAGAGGCTCTCCGATCTTGGAGAATGACAAGGCTTATATGGAGAAGGTTCCCTATGCAAGTGCAGTTGGTAGTCTGATGAATGCCATGGTTTGCACTAGGCCCGACATTGCACAAGCAGTTGGATTGGTGAGTAGATTCATGTCTACTCCAAGAAAGACGCATTGGGAGGCAGGGAAGTATATTTTCAAATATCTTAGAGGGACTCCAGACCATGGGCTTGTCTTTGCCGGCATAGATAGAGATTTCATCTTGGTCGGATTTTGTGATTCTAACTATGCCGGTGATAGAGATCAGAGGAAGTTAACCTTAGGCTATGTGTTCACCGTTGGTAGGACAACTATTAGTTGGAGAGCGAGGTTGCAGACGATTGTGGCTTTGTCTACTACAGAGGCAGAGCTTATAGCTGCGGTTGAAGTGGCCAAGGAGACACTTTACTTGAAGCATTTGTTGTATGACTTGGGCTTCGTGTATGAAGGTATAGAACTGAATTGTGATAGCCAAAGTGCAATTCACTTAGCTAACAATCTGGCTTTAAGCTCAAGGACAAAGCATATTAAGGTGAGAGAGTCCTTTCTTGTCTCTATGGATGAAGAGAAGCTTGTACGTCTTTAGAAGGTTCGTACAGAGGAGAATGCAGTGGATATGTTTGCCAAGTCGTTATCCGTTGCAAAGTTCGAGCATTGGTCGAACTTGATTCACTTATGAAGTGCTAGGTGCCATATGGTGGCATGGGGGAGAGTGAGTTGGTAAATGGAGACGTTTGTTTCCATTATGGAGATTGATAGGTCCTACTTGGAGAGGATACTTTCAACACTTTGTTGGCTGACGGTGGCCTTGTCGGAGTTCGTTGACAAAGTGCAATGGGTGATAGCTATGCCGAATCTCATTGAGATAGTATCTGTGGTGTATTGTTTGGGAGCTACTTGGAGTAAGAGGATGTAGGTGGAGTTGATAGGCTTCCGGGGAAATATAATATCAAGGTGGAGATTGTAAGATTTGGTGATATAATATTTCTATTTGCAGAAGATTTGGAAGATATTATTGATTTCAGTGATACAATATTTTCAATTGCAGAAGATTTAAAAGATATTTGAGATAATTACTCAAATATATATATACATATTTCCTCTTTTATAGCGTTAAAGAGAGTAATAAATTATCTATGTGAGAAGAAGAATTATTCTAGGAGATTGAGGTAATCAATTAATTCCCTAATTAGCTGATCAAAGAAGGAATCTTATCAAGCGCATGTAAATTGGGGAAAACTGGAAAATCAAATGGGTAAATGTTTCCTGTATGAATAGAAGAATTAATGAGGCATTGATTTATGACCATAAATCAATTACTTCAATCCTAAGTAATAATCTCTATATGAAGGTAGAGATTAACATGAGTAGAATTATCTCTCTCAGTTGTATTTCTTATTCTTCTTCTCCATTATCAACCTTGTAAAAATTTCTCCTCTTAGAAAGAAATAAAATCTCCTCTCCCCAAGTGGATGTACACTACCTCGCGGTAGTGGAACCACTATAAATCCCGTGTGTTATTTTCTTTTATTGCTTGATATGTGATTGCTTTTAGCTGGTGACTATCTGTTTGTTTTACCTCACCATCAATTCGGTCCTATTTTTTTCATAAGGTAGGGTTTTTGTTCCTAAGGAGATCTTGAGGGAGTTTTCCCAACAACAGAGATCCACTATGAAGAAATACAAGATCTAAATGAAAAATGATGAAGAGGATCCAGATATGCAAATCAATGCTACAATCACTGAACCACTTGATTATTAAAGAAGCAAATAAGATGCATTTAGTTCATTAGTAACTATGGAGATTTCAGGTATTAAATCAGAATTAGCACAGATCTCTCACAACATACAATTGCTCTTTACCAAACACACAAATACCAACCAAATCCACATAATATTTCCAAAAATAGCTCAAACAACACTGAAACCATCATCTCTCTTCATTCCTAAGGCATACTACTTAATCATACTGTTCAGCCATCATATTAAACTCACACAACCACAATCCACTTCCCAAACAACCAACCACTTCAGATGAGAACCAATTCCCACATACTCATGACCATCCTCAAAACCCCAAACATAATATAACCATTGCAATCCACCATCACCTCACACTCTTCAAGCAAAACAATCACCAATACCACACAAACCTTTCCAGCATAAGTCACTGAAATTAGAATTTCCAACTTATAATGGAGATAACAACATTTTACATTGGCTTAAATAAGCGGAACAAGTACTTGTTTACCATGAAATCCCACCACATGATTGGGTTCAGATATGTGCCTATCACTTAAGAGATGAAGCACTTCACCGATTTAACCGGTACTCCACCAATTTAGACCATGCATTCTTATGAGCAGTCTTCCATGAAGAAAGAATCAACAGATGTAACGACCCGCCATTTTGGACCATTCGCATCCATTATAAGTGTATAGGTAGACACTCATGCCAGAGTTGAATTGCTCAAAATACCGCGTTGTTAATTTAAATTTGACAAAACTGAACATATACAGTAAATAGATATAATCACAGATCACAGACACAGAGTAATAAATGCAGCGGAAATAAAAGAGATAGTAGTTCATGAAGCTACTATATGAATATATAAAAATACATCAGAGTTTACAACAGAAGAGTAATACGATACATCAGATACAAATCAGAATACATCACTGGAATCATCGAATACTGAAAGCAGAATAGATGGCTGGATCTTCAAGCAAAGCTCCAACTCCAAAGGTGAGTCTCGAATACTGGTACACTCAGTCTGACCCGAGCGTAAAGCAAAACACAAGACACTCGAGTCAGGATTAACATTCTTATATTAATAAATCCAACTCAAGTGAAATAGCAATTGAAATACAAGTAACTCAAAGGATGTTTGGAATAACCATCCTTTAAGGATCCGTTAAACTATCTACTAGGTAGTAATGTACGCTAAGTAGATAATGTCTATCAGTAATATAAAGATATCAAAGTAGGGTTAAGCAGGGCCCATACACCTCTTAACCTGTTTATTCCCAAAAGCATATACAAGACCGTAGTTTCCCCAAAACCGGAAGTCACCAGAGGGCAATCCATATACTCAAGGTACAAATCAAAATCGTAGTGGTCGCGAATAGGATAATCAGTATGACAAGGTACATGAGGCGATACCAACTAGGATACTAGTAGTTGCCTGATCCGGACTGATGTTGGGCATAGCAGCTACCACCCCAACACCGCGAAACAACACTCCCAAATCGAGGGGTGCACCCAAATCGAATCACAAAAGTAATAGATATGGTATCGAAGAAGTGTGTCCGCTAGAGATGGCGATCCTCAATGGCCCGGCGCGGCTCCTGTTTTAGTCATGTCAGGGGTCATCCAAAATCGTTCTCTTTCTTCAGTCAACGCGTTCACCAAACCATCCACTTCGTTCTGGATCAACACTCCGCGTATAGTTATTAAAGTGGTTTCGGTTCAGATAGAGAGTATATCCATTACCGATCCCGGTCTCTTTAATAACTTTCGTAATTATTACACCGATTGGTCGTTTGTTTATTTCAAAAACAAAATCAATTTCAATTTCAAATAGAATTCGTAAATCAACATTTCATTTGTCTTTCTAAAACAATTTCCAAATTTCATTTCAAAACTTCCAATTTTCCGTTTCAAAATCTTATAATTCAATTTCAATTTCTATTTAAAACAATTCAAATATTTATTCAAGTTCGAATATAAGTTTCATTTCGAAAACCTTTAAATTAATTTAATTTAACATTTAAATCAATTTAAACTCATTTATCGATTTCATTCAATATTCGTTAAGTTACTTTATCATTCAAAACAATTTTTATTAAATTTCCAATTTATTAAATCAATTTCTTAAGTCCAACTTCATTAAATCACTTACACTTTTGAATTAAATTAAATTCGTCAAATCAATTCTTTCAATTACAAGTCTTACATTGATTCCAAAAATATCACATTTTCATTTCTTGTCAAAGAAAATCCATTTCACTTATTTACTTTCTTAAATAATTTTCCAAAACTTACTTAATAAAGAAATTCAATTTCAATTATTTACGAACAAAATTCACTTATTCAAAAGTTCAATTTTTCTTATTAGAAATCCAATTCAATTTAATCATTAAAAATCAATCTTATTTAATTATTAAATAATTCAAAACTTAATTATTAAATAATTTCAAAGTTTAATAATTTCAAACTTAATTATAATTTCAAACCTTAATTATTAAATCATTTCAAAGTTTAATAATTTCAAACTAAATTCAATTAATTTCTCAAATTAAACAACATACTTCCATCAATTTCATTGTTAACATTTTGTTTCAGATTATTAAATATTAACATTTTCCTTTCATTAAAATTCAAATTTCAACTTCATTTTAAAACCATATTATTTATTCAAATAAAATCTTCGTTTATTATCAAATCAAATTATTGACCAATCGGGTTTTTTTATTTAATTTTCTATCCTAAGTCAAAGTTCAATTTGGGTATTTATCATTTCAACCCGATTCCAATTCAATTCAAAATCAAAACATATCAAAGGGAACTTGCAGTGTGATAACTGGGATGGTGTCAAAGTAAATAAACAAGCAATAACAACAAACAATAACAATCCAATAATCACTTCAAATAATCCCGAAATAACCGTATTAATTCGCATTGTTATTTGTACGAATTAATATAATTATTTCTAGAATCTACACTATCATTTCATGTAGATTAAAGATTATTACATTACGGTTTTTACTTGACATCTATTTACAAATTTCATACTTCATCAGTTTAAACAACATACAACCAGTGTTTCAAAGTGTAATTAACAAATCCTACGTGTCAATAAATTTTAACAGTTAAAGGGGTCATATTATACAAATGACAGTTAATCAAATTTAACATTTAACTATCCTACATCAAGTTCAATTTCATACTGTTTATCATTTTAACATTAACAATTTAACGTCCAATATAAACATCAACAATCAATCAATTATCAGCCAAACTGTATTATCATCGCATAAATAATTAACAGATAATGGTGTCAGATGTCACAGGTGAACTGATACAGGCAATAGCATATATAACAGTGTAATTAACTAACAGCAGCATATTTCAATTGTCGTTTCAATTGAAATCAAATTTAATAAATAAAAGAACGTTAATCGTGAGTGAGTGCTCACCTTTCGAGGCTAGAGAGATTAGATGGGAATGAAAGCGAATTGTGAATCCACTCGAATTCCAAAGCGAAACAAAATGGGCATGAGTGCAACAGATTGAGCTGATAAATAGGAAAAGATGAATTCAGATCAGGACTGGATCGATGACTATACTTGATATAAGCGAACTTACATATATCATATTTTAAATTCAAACGTATGTTCAATATATATATATGGTTTTCAAAATCATAGTTTATAACTTAACACATATATATAAAATCAACATATAATCATAATATATTCGGAAATAAATACTTTAGGCTTATAAACAAAATATTGTATCCTACATAAAACTTATACTGTAGCCTTATTGTAAATTAATATATACAGTTAAAACATTAACAAACCTAACTTGTTAAAATATATGTATATATAGACTAAAAGCACGGATCACATAAAACTTATCTAAGCTTATATACATAACCGAATAGTTATATAAAACTTACATAAAATCATATATATATATATAGACATGTCTTGTTACTTCCTAAAGAAAATCCTAGCCTGCAACTTGACAACAGCTACTACCTATACACCTCACATCTATATTTATGCAAAAAAAACTTTCTTCACTGAACAAATAGCTGACAGGGCTTTATAGCCATTTATATTACATAGCATCAATTCATAAAGTACTATATAACCTATTATACAAATGATTACATCCCACACTGTTAACAAAGCAAAACTTATGTAAATATACACCCTTTAGACAATAACTGAACATACTTTATATATTTTTAAACCCATATAGTACACATCAAATATATAGACCCAAACTATTCAATACTTACATATAAAACGACAGTATATATAAACTTAGATTATAAATTACCTTAACATAGGGGCTCGGCTAGAAGAGTAGGTACCGGAGCTAAGGCGCCGATGAGAGAGAGATGAGCGACTGCGGTGGTCAGTGACGATAGGGCAGGCTCGGTTTGCCAGGAGGATGGGAGGGGTAGCACGTGTGGTGGAGTTCGACGAAGGACAGTGGTAGGTTCGGCAAACTGTGGTGATGTGGGGCGTTGGTTTGAACAAAGGAGATGAAGGCGAACAACATTCGATTGATGGTGGGAGGTGCTTGTCACGGTCAGATCTGAGTAGGGAAGGTCGCATGAGGGTTGTTGCCTCGCATGGTGGTGGGTGTGAGGCGGAGGATTGAACTGACAAGGCGAAGATGGGTTTAGCGCTAGCTTGCTCGCGTCGAACTGCTGCTTGGCACGGGTTTGCCACCGGCCAAGGTGAAGATGGTGGCGGGGCTGGTCGCGTGTGCTTTGATGGTGGGTCAGGGTCAGGTGAGTGGCGGCAGCGGTTAGGGGAGAGGAGGGCGAAGTGGGGAAGAGAGAAGAAGAGGCACTACTTGGAGGCTTTGGTGGCGAAGCAAGCAAGACGAGGGAAGTGGAAGGGGATTGGTTGCAGGCGGAGGTCAGGGCGGCAGGTGGCTGACGTGGGATGTGGGCTAGGTGGAGGCGGTGGCAGCACGAGCGAGGAGAGGGACAAGATTGGGTTCGGTTTGGGTGGAGGTGTGCGTTGGCAGCGGGTGATGGGTGCGTGCATGGTGTTGTAGGGGAGGAGTTCAACTTGGGTTGCATGTGAAGGGTACTCGGCAAACATGGAAAGGAAAATGGGTTCAGGTGGAAATAAATATGATGGATGGCTGAGTGGCAGAGGGAGACGTGAGTTGGAGCAGTGAGGAAAAGAAAACAAAAGTAGCAGAAGAGTTGGAAATGCATGAAAAATGAAAATGGAATGTGAATGGGCTTCAGTTATTACTTCTCAAGATTATGAACCAACGCAATAATAAATTAATAATCACGGCTACTACTTGGAAATTGGAATGCTAAAAGTTAGTAACCGTTCAAATTCAACCAGTGGGAAGAAAAAGGTAATTGCAAATCAAAAGACGTACCGGTGTGGTTAACCTTTTTTACGGGTTTCGCCACGCCCAGACATCAAAGCACAAAATTGAATATACTGTAGAAATCAGCTCGATGTGACGATCAAAACGGTATACAGATATCAGTGGTACGATCATCTGATCAAAAGTCGATATCGGTACCGAAAATGCTGCTATTTTGCAGAAAATAAGAACGACGGAGCAATAGATGTCCGAATTTGGAAAAATGACGAACTGACATCTTGCTCAGAAGATGATTTAGAATTTTTCTATGTAAAAATATTTAGGTTTCGAAAACATTTTATTTTCAACGCTTTTTAACTGATTGAATTGAAGTGAATTTACGCGCGAAATAAACTTTCATATTTTCGGACGAAAATTTACCAGTTGCTATGTTTAACTAGACGTATTCCAAATATTAAATTTTTATTTCAAAATTTTATCGTTTAAAATTTCACAAAATTTCAACTAATTACGTTATTAAAACAGTTGGAATTTACGGGTCGTTACATTCTCCCCCACTCAAAACTTTTCGTCCCCGAAAAGGAACGAGGTAGGAGAATAGAAACAACCAGAAAGAAAACAGATTTGAAATACAAAATAACAATTAATTTAAACCATATAAATTCAAATTTGAATTGATTGATATTTAATAATTGATTTAATCCATTTGATTTCACTAAAATAAATCTCAACTATTTCTAAATTCATTATCTTATTATCCAATTATCTTCAATTTACAATTCCTAAAACCATAAATTTGAATAATCTTTGATTCTAATCATATTTTATTTCAACAATTTAAATTCTTCTTTATTCCAAATTACTGTTAAATTTATTCTACTTAATATATCTAATCACATATATTTCCCATATAAATTAATTTAAAACATAAAAGTTTCGATTTAAATTAGTTTACATATATTAATTTCTTTTAAATTCAAGGTATTTCATATGTTGATCAAATTTCAATTTATTAATTCTTTCAAAACAATTTATCTCATTATTAACCGAGTTTACTTATTATCCTATCTAACACTATTAACTTCTTTATAATCAAAATTTAGTGTATAACATTTATTATAAACACTCAAATTTTATTTATAAATTCAATTTATCTTATATATTATCAAATTACATATTCAACTTCTGAATGATTTAGGTAAGTTGTATTAGAATGTAGTTGAACAATATACAAATAAATTTTCCCAATTCAATTATTCAAGTTTAAATATTTATTCCAAATTTTTGTTTTATTTATAATTAAATCATCCTTTAACAA
The DNA here is from genome assembly GCA_030737815.1 of Allium fistulosum. Taxonomy (NCBI): domain Eukaryota; kingdom Viridiplantae; phylum Streptophyta; class Magnoliopsida; order Asparagales; family Amaryllidaceae; genus Allium; species Allium fistulosum. The sequence continues at coordinate 1,242,998,478 of CM060902.1, read as the reverse complement.
AATTGAAGAATTAGATTTTCGATTAACTTTAAACAATTTAGAGAGATATATAATATATTTATATGAAATCAAATTAAATTTTAAAATAAGATACTTATATATAAATCAAATTATACTGAAAAATCCAAATCAAAATATATTTTTCAAAACAAAACCGTAGCAAAGCTACAGAATGGTTTCTCCACTTCGAAACTCGAAAATGAACGTCGATGATGCGGCCGCCATCACCGAAATTATTTTCCAGCGACAAAGAGAAGAGCACTGATTTCAACATTTTAAAATTCTTTGGAAATGATTTCTATTCGAAAATACTTTCAATAATATTTACTTTAAAATTTTAAAACCAAAGTTCGAAATCACCGGAAACTAAATTCTCAAATTTCTGAATTAAATCCATTTCAAATTCCAAATCAATTTATAAACCGTATTTATAAATTTATTTAGAACAATAAATGATAATCAAATATTATCATTTCAAACAAACAATTTAATTTATCAATTAAATTCCAGAAAATTTTACTTATATTTTTACAATATAATCAAACAAATTTGAAAACAATATTGTGTCAGTTTGCTCTGCTCAAGTGTTTTGGAAATCCTATCGATAGCGTTGATCAGACGAATCGATCGAAAACCCAAATCAACATCAGCAACCCAAACGACACAATATAGAAAACATTTTTAATAAAAATTTACAAATACACTTCCTTGCTCGACGATACAGGGATGAATTTTCAAAATAAGGATAGGGTTTCAAATTTGATGGACTTAAATCAAAGAGAATTTTGATTCGAAGATAGGTTCGAAACAAGGATAAGATGATTAAATAACGAAATAGGAAGATGGATAAGTTTATTTAATTCACGGGCAACCTTAACCAGGTCGTCCGTAACTTCAAGAGTAAGATCGATTGCTGAATTCCGAGGTAAATCAACACTCGATCTCAAGAGATGGAATTCAGGTATAGCAGGGAATAGATAGCATCGTAAACCGAGGATACAGAAATCTCTGGTGAATCAATGCCTATTATAAAGGAGTTTTGCTCCTTTACGAATCATTCGAAGATTGGCGAGACCGCCGATCTATTATAGATATCATTTGAAGTGGAGTTATGTGATGCTCCAGAACTGAAAGAAGACGGATAGTGAGGGACACGAATGAAATTTGGAACCGTAGGGAACGTTCCAAAATTCGAAGGAATTGAATCAGAAGGAAGAGATTGAAACTCGAATGAGAGTGATTCTGTAAATACATTTACCCTATATGTTGAGTTTTGCCTAGAGCAACCAAAGCTCTGATACCAACTGTAACGACCCGCCATTTTGGACCATTCGCATCCATTATAAGTGTATAGGTAGACACTCATGCCAGAGTTGAATTGCTCAAAATACCGCGTTGTTAATTTAAATTTGACAAAACTAAACATATACAGTAAATAGATATAATCACAGATCACAGACACAGAGTAATAAATGCAGCGGAAATAAAAGAGATAGTAGTTCATGAAGCTACTATATGAATATATAAAAATACATCAGAGTTTACAACAGAAGAGTAATACGATACATCAGATACAAATCAGAATACATCACTGGAATCATCGAATACTGAAAGCAGAATAGATGGCTGGATCTTCAAGCAAAGCTCCAACTCCAAAGGTGAGTCTCGAATACTGGTACACTCAGTCTGACCCGAGCGTAAAGCAAAACACAAGACACTCGAGTCAGGATTAACATTCTTATATTAATAAATCCAACTCAAGTGAAATAGCAATTGAAATACAAGTAACTCAAAGGATGTTTGGAATAACCATCCTTTAAGGATCCGTTAAACTATCTACTAGGTAGTAATGTACGCTAAGTAGATAATGTCTATCAGTAATATAAAGATATCAAAGTAGGGTTAAGCAGGGCCCATACACCTCTTAACCTGTTTATTCCCAAAAGCATATACAAGACCGTAGTTTCCCCAAAACCGGAAGTCACCAGAGGGCAATCCATATACTCAAGGTACAAATCAAAATCGTAGTGGTCGCGAATAGGATAATCAGTATGACAAGGTACATGAGGCGATACCAACTAGGATACTAGTAGTTGCCTGATCCGGACTGATGTTGGGCATAGCAGCTACCACCCCAACACCGCAAAACAACAGTCCCAAATCGAGGGGTGCACCCAAATCGAATCACAAAAGTAATAGATATGGTATCGAAGAAGTGTGTCCGCTAGAGATGGCGATCCTCAATGGCCCGGCGCGGCTCCTGTTTTAGTCATGTCAGGGGTCATCCAAAATCGTTCTCTTTCTTCAGTCAACGCGTTCACCAAACCATCCACTTCGTTCTGGATCAACACTCCGCGTATAGTTATTAAAGTGGTTTCGGTTCAGATAGAGAGTATATCCATTACCGATCCCGGTCTCTTTAATAACTTTCGTAATTATTACACCGATTGGTCGTTTGTTTATTTCAAAAACAAAATCAATTTCAATTTCAAATAGAATTCGTAAATCAACATTTCATTTGTCTTTCTAAAACAATTTCCAAATTTCATTTCAAAACTTCCAATTTTCCGTTTCAAAATCTTATAATTCAATTTCAATTTCTATTTAAAACAATTCAAATATTTATTCAAGTTCGAATATAAGTTTCATTTCGAAAACCTTTAAATTAATTTAATTTAACATTTAAATCAATTTAAACTCATTTATCGATTTCATTCAATATTCGTTAAGTTACTTTATCATTCAAAACAATTTTTATTAAATTTCCAATTTATTAAATCAATTTCTTAAGTCCAACTTCATTAAATCACTTACACTTTTGAATTAAATTAAATTCGTCAAATCAATTCTTTCAATTACAAGTCTTACATTGATTCCAAAAATATCACATTTTCATTTCTTGTCAAAGAAAATCCATTTCACTTATTTACTTTCTTAAATAATTTTCCAAAACTTACTTAATAAAGAAATTCAATTTCAATTATTTACGAACAAAATTCACTTATTCAAAAGTTCAATTTTTCTTATTAGAAATCCAATTCAATTTAATCATTAAAAATCAATCTTATTTAATTATTAAATAATTCAAAACTTAATTATTAAATAATTTCAAAGTTTAATAATTTCAAACTTAATTATAATTTCAAACCTTAATTATTAAATCATTTCAAAGTTTAATAATTTCAAACTAAATTCAATTAATTTCTCAAATTAAACAACATACTTCCATCAATTTCATTGTTAACATTTTGTTTCAGATTATTAAATATTAACATTTTCCTTTCATTAAAATTCAAATTTCAACTTCATTTCAAAACCATATTATTTATTCAAATAAAATCTTCGTTTATTATCAAATCAAATTATTGACCAATCGGGTTTTTTTATTTAATTTTCTATCCTAAGTCAAAGTTCAATTTGGGTATTTATCATTTCAACCCGATTCCAATTCAATTCAAAATCAAAACATATCAAAGGGAACTTGCAGTGTGATAACTGGGATGGTGTCAAAGTAAATAAACAAGCAATAACAACAAACAATAACAATCCAATAATCACTTCAAATAATCCCGAAATAACCGTATTAATTCGCATTGTTATTTGTACGAATTAATATAATTATTTCTAGAATCTACACTATCATTTCATGTAGATTAAAGATTATTACATTACGGTTTTTACTTGACATCTATTTACAAATTTCATACTTCATCAGTTTAAACAACATACAACCAGTGTTTCAAAGTGTAATTAACAAATCCTACGTGTCAATAAATTTTAACAGTTAAAGGGGTCATATTATACAAATGACAGTTAATCAAATTTAACATTTAACTATCCTACATCAAGTTCAATTTCATACTGTTTATCATTTTAACATTAACAATTTAACGTCCAATATAAACATCAACAATCAATCAATTATCAGCCAAACTGTATTATCATCGCATAAATAATTAACAGATAATGGTGTCAGATGTCACAGGTGAACTGATACAGGCAATAGCATATATAACAGTGTAATTAACTAACAGCAGCATATTTCAATTGTCGTTTCAATTGAAATCAAATTTAATAAATAAAAGAACGTTAATCGTGAGTGAGTGCTCACCTTTCGAGGCTAGAGAGATTAGATGGGAATGAAAGCGAATTGTGAATCCACTCGAATTCCAAAGCGAAACAAAATGGGCATGAGTGCAACAGATTGAGCTGATAAATAGGAAAAGATGAATTCAGATCAGGACTGGATCGATGACTATACTTGATATAAGCGAACTTACATATATCATATTTTAAATTCAAACGTATGTTCAATATATATATATGGTTTTCAAAATCATAGTTTATAACTTAACACATATATATAAAATCAACATATAATCATAATATATTCGGAAATAAATACTTTAGGCTTATAAACAAAATATTGTATCCTACATAAAACTTATACTGTAGCCTTATTGTAAATTAATATATACAGTTAAAACATTAACAAACCTAACTTGTTAAAATATATGTATATATAGACTAAAAGCACGGATCACATAAAACTTATCTAAGCTTATATACATAACCGAATAGTTATATAAAACTTACATAAAATCATATATATATATATAGACATGTCTTGTTACTTCCTAAAGAAAATCCTAGCCTGCAACTTGACAACAGCTACTACCTATACACCTCACATCTATATTTATGCAAAAAAAACTTTCTTCACTGAACAAATAGCTGACAGGGCTTTATAGCCATTTATATTACATAGCGTCAATTCATAAAGTACTATATAACCTATTATACAAATGATTACATCCCACACTGTTAACAAAGCAAAACTTATGTAAATATACACCCTTTAGACAATAACTGAACATACTTTATATATTTTTAAACCCATATAGTACACATCAAATATATAGACCCAAACTATTCAATACTTACATATAAAACGACAGTATATATAAACTTAGATTATAAATTACCTTAACATAGGGGCTCGGCTAGAAGAGTAGGTACCGGAGCTAAGGCGCCGATGAGAGAGAGATGAGCGACTGCGGTGGTCAGTGACGATAGGGCAGGCTCGGTTTGCCAGGAGGATGGGAGGGGTAGCACGTGTGGTGGAGTTCGACGGAGGACAGTGGTAGGTTCGGCAAACTGTGGTGATGTGGGGCGTTGGTTTGAACAAAGGAGATGAAGGCGAACAACATTCGATTGATGGTGGGAGGTGCTTGTCACGGTCAGATCTGAGTAGGGAAGGTCGCATGAGGGTTGTTGCCTCGCATGGTGGTGGGTGTGAGGCGGAGGATTGAACTGACAAGGCGGAGATGGGTTTAGCGCTAGCTTGCTCGCGTCGAACTGCTGCTTGGCACGGGTTTGCCACCGGCCAAGGTGAAGATGGTGGCGGGGCTGGTCGCGTGTGCTTTGATGGTGGGTCAGGGTCAGGTGAGTGGCGGCAGCGGTTAGGGGAGAGGAGGGCGAAGTGGGGAAGAGAGAAGAAGAGGCACTACTTGGAGGCTTTGGTGGCGAAGCAAGCAAGACGAGGGAAGTGGAAGGGGATTGGTTGCAGGCGGAGGTCAGGGCGGCAGGTGGCTGACGTGGGATGTGGGCTAGGTGGAGGCGGTGGCAGCACGAGCGAGGAGAGGGACAAGATTGGGTTCGGTTTGGGTGGAGGTGTGCGTTGGCAGCGGGTGATGGGTGCGTGCATGGTGTTGTAGGGGAGGAGTTCAACTTGGGTTGCATGTGAAGGGTACTCGGCAAACATGGAAAGGAAAATGGGTTCAGGTGGAAATAAATATGATGGATGGCTGAGTGGCAGAGGGAGACGTGAGTTGGAGCAGTGAGGGAAAGAAAACAAAAGTAGCAGAAGAGTTGGAAATGCATGAAAAATGAAAATGGAATGTGAATGGGCTTCAGTTATTACTTCTCAAGATTATGAACCAACGCAATAATAAATTAATAATCACGGCTACTACTTGGAAATTGGAATGCTAAAAGTTAGTAACCGTTCAAATTCAACCAGTGGGAAGAAAAAGGTAATTGCAAATCAAAAGACGTACCGGTGTGGTTAACCTTTTTTACGGGTTTCGCCACGCCCAGACATCAAAGCACAAAATTGAATATACTGTAGAAATCAGCTCGACGTGACGATCAAAACGGTATACAGATATCAGTGGTACGATCATCTGATCAAAAGTCGATATCGGTACCGAAAATGCTGCTATTTTGCAGAAAATAAGAACGACGGAGCAATAGATGTCCGAATTTGGAAAAATGACGAACTGACATCTTGCTCAGAAGATGATTTAGAATTTTTCTATGTAAAAATATTTAGGTTTCGAAAACATTTTATTTTCAACGCTTTTTAACTGATTGAATTGAAGTGAATTTACGCGCGAAATAAACTTTCATATTTTCGGACGAAAATTTACCAGTTGCTATGTTTAACTAGACGTATTCCAAATATTAAATTTTTATTTCAAAATTTTATCGTTTAAAATTTCACAAAATTTCAACTAATTACGTTATTAAAACAGTTGGAATTTACGGGTCGTTACAACAGATTTGGACCACCAGAAATGTCAAGACCCTTTGATTCATTTGCAAAGCTGAAACAAATAACACTAGTAAGAGACCATCCTAATAAATTTAAACTACTTGCTGGCCTTTTAGATAAGCTACAACCTGCTTATGTTATGGATAAATTTATTGGTGGGTTAAAAGAAGAGATTCGATATGAAGTCTTGGCTGTTAGACCTAGATTATTTAGAGAAGCAATAACTTTAGCCAAGACATTTGAAGAAAAGTTCATGAGCACAAGAAAACATTACAAACCTAACCCTAGCAATTATCAACCACTTCACTTCACATAGCAAACTCAAAACACACCAACAAACTCCTCCAAACCATACATCCTACTACAAGTTGACTTAAAACACAATCTATACAACATGTTATCTCTAGCCGAACTTGGTACAAGAAGAAACAAGGGGATTTGCTATACTTGGAATAAAAAATGGGTCTATAGTCATAAATGTACAAATAAAAGAGTGTAAATATTAGAGGGATTTTTTTACAATGAAGAAATTTAACCTGACTTACATCAAGAAGAAAACATGTTGCATCCACCGCCACATCAAAACCATACTTCTGACACTACATTGGCGATCTCTTTACAAGCTGTTTTTGGCATTCTGGCAACTAATACAATCGGGTTTAAATATGACATTGTTCATAATTGGAAGATAAGTATATGGTATTTTTACGAATTGAATACGGTGCTATTGTGTGCTCACGATGTGATTCTCGTTTACATGACATGATGTAATTATTGTGATGACAAAGTGAAGGGCAAACCCGTTCCATGCTTCGGCGGTGTTGTCTCACTATTATTGCTTAGGGTAATTTTAATAGAGTAATATTAGGACGTCAAGTTCACACACTAGATGACACTAGCTTCACCTATAGTTTTATCAATGATCAGCTTGCAAAGAAGTTAAACTTGCCAATCACTACATCACACAACTTCAAAGTTTTGGTAGCAAGTGGAGAACAGTTACTAGGATCTGGTATATTTAAAGAAGTTATTCTCAAATGTCAAGGATTAGAAATGCCTATTGACTTATTACTTCTTCCATTAGAAGGGTGCCAAGTGGTATTAGGGGTTCAATGCCTATTGACTTATTACTTCTTCCACTGGAAGGGTGTCAACTTACGATAATCAACACACATCCTTAACGACCCATTCAGTTTCTATACGGACACCACGGCCGCTCCCCGAGCCGAACTGCTTGGCCTAATAAAACTTTTTCCTTCTAAGTCCACAAGCTGCACCTTTAACTCATCCATCTCTGTAGATGTCATCCTACTAGGTGATCTACTAACGGGTTCAGCTCCAGGTATAAGATCTATACGAAACTTGATAGTTTTGGCGGTAGTCCTGTAACTGCCTCAAAGACATCCACAAACTCTCTAACGACAAAAACTCGATTTAACTCGTCTTCCTCCTCTATTGCACCCAATAAAGCAGAAACGTCAAACTTTTGATTTCCCTACTGCCGATATCGATCGCTACTATTAGGGTGTCTCGGTGATATTTTACTATCTTGGCAAAATATCCAAGCATCGTATTTGCATAACCAATCCATACCCAATATAATTCCAAAGCCCACAAAATCAAACACATGCAAACTACATGCAAATATATGACCTAATAACTCAAACTCTAATTGGGCACATCTCATACCAAGAGTTACATACCCTCCTATCGGATTCGCAACCCTTAAGGAAGTAACAAGGTATGATGGTTCTAAACTAAGCTTATCTACCAAACAATGAGAGATAAAAGAATGTGATGCACCAGTGTCAAATAATACTCTAATAGCTATGCCATGAATCAAAAGCGTACCACCATTCACTGCCTTTCCATTCTCCTCTGTTGTTGGTCTCAAGGTAGATGGTTCTAAAGCAAATACCTTACCTTCTAGACATAAATTCTTGTAGTGCTCTACTGGTTGCAGTTGAAATACTTCACACCTTTCTTTTCCACAACCTTCTTTCCCTTACCAGTTCGACACTCATGAGCAAAATGTCATTTCTTGTCATATTATAGATAATGATATCAACTTTCCCTTTCTTGCTAGCTCCACCCTTCTAAGCTCCCTTCCCCTTGAAGAAGCTTCTCTTCTTGCCTTGAAAATTCTGAGTCTCCACTGACTATTCTTTCTCGAAAATAGAAAGCATCTCCTCGTTCCTACTTGCCATCTCCACCACTAAATTACATAGATTACACGAATCCTTAAGATGTGGCATAGTCGCCCTAGCAATCTCTAGCCTCAAACCCTAGATATACTTCTCATTCCTCTTAATCACAGTATCAATGGTGGCATAACCATACCGGGATAGCTTATCAAACTTAGTAGCATACTCTAGTATGTACATCTCTCCTTGCATTAAATCAGCAAACTTCCTAAGCAAGGTTGACTTGGCTACTTCAGATAAGAACCTCTCCTCAAATCTCCTGCAAAATTTAGTCAAAGTCAATTCCTCTTTTGGTACACCTACGGTCACCCCGCTCCACTAATACAGTGATGTACCTTGCAATTGCCTAGAAGCCAATCTCCTTTTCTGCTCATCGTCCAACCCTAGATCGGTAAAATCCTCGCACAATGCAATAGCCAGTTCTCCACTTCAATAACATCCTCAGTTCCAAGAAAAGGCTTTCCTCCATGACTAGTATAATCACGGTTCAACTTCGCATAGTTATTGCCAACTTGTACCACAGGATTAGCACCTCCCGCATTAGAAACATTCCCTCTAACCAAATCAGCAGCAGCTCCAGCTTGCATCATATTGACAAAAAACCGATACATAGCCCACATATCTATTGGTGGGGTTCCAGCACCTACGTTGGGATATGCATTTTGGTTAGCATTTGCCTATCGACCCTAGTTCCTTCTGGTATTGGATTGGACATTTCCATTAGTTGTTGTGCTTCCTCCACCTAGATTCACTCTTCTATTTCCTACTTCCATATCTTGATTTCTCGTAATCTGCATACGAGCCTTAATAAAATATAGAAGAATGGTCTAAGAGATAGGGGAGAATACATACTTATATATAGCAAATATAAGTACATTACTATAACATTATCTCATACCCAATCTTATTCTCCGATTCATGTGAATTTTGTTTTCAAATCTCTTTTAATCTTTTAAATTTTACATAAACCTACGCTTTGATACCAAGTTGTAACATATCTCATTCTGAGGCCTAAAAATAAGCGCTACTGATACTGCAATCATCCATAGTATTATTCGTAGGTGACAAAATGAGATTAGTTAATAGTATCATCAACATCGGAAGCACAAGAAAATGAAAAAAATTAAAGATACATTTCATTAATAAATTTCCATATTTATTACATAATCCCAAACGCCTCCCAGGTTCGGATATATATATATATATATATATATATTATAAAATACTCCAAGAGCGATATATGAAGATGCCCACTTGGTTGATCAGAGTTTACTACTAGACAAATACATATTCTGCCATTACGTACATTCAGAAAAAATATCATAACAACATAGTGGACATAAATAGACTCCTACATAGCTAGCTCTACCTCTTGCACATCTTCGGAAGCTTTATTCTCAAACCTAAAATCTGGAAACCTTACTCTCGAACTACTCAAATGACCACCTAAGAGTTGAAGGGGAAAAACAAAAAAATTGGATCAGGCAAAAAGTCTGGTGTGAATAATAATATGTCATCTTGATAAATAAATATCTAGTGAGACCATGCTGTTGAGCAGAATGAGTTTTCTCCTTACTAGTATCTTATCCAAATATGTCAATCAAATCATGCTATTGCAATCACAATAGTTGAACCAACATAAAATAATTATATGCATGTATGCTACAAGGGTAAACCTGACCAATCTGTCTCAATCAATTGACCATCTGTCCCTATTTCATAATTTTCTCAGGGTTACTACAAACCTATATGGTTAACTCGGCCCTACCAGATATAGCAAATTCTCCAACTTACCATTAGGAAAACACTGGATTTTCCATCTAAACACAATCATCTTAGTGTTATCCTGACTATCTGTCTATCTCATAGTTTTGCTAGGCTCACTGTGAAACTAATGGTTTTGTAGGCCAACCAATAACCTATCTAAATTATATATTCATTTATGTGCGTAAACCTACTTTTAGTTTTACCCTTAACAAAGACCTACGCACTGAAATTGTGGACTAATATCAACTAAGGGCTAACAGTTGAAGCATATGACACTACCCTACACCAGTCCCATTATCTGATTTTCTAATCTCTATTCCTTAAGTCAAAATTTCTTGTCATAATTTATCTAATGGTGATTAATTCTCATATAAAATCCCAGGCTAAAAAACCTTTTTATTTCCTTGAAAACATAATTCTTTATAGATGATTTAACCCTTGAAATCATATTTAAAACAAGGAAATTATAGCCTTTTTTACTAAATTAAAATATTATGACAAAAAGTATTCTTCTATGAAATAACTTCCATTAGCTTCGAAATCAGTTTGAGATTGCCTCACCTCAAAACTTTAGGCAATCAAGTCTCTTTAAATAAAACCATTGAATCAATATCTTACAGCATCACTATGACCGATATGGGATGGCACATCCCTTCTATATCAAATCATACTAGAATATTATGATTTATAAAACATAAAGCCACAAGGCCAAAATCATTCATCTCGTATAGTATAAGTATATAGGTTATCGAACCTATGAAACATAATATTTTGGTTTGCATAGAATATAGCTTTCAATTTTAGAAAATAAGAGAGTTGGAATTGATAACTTACGACATCACTATCTCGTAGTAATTGATGGCTTCTACTTTAAAACTGCGGCTTCTATGCCGCTTATAAATGAATTCTAAAATAGAAACCAGCGGCATCATTGCCGTAATATAGTTAAAGTCGAAATGAAAACTAGCGACATCATCGCTATAATATAGTTTAATGTTGTAAATAATACCTACGGCATCACTGTCTTAAACTATGGCATCAGAATAGGAAGCATGCGGCATCACTGCCTCAGTATAGTTGATATCAGAAATAATTGATATAACAAATAATGGTATGCAGCATTATTTAAAACCTAGGTGAAGACTTGCGACATCGATGTTGTATTTTATAGATTTCAAAACAATGAAACAAGGGAGGTCGGAATAGTTCTGGTGTGTTACAAGATCACCATGACGACATTGATTTAATGTCATAGACCTTATAATATATGACTTCAACCTCAACAGATTCATTCCATACCGTCACAGTTGATATCGTATGCGTCCATTCACGTTGATGTCATTGGGGTTCGACATTAGTATTAGCAATATGACAATATCGTAATTATTATAAAAACTGTTTTATTTCTATTAAAAGCAATAACTTTTCACCAACTTTTAACCCTTGTAAATTTCCTATGAGAGAGGAATAGTTTATGTTAGGAAATGAGGCCTATTCCTATTTCGCCCTTCTCATAAATCCTCCTTCTTGGTTATGTTCTAAACAATCTTATTAGTTCATTCTTAAGGCTCGACTAGTTTTAATTATCAAATCTCATTCTCTTTATCTCAACATATTATTTTAAGTGAAAATAAGGGACACATCCCTAAAATCAAACTTAATAAACAAAACATCCTAAAAATAAAATAAATTACATCCCCATTTTCAAATACTGCAATTTTCTTCCCTAAAATACCCCCTGCTCCATGGCTGAACGTTGGTCCTTCATATGTGGATGTTATTCTCACATCCATAATTAAAATTTGCACCCCATTAATTATTAATCTTTAAAACGCAATAACTTTTTGTAGAAACGATGGATTAACAAACCGTTTTCACCATTAAATCAAAAATTTTATTATCTTTCTAATGAGTGACATTAGCATATGTAAAAACAACGGTAGTTTGCAATTATATGATATGATTGCAAACAATTCAGTAATTATATGCAATAATTGCAGAAAAGTCTGCAATTATGTGGTATAGTTGCACTTTTCTGCGATTACTTGGAATAATTGTAGAAAAGTCTATAATTATTTCATTTAATTGCAGAAAAGTTTGCAATTATATGGAAAAATAGTAGAAAGGTCTGCAATTATTCCACTGAATTGCATAAAAGTCTGCAACTATTCCATATAATTGCATAAAAGTCTGCAATTATATGGAATAATTGCTGACATTTGAAGAAAAATTGATGATTATTTCATATAATTGCAGAAAATGGCAAGTATACGAAATAATTGCAGAAAAGTCGGCAATTATATGGAATAATAACAGAGAAGTTTGCAATTATTCCATATAATTGCATAAAAGTCTGCAATTATTCCATATAATTGCATTAAAGTCTGCAATTATATGGAATAATTGCTAATATTTGAAGAGAAATTGATGTTTTTCAAAAATTGCAGAATTCTCTGCAAATATATGGAATAATTGTAGCCTTTCTACAAATATGATTTTTTTTTGGTATCAATAATGGATCTCATTTTAAAGATTGTAAAATTTATGATTTTTTGGTGAAAACGGTATGCCGATCCGATGTTTCTACAGAAAGTTATGCACGTTTGAAATGTTAATAACGTAAAGGGTATTTGGGTCTTTTGGCACAGGCGGATTTGAAAATAAGGACTGGAAACGTAAGCTTATTTTGGGGAGGATGTTTTTTCTATTTTGAAACTTAACAGGAATGTGAGTCAAACTATCCCTTATTTTAATTAATTCATCTAATTAAATCTTCTAAATAATGTTAATCAAAATTAAGGGTGTTACAATAACCCATTGTGTCTCCGACAGTCATGAGTAATGCACTGCCCAATATTTGGAGAGCCTTATGTACTCTAGTCTCAACAGATGTATCGATATCCAGTTTCGATATATCTTGACTAGGAATATTTAAAATAGTGTGTTTAATTTCATTGTAATAAATTACTCATGTTTACAACAGTTTGTAACAACTACCACAAAATATATCATTTATGGATTTCCTATTAAATATACTTTTAATTAAATTAGTTGATTAATATAACACATTATTTCAAGTACATAATAAAAGGAAAACATCTTTTATTTCGAAGAAGATTGGTTATCGAGTTAGATGTATGTAACAAATTACATAATTTCCACTAAGGCATACCCCTAACTCCATCATAACTTTTATACATCGTTCTCCTTATTTTAAGCCAAAATACAGATAATTTAAATTTTTCATAACATTGATACAACATTGGTATCAATTAATAGATAATGGTCACAAATTAATTTTATCCTTGGTCGTTTTTCAAAAATGACCGACAACGCGGTTGTTTGACTCTATGGTGTGAAATCATGGGACATATGCGTTTACCAAATCGTTTAAGTCTCTTCCTCGTTCGCTTGAAGAGTGAAAAAAACACAATTAAAACTGCACAAAACTTAGCAATAGAACTCAGGACTGCGACTTATTTAGCAGATTCGCCCCTTTAAAACCCAAAATCTGATAAAACATAAAAGTTGAAGACGATTGCCATAGCTCGAAGTTAGAAAAAATTCTCTTGATTCGGACATACGAATCAAAAGCTATGGCAATCATCTTCAACTTTCATGTTCTACATTTCATCAAATTCTGTGTTTTAAAGGGCCTTATTGGCTCTTTAAGCCGCAGCCCTGTCAATTTGTTAATTAGTCTAAGTTTTGATACCTAGCTGTGACACCCCACCCCGAGACCCACACTAACAAAGAGCATTACTAAGTAATACCGTTTGCTAGTGCAGAGAATAGGGCTAGTTAGGAGCGACCATCCGTGAGCTTTGTCTTAAACGAGTATCGAATACGTCGATTGGGTGATCCATTTTTTTTTCTCTCTCTCTCTTTTGTTATGTGGATCGACATACTCGATTCAGGTTTAACACAAAACTGCGGTGGCTAAGGATCATATTCAGAACAAATATAATAACATCACATATCAAAGATCATAGAATAGAAACTTACATATATATACAGAGTTAGCGGAAGTACAACATATGTCAACATGTGCTACATAGGTCGATGGTTCTTATAAACCATGTATATACAACAAGAGTTTGATAAAAAGAATAAACACGACGATGTCTAATTGAAACAAAAAGGTGACATCAAAACATACACCAACGGCAAGAGAGAAGAAACCACAACGAAAGTAAAGCAAGGAGGAGATCAACTGAATCAACTATCCTGAAACAACTTGGTCTTACCCGAGTATTATATAAATAATAAACGGGTCAGTCTAACTTAAACAAGATAGTTAGTGCATGGTAATCGAAGGTAATATACATAGGGATGATAATAATTCACCATGGAGATGAAGCTTCATGTTCTTAAATCTACATAAGGCATAAGAGCCAAGTCATGAAGCAACATAAGGCATTTGAGCGAAATCACCAAAACAACATAAGGCATAAGAGCCAAATCACCAAAACAACATAAGGCATATGAGCCAAATCACCAAAACAACATAAAATCTCAACATATTGAACTCTTTAAGGAGTTCAAAACAACAAAGATGTAATCACCATGTTTTAATCATCAAATAGCTCAAAGGCTATGTATATCTCCAACATCCAACATAATGGTGAAAACATTTGAAAATCATCAAATTCTAGAAATAAAAAATAATGAAATCTAGAAAACAACAACATAAGTGGATCCCAACAAATGGTGAGTCTAAGCTACGCCGCACGTGCATCAACAACATATGGCCGAAGCTTGCCAAGTACTATCAACAACAAATTTGGCGCCCAACAACATGACCCGAAGGTCCAACGTGACCCGAAGGCCCAACAAATGGCCCGAAAGCCCAACAAATGACCCAAAAGTCTAATACTGGCAATAACAACAGTCCCGAAGGCCCAAAATAAAGTGTCACCAACTTCCAAATAGTAACCCAATCAGTGACAACAGTGCGTCCCACACCACACGTTCTCACTTAACCATTTACCATAAGTTAGTTAACTCCACTCTCGTGTAACTTCAATTGAACAAGTCCGGAATTAACCGAATTATTAAACGCATGTGTCCCATACCACATGTTTTACCAAATAGTTTAAGTCTCTTCCTCGTTCGCTTGAAGAGTGAAAAAAACACAATTAAAACCGCACAAAAATCAGTAAGGTGAGTTATAAATTCATACTTCTAACTTAAATAAGCTTGCATGTCGATTATATGTTGCTTTCTTTGTTGTTTGCTTAAAAAATAATTCTGAGATTGAAATTGAATTTGGCCATATCTTTTACGTTCCTTATCCAAATTCGATGATTTTTGATGTTCTGGAAAGATTAGACTTTTTACTATATGTAATGACCTACCTTTTCGAACCTCAGAAGTCGACACTAATACATCCACGGTATTAACGTGCCGAACAACTAAGTGCTGGAAAGACAGATTGTTAGGGGAAAGAAAGGAGATAGAAGATAGAAGAACTAGGAACAAACATGGAATCTCACAACGCAACAGAATAATATATAATATAATCAAGTCTTTACAAAATCCTAGATCCTTTGTTTTTATACATATACATATCAGAGTTGGACAGATATACCACCTATCCTTACAACATCAGACAAACTACACATAGCACATACACAACGAAAGATATCCAAAATACGAGAGTACGTCCTGGGCCTCCAACTCGACTCCATAGCTCCAAAGCATCTAAAGCTAACTTGGCAAACATGCTCGGTCTGACCCGAGCATTGTAAGGAAATAATGCCCAGGTCAGTCTGGAATACCAGCGTGAGTAAACTTAAATCATAAAAAACTTCATTGATTTATTAACTTGAAAAATCCTTTGAAATCAAAGGTATCTCGTACGACCTCGCCGCACATAAGCACGGACAAGTTTTTACCTTACGATAACTATAGAATATCCAATGATATTATAATAATGTCTAAGGGTTTAAAATAAAATATAAAATAGCAGGAATGCTTGCATCCCACGTTCCAACATATTTGGTATACAACTAAAACCGTAAATCTCGTATTGGAGAATGGATTCCAACTAATGACTGGGCTACTGGGGTACCGCCCGTCATAGTACACCTCTAGAACAATGTACCGAGATCGTACCTAACGACCCCCGCCAACACAAGACCGGCCTACCCCTTGCTGGATAGTACCGAATATGTCATCACCCCGGTTGTTCCCAACCGTTTTACTGAGCTCATATGCCCAACTGAATCTAGAAATATGAATGATCATCTAGAAAGGCGATGATATACCCTAATGGGTGCGACCCACATAGCCCTGTTGCATCTCCCCTGTTTTAGTCATTCCCGGTTGATGAGGATTGAGGCTATGATTACCTTTCAAGAACATTTACACTTAGAATGCTCATTGCCCTCTAATGACAATGTGTTGATAGCATTCATCCATACAAGTCTGTCCTGGGTCTGAACGAAACCGAAGGCACTATTCCTACTACATCCATTTTGGAATCACCCTCAGGATTAGTAGCGATTAGCCCTTGCACTTCACCTCTCTATCTTTGATTCCATACTGTTCACGATGTCTTCAGTTCGCAACGCTTGAGTTGGATCAAAGTGGTTTTCAGATAACATATGCGATCTCGGTCTCTTCGGAACAACTTTCGATAATTTCCGGTAAACTCTGCCCCGGTTCTTTAAGAAATAAACAAACAAATGACAAGAGCGGAGTTCACCTCCTAACCGTTAGTGGACGGATTTCCTTATCATTTGTCCTAGAAGAATGAAACGTGTTTATACGTACAGTATAGCACCTTCGACGGTAACTGTACCATATAATACTCGTGTTTCTCCTAAATATTTCCAAAGTTACGTTTTGGGTCCAGTTTTGATAGTCAGTTATTTAACTATCAAATAAACAAACATCCAATCATGGTTTAATTTCCATATGGGATCCACTAAGCCTTTATTAATTCTCTTTAATTAATAAAACCACTCTATAAAAATCTGATCACAAGATTTTTTTTCAAAACACTATTCCCAAACCCTTATATTTCTTTTTATACTTGGGAAACATTTATATATTTACCTCGATGTTATAAGTATATTACCCAAAACATTACTTTCATGCCTTGAAACAAAATCATATACTTATCTTATCAGTATAAGTATATTTAAAAACTTTTCAAAGTTTTCTTCTTTCCAAATCCCATATTAAATAACCAAACATTTCTTCCAAAAAAACATTTCGATTATCCTTTATCAAAAATTCCCTTTTTAAAAGCTCATCTCATATTTCAGTCAACTTATAAATCTCAAAATAAAGTTATAACCCACTTTTATAAACCCTTAAGTTAAGTTATAAACCTCTTCCCAAATCTCTGAAATGATTTATAAACCTTTTTCCTATTTTTAAAACTCTTTATATAAACCTTTCTATACTCTTTTATAAATATCATTTACAAAACATCTTTTGTAAAACACCTTAATAACCCTTTCCGATAGTAAAACCCATTTCTATACACAAGTTATCATTTATAAATACCTTTATAAATTCGAAATGAGGCTTATCAGTCCCAATGATACTAATTTAACTTACCATTTAATTTCAATTCGATTCCCAAATCACATAACAATTATTTACATAAGCTACCATATATGTAAATACAGTTCATATCCAATCAGGGAATAACACGTCAATATAACTAATTGGCATATACAAGTCTAAATAACATAACAACAGGATGGTGATTTATCTTGCTAAATAGATGTCCATACAATTCAATCAATTTATAGCAGCACGAGGATTTATTCTGCTTAATACATGTCCACACAATCAAACCCATAATTAATATATATCAGAACGGGGATTTATTCTGCTAACACATGTCCAAACAACCAAACAAACAAACAAACAAACAAACAATTTATAGCACAACGGGGATTTATTCTGCTAACACATGTCCAAAAAACCCAACGATCTACATTATAACTCATTCACAGTTATATGGTTTCTTAATGGTATCAACACTTGAATCACTTGTATTCAAACCATCTTCGAAAAAGAAGCATCTTTAAACAATTTTACTTTTGACAACCAAAGGATTTAAAAAATTTGAACCCTTTTAAAAATAATTAATTATAAGTTAAAACCTTATTTAAATCATAATTAGTTTTAATCGAGTCTTAACTTAATTTAATTAAATAGTTAACAGTAATTAACTATTAATTAAACATAAATTAATCCTTTATTAATTATTAAATAATTAATTAAACCTTTATTAATAATTTAATATTAATTAATCTCAATCAATTAATTAATCCTTAATTAAACTTAAATAATAAATTAAACCTTTAATAAATAGTTTATTATAAATTAAACCTTAATTAATTTATAATTTAAAAATAATTAAACACTTGATTAATAATTAATTAATAATTAATCCTATATTTTGATAATAGTTAATTAAAATAAATCATATACTTAACTCATAATTAACTAACTTAACAATTAATTAAAATAAATCTTAATTTTAAAAGATAATTAATTAACAACCAACCTTTAATTAATAAAATTTAATAACCCTTGTTTAATCCTGAATTAATTATTAATTATCAAAACATAATTAATTAAAAATTTATTATTAAATTCTTAATTTACCTGTTAAAATATCATTATTTAGTTTATAAACCATTTACAAAACAATTTGAAGTATAAAAACCAAACTTTACGAAAATCGAATTTTTAAACGAACTGCATCCATAGCGACTATCGCTATGGATACCTGTAATTTCCAACTTGTTGCTTACTAACTCTTCCATTTGCTAATTTTCCTTACTAACTTACTATATCACTCCCAATTCCAAGCCAAAGATCACAATTTTATAACCAAAACACCACTTAAATCATCATTTCAAGGTTCTAATGCTAAACCACAAATTAGCATACACATATACATCTAAACCATAGTATAATCCAAATAATAACATCACAAATACAACCATATAAAAACCATATTTATATTTTTAAATTCTTTCCTAAAAAGTTGAGGAATTTACTCACTGAAGGCTATGCAAACTTTCGCTGACTTGAGTACGACCTAGCATTCATTCCTAAGCAAAAAGGCGGAGTCTTGAATCCTAAATGCACTAGGTAGGCTAAGCCATAGATGAACAAGGATTGGACATGTTTTGGTAATGTAGAGCGACTTCGGATAAACATCGATTTCTCAATAATAAACCCGAAAATAGGTCATTTTGAAAATACTATTAATTACTGTTTTTGGTTTAAGAATGTTTTTGATTTGAGAATGGTTTTTATTTGGAGGATGATTTTAAATGTGATTTTTGTAATTTTCTATGGCATTTATTTAGAAATGGTTTTTGAACTCCTCTATTTACTTAAACCCTTTTTGTTAGTTTATTCTAATTTATATGGAAATTTTTAAAAGTATTTCGGGAAGTATTTATTTTATAGAAAAATTAATACAATAATGGATGTTTATTATAAAGAAAAAGGAAAAAGGCGGTTTATCTTTTATGATGAAGTGATTCTGTTTTAAAAGAAGATAGAAATATTTTAAATAAATATTGGTGAAACGTTTTATAAAAAATGTAAGATGGAAAGATAGATTTATAAATGGTATATTATAAATCAAAGAATAGATTTATAAAGGATATTTTAAAAAGGGAAATGATATCATTTTAATAAATTGGAATAATAAATCACATTTGTGAATTTATAATGATACATGAAATGATCGTTTTATGGAAAGTATTTATCCCTTTCTCGAAATCAAAGATTGGTGATAAGTATATGAGATTTAAAATCAGGAGATTTATAAGCGGAGTTTTATAATTAGAAAAGTGATTTATAAAAGAAGTTTTGTAAATATAATAGAGATTTATAATATAGAATTTAATAAAAGGAAATGAGATTTGATTTCTATAAATGATCATTTTAAATTATGGTGGTATTGAAAGTATTCTTTTCATATGTAACACCAAATTCCGAGGTAGGGAAACTCGTCTCTATCTTTGAGAGTTTAAGAATGTACGTCGAGGTAAGGATAGTTAGCTCGTCTGACTATATTGTTAATCTAGGGATAATACAAGTTTGAAATTGGAAAGTGGTGGTAAGTATATAGTTATCCATTCACTATATTGTTGATTATTGGTTCATAGAGATCGGGATCGAATAAGCATGAATTATACGAAAACCACTTCGAATCGGCATAAGCGCTCGAATTGGATACATCTTGAAGATGATGGAAATCGAAGACAAAGTTCTTTGAAGTGCAAGAGCTACTTTCTAATAATCTTGAGAGCGATTCCAAAAGGAATGTATTAAAAGTAGTGCCTTCAGTTTGTTTATATCCTGAACAACTTGTACGAATGAATGCTGGCATTACATTGTTGCTTAGAGAGTAGTGTTGGCATTCCAAGTGGGATTTGCTAAAAGGTAAAACGTAGCCTCAAACCTCACACCTGGTAATGAATAAAACAAGGGATATGCCGCAAGGCTATGGGTTCGCTACCATTAGAGTATGATCATCACTTGTATCTAGATCGATATTCATCCATGGATTTTGTATGCTTGTGGCTACGAAAATAGTTTGTCAAATTGGCAGTCGGGATGATGATCATATTCGGTACTATCCAGTAGAGAGGTAGGCCGGTCATGCCACGCAGTGTTGCAAGTTTTGTAACCTCGGTATATTTTATCAAGAGGCGTACTATGACGGGCGGTACACTAGTAGCTTTGTCATTAATGGAATCCTTTTTCCAATACGTGCCTTTACGGACTTAATTGAATACAATATGCTATTGAATGTAATTAACATAACCATTCCGGCTATGTTAACTATTTATTTTAAACCTCAAATATTATTATAATATCATTGGATTTTCTAATAAAAATGGTCTGGTTATCGTAAGATAAAAACCTGTTTGTGTTTATATGCAGTGTGGTCTTATGAGATATTTTTATTTTGAAAGGTTTTATAGCATTAAAAATTCATATCATTTGAATTTCTCATGTTGGTTTACCAAACTGATCCGGGCGTTATTTCTTATAATGATCGGGTTTTCTTATAATGCCCGGGTCAGCCTGGGCGTATTTCCAGATTTAGCTTGATGCTTTGGTGCTTCAGGAAATGAGATGGATGCCTCCAAGACCTATTTATGTATTTTGTTTCTGCTACATTTCCTGTATTGTATTGTATTTATCAGTGTTTGTGAGGATAGGCTATTATAACTGTCTAGGCTGATGATAGGTTAGTTTAATTTTCATTTGTAAATATTATTTGTATACAATATATTACTCGTCACAATGTGAGATTTTGTTCTGTCTTTTCTTTTCTTTCACCCCCAACAATTTGTCTTTCTGGCATTCGGATGCTTGCTATGTGAATACTATGAATGTATTAGTGTCGACTTTTGAAGTCGTAAATGGCGGTCATTACAGTTGGTATCAGAGCTTGGGTTGAGCGAACACCTAGGCCTTGGTGGGGTAGACACATTATAGATAGGGCTTGTAAAACCCTAGAATGAGTTGAGTGTATTATATATGAGAGTGCATATTTATTAGTACTATATAAAAAAAATATTGTGTTGATTGATCTGTTGAATAGTTTATGAATTCTGGTTCATACAGAAGATACAACTGTATCGATAGGGGTTTCTAAAAACTTAAATCAGACAAACCAACACGGTATTGTTTTTGAAATTGGTAAATGAAATAATTTTACCTAAGATTATATTCTATATATAAAAGAATAATTTTCAAAAAATCGATATAGTTATTTATGATGTGTTTGTTTGTTAGAAAATGATAATATTCAATTATTATCATTTATTGTTTGATTAGTCATACTCGTCCAGTTTAGGAGAGTTGGGTATTGTTTGTTAGTTGCTATGCTCAAATAATTTATGAACATTTATTATTTTGATTGAATTAAATACAAACACCTTGTGAATTAAGTTTCATAGTTTGACTATAAGGTATTCAATAGTAATGTTGTTATAAAGTTTATTTCATAACAATAAGGAATGATTTTATATAAATATTATTTTATAAATTAGGTTTATAAAATATGTTTTAGAATAAAGAGAATTCTGAGAATTTAAATCTCAGTGTCTTTGAAAAAGATTTCAAATGATTTTTGATAAAAGTAATAATAGTGTTACTTGATTTATAAGTATAAATATTTCAAGGAGAATTTTGAGTAAGATACATTTTCTTTGGATAGTTCGGGGAAAACGTCTCGATTTGTTTTGTGATGATCTGAAAATT
Organism: Allium fistulosum; assembly: GCA_030737815.1. NCBI lineage: Eukaryota > Viridiplantae > Streptophyta > Magnoliopsida > Asparagales > Amaryllidaceae > Allium > Allium fistulosum. Next base: position 1,242,975,684 of record CM060902.1, on the reverse strand, counting down.
TTTCTAAGCGATGGTCGGATGTTTGCTTAGGCTAACATTGTAGTGCACTTAGTAAATTATTTTCTTTACCATTGTATGATCGAAACGAGTTCAAATCCGAACGAACCTAAAGTAGGTTTTAGTAAATAAAGTGCTAAAACTATTTTATATATAGAAATATATAGTATTGTTTTGAAAAGGGGATTTGCAAAGATGGGAAGGTATTTTTATGTTAACTAGTTCGAGCAGCTCGAAAGTAACTAAAAATGGACGGGAGATGGGTTCGGATGGTAAATACTTCTCTTAAGTATTACCCTTCTTAGTAAGAGGATGTATGATACTAGTTGGTAGCACCCAGTTCCTTAGTATCATTTTGGGGTTAGTCGATCTATATGTATATTTTCGATCGATTAAAGTATGCATAATTATTTCAAATAATTTGAAATAAAACTGAGTATTTAGTTCTTGAATGTCCTTTAAAGAGATCCGATAAAAAGTAGATAGTTTGCATTACTCTTGGATAATGATGAATAATTTAACACAAGTTTTTAAATGGGTTGAATTTAATAGGAAGGTTTTAATCAAATTTGTTTTGTTAAAACCGTGTCTTTTGTTTTAACATCGAAGTTGTGTAAACTATTTGATGTTATTAGGCCGATTAATAAACATTTTTTACCTTGGATGTGTCTAAAGAAAAGTAGAATCTAGGATTGAGTTGGATACCAGTGTCCTATTCTTATTAGCCACTTACTAGACCGAATGGTTAAAGAGGTCACAGAGGTCGATTCAGTTTAAGACCCAGATTATTTATTTAGGCCTGCATTTGAATTTAAGGAAAAAGATTAAATCAGGTAGTTGTATATACTCTTAGTATATAGTAGGGTATTATACAAGTTTAAAACTTAAGTTATGTTTTTCTAAATATTTTCATAAATAATTTTGGGAAGTAAAAAGAATTGAGGTAGTTAAGAAATCAATGGGATAAATACGTAAGTTATACGTAGATCATTTTATTTCTATAACTGTTCTTGATCCAGATTCAAGTACATGATTTCGAGGTGATTTACACTGATCCGAATAAGGATTTTTCGCTCGATTCATGACAGCGAACACTCGATACAGATTTTTGATACGATTTTGAAGTTTTCTATCATACTATATGGCTGCGTAAGGAGAACAAAGGTTTCTAATCAAGTAACATGATCGGAGTCCGCACTAAGGAAGTTGAGTGGGCGATACTAGTTCGGAGGAGAAGTTTATGTGATCAAGCAAGTATTCAAATTTGATATTGTGTACGGATGACATATGTACATCGTACATGCTTTAATGTAGTTTTATGCTTCTTACATTAGAAATGCAAGTTATGCAGTTTGATATGGCATGTTCATGTGAGATGATTGCTATATATGATTTAGTAGGCTTAGATTCATGATATGATGAATGAGTTGTTATATTATTTCATTTATCGTGTTTAACTCTCTTTTGGGCTGTGTAAGTGAAATTCAAGTACATGAAAGCAAAGGCTTGCTATTTGCTTTTGGTTTGATAAGTAGAGTTAGCTTGCTTGTAAGTTGGTACGTGTTTATGCTTAATGGGTGTGTATGCTATGTGACATACACACTCTATATGGTATATCATACGTATATACTGTTGTTGTGTTGGCCCCAAATATGGAGGTCCAAATTATGGGCTTATATTGACGTTGTGATTTATTCGGACCTAGCCGCGCAAAGGAGGTACTGCTGAAATTTTCTATAACAAAGAAAATTTATAAGTCTAAGGGTAAGAAGACATTTTCTTCCTTTGGGAATTTCAAGGACGAAATTCTTTTAAGCGTGGAAAGGTGTACGACCAACAATTTTATCGATTTAATTTTAAATATTCAATTAGTGGTTGTCAATAACCAAATAACCCTCTTTTAAATAATAACCAATAATAAGAAATTTGTTTTCGAAATTTATTTACAAAAATAAATAGTTTGTGTTGATAATATTTTTCTTCTTACAACACTCAAACTGATGATGAAGTAATCATCGTACTAAATACCTCAATGGTTTTGAATCAGCAAAATTAAGTGGTATTAAAATTTTTGTTAAGTAGTAATTGTGTCACTAGATGCTTACACAATTAGGTAGTTGTGTTCTACTCTTTGTTAAAATGTCAAGTAGAAATAACAAAAAATTCAAATAAAGATAGGACAAAATCTAACACTGAAGTCTAGGCGAAATAAGTAAAAATGCAGAAAAGTAAAAGACGTAGAGAATTTACGTGGTTCGGACATTCAGGAATTCTACCTCAATGGGAAAATATTCTTTTTACTTTATCTTTCTTGGTACAGATTTCATTGGCAAAGAGTACAATGCTTTTTCCTTTTTAACCTTAAAAATCCAAAATCAAGAAAAGTCCATTCCTTGCTACAGTGCTTTTTCTATTTATAGTATAGAGGTGTACGTGGATCGCTATCATCTTTCTTCCTTCGTATTGTCTCCGCCTTTGGATAATGGTATGTGTCATCCATCCACCTTGTCTATTTGATGCATGTGGATCGTTGGGGTGTCTTTGGCGGGAAACTCCGATTTGAGTGGTTAAATTTTTGGTTTTGGCGGAAGACCTGAAATTAAAGCGGGAATGCTTGAATTTGGGGCAGGAGGTTCCAAATTTTAGTGGGCTCTGAATTCCTGCTCTTCGAAATGGTGAATGACCCTACATTTCTTATTTTTATGGCTGTGAGTATGGCAAGTCGATGCGCCGCTTTTATTACTTCTGCCCCAAAGGATGGTTGTTACTTTGTTCTGTCTTGAACCTTGACGATGTTGACCAGGCTCGTTGGGGTGATCAGATCTCCATTTGTGAAGGGAATTGCTTTATGTGATTCTACGTTGAGCTGCTTTGAGCAACGGATTACGCGGGTTATTGATGAGGGAAACTTATATCTTTGTTCTCTACTTGTAAGTGTGGATCTGCATTGGAGCGTTGTTTGAGTGGCCTTGTGTGTAGCCTTTTGGAATGCTTTTCGATTTCGTGCAGTATTTGCGTACGTATCCCTCAGCATGCACAGTGCAGATCTGCTCTTGAAGATGTTAGCAAAGTATGAGTTTTGAGGATTTTGATAGTGCGGTTCAATTGTCCATGTATTTTGGTTTGTGCTCTGCTCTTTGATTGGGATGTGTTGTACTTTGACATCTCCAAAGTAGCTCCTAACGTTGCTGCGCGGTATCTACACCTTGCTTTGGTCCTATTTATTATAACTGTGGATTATTTCCCACTTCCTACGATTATGTCAAATTTTTGGTTTAGTATCATAATATAATATTGAAATTATGGGATGGGCGCAGATCTGATATCTCCGTGGCCTATCTTATAAGAACGGTATTCTTACCCATATCGACTTCTTGATTTTTGACTGTGGTACTATTAGTTGGGTCAAGTGTCACGACTGTAGCCAAGCGGCTGTCAAACTTTGTAGTCAGTCTTTTAATGCGAGGGCATCTCATTTTGATCTTGGTGCTTATGTCATACTGCCCTCAACAAGTGTTGGAAAATATGGGTATAGCACTTGCCCCCAAGTCTGTGGAAATCATAGATCAACGTATACTTTTCTTCATTGGCCTTCGCACCCCGTCATTTCCGCTTACTCTATCCCTTTTTTTGTGAAGTGCGTGCAGATGACTAGAACATACAATCGTGCGCAGACCTTTAGTAAGTATGGGTGGATACTTAAGTAAATCTTAGTTTCTGGTGTTTACCTGGCAAGCTTTAACCAGTTTCTAGAGTCATACTTGTTCTGTAAGTTGCAGTACGTTCCATGTGTGGTTTTTCCTTGGCATTTTTTCTGGATCAACTCCTTGTGCAGTTCACGAATGCTGAACTAAGCTTTTGACATGCATATTCTATTGCATGCGGGGCATGACCTACCCCTTGTTCAGAGATAGGTTCACGTTCATGCACTAGGCATGGTCTACCCCGCTACTTAGGGCCCGACTATATCGACTATGAAGTCAGCTTGCGTGTTTACAACCTTTTCAAATCATGTGCATGGTTTTTATAACTGGTTCAAGTTGTCTAATATCCTTACATATATGGTGGTTATGTTAACAATATCAACATAAAGGGGTTTTTATATTGGTTCAGGCCGTCCAATATCCCTACGACCAGTTTGGCTGAAAAAGCCAGACTCGTTTTATGCAGCTTTATTTTGATAGCTGGTTCAGGCCATCCAATATCCTTACGTCCAATGCTACTATGCTAACTAAATTAGCATAGAAAGGTTTTATATGCTGGTTCGGATCGTCTAATATCCCTACGTCCAGTTGCTATGTCAAAGAGATTAACACATAGAGATTCTTATATTGGTTCGGGCCATCTAATATCCTAACGACTAGTTGCTATGTCAACGATTAACATAGAGAGATTTTTATACTGATTCGGACCGTCTAATATTCCAACGTCTAGTTCATTGTATTATTACTTTTCAAAACAATTACAATGTTTATTACATCAACAATGTACATCATACAAAATAAGGCCTGAGGTGCTTTGAGTTCCATTTTCTTAAAACTAGGTTGCCATCGGGCTTTGATAGTCGATACGCTCCATTTTCCAAAGCTTATGCTATGACTAACAGGCCTTCTTAGTTCGGGCTCAATGGTCAATCTGTTAGGTCTTTTCTGTTGGCCATTACCCTTCGCAATACAATATCCCTCTTGCAGAAGTTTCTATCTCTCTCTCTTTGTGCCTAACGTTGAAGTTCTTTGTCATCCTTTCCCAATATGCAACAGATACCACTTCCACCTCATCCCTCCTTTCCTAAATGAGATCTAGGGAAATTCCTTCAACCTGTTGTTTTTCTCTACAGTGTACGATATTCTTCTATGTGATGGGACTTCTACTTCGACAGGGAGCATGGCTTCATATTCATAGGTTAGTGAAAAAGGAATATGGCTCTTTGGGATCTACTTGAGTTCAGTATGCCCATAATACCAGAGATAGCTCTTCTGTCCACTTTCCCTTGGCTTTATGTAGTCTTTTCTTAAGTAACCTTTCTATGGTTTTATTGGCGGCTTCTACCTGTCCATTCGCTTGTGGGTATGAGGTGAAGGAAAAACTCTTAATTATGCCATTCTTCTCATAAAGCTCTGCAAACTCCTTACATTCGAACTGGGTGTCGTTGTCAGAAATTATCCTATGGGGGGTTCCAAACCTGGTGATTATGATTCTTACCACAAAAGTGACAATCTTCTTTGCAGTGATCACGGCTAAGGTTTCTGTTTCTTATCACTTGGTAAAGTAGTATGTTTCTACTATGGCGTAATTTGCCCCTCCCTTTGACATAGAAAGTGGACCTATCAAATCTATGCCTCATATACCAAATGTCCATGGACTGGTAAGCGGAATGAGTTCGTGTGATGGCTTTCTAGGGATACTAACGAATCGTTGACATCTGCCACATCTTCTTACAAATTCCCCTACATCCTAAAGCACTATCGGCTAGTAATAACCGTGCCTTAAAATTTTCTCTACTAACTTGGCCCCTCTTGAGTGATCCCCGCATTGGCCCTCATGTACTTATCTCATGACTTGTACCTCGTCTTCTTTGGAAATGCACCTAAGATAAGGGATTGAGTGCCCTCTCTTGTATAATGTGCCATCAAAGAAGGAGTTATACGGAGCTTGGTATCTTATTTTTCAAGCTTCATTTCTATTTTTGGGTAGAGTCCCACTTAGTAGGAGTTGTTTGATAGGAGTCATCCAATCGTCTTCCTCAATTTGCTAAAGTATGGGTTCGAATGGGAACTGCTCCCGATTTCCTGTTGTTTCTTGTGCTTGTGCCCCTTGAATTACTGCCCGTTGGGCTTGAGTTAAGACTAATACTTGATTTAATTCTATTATACTCGGCTCTTCCTGATGCCCTATTGGTACCGCCTTCATTTCATTTGCCGCTTTCGTGCTCGCAAGTTTGGCTAATGAGTCGATAGATGAGTTGTTTTCATGTGGGATTTGTTCTATGCTAAACTGTTCGAACTGCTCTAGTAATTTCTTAGAAAGTTCCACATATTTGGCCAAAGTTGGTTCCTTTGCTTGGTAATTTCCCTGCACCTGGTTCATAACTAATTAAGAATCATTGTGAATTTTAATATGGTCTACCTTCATTACTTGGGCTATTCTCAGGCCTACGAGGAGAGCTTCGTATACTGCCACGTTGTTGGTTGCTTTGAAACCAAGCAGCACTTCTCCATATAAATTTTGCTTGTCTGAAGTGGTCATTACATACCTAATTCTTGCCCCCTACTCATTCGATGCTCCATTCATGAAAAGTTGCCAGAACTGAGAGGTTGAGGCTTCTTCCTTTGGTTGAGGTTCGGCTAACAACGTACATTATGCAATGAAGTCTTCTAGTGCTTGACCTTTGATTGCCTTTCAAGGACAATAAGCGATGTTGCATTGGCTGAGCTCCATCTCCCATTATAGTATGCGGCTTGATGTTTCTGGCTTCTGCAATATCCGCCTTTAGGATTTGTCTACGAGGACTTCGATGGGATGTGCTTGAAAATAGGGCCGCAACTTCCTTACTGTAAGGAGCAGCTTGTAAGCAAGCTTTTCAATAACCGAGTAGTTTAGCTCCGCTTCCGATATCCGCTTTCTTGTGAAGTATATGGGCCTTTGGATCCCTTCATCTTCTGGTATTGCTGCAGAACCAATAATTTAATTAGTTATAGCTAAATAAACGTACAAGTCCTCACCTATTACCAGTTTAGATAGTATGGGAGTGTTGACTAGATGATCCTTCAGGTTCTGGAATGAAGCTTTGCATTCCTCCATCCATTCGAATTTTTCCCTTTCTTTACTTGGTTGAAGAATGGGATGCACTTGTCTGCTGCCTTTGAAATGAATCTACTCAATGCTGCCATTCTTCCATTTAAGCTTATTAGATCCTTCGGCCTTTCTGGGATCCCCATTTTCCTTATGGTTTCTATTTTTTTAGGATTCGCTTCTATGCCTCTTGCACTTACTATGTATGCCAAGAACTTCCCTGATTGAATAGCGAACGTACATTTTAGAAGGTTCAGCTTCATATTGTACCGTCGTAGGACTTCAAACGTTTGCTCTAGGTCCTGAACGTGACTCGATGCTACCTTTGACCTGACCAACATATCATCTACATACACTTCGACATTCTTTTCGATCTGCTTTCTGAACATCATATTAACCAACTTTTGGTAGGTTGCTCCAGCGTTTCTGAGTCCAAATGGCATGATCTTGTAGCAGTGCAATCCTTTTTCCATTATGAAGTTGGTATGCTCTTAGTCTGGTTCAAACATAGCTATCTGATTGTATCCTAAATATGCGTCAATGAATGAGAGCAGTTCAAGTCCACTGGTTGCATCTACTAATTGATTAATTTTAGGTAAGGGGAAACTATCCTTTGGGCAGGCCTTGTAGAGATTGGTATAATCAATGCAGGTTCTTCATTTTCCATTGGGTTAATTTACTGGCCTTGTTGGGTTTACTGATCCATTTTGGGTAATATAGCTCTCCGATGAACCCATTTTCCTTCAACTTTTTGACTTCTTCATATAGGGAATTGTATCTTTCTTGATCTAAGGTTCTGTGCTTTTGTCTGACTGGATGTGCATCAGGATCGACGTTTAGGGCATGAGAAATAATGGCTGGGTCTATCCCTACCATGTCTAAATGAGTCCAGGCAAATACATCTGCCGATCTCTTCAGGAAGTCTATCAGCTCATCTTGGGCTTTTGCACTAATGTTATTTCCTATCTTGAGTACCTTTGTGAGGCCCACTAGATCTATTTATATGTCTTTAAGAGGATTTACTAGTTCTATCTCTTTCTTTGATGCCCCTATTCTTGGGTCTATCTCACTTTCATTTCCTCTTCTAGTGGTGAGTTCATTGAGGATGCCTGTTTATGGGCTTCTTCAGAGAAGTACCCCGCGTAAACTGAATTATACTCATAAGTGCCGATAATATGCATATATGTTCTATTCTCTTTCTTTTCGGGTTTTGGTATCATAGAATGGTTTGCCTTAACATCAGTTTTTGTGCTTTGAACCCATTCAGTTCTTTGAATTGGCTTAGTTTCTTGTTTATTACTATTATCGCAAATGTCAGAAGAGACAGCAGAATAGTTTGGAATAATTTTTTTGCTAGTGTTAAGAGTTACATTGTATAGTTCCCTAGCTAAAAATTGTTCCCCTCTCACTGACCCTATCCGAGTAGGAGTACTGAATTTCATAAGCAGGTCTTTTTGAGATATAATTGCCCCCAAGTCAATTAGAGCAGATCTTCCTAAGAAGCATTGTATGGTGATGGTTGATCAATGATTAGGAAGCTTGTGTAGAACGACTTAGAAGACAACAGTATTATTGAAGCCATAGATCGGTTCAGGGCTGGGTTTCGGGATCTTTGATGTTAGTTTCGTTTGATCATATGCAGACTTGAAAATGACATTGTCGAGCTTACAGAATTGACAAAGACTTTCTACATGGTGCAGTTTGAGATCTGCACCGTAATAACAAGTCGGTCCTATTATGGGAATACCACTCCTGCTGCATCTGCTACTGTGAAACTATCTCATGAGCTAGCCTCTGTTTGACACGGGAAATCATCATTTGCTGTACCTTGCCCTCCTTCATATGTCTCTCTTGTGCTTCTTGTACTTTTTTGCATCCCTCAGCAAGCAATCATAATAAGGCAGGCGCAAGTATATATATTCATTCAGGAGTGTAATGCCCAACAAGAATGAGAATACCGGTAAGGCCCGGAGTTCCCGCTAAAGAAGTAGGGGATACGGTAGCCGCTCCATGGATCGAGGCTATGAGATTATAGGGGTTTCCTACTTGGTTTTCGTTTGGGTCCGGAGTGAGGTTTCCGCTTCTATTCTCGTTGTCGGGCTTCTAGAAGCTGCCCAGATACCCATTTTGGATTAGTCTTTATATCTCATTCTTTAAGTGCATGCAACTATCAGTGTGATGACTGTTGGCTCTGTTGAAATGGCAGTATGCTCCACCTTGATTTTGCTCTGCTTTCTTCCCTTTATTTAGTACGTTGTATGTGAGCTCAGCCTTGGTCAACTCGTATATCTCTCTAGGGGTATGGGTGAGGAGATTTTTGGTGGTGAGGTTCAATTCCTTTTATCACTTCGCGGGTGGGTGGTATCCTTCTGCCCCTAATTTCTTATCATAGCTCGGGGTGGAAGTTCTCTGAGGTTGGATTGTGGATCCAGTTTCATCCATTCTAATATAACCAGCTTCTCTTTTGTGGAAAGCCTTCATACTATGGCATGACTTTCTGCTATTTTTATCCCACAAAGTAGTTTCTTTTCTAGTCTAGGTATGCATTACCATTAGCAAATGCTTCTTCATTAGTCACCCCTATTCGGAGTGCCTCGGCTTTGAAGTGTTTAATGAAGTTGCGTAGGCTTTCATTTTCACACTGCTTTACACATGAAATGGTATTGACATCCAGGGAAGCTTCCCTCCTTGATTTAAATTGCCTTAGAAATCGACAGATAGTTGTCTTCAAGATCTGACCTCCCCAGGTCCGTATCTCCTGAACCATCAGGAGTCTGCACCGGCTAAGTACACAGGGAACAACTTACATCGAGTCATCCTTCCTACCTTCAGGATGTCCATATAATATTCAAAGGTACAGAGGTGGTTGTCGGGTTGGTAGTCCCATCGAACTTATCGATCGAAGGGGCTTTGAAGTGTTTAGGGAAATCTGCCTCGATTACAGTTTCGCTGAATTGGGAGGACCCTTCTTCCCTACCTATCTCCCTAGTACTTTATTCATAGATTTTAGCCAACTCCTCCACTCATGCTTTTAGCTGGTAAACTTCATCTTCCCTGGGGTCTAATTGGGATGAACCATCTTTGTCTAATGAGGTGGCATCATCTTCTTCGAGAATGGATTAAATTTGTTTTCTTTAGCCACAGAGGATTGATATTAGCTGTTTTTGTCTTGACTTATGAATTTTCTTGGATCTTGCCTTTTAGCTTGGTATTGGTTTTTAGACCAGCATCATCGTTCCCGTAATTGGGAGTGTCGTTATCATTCCCCTACTGAATAGTCAAGTGAATGAAAGCGGTAAGCTGTGGACCGAGGTGGAGATGAACTGTAGGTAACATGTTAGGCCATTGTTTTCTCTAACCCCTATATGTGTTGGTTTATTTGGTTTGTGAAGGATTGGAATGAGGTCAGAAGGGGGCTATAGGGGCTTTAGTAGGAGCTCCTGCTTCACTTTGGGCTTTTGAAGTTATAAGCGACTTGTAAGCAAGAGGTATATGTGAATCAGTGGGATTCATGGTATAAGGTCTAAATATGGGTAAAATCTTACTGGATGTAGGAAATGAGCGAAGGTTCGGGCCCCCCTTCTAGGACAAAAAATGTTGATAAGATTTTTCATCTTACAACACTCAAACTGATGATGAAGTAATTATTGTACTAATTACTTTAATGGTTTTGAATTAGCAAAATTAAGTAGTATTAGAATTGTCGTTAAGTAGTAATTAGGTCACTGGATGCTTACATAATTAGGTAGTTGCACTTTAACTGTTTGTTAAAATGTCAAGTCGAACTAGCAAAAAATTCAAATAAAGATAGGACAAAATCTAATAATAAAATCTAGGCCAAACAAATAAAAATGCAGAAACGTAAAAAACGCAGAGAATTTACGCGGTTCAGATATTTAGATATCCTACGTCCATAGAAAAATGTCCATTTCTTCTTATCTGTTTTGGTACAGATTTTAATGGTAGAGAGTACAATGCTTTTCCCTTTTTAACCTTAGAAATCACAAATGCGGAAAAGTTCACTTCTTGCTAAAGTGCTTTTTCCATTTATAGTATAGAGGTGCACGTAGATTGCCATCATCTTTCGTCTTATCTCCACCTTTGGATTATGCCATGTGTCATCCATCTGCATCGTCTATTTGATGCATTTGGATCTCTGGCGTGTCCTTGACGGAAAACTCTGATTTGAGCGGTTAAATTTTCTGTTTTGGTGGGAGATCTAAAATTTAAGCGGGAATGTTTGAATTTGAGGCCGGAGGTTCCAAATTTGAATGGGTTCTAAATTCCTACTCTTTGAAAGGATGAATGACCCTAGCATAGCTTTTTTGCGGGTATGAGTATGGCAATCCGCTATCCCTTTTCTTTTCAGGGTTAACTGCACCACTTTTATTACTTTTTCCCTAAAGGATGGCTCCTACTTCGTTCTATCCTGAACCTTGATGATGTTTACCAGGTTGGTTGGGATGATCGAGTTTCCATTTCTGAAGGGAATTACATTATGCAATTCTGCGTTGAGCTGCTCCGAGCGATGGACTATAAGGTTATTGATGAGGGAAACTTATATCTTTATTGTCCACCTATAAATGTGGATCTATGTTAGAGCGTTGTTTGAGTGGCCCTATATGCAACCCTTTAGAATGCTTTTTGACTCCATGAGGTACTTGCTTAGGTTACCCTCAACATGTAAGGTGTAGATCGCTCTTTAAGGTGTTAACATAGTATGAGTTCTGGGGATTTTGATAGTGCAATTCGATTGTCCATGTATTTTGGTTTATGCACAGCTCTTTGATTGGGATGCGTTGTACTTTGACATCTCAAAACCAGCTCCTAACGTTGCTGCATAGTATCTACGCCTTAATTTGGTCTTGTGTATTATAACCGTGGATTGTTTCCCGCTCCCTGTGACTATGTCAAAATTTGAGTTCAGTATCATAATATAATATTGAAATTAAGGGATGGGCGTAGATCTGAATGGCCTATCGTATGAGTGCAATATTCTTATCCGTTGCGACTTCTTCCTTTTTTATTGCAGTTCTTTTAGTTAGGTCAAGTGTTACGACTGCAGGCTAGCTGTCATAATTTTTAGTCAGTCTTTCATTGCGAGGGAATCTCGTTTTGATATTGGTGCTCACGTTATATTACACTCAACAGGATTTGCAAAATACATGTGTAACAGTTCGAATTAATATCGATAGTATGATCGAAAATCATTTTATCAATAAACGATCTCGAAACGCATGAAATTATCATTTCGAGGAACTATCTTAAAATTTGACGAAACCAGTGTCATTGGATCCGAAATAATGAGGTGATGTACGCCGACGAGTTTCCTAGCGATCGAACGTGCCGTGTGATCGTGCTAGCTCAAAATGCACAGCGAGTAAAAAGAGTAATTAATATAATAATATAATTTTATTATATAAAGAGCACCCCTTCACTCTTCTTTGTCACTTCTGTCCTACTCTTCTCTTTTACTTTTGTAGTAAAACCTTTTACAACTGCCTTCTTTCCCTAATTCTTTCGGGAGCTACGAGTGACTAAAATCAATATCGTCGGGTTCATTGGGTCCATATGGGTGGGGGCTTCAATTCTGTATTCTCGATGTTGGGTGCGGTTGTCATTAGTTATGTGCAGCATTGTGAGGCTGAACTTAGGGTTAGGGATTGACAGCGATTTAGGCGACGTTTGGCCAAGGCGATAGGTGCATTGTTCTTCTTGTGCGAAGTCAGGCATATGGTGGTAGTTTGGTGGGTGCGATTGTGATTAGAGGGGCGTGACTTTTACCTAGACATGAAGGTATGAGGGAGTCGTGATGCACAGAGGTTGATCGAGCTTTATGCTACTAGGTAGGTTGCGAAGAGGACTCGACATTGAGTTCGTTGGAAGCGAGAGAGAGTGATTTTGTGGACTATAGAGGTGAATTGGGTATGCATTCATGGAGGAGTGTGTGCGTGTACAAGGATACAGAAATGGGTAATAAGATGATTAAGATGGAAGAGGGATTAAGGTATTGATTTAAGTTAATTAAGTAAATTAATTAAATTATAAAATTCAAAATCTTATAAAATCCATAACTTGTGTATACGAGGTCCAAATCGAACGCGTTCTTTTGCTTGTGCTCATAGGAGTACTATTTATGCACTGAAGCTAATTTCTTTATGTTTGGGGCAAGTAGAATTTTGAACTAAGATCAAATGCCTTTCGATTTTAGATCGAAAGGGAACAGATAAGCATGGGCTAGAATTTTGATGAGTTAACTCATATTTGGATGAACACTATATGATATATGTGCTAATATAAATTATTGTTTGTGTGCTTGAATAATTTCTTTGTTGGTTTTGGTTGAATTCCCGCTTTGGAAAGCAGATGACATATGGAATGAAATACAGGGAACTCGAGAAATTTTATGGTGGGATCCTAAGGAATCCTCAACATTATTGATTTTAATTTTATTTATATGCTTATTGTATAAATTGTTGAATGCCAAAAGCTTGGTAGCTTAGCCTTATTGGACGTGACTATGATATGTCGCAAAGTTGAACTTTTTTATTGTAAATCAATGAAAGCACTTGTTGAGCACTATGGTATCTCTAGGCCTCATTATAGTATTTTAGAATTACTATTAATTACTATTTTTGATTTAAAAATGGTTTTGATTCAGATAATGTTTTTATTGTGACTTTTGGAATTTTTTATGGCATTTTATTTAGAAATGGTTTTTGAACTCTTCTATTTTACTCCAACCCTTTTTGTTAGTCTGTTCTAATTTATATGGAAACATTTTAAAGGTATTTTGAGAAATATATATTGTACAAAAAAGTTAATATAATAACAAATGTTTATTATAAAGAAAAGGGAAAAAAGGTTTATCTTTTATAATGAAGTGATTCTTTTTTAAAAGAAGATAAAAATATTTTGGAATAACTATTAGTGAAACGCTTTATATAAAATATTGTATAGAAAGATAGATTTATAAATGGTATTTTATAAATAAAAGAATAAATTAATAAATGGCATTTATAAATAAAAGAATAGATTTATAAATGATATTTTTAAAAGGAAAATGATATCATTTTGATAAATTGGAATAATAAATCACATTTGTGAACTTATAGTGATATATGAAATGATCATTTTATGGAAAGTATTTAGCCTTTCTTGAAATCGAAGATTGGTGATAAGTTAATGAGATTTAAAATCGAATGATTTATAAAAGAAGTTTAGAAATAGAAAGGTGATTTATAAAAGGGGTTTTGTAAATATAAAATAGATTTATAAAAAGGAATTTTATAAAAGGAAATGGGATTTGATTTCTATACATGATCATTTAAAATTATGGTGGTATGGAAAGTATTCTTTTCATACTTAACACCAAATTATAAGGTTGGGAAACTCGTCTTTATCTGTGAGAGTTTAAGAATGTACATCGAGGCAAGGATAGTATGCTAACTTATCCGACTACATTGTTAATCGGGGGATAGTACAAGTTTGAAATCAGAAAATGGTGGTAAGTATATTGGGTCTAATTTCCATACGATCCACTTACTTACACTAAAAGAATAGTGGTTTATGTTTATAGTAAATAATGTTTTTAAGTGACATTTTTTTGACCCATTTACGTATGCTTTAAGATATGAAATCTTTTATAATGTTTTGTGAATATACTTATACCATTGAAATAAGTATATGGATACATTTTCTAAGTACCGAGAGTGTAGTATTTTGTAAATTAACTTATACCGTTGAAATAAGTATATGGATACATTTTCTAAGTATTGAAAGTGTAGTATTTTGTGAATATACTTATACCAATGAGATAAGCATATGGATAGTTTTCCAAGCATTGAAAGAGTATAAATGAATAGTGAATGAGTAGTATACATATGTACGTCTTTGTAAAAGTATTTTGATACAAGTATTTGCAAAGTGGGTTTTAATTAATGAAAGGATCAATTAAAGAGGCTTAGTGGTTGCCTATGTGCTTAATCATGCTTGGTTAAAAACATGATCGGATTGTTTGCTTATTTGGTAGTTAAATAACCGACTATCAAATCTTGTGTGGTTTTGAAACTATCGATTGTTGATTCGGAGAGACTGAGATTGGATAAGCATGAGTTATCTAGAAACCACTTCAAATCGATATAAGCGTTCGAATTGAAGACATCTTGAAGATGATGGAAATCAAAGACGGACTTCTTTGAGGTGCAAGGGTTACTTGCCACTAATCCTGAGGGTGATTCCAACAAGGATGTAGTAGAAGTAATGTCTTTGGTTTGTTCATATCCTGAACAACGTGTATGGATAAATGCTGGCATTGCATTATAGCTTGGGGACAGTGTTAGCATTCCAAGTGGGTTTTGCTAAAAAGGTTAAACATATACTCAAGTCTCATACCCGGTAATGACTAAAACAGGGGATATGCCACAAGGCTATGTGGTTCGCTACCATTAGGGTATGATCGTCACTTGTATCTAGATCGATATTTGTTGATGGAATTTGTATGCTTGTGACCACAGAACGGTTTGTCAAGTTGGTAGATGGGGTGATGATCGTATTTCATACTATCCAGTAGAGGGGTAGCCCGATCTTGCCATGCAAAGATTGCAAGGTTTGTAACCTCGATACATTTTATTTAGAGGTGTATTGTGACAAACGGTACCCCAGTAGCTCTGTCATTGATGGAATCCAATACGTGCCCTTACAGACTTAGTTGTATGCTAAATATGCTGTTGAATGTACTTAATGTAACCGTTCCGACCACGTTAACTATTTATCTTAAACCCAAGACATTATTATAATATCAGTGGATTTTCCAATAAAAATAGTTTGGTTATCGTAAGGTAAAAACCCGTCCGTGTTTATGTGCGGCGTGGTCTTACGAGATACCTTAATTTTTGAAATGTTTTATAACATTAAAAATCCATATGATTTGAGTTTCTCACCTGGTTTACCAGACTGAGTCGGGCGTTATTTTCTTATACGGCTCAGTTCAGTCCGGGCATATTTCCAGATTTAGTTGGATGCTTTGGAGCTTCAGGAGATGAGCTAGATGCCACCAAGATCAATTCACGTATTTTATTTCCGTTGCATTTCTTGTATTGTATTGTAATTATCAACGTTTGTAAGGACAGGCTGTTATAACCGTCCAAGTTGATGATAGGTTAGTTTACTCTGATTGATGTATGTATATGACATCTTTCTTTTGTAAAGATCATTTGTATATTATTTATTACTCATGACGTTGTGACATTCTATTATGTGTTTACTTTTCTTTCACCTAACAATCTGTCTTTCCAGCACTCGGATGCTTGACACGTGAATACTGTGAATATATTAGTGTTGACTTTTGGGAGTTGAAAAGGCCGGTCGCTACATTTTCTAAGTTGTTGGTCAAATTTTGGTAGAGTTTGGAGAAATTTGAGTTAATTAGAGAAAGATTAGTGAAGAAGAAAGTGGATTAGTGCTAATCCACTTCCACCATTTTTGTGTTTATATTTCATTTGAAGCTTTTGTGAATTACGAGTGTTAACACAATCCAACACCCTCTCCATTACTCCCTTTGACTAGCCAAAAGATATACTTATGTGCCTTGCATGCTTTTACTTTACATCTCACTTTGTTTAGCGAAAGCACTACTTTACCCTCAAACACAAATATCTATCCAATACATCATGCATGACATCATCAATATTTTATTTTCCATAAATGGGAAAATATTTTTAGTTAATGATTTCCTAAGTGTTGTAGTGTATGTAAAATAAGTTTGAACTATTTTTGTTGAGTAAAAAGCTGTTTATCGATAAAACGATTTTCGGTCACATTATCGATATTTCTTCAAAATACTTATTAATGTAAACATTTTTCTAAAAAAAGTTTACCATCATTAGTTAGTACTTAAAAGAGGGATAACAAGGTTATTAAATCACTTTAATTATATTTTCTCCAAGATTCAAATATTTAATAATTCAGATATTTAAATAGGAAGTATTTGAAATTCCAGGTTGTTACATTCTCCCCCATTTAGAATATTTCGTCCTCGAAATTCCAACACAAGCTACAAAAGAAACAATCACACTCAATCCTTAACGGTATTATAATAATTAGTAAACATAGCTTACGGTTTTCCCAGGTTCGAAATCCTTCTCATCGTATAAGGACGATAAACAATCTACTAAGCGCACCTTACGCTCAACAGCCTTAGGTTGTTACTTAGTCGATTATTCATGTTACATCATAACTGTTAGTTCCTGAGATGATTGTTTTTATGACAACAATCTTAGGACTTGTTATAAAATATAAATACTAATATTCTTGTCTAGATATATATGTATATGCAGGATATATATATATATATATATATATATATATATATATATGCAGGTACTGAGAATGAAGACTGCACAATATAAAGATTCAAGACTGAGTATAGAGATTCAAGGTTGACGAATTCAAGATTGTAGAAATCAAGACTGAAGACTCATGGGTATCAAGATTATCAAGAGTTCAAGATAAGTAATAGAGTCTAGATTTATGTTAAAACTTCATAATAGCACTAAAATCTTTATTCGGATTTTAAATGTGGAATGGAATCCTCCTTCTCACTTTAATAGTGGGATGGAACCCACGACCTCTTTAGTGGGATGGAACCCTGGAATGGAATCCTCGAAATTTTCAAAATGATTTTTTTTTCAAAGCTATCTTTTTAATGTCATCTCTATCAATTTAAATATTTTAGCCTTAATTCAAAAACTATCTATAATCATATTAATTTCAAAATCATTTCTTGTTTTTTAAACTATCTCTTGATTTTAATATTTTAGCTTTAATATATTTTAAAGAAATCTATACTTAGTTTTTAATATTACTTTTATATTATAGATTATATATTTTAAGATTACTTTCTAAAACTCTTTTATAAGTTTAAACTATATTCAAAATGGTTTATAATGTTTAGAAATTATTTTGACAAGTTTTAGAATAGAAATCATTTTAAAGCAAAATCTATTTTCAAAAATAACATAGGCATGTCGACATCCCTCATCCCCTCATGTCGACATGGTAGCCGTAGAATTCAAATTTCAAATTTTCAAAAGAAGTGTCTATTCGTCATAACCTTTCGCGAATGGACATGACCGTTGTTCTCTTATAAATACCAGTTGTTTTCAACGAATTTCAAGTTAGTTTTTCTTCATTTCTTTACTCCTTCTTCTCCACTCAAATATTCTATTATATTTCAAATGCTTTAACAAAACTATGCCGAAATTCTAGGTGAATCAAACTCGATCATCTCTAGTTTGATTCTCTACCACTCTCTCTCTCTCAAAGATCTCAATGCTATTTAGAGTTATAGGATCATTTGTAATCAAAGAAGTGTATCGAGTCTTTCTCTATCAAAGTGTGATTGGAAATGGTGTGATTGTGGCCCGTAAATCAATTGGGTGTGATTGTAGCCCATAAATCAATTAGGTGATCTTGTAGCCTAGTTAAATCAAGAGAGTTTGCCCTAAACTCAGAGACAGGAAGGTGTATCTCGTGGCCTTGAAATCGAGGTTGTAATATCGACATTATATTTGAAAAGAAATTTGCACAAGAAATTGTGTGGGACTGGATGTAGGGTAACTCCGAACCAGTATAAAATTCCGGTGTGTTCTTTCCTTTACTGATTTTATTTGCTATTTGCATCCGAGTCTGATTCTATGATTGTTTCTATGTTTGCGAATTGCATCTGTTTGGATTTAATTTGACAAGATTTCAAAAAGATTCATAAAATTAATTAAACACTATTCACCCTCCCTCTAGTGTTAATTCTGCCTTAAGATCCGTAATCCGCATTTCCTACAATAACAATCGAGGATTCATCACCTAAACTCTGCATAAGCCAAGAAAACATAGTATACAATACTAAAGCCTATACGACATGCATGGATCATCCATATGCAGTATTGAATCTGATCACTTGCTCGATCATATAATTTCACTTCCAAACTAGTATAAATCACTTGACCACTCTACTGCAAACTTCGATCAAGTTCCTTGATTAGAAACTTATGTCATTCTTACATAGTCATATATTATGATTGAAAACTTTGAGATCATATCGAGAATCTATATCAAGTGTTCTTCATCAAGAATCGAATGAAAATTGTTGTTCGCATCAGTGTAAATCACCTAGAAATCGCCCGAATACTGGATCAAGAACAATCTTGCAAACAAAACATTCTACGCACAACTTACGTACTCTATCGTATTGGTTTCTTAACTATACCAATATTTTTTTAAATCACATTTATTTTCTAGATAGTATGTCATTCAATACCAAAATCATTTATGAATCATTTGATAAAACATAACTTCAACTTTATAAACATTTTATAACTTAAGTTCATATTCGTATAATACTCGACTACGTCCTAAGAGTATATACAGAACACAAAATTCATTTTACTTACCAAGGATGTTCAACAAATTTAAAATTTGTTTTAACTTACTACCTTCTCAATCCAAGAGTTACAAAAAATCAACTTTTATATTTTCACAAAAACACAGCTTCAAGTTCTATAACGATTCAGAAGTTTCTTATTTTCCAAAATAGCCGAAAATCCCGTTTCATTTTAACAAATGAAAACTGCTAAACAACGTATCATACCATGATGCACATACTATACTATCCTAATGTATAGGATACATGTGTCCATAAAATAACTTAACAAATTTTCACTTATTTATTAAACACACTTTACTACAAAGAGAAAACAAGAAAAGATTTCACAATTATTTGGGTTATGCCACTACCACTTGGGCGCCCTACATAGCACAACAAATCTTTTCTATATAGAAATCTTAATTCAAAACCATTATTAAACTACTCTATATTTTACCTCAAATTTCCTTAAGGAAAACTTTAGAACTAAACTCCGCATTTTATATCAAATCATTTTGAAATAATAATATATACACATATCTTTTGTATATCAAATCATTCTTTCGGGATTAAATCAAAATCCATTTTACCAAAACAACCTGTAGCAAACTACTATGGGGGCATCCCCTACTAAGAAACCTGAAAATGAACGTCGATGATGCTGCAGTCATCACTAGAATTATTTTCAGACGATAGAAGCGAGCTCAATACATCCAAATCATACTTTTGGAACTTAACCAAAATCATTTCCAAAGCGATATCAAATACTTCATAAATATTACTAAGTACCATAATCTCAATTTCATAAACCAGTTTTCCAGATATTTACTTCCAAATAATACTACTATCATTTTTCCAAAATCATGAAAACCATTTTCAAAGACACCGGGATTTAAGTTCTCAAAATATCAGTTTAATCCTTTTCGTTTATAAACAATATTTCATAAACCATACTTATATAAAATCACTTTCTTATAAAAATCGTTTCACAAATGTTTATTCACAAAATATCTTATCTTTCCTTCAGATTATAGTAAATATCTTTTACTAAATTTCACTTTTAACCCAACATTATCATTGAATGCCATATAGTCAAACTGTGAAACTTAATTCATAAGGTGTTCATTTCAATGCATACATAATACTATCTACCCAACCCATGTAGTGAAAAGGTAAAACTTCTCATAAACTGATCGAGCATATATCATCATTCAACAAACAATAGTCAATGCTCATAAATTGGTTGAGCGTAACTAATCGATCAACACACGATAACAGCGCTCATTAACTAGCTGAGAAATATTAAGGTAATAATTCTACAAATGATAATAATGCTCATAAACTAGAAGAGCATGTCAAATCATTCTACAAAGGATGATAATGCTCATAAACTTGCCGAGCATGGCTAAACTAATTGATGAAGGGCAACGAATGAACATCATTAATTCCTACATTGATTGAATTACACTTTTACAATCCTTACTTATATCAGTTACCTTATAAAAGATCTTTATTTTTCATTATTGGAATTACCTTTAAGGTATACGTTTATAACAATTGCAAATACACTCTCATATGTATAATACACACAACTCATGCTAGGGCATTCCATTACCCTATCTTTAATGAGTCATACCTAACCAAAACCAAGTTTCTCGCTTAAGCTTATGCTTTTATACCAGAGGTAACAGCTTGCCTTTTTTATCCCCAAATGTTGAGACTAATACATCCACGATATTCACATGTCAAGCACTCAGTGTCGGAAAGATGAATTATCTGGATAAAATAAAAGAAAATAGAACAAGAAAGAAGTGAACACAATAGCAGAATCTCACAGCGGAATAATAAAATATAATATTAAAAGATAGTATAAACTGTCACTCTAAGATACATGGCATTTCTGAATTACAATTTTAAATACTATCATCATCCTGGACAGTTATAACAACATGTCCTCACAAATGCTGATATATATAGTAGTAATGTAGTGGAAATAAGAACACCACGATAGGTGAAACATCAGCTCGTCTCCTTGGGCTCCAAAAAATATTAATTTAAATCTGCCTTTCCAAGATTACTCGAAAGAGCACCAATGGAAAGAAGGGAAATTAAAACCACGAGTCAGACATAAGTCTATTATAAGAAACTCAAGAAATATACGACCGCATATAACAGTACTTTTGAGACCGCAAGGAATGTCGCTAATGGTTATCCCTCAAAAGAACCACAAATCTAATAACTACATATAGTGGTATAATAGATAATGTCTAGGATGTAGAATATAAATTATAAAATAGCTGTGATGCTTATGTTGATCACACCACAACAGTATTGATGTAATCAAAACATCTAAGACGCGTTTGCATATGGATTTTCCACAAAACGCCTCTAATAAACTGAAGCGGATCTCCATGACAAGGATAAGAAATTACCTTTCGAGCATCATATGTATATCTCTATATAGAATATACCATAAGGTAAACATAACTAGCCCAATGCCCGAGAACTTTCGTAAACCACGTGGAACATGTATCAACAACTCCCGCATGCAACATATCGATAAGCATACTCTAAATATGGAGTCTGTATACCCTCATGGGTTAGCTAAACCCGAGATTATGCATCATACTCTGTCTTTAGTCATATAATGATGGTGAAGTCACATTCAACATCTAAACACACGAGTCTTCATCATTCGAACAGATCATGAATCCCCAAATGGATTCCAACATCTTAAACAGATCTCGAATCTCCACATAGATTCCTACATAAGTCCTCCAACGAATGCTAATGCTGACATCTCTTTTGGACTTAACCTTAAGATAGACAGTTCAACTCTATAGAATTCCACTTCATAATCGCTTCCAAAACATAGAACCTGTATATCTGTTTTGAAATTATATTCGGTAAGTAAAACACTCACCGATCCTAGACTCTTTAGAACTAAATCAATGAATTTTCGGTTAACTCAATTTCGATTCTTTCAGAAGTAAGCAAACAATATATAAAGATGAGTCCTCTTCATAGGATCTCATATAAGTTCTTAAAGCTAGAGACACTTCATACAAATGCTCCTCCTCGGGGGTTCTCAAATCGTATGAAACCGTGAAGCTTTTAGATACTTCCTAAGTTAATTTGGTCAAGTTCGATAGTTGACTAATGGACTATCAAGTTCAAAATAGACGATCGTATATGGAAACCAAGTCTTATATACTTATCACATTTTCGGTCTTTTTAACTTATACTATCCCTCGATCAAGAGTGAAGCCAGGTAAGTTAGAGCACGGGTTGCATCAAAGGCTTGCCTACACACTTCAACTTACACTATTTGTCAGCTCTTAGTGCTATGTACATGACTAAATACTTTCCGTAAATAAACAAAGCACTATCAAGCCATACAAAGCACAATTAAGTCACATAAGCGACTTCCAATCCCCTTTTTTTAATTAATATTTTTATTAATTAAGCCCTTTTTATTAGTAAAATTTCTTTTATCTAATAAAACTCTTTGTATCGATTTCTACTATTTATTTGTACTCTTTCAATACTTCAAAAAGTATTCATATACTTATCTCAAATGGTTAAAGTATATTCATAAATTTTTAACAAGTTTTCTTACTTTAAACCTTTCTATTTTTTATCCTTTTTCAAAAGATTCCATACTTGTTATTACTTTCAAATATCCATCTTAAGGTTCTAAGTACATTCACAAATCTATTCAAAAAGGTTTAAGACTAATGTTACTTAAAAGTTATCACTAAAAATCCAAAACCATTTCACTTATGCTTATCTTTAAAACATTCTTTCTTATATTTATTTATGTCCATAAGTATAATCAAAAAGGGCTAAAGACGAATGTTATTAACACATTTTCACAACAAACCTAAAACCATTTATACTCAACATTATCTTTAAACATTCATTTTAGAGATTTAAGTATATCTACACTTATTAAACAAGGCAATATACTTTTAATTAACTTCTCAGAACCATTTATTATAACATCAGTGGTATAATCCAAAACTTCTTTTATTCCTTTATACATTACTTAACTTATTTTTTCCAAACTTATATAGATAATATTACTTTAAAAATACTTATAAATATGTTTTAAATATTTATGTAAAATATTACTTGAAAATAACTAATTTATAATTTCACTAAAAACAATTTAAAAGCATTTTTTATATTTTAAAACCCTTTAACTAAAAATTACATAAATAATTATCAAAAATATATTGAAACTTCAAACCAACTTTAAAATAGTGAAAAATATGTTAATAAACATCTCTAAAAAGATTAGGAAAAATACCAAATCATTGATATAAAAAATTTCGATTAACGATGTTCATATTAATTATCAAACGATTTTTCATGTTAATTATTTTCCATATTACAATTTTCATATAAGGATTTTCATCGGCTAGGCCCTACGCAATGGAAAATTATTAATTATCAAAAATATTTTTATTTCATATTAACGATTTTCAGTCATATTATCGATATTTCTTCAAAGTATTTATTTTTGTAAACATTTTCTTAAACAAGTTTACCGTCATTAGTTATTACTTAAAAGGGGGTTAAAAAGGTTATTAAATCACTTTAATCACATTTAATTCAATAATCAAATATTTAAATACGAAGTGCCCGAAATTCCAGGTCTTTACATTGCCATCGAACCATTGTTGATCAAGTAAAACATAACACACAAGGCAAAACTTCACACTAGACAAGATAAGATGCACAAAAGCCAGGAAAGAAAAGTTGACACTTCATGGGGACCCAGCATTTTAACCCATGAAGGCTAAAATAAACTAGTCATGAAGGCACAATTCTTATTGCACGAAGGCATTAAATACATGAAGACTAAAGGTGACAACACACAAGGTATATACAACTGTGAAGAGTCTTGATGCAAGGATATGGAATGTATGAATCAGTACATGATAGCACACGAAACAAAACACACGAAATAAATGAAATGCTCACGAAACAACAACACATGAAAGATAGAAGAGGGACGCCTGTAAATTTAGAGTACACAATGGCACCATGCAAGGGGGAATTATTCCCCAAGGCGTAACTCAAATAAGGCAGTGCACATCACGCAAAAGCTTTTATATAAATCAAACACATGTTGGAAAAGAAAGCACAAAGGAAAATATTTATAGTTACCATGAAGGCTTCGGATATGTTTAAATATATCTGACGAAGCCAAAGAAAATTAATAATGCATGTGGTGGGGATACAGCTCATATGCACTAAGGCTTGCAAGTGACAGCACATGGAAACTAAGTGTAAAGAAAAGGAAGGAAAAAAATAGTTCAAGCAAACATGAAACATAAAAGTAGTATATGAAGGCGTGAAGCATGCATGCAAACAGATCTTGCGAAGACATCTCACATGATAACACATGATAGTACATGGGCTGATAGTGCACGAATTGAAATCCACAAAAGCTCTTGCATGTGCACACAAAACACAAGATAGCAAGTGAAACAAGATAGTACATGAAAGCTACTATTATAAATATGATGAAATATGAAAGTAAGAAAATAAATGAATAGCCACGAAGGCATGTTCACGATATCATATGGTTTTGAAAAGTAGGGGATAGGTATTTTATAACACCTGGAAGATTTTTCACTCTATCTTGAGCTAAAAGAGGAAGTTATTACTTTGTTACAGGTAATTTTGTGTATAAATTGGCTATCACATGAACATATATTTTATATTGGTTGATGATGTGTTGTATGTTCATCTTTATATCTTGATCAGTTATTATTGCATATATTGAATCGCTAACATGCTCACTTATATTTTATATGATATCATCCAACATTATGACCTTGGGGATTTGGGGAACAAATAACTAGTTAGGGTTGTTCCAATAATGGACATGGTCAGACTTAAACTCTTGAGTGAGTAAAACTGCATCCAGGAGATTGTAAAGATCAAAATTGTGTTAGGATGTCCGAACTGATCAAAAGACATGACTCATTGACACTTTTAAAATCAAAATTGCCATGATTGATCAGATCTGCATATTCCATTGCGTAGGGCCTAGTCGAAGGACATGCGAAATTTGGATTACCCAAAGTAGGGAACTCATAGGAAAGACCCGTTAAAGTCCTGCTGGTTGACGAAAACTTACTCTGATATAGATTATTGCATCGGGGGAGATCTGCCATTCCAGTTGAAGTCCCCTCTCCTTCTCGATCCAGGGTTCGCACGCGTTCCACTTCCTCTTCTCATGGTTCTAAAGAAGGCGTCTCTCAAGAGAGAGAGGTTTTGTCCGGAGAATCGGCCGAAGAGGCCCGCGATTGAAGAGATGTTGCTGCGACCGAAGTCAGTCACCCGGCTAGAATGCCTTCGATTCCAGAAGAAGGAGAAGAGGAGTTCAATCAGAGGGAAGGCAAAGCCGCGATGGACCTAGAAAAAGGGGAAGGGGAAATTGGGAGTAGTAGCGACGAGTCCAATTCTAGCGATGATTTCTATGCAAAATCTGATGATGGGGATTCTAAATCATGCGATGAGACTCTGGGGATGAGCCCCGTTATTCCGAGCTCACCTCCTCCAGAAACGAGTGATAAAGACGATGCCCCAGAAATCAAAGGACCTCAGGATTCTCCGAGTAAATATGCTGGTGCGGAGTTTGGAGATTTTAACGATGTTTACATCGATTTCGATGCGCTCATGGAGGAAGATTTGGAATTTGAGGAGGTGCCCACTCATTTGGGCCATGTCGCATCCGAAGTTAGTCTTATTCCTTCCGCGGTGCCTGCCCGATCCGGTTTGTGATGTCGTTTTAGGCCCTCCTCTAAAACACATCACACACTTCACTAGGGTCACACTCACTTGTACACACACTTTTCATGTTTAATTTCCATTTCTAAAACCTTTTATTTATGCTTCGTATCAGGTATGAAGAGAGGACGCAGCCTTTATGATGATTTTGAGGAATTTACCAACTCCCAGCGCTGGTCCAAGCGTCCTTCCGGCCGTCACCAGCCCCGAGAGACGGAGGAAGAGTATAGAAGAAGAAAAGATCTAGAGGCCGAAACTTGTTGCCAAGACGAGAGAGAGCGGTGCTGAGTATATAAAGGAGGGTATGAAAAGAGGAAGACTTTCGACGAGAGAGAGGAGCCATCGAAGAGGTCTAAATTCGATCACGGTTCCCATTCTTTGGAACAGCAAGCTTTTGTTCTGACGCACTCTTCAACGGGTCAGGAAATCCCTGTTACTTCAGTCCCCGTTCTGCCTTTAACTTACATTCCATCATCTTCTGTTGCTCTTGCCCTCGATGCTTCACGTCCCCACCGGAGACCCACATACATTCTTCCGTCCGGTCCTCCCAGGCTTGAGGCGGCGCTCCCCGGGTGGTTTCTAAGGGGGGTTAAGTTTGATCGTGATCTCCATCCGGTTCATAGGGATTCTTACATGCCACATCTTCAGGCTATCCAACTGGTAGATACGAACCACAACAATTATCAGGAAATCCTCTCTTTTAAATCAGAGAAGGGTGACTTTGAAAGGGCGTTGATGGAGCGCGATGCCAGGATCAAACAGCTGGAGGAGGAGAAATAAGCGGCACTTCGAGAAAGCAAAAGGAACGCCGACTTGCTAAAGGAAGTAAAAGAGGCCCATGAGAGAACCGAGATCGTCTATAGGGACAAAATAAAGAAGGCTCATGCCGAATAGGCCAAACTAAAAGAGGAGGTAGCTGCTTGTAGCGCAACAATTGAAGCCCAGATGAAAACTATCTCCGATCATGACCTTGACTAGGCTGAGACAATCGCCTGGCTACAGGATCAAGTTGTGCAGCATAGCGCCGATAAGTCTTGCGTCGAAGTTGAAAAGGCCGCCATTACGGTGGATTATCCGAAGCTTCAAAACACTTTTGAAAAGAAGATGGAAAAGATGGACAGAGCATCTTGAATTTTTATATCAATTCTCTACTGCATCAGGGGAGCCTCAGCTACTTAGGCCCGAAATTTCTGCGCACTCTTGCTGTGGTCTGGGAAGAAATCTTGACCCGCTTTCATGACAGCAATGACGTTTATACCGAGCGAGAGTTAGAAAACGCCCACCCTAATGAAGAATCAAAGATGGAATTACTGGAGGGCCAAGAGATTTTGTAGATCGAGAGGGAGAAAGAAGCTGCCGATGCCGCTATGATTGCGGCTGCCGAAGCGCTTACAAAGCCTTTCATTTTTGGTGCCGCGAGCAATCGGAGCAGCCCCGTAATCTGCCAACAAGTTCTAGGCTTAAGGCTTCCTCTCGGATTACAGAGCCGTCGAAGGAGGGTGAAGGCAGTGAATACGAAGTTGACATTCTCGGTCATTCTTCCAATGCAAGTAATCCTCTTGTTTCCATCGAGTTCGGGAGCTTTCAGCTTACGTCGCAAGAGCAGGAAGAATTTAATGCTTTCATTTTTGATCTTATATGTCCGTCTACCTTATTTGTTGATCTGCCAGCTTCCTCGGTGCCTGGACCTACTGCTATTTACACTGCTTCCATGCTCGTTTCTGTTCCTGCTCTGGTCTCCATGTCCGCGTCTTGTTCGCAGCCGGGTCCCGAGTCTGAGAAGATGACCGCTCTTCATGGCTTGGATGACCCTTCTGTTTTTTGGAAGGTGACGTAACGACACCTGAAGTTAGGGACCAGGAAGTTCAAACTGAGCAGCCACGCAAGACTCAAGAATAGCTGGTTGCCGTCAAAAGGAGAAGGTTGAAGCAATCAAGGCTTCCAAGAGCTCCCGCAAATCACAGAGGCTAAAATGAAGGGCGAATCTTCTGAGAAGGTTGCAGAGGAAGAGAAGACATTAGATTTGAGGATACTGTCGACATTACTGGCAGCGACACCTCTCCCGAGGCGAAGCAGAAACTCCGAACAAGAGGCGGTAAGGGGAGTGGTGGAAAGAAGCGCCGAGAAGCTTGGGTGGTGACTGATCTGATTTTGATTCATTTTGTGTTGTTTTGTTCAAGTGCAGAGTCTGCACTTAGTGTTTTTGTTGTGGTGTCTGTATTTTTCTTTTGTTGGCCGGCATTGTGTGGGTACGGCCCCCACGTTTTGACCTTGTATAAAAGAAAGTTATAAGTAATACATTGTTGATATTTTGGCTGTACTCTTACTTGTCTGTTCATATGTGTTCTATGCACTTATGCTCGTTTTGCTTACACTTTTTTGTTTACGTGTGTTCTGTGCACTTGCGTTTACTCTATATACTTTCACTTCACTTTATCTAGTCCTGTGATTACTATCAAAATTCTTTGTTTGGAGTAACAGAACTTGTGAAATTATTGTTTATAAGTATTTTTATTTAAGTGCCGGTGTATGCCCCCTAGTTCATAAGGCTGTTTACTTCAAACAATCGACAAATGACCGGTAACTTATGGTTTAAATAGTTAGCCTATTAAAACTTGAAATTTGACTAAGTCACAACTTGATTTTTTCTTCTTTCGAAAGTTTTGTAACTGTAGCATGTAGTCCAAGTTTTTTGCGATATTCTGGTAAGTGTGCAACATATGCACGTTTGAAATGTGCATACTGTATGAGTTAACCGTAGGCAGTTACACATGATCAACGTTTAAATGTTATAGTTAGTCATTGAGCATCAGCAGTTGAAGTTTCCAGCTGGTTTGTAGCGCTCCGGTTTTATTGGAGTCGTGCACAATGCTTCCAATGATAGGAGAGGGTCACTTCCTATTATTCCTATGGCAGATAAATTTCGTGGTACTGTCGAGGCAATTCCAGGACTTGAAAGTGTGCGCGGCTTATGGAATGCGCGGATTTTAGGATCGTTATGTCTCGTCGATCCGAAACGGTTCAGATGCTCCTCGGTGTTGCCTATCTTCGGGAAATGTGAGGAATTTATGTTTTAGGAGCGTGATTTCATGGTGATGCTCCTCGATGTTGCCCATCTTCGGTCAACAGAAGGAGTTTACATTTTAGGAACATGATTTCACGGTGATGCTCCTCGATGTTGCCTATCTTCGGGCAACGTGAGGAGCTTACATTTTAGGAGCATGATTTCACGGTTCCAAGAATTAATGCGCGGCTTATGAAATGCATGGCTTTTGGAACACGACCCGTTGGTCCGAAACGATTTTAATACTCCTCAATGTTGCCTATCTTCGGGCAATGTGAGGAGTTTACGTTAAAAAGTTGGTGCACGGCTTAAGAGGTGCGCGGCTTTTGATACTCCCAGTGTTGCCTGTCTTCGGGCAACGTGAAGAGTTTGTGTCTTGAAAGTGAGTGCGCGGCTTATTGGATGCGCAGCTTTTAGCATTCCTCGGTGTTGCCTATCTTCGAGCAACGTGAGGAGTGTATGTTTTAGCCTTCCTGATGCTGCTGGGGCAACATTGGTTTCTAGAAGGTGAAGATCGGGTTCCACCGATCCAACGGTTTGAGACGATTTGCTTCCGTCGACCCGGTGGGTAATTATTCTGAATACAGTTTTATCGGTTCACAAAGCGAATCAATTTTTATTAAGGAAAGCATGGAAGATTTTTGCCTATTTACAATGCCCCAAGCATCCCGGGACGGCTTATTTGCTGAAAAATAGAGAGTACATAAGGTAGTTTTCAAACGAAGTAACGGCGGAGTGATTCGATATTCCATGCCTTGGGAATTTGGATTCCGTCGACGGTTGTTAGCTTGAAAGTTCTGTCCCTTAGCTTTTGATTGATGACATATGGTACTTCCCAGTTTGGTCCGAAGGCCCCCGGGACGAGGTAGATTCGCTTGAGTACGAGATCTCCCACTTTGAAGGTTTGGTTGTGAACTTTGGAGTTGTAGTATCGTGCGACCCATTTTTGGTGAGCAGCGGTTCTCAACTCGGCTTCTTCCCTTCTTTCGTCAATCATATCCAGCGATTCGAGTAGGAGCTTCTCGTTTTGCTTCTGATTAAAAATTTTCCTTCGGTGCGAGGGGACTTCCAATTCAATAGGAATCATTGCTTCTGAGCCATATGCCAAGGCGAACGGAGCATGTCTAGTTGTCGCTTTGTGAGTAGTTCTGTAAGCCCATAGTTCGAGTGGAAGTTCATCAACCCAGTTCCCTTTTGCCTTAGTTAGTCGCTTCTTGATAGTGGATTGGATGATTTTGTTTATTGCTTCCACTTGCCCATTTGCTTGCAGATGAGCTATCATGGAAAAGCTCTTCTCAATTCGGAAGCGTTTACAGAAGTCTTTGAACTTGGTGCTTTCGAATTAAGTTCCATTGTCAATGATGATTTTCTACGGCACACCAAACTTGCAAATAATGTTTTTAGTAACAAAATTAATGACTTTCTTTGTGGTTATGGTGGCCAGTGGTTCTGCTTCAGCCAGGGCCGGCTGGAGCATCTGGGTTGCCCTAGGCAGCTGGGTACTGGAGGCAAAAACAGCTAAGAAGAGGAATCGAACCGGGTTGCCCTAGGCAGCTGGGTACTGGAGGCAAAATAGCTAAGAAGAGGAATCGAACCACCAACCTCAACATTAGAGAACCTACATACTACTACTGTACCAATATCAACTCTGTTTATCAAGGCAGCAATATGAATTTTTAAACCGTAAACTCGAAAAGCCTGTCAACAACCACCTACCTCCCCCAACTGTTGCCCTCACCCGGGGAGTTGCCTTAGGCGGCCGCCTGGCCAGCCTAGCCCTGGAACCGGGCCTGGCTTCAGCCCATTTCATGAAATAATCAACAGCAACTATAGCATATTTCGCCCCTCCTTTTGCTATTGGCAAGACGCCAATCAAGTCGATTCCCCATAATGCAAATGGCCACGGGCTGACCATCTGCGTTAGCTCTGTTGAAGGAGTTCTTTTAATTTTATTGAATCTTTGGCAATGATCACATCTTCTAGCGTATTCTGCAATGTCGTGGTTAATCGTTGGCCAGAAGTATCTGTATCGAAGGACTTTCTTCGCAAGAGTTTACTCCCCAGTGTGGTCTCCGCATTTTCCTTTGTGCACTTCCTTTAGGATTCGTCAGGCTTCGTCATCGGACACACATCTAAGAGGGGGGGGTTGAGAATCCCCTTCGATAGATTATTCCGTCTTGTATCATGAATCACGGTGGCTTTCGGAGAAGCTTTTTTCGTTGATTCCGGTCAGTCGGAAGGGTCCCTGTAAGTAATAGTCCTTTATCGGTGTCATCCACGTCTCTGGTTCGATGGTGATCTCGAGGATCCAGTCGACGTCCATTTTATCTATGCTTGGGGTGGTTAGAGTTTCAACTGGACTAGCCCTAATGATTGAGCTTCTCCGGAGCTTGCCGGTTTAGCCAAATAATCCGCCTTGGTTTTTTTCCCTCGTGGAATGTGAGTGATGGTGTAATGTTCAATGTCGCTTAGCAGTTCTTGCACTTTAGATAGGTACGAGGCAAGGTTCTTCCCTTGAGCCTGGTATTCCCCTTTTACTTGGCAGACGACTAGTTGGAAGTTGTTGTAGATGTGAACAGATTTTATCTTGAGCTCTTTCACAACTTTTAGTCCTGCTATCAACGCTTTGTATTTTGCTTCGTTATTTGCAGCAGGGAATTCCAAGCGCAAAGCGTAGCAGATGACTCATCCTTCGGGGGTTTCACACACTACTCCTGTCCCGAATAGAGGTTGTTAGATGCGCCATCGACAAAGTGTCTCCATTGCTTTCCACTTCCAGCTGTGTTTCTTCCTCGTCATCCCATATAGTAAATTCAGCAATAAAGTCTGCTAACGCTTGCCCATTGATGGCCTTTCTCGGATGGTATGTGATATCATATTGACTCAATTCTATATTCCACTTGAGAAGTCATCCAGAAGTTTCACGTCGATACAACACTTGCTTCAGGGGCTGATCAGTCAATACTTTGATTGGATGAGCTTGAAAGTATGGTCGTAACTTCCTAGATGCGATTAAGTGGCAATACGCTAGTTTTTCCAGTTTCGGGTAATTTTTCTCGGCTCTGGTGAACCGCTTGATAATGTAATACACGGGTCGCTGGATTTTCGCTTCTTCACGCACAAAAGTGGGGCTCAATGCATGAGGCGAGACCGCTAAGTAAATGAACAAGTATTCTCCATCCACATGCTTTGATAGGAATGGCAGGGATTCCATGTGCCACAAAAATTCTTCGAATGCTGTTTGACAAGCTTCACTCCATTCGAAGTTCTTCTTTCCTTTCTTCAGTACATCGAAGAATGGTATACACTTGTCGCTAGCTTTAGAGATAAATCGACTTAGTGCTGCTACCTTTCCATTCAGGCATTGTAGTTCCTTCTTATTTTTCGGAGCTTGGACTTCTCGGAGTGCCGTTATTTGTTATGAATTTGTTTCAATGCCCCTGGCACTCACGATGAATCCAAAGAATTTTCTGGAAGCTACTCCAAAGTGACATTAGAGTGGATTGAGTTTCATTCTGTACTTTCAGAGTATTTCAAACATTTCAGCGAGATTATCCAGGTGGTTGGCAGCCGCTCGTTATTTGATCAACATGTTGTCCACGTAAATCTCCATAGTTTTCCCGATTGGTGCTTGAACATGGTATTTACCAAACTTTGATAAGTTGCCCCGGCATTCTTCAAACCGAATGGCATACCCTGTAGTAGTATAGGCATAGGTCGGTGATGAAGTTGGTGTTTCTTAATCAGGTTCATGCATCAGGATTTGGTTGTACGCGGAGTATGCGTTCATGAATGATAGCAGCTCATTTCCTGCCATTCCGTCCACAAGCTGGTCTATTCTGGGAAGATCGAAGCTGTCCTTCGGGCAAGCTTTGTTTAAGTCTGAGTAATCGATACAGGTTCGCCACTTACCATTGGACTTTTTGACTAAGACCGGGTTAGATACCCATTCATGGTTAGTTGCATCATGGATAAAACCGTTGGCCATTAACTTGTCCACCTCTTCTCTTAACGCCTTGGATCGTTCAGGACCCAGGTTGTGCCTCTTTTGCTTTACTAGTGTGAACTTAGGGTCAATGTTGAGCGCGTGGCATGTGATTTCTGATGACACCCCACACATATCGGAATGCGTCCATGTGAACACATCTAAGTTGGTGCGAAGAAATTTAGTAAGTTCTAACCACATCTTATTTCCAAGGTACGATCCAATTTTCAAGACTTTAGTTGGGTCGTCCATATTGACTGGGACAGATATCGTCAATTCTGTCGGTGCTGCCCGTTCCTCCCCTGAACTTTTCTTTCTAGGGTCCAAAGCCTTGTCGAATTGACTATGGTTCCCAAGCCAGGGGCGGCTCTGTAGTTACTATTCAGAAGGTTCACGGATGTCGAGAGTTCTCCCTGCATCCTTCTCATTTTCCTTTCTTCTAGATTCATGTAGCTCTGCAATGTAACATTCTTTGGCGGTGCACTGATCTCCTTTCACCACTCCGATTCCATTTGCAGTAGTGAACTTCATGGTTAGGCACCATCGGGCCAGAGCTATTTTAAAATCTGCTAGAGTGGGCCGTCCCAAAAAGGCGTTATATACGGACATTTCGTCTACGAAAGTCTGAATGAGGGTGACCCTTCGATCACCCTCTCCAAGATCCACCGATAGGTTGATTTTTCCCACAGGTTTCTTGAGTTCGCCAATGATCCCTTGGATCTTCGTTTGGCATGCAGACACGCTTTTCATGCCGACCGTCATTTGGTCAAAAGTACGTTTGAAAAGTATATTAATAGAGCTGCCACTATCGACCAACGCTCGTCGAACAACAGCGGGACCGATTCCCACTGTTACCACCATTAGATCAAGAGTCGGGCTTCGATCCTTTCGGTGTCCCGATTTTGGAACACTACATCGTCACCCAAAACTTTCTGCGGCTTGGCTGGAGTTTTATCTTTTATTGCGAGACATGATTCCTTTGGAGCATGCTTCAATGAACTTGCATACCGCTCTATCTCCCCCCCCCCCCCCCCCCGCTTCTTTGCACGGTGTGTGGTCCCTTATATATTGTTCCAATAATAAGTCTTTGGTTAGTTCATTTGGACCCTTCTTCACTAGTTCCAGCTTGATTCCTTCGTTCTCTAGGAGGCTGAGGAGCCGCGGGTTGGTCAGGATTCTGTGACTTTCTCACGTACTGCTGGAGTTTGTTTCCCAGATCAATTCTTCAATGAGATTCTTCAGATGGCGGCATTCGTTTGTGTTATGACCATGAGTCTCATGGAAGCGGCAGAACTTTCCTAAGTGTTTTTATTGCTCAGTTGCTTCCTTCTTAGGGGGTTTTTTATATTCCCCGATCCCCTGTGTTGCGAGATAAATATTTTCAGAGTGTCGTTTAGAGGGGTATAGTCTTCGGGCCTGAACCCTTTAAGCCTTTTATTGTTTCCGTTACCATTTCTTTTATTGGAGTTTTGATTTTTCCTTTTCTGATTTCCATCTTTCCCTGTGATTCCCTCAGCAGTTCCAGAAGCGTGCGCGTTTTGATTTATTGCTACGTCGCTCTGTCCGATATTCGTCGGTTGCACACTAGTAGACTTCCTCTCCAGCTCCTGCGCTTCCTTCAACCTTAAGTATTGACTTGCTTTACGATTGAAGTCTTTCCTTGTGGTAGGTTGCTTCATCTTAATCCACTTTCCGAATTTAGTCTCCAAGTGAATGGCACGGACTAACGCCATAAAAACCATGTTCTCGTTGGGGTTGCTTACTTCCGCCACGGTGGTATTGAACCGGTTCATAAAAGACTTCAGTGATTCGTCGCATTCTTGGAACAATCCGGATAGGGATATGACATCTTTTGGTTGCGCGGTATGGAGCCCGAACTGATTAAGGAATCTTGTTGCTAATTGGTCAAAAGTAGAGATAGATCTCGGCGAAAGCCTAGTGAACCACATAGACGCAACTCCTTCCAGAAAGATAGGAAAACACCTGCACCGAACAACTTCAGAGGCATTCGCTCCATTCATGTACCAACTGTACTTGTACAAATGGGGTTTTGGGTCCTTTGTCCCGTCGTAGGACAGAATGGTTAGCATTGTGAATTTTTCCAGATACTTCTTATTTAAGATTTCGTCGGTAAAGGGAGTCCGACTTGGTGCAGATCCCCATTCATCATCTCTCCTATTTTTACTCTCGTCCATTAATGATTTGACCATGTCTGCTATGTATGCCTTTGATGTCCGGTAATTCTGGGGTCGTCAGTCAGTTACTACACCAAGTCTTTGGCTTTGCATACGGTCTTGGCGAGTGGGCTGAAGCCTAGGCTCCCTTGTCTTTGGGAGAGCCACTCCCGCGGGATCTTGTTGCCTTGTAGTTGGCCTGATTGGGGCACTTTAGATGTTCCCATCATCATCGTATGCATTGACATTCTCTTTCAACTGGTTGTCTTGCTCTCCATCTTCCGAGTCGAAGAGGTCCATAGCTATATCTTATTGCGGGGTCTTTGCCCCTTGTTTCAAGTTTAGAATTGGTTGCCTTGCGGCAAGCGGGGTACTCGTATTTCCTTCCACGTTGAGTCCCATGGTTCCTGTTGTCACCCATTTTTGCGGTTGTTTTCCGTTTCTTTTGTTTAGACCAGAAATAGAAGAATTTTCTTGTTCTACAATAGCTGCGGGTTCAAGCATAGTTCTTTGAGCAGGATATGTCTGTAAAGTTAAGAGAGCATTAAGCTTATCTATCAGAGCCTTCTGGCTACTTTCCATTTTATGGTTGATTTCGTCAACCATCCTATTCAACTCATCTCTAGTAACGACTTCGTTCTGACCGGAGGATGTTGGCTCCTAATTTCCTAAGTTAGCACCATTTACTTCAGTTTGTTGAGAATTAACATCTTCTCCAGCTATCACTGCCCTTATGGACCTTCTTAAGGCAGTTCTCCTTCTTCCAAGAGCCATTAATTCCAAGCGGTAGATTCTTCAAGCAAGGATTGAGGATCTAAACTCTGGACCGATCTGATCCAAAGTGGACAGCTAGATCTGTATCCTGAGTTCAACTCTCAATGAAAGCACCAAAATATTAACCCAAAAAATGGATCAACACCCTGGTTTGAGAGTTAAAGCACCAGCCCTATTCTCACAGAGCAATAATATAGATAATAGGTATAGAAAAAAGTAGTAAGAGAAAGATGACAAGAAGATTTTTATAGTGGTTCGGCTGTTAACGAAGCCTGCTTCCACTTTATAATTTCTATTATAGACCGATTGTTGTTACCAGAAGTGTTTGATTACAAGGCTCTTGATTCTCCTTAGCTAGATTGAATCTCCGAGGTTGGAATCCACTGGAGAATCACAGTGAACCTCTTTGGAGATTGTTGTGAGGGAGGTGAAGTGTGAAGAAAGTTTCCAGTAGAGCTTTAGACACCAGTCCGTAGAAGATCCCGTTTATGTTGCAGGTAGGATGGTATTTATAGAGATTGGAGAGCTTCTGGGCCAGGCATGTTCGCCAATTGCTTGTAGATGGACAAAGGAGGATCCACTAGAACTTAGCTCGCGACCCGAGCCAAAAGCAATTAGCTAGCGATCCATGTTTTTGGCTCATGTCGCAAGCTAAGCTCTAGTGGATTCTTCTTCGTTCATCTGCAAGCAATTGGCGAACATGCCTGGCCCATAA
Organism: Allium fistulosum; assembly: GCA_030737815.1. Taxonomy (NCBI): domain Eukaryota; kingdom Viridiplantae; phylum Streptophyta; class Magnoliopsida; order Asparagales; family Amaryllidaceae; genus Allium; species Allium fistulosum. The sequence continues at coordinate 1,242,938,955 of CM060902.1, read as the reverse complement.
GCTCTCCGATCTCTATAAATACCATCCTACCTGCAACATAAACGGGATCTTCTTCGGACTGGTGGCTGAAGCTCTACTGGATACTTTCTTCACTCTTCACCTCCCTTACAACAATCTCCAAAGGGGTTCACTGTTATTCTCCATTGGATTCCAACCTTGGAGATTCAATCTAGCTAAGGACAATCAAGAGCCTTGTAATCAAACACTTCTGGTAATAGCAATCAGTCTATAATAGAAATTATAAAGTGGACGCAGGCTTCGTTAACAGCCGAACCACTATAAAAATCTTCTTGTCTTCTTTCTCTTACCGCTTTTTTCTATACCTATTATCTATATTATTACTCTATGAGAACAGGGCTGGTGCTTTCACACTCAAACCAGGGTGTTGATCCATTTTTTGGGCTAACAAATAGATTTTTCTATCATTGGACGAGAGATTATGGACTTTCTAGTTATATTTTTTGCCCGAGTTAGCCCAATAGGTTTCTTGTCACCCTACAAAAACTAATATAGGTTTCTATTCAGCATGCAAAAACTAATATAAATTCATAGTCATCCTAAGAAAACTAATATAGGTTCGTAGTGACCTTTGGAAAACTATGTCATGGACTAATTCGGGGTTGGATAAATTTAGGAATGTGTAACCCTTTGACTCTAGCGAATGGCAAACTATTAATTTTAACCCATACATGTATGATATGTTATTGGTGTTATGATTATGCGCTAATCATTTAGGATGTAGGATATATTATGATTGACATACTATTTGATAGGTATTAGTTAGGGGAAACCTTTTCCGCTCATCGGCGTGGTCTCACTAAGTATCCATATTTTGGCTCAAGATGAAATAATATTATTCACACCAGACATACTGTCTGACATAAAGTTTTTTATTTCTCCCTAAACTCTCGAGTGCTCAATTTTAAATTGGGTAGGCTAAGGGTAGGGTATTTTAGATTTAGATGAATAAGCTTCCGGAGAGGTGCAGGAGGCTAGCTACCGTATAAAAGACTATATTTCCATTATGCAGTAGTTTAACTGCTTTGATTTGTTCAATTTATGTAATGATGGGTACTACAACAATCTAAGTAGTTAAAACTCTAACCATCTAAAGCAGCATCATCATATCGCTCTTGGAACTATATGTAATTGTTATGTTTTATCTGAACAATGTATTCATGGGGTTATGAAAGTGATATGTAATGAATTTGCAAATTAATGAATGAAAATGTTTTATTGAAAATTTGTAAATTCTAGTAATTTTAGCGTTAATGATTCAATAAAGAATCTCATTTTATCATTGAAAATAATGCTAAGAATGACAATAGCATCAATAGTATCTATTTCCGAATCTCAAAATATGGGATGTTATAGTTTGAGACATAATTCACTAGTACCACGTGATTCATTATCATATAATCAATGAATTATTTCTCCAAATCATGCTTAATCCACCATTCCAAATTAGTTGCAAATAAATTTAGATACTTCTGTATTTCCAATGCATCTCAAATGCCACTATTATAGTTTTATTTTGTAACAAATATTCATAATATTCATATTGAAACAAAACTATGTCTATTTTTCAGTCAACATTGAAAAATAATTATTATTTCACAAATAATGTTTGGCTTTATGAGAATAATTTTTCATAGTTTGATGCGACCAATAAGTGTTATATGGCATGCTCCCACTATTTCTTCCATTAATATAATGGCGAAGCTCCATTCAACCATTTAATATAGGCTATTTATTCCATCTAATATAACTAGATTACAGTCGAGAGTTTTTAGACTAAATATTTTGAACTCAAAGAAATAAATCTCATGGAAAAAAAATTCTAAATGAAAATACAGTTTTAGAATAGAAATCATATTTCTCGTTCCAATGTTACGCATTTATAATTATTTTACTATTCTCGTTTCTGATGTTTCTTTATAAAGCAAAAGTGACTATTCACTCTCTTTATTCCAACTATGCCTTAGGTTGCAACCACTCTTAAACATTCAATTTCCTTTCTAAAAGGTCGAACCATTCAAAGGAAATCCTTACTACAATATCATAACAAACTCTTTACACAAGTGAATTTGGTCATCCTTAACTTTTAAAGATATCAAATATGTTGCACTTTACGTAATCCGATCAAACTAACATTTTAATGATCAAATTATTATATCCATCTTGTAGCTCTTAGTTTAGTGTTACATTTAACATAATAAGATCACGATTGCAATCAATCTTATTGGATACGCGATCTCATACTATGATTTATTTCCTTATTTCGAATGACCTAATTTCATCGAGGTTCGTACATTACGAGTTACAAGCATTCACTATACAGAATTTATATATGATTGGAAATGTAACAAATATTCATAACCATGTATTTCTTTTAGAGTTCGAAACTCATTTAAATCAATAAACAGTCTCGGGAAAGTAAACACATAAGTACTAAGTTATGAACGTATTTAGTAGTTGTATAATTTTCATTGGTCAACATGTAAAATTTATTGGTAAGTATGCTTTATATTTCTGTTTGTTATATTATTTCAGTTCATTCGTGTATTTTTAACTAATAAAATTTCTATCAAGTATATTTAATGCACAAATTTATTAATGTAGATCATTTTAATTTGTACATTCCAGATGTTCTTACAATATTGGAAAGGTTAAAGTTACCATTTCATTTTTCTAATAAGGTTCCCACCAGACTTCTTTATTTCTTAAAACCCTAAAAGAAACATAGAAATCTTTAGAGTTGTCTAATGGGAGTTAAGACTCGCTTGTCGTAGGATTCCGACCTTGAGTTTTCTCAATAAGTCATAGCCTCACAAATGATGGATAACTTTTTGTCAGTTATATCATATACAACTCCTAATTCATGGTTCCTTGTCCTAATCTCATTTCGACTTTGAGTTTGCTCAACAAATCAAAAGAAATTATTTGCCCATACCTACCATTTCGTGACAGCCTAAGTATAATATATGTACCTTGAGTTTGATCAACAAATACATATGATTATCTTACCTCATTTAGTTAATATATTAAGAATACTACACATAACATTTCAAGCTTGAGTTTGTTCAACAAGTAGAGAGTATGCAAGTAATTTATTAATATATAAATGGTAGAGGACAACACTTCTATTAAAGATTCATAGTCTTTAATATATTTAATTAAGTGATATCAACCTATGGAATAATGTATTTCTTACGAAATACCCTTGTGGGAGCAGAAATCACGATACATGTATTATACGTATGTATTTATTCCTTAAGTCTATTTTGGTTTTTTTTTCTGTTCTACCTGATTTTATATGTTCATATTATATAAGTTTAATTATTATATAAATTTTATAATTTAATTAACTTATATAAAAGTCATTTGCTTTCATACATAATAATAATAAATAATAATTTTTCATTGCTTCCACGTCCCTCCCCATTCCCTTGTCCTTGACTTACCTATCCCTACCGTACCCAACCAAAAATCAACCCATACCACTACTGTTGTTTCTAGCCAACTCCACCTCCGACCACTTGATCCCGCTCCAAACATCCCACCAACCACTACCCCTACTATTGACCCTCTTGCTTTACTCACAACCATCACATCTACCATAAACTTATCCTCTGCTCCTCCTACATCTACCTGGTCCTCACTTTTCAAGTCAACACCAATCAATGCTGGCAAATATATCCTTGTTTCTTTCGACCTTGCTTATCTTGGTGATCCACTCCCTGTCCCACGTGAGGTTTTTAAAGAAGGCTGCAAATATTGAAAGAACTGCCTCGTTGGATTTTTCTTGATGAATGTCTTCCTTACTCTGTCGTAGTTAATCATCTTAACTGGGTTTGGAAGCTACAAGGTACTTATACTGTTAAATGTGACAACATACATTTTTATTTCGATTTTTCTATGGAAGAGGACAGACTAAAAGTTCTTTGAAGTGACCCTATCTTTATACGAGGAAAGATGTTTATCATTGCAAACTGGATCCCATTATTTGGTAATATACAATATTAGATTAAAAAGGTTCCAATTTGTGTGCATTTTCATAAAATACCACTGATTACATGGACTTTATTAGGGATAAATTGGTTAACATGTCATATTGGGGATCTTATATGCTTTAATGCAGCCATAGAGCACTTAACCAGGTTAGAGTATGGAAAATGTTTAATAGACACATGCTGAAAAGGCTTTACCCATACAAATAAAAGTTGGTGAAAGTGATAATGTTTCAATGACTGAGGTTTCATATTACTGGAAACCCCATATATGTACCCTTTGCAAATCTTTTGGCTATGTTAATGCTAACTGTGCAGCAAAAAAGAGTGAACAAACACAAGAACTAGTGGCTATTTTTCTGGCTGATAATGTTGCAGCAGTTCATGTACCTGAAACAAATAATGTGCATAACAAGGGGAAAGGATAAAGTGCATTAATGCAATCATGGAGCAAGGCATGCTAGTTAATTTTATAATAAGCATACAAATTATAATTCTGCACCTATGCATAAACCTCCCCTACCCACCCAATCCAAAACTGTCATCTACTACAAACCCAAACATACCTTGAAACTTGTGCCACTCATTCCCCCTCCCTATCTATTCCATCCATATCTATATCACACCCTCCTGTCACCCCAAACCAGCAGACTACCACACCACTCTTCAATCGTTTTGCTCTCCTTGATGACAAGAACGATACATTGTGCATTAATGCAGACATGCACAATGATAATTCCAAAGTTTCTAACCACAACTCCAATGCTTCTTTTCCCAACACATACACCCTTTCACTAATTAACAACCTTTCTGACCACCTATTTCTGTTACCTTGCCCATTTTTACCTAGTGATCACAACAGCACTACATCCTCTATCCATCCACCTAACTCTGCTCTCCCTTTCACTAATGTTCATCTTCTTGTGAATGTTTTATCTGATCTTTTGAGTAACAACATCATACAAAGTACAACCTCCCAAGAACAAATAACCACATTTTCTAATCACCTAACTATCCCTGCACCATCAACCACATCCTCACCCTCCCTTTTCTCCATTAACCATTCCTCATCCTCTCCACATTCACAACTTTTCTTTGAACCAGAACATGACACAACTACCAATCAAAAGAAAAGTAAATTATTTTATAAAGTTTTAGTGAGTTATATTTAGATTAAAATGTGTATAAACTATATTTAAATGATTCTACAAAGTGTCAAATTATTTTACAAAGCAACGGATTTTCAAAATAATATTTTTAAAGTGTTTTTCAATTTTATTAAGAGTATGTAGACATACTCTATAGGCATATGTCGACATAGTAGCCGTAATTTTCAAAATTCAAATTTGAATGGAAGTGTCTTTTCGTCGTATCTCTTCATGAATGGACATGACCATTGTTTTTCTATATATACCAAACTTCCAGATGAATTTTTAACATCTACTTTCTTATTCTTCTCTCCTCTTCCTACTCTCTCATTTTCTAAATCAAAACATATCCAAACTCCTCCGAAATTCAACCAAAATAAAATTCAATCATCACTAGTTTGATTCTCCTTCATCTACTCTCTGATTTCTCTCATCTCTCTCACTCAGACCAAGATCAAAGTGCTATTCAAGAGTTATAGGATCAATTGTAATCAAGATCGAAGATTTGAGTCTGCAAAACTCTATCAAATCATACTGTTATACTTGTGGGTGTGATTGTGGCCCATAAAAATAATTGGGTATGACTGTAGCCCGTAAAATCAATTGGATGTACTTAGTAGTCCGTAAATCTAGTGGGTATGCTTGTAGCCCAAAAATCAAGTGATTCTATCTAGAGGTCGGGATTCTAGAGGGTGTGTCTCGTAGCCTTAAAATCGAGATTGTATTTGCATTTACTAGTTGAAAAGAAATCCATACAAGGAATTATGCAAGACTGGATGTAGAGTAAATCCGAACCAGTATAAAATCTTGGTGTGTTCTTTCCTTTTTACTTTTACTACATTTACTTTTATCTGCACTTTGGTAATTATAAAACTCCTACTATTTCTAATGTTTTGTTAGTTGGGAATTTAGAGCATAATCTGTTAAGTATTAGTTAATTGTGTGATAAGGGTTTCAAAATTAAATTCGTAAAAGATAAATGTCACATTGAAGATAATGAGTCAAACATTAACTTTGGAGGTATTAGGAAACGAAACATCTATATATTAAGTATGAAAATCTCAAATGATCTAGTTAGAGGTCTTCCCAAAATATTTTAAAGTTAATAATTTATGCGATGCATGTCAATTAGGAAAACTTAGAAAAAGTTCTTTTAAATCAAAAGATATGATTTCTATCTCTCAACTCCTTGAACTTCTTTACTTAGATCTTTCGGTCCCTCAGAGATACAATCTATAGATCACAATAGATATGTATCTATAATCGTAGATGATTATTCTAGGTTTACCTAGATGATTTTCTTAAAACTTAAAAGTGATGCTTTTGAAATGTTTAATCTTTGTTAAACGAATTCAAAATCAAATGACTAGTAGAATAAAAACTATTCGGAGTGATCACGGTGGAGAATTCGAAAATGAAAATTTTGAGAATTTATGTAATAAGAAAAGTATAACTCCTAAATTTTAATTTCTATGAACACTACAATAAAATGGAGTGGTAGAACGTAAAAATAGGACAATTCAAGAGTGCGCTAGAACAATGCTAAATGATAGTAGTTTACCTAAAAATTAGGCTAAAGAAGTTGGTACTACATGTTATATATTAAATAGAATTTTAATAAGACCATTAATTAAGAAAACACTATATGAATTATTCTATAATAAAACGCCTAAAGTTTCATACTGTAGAAATTTTGATAGTAAATGTTTTATTTTGAATACTAAAGATAATTTGGATAAATTTGATGCTAAATCATATAAAGGAATCTTTATTGGATATTTAAATAGAAGTAAAGCTTATAGAGTTTTCAATACTAGAACTAATACTGTTGAAGAGACATTACATGTCTCATTTGATGAGATTTTAAAGTTTATAATCCAAATATTGTTGAAGAAGAAAATATTGATAACCCAAACGAAATTAGTAATAATGAAATTACCGAAAACGAAAATAATAATAATTCAGAAAATTCACATCCAAATAAAAGAACAAGATACTTGAAAGATCATCCTATAGAAAATATACTTGAAAATATTGTTGCTTTTATTTCAAATATTGAACCTAAAAATCGAAAGGAAGCATCAACTGATGATTCATGGATTCTTGCTATGCAAGAGGAAATGAATTAATTTACAAGAAATCATGTATGGGAATTAGTCCCAATACTTGAGGATAAATCCATAATCGGAACTAAATGGGTATATAAAAACAAAATGAATGAACAAGGAGAGGTTGTGAGAAATAAAGCTCGATTAGTTGCATAAGGTTATTGTCAAGAAGAAGGAACAGATTTTGATGAAACCTTTGCACCCTTAGCATGATTAGAAGTTATACGAATTTTATTTGCTTTAGCTAATCATATTAATTTTAAGTTATATCAAATGGATGTTAAAAGTGCATTTTTAAATGTTTTTGTTAAAGAAGATGTATATGTAGAATAATCCCCACTTTTTGATGATGCAAAACTACCTAATCATGTTTACAAATTAAACAAGGATTTGTATGGTCTGAAACAAGCTCCAAGAGCTTAGTATGACAGACTTAAATTTTATCTATTATAATCAAATTTTGAAATAGGCAAAGTAATAGCGCACTTTTTATTAAAAGAGATAAAACTGATATTCAGTTACTACAAATATATGTAGATGATATGATTTTTGGATCTACCAACGATAAACTAAATAAGGAATTCTAAGAAATAATGAATAAGGAATTCGAAATGAGTCGTACGGGAGAACTAAATTATTTTCTAGAATTACAAATAAAACAACTAAGTAATGAAATTTTTATTAGTCAAGAAAAATATTGTAAACACTTATTTAAGAAATTTGGTACGACAAATACCAATGGTAAACCAACTCTCATGGAAACTAATGAAAAATTAAATAAAGAAGAAAATTTAAAAGATGTAGATCAAAAATTATATAGAGGAATGATTGGACCACCACTCGATATAACTGCTAGTAGACCAGATATAATGCATAATGTTTGTCTCTATGCAAGATATCAATCTCAACCTAAAGAAACTCATTTTTAAAATCCATAAAACAAATTTTGAGATATGTAAACAACACATTAGACTATGGACTCTTTTACCCAAAAGGAGACTCTTCTGAATTAATTTCATATAATGATGTTGGCTATGCTGGTTGTAAATAAGACCGAAAAAGTACAAGTGGAACTTGTCACTTTTTGGGACACTCTATGATTTCCCGGTTCAGTAAGAAGCAAAACCCTATATCTCAGTCTATGATAGAAGTAGAATATATTTCAGCAGCAGTTCACAGGTTATCTATATGCAGGAAACATTAAATGATTTGGTTTAGATTTTACTAAATCACCAATATACTATGATAATATAAGTGCGACGACCAATCTATCTAAAAATCCAACTCATCATGCTAGAAGTAAACATATTGATATAAGACACCATTTTTAAGAGATAATTTAAACAAAGAAATAATATCACTTGAATTCAAATACTGAAAACCAAATAGCTGATATATTAACAAAACCAGTAAATCAAACATCTTTTACTACGTTAAGAAGAGAGATAGAAATTTGTTCTCTATCGAAAATATAAAAATAATGAAGTAAAAATTACAAAATATAAAGGAAAACAAAATAATCAAAATTATAACATGTATGTCGACATATCCTATTTTCCTATATCGACATATAATGGTAATTTTTGTTTTTAAAATTTCCCTCTAAAATTCAGATTGATGGTTATATAATAACAAAATTTTGACTTTCTTTTTCATTTTTCTATATTTTCTCTATTTTAAACCTCTAAAAAAATAAACCATAGCCTCATCTAATCCTAAATGTTTTAGAGAAGAAAATTCATCGTTTCCTTCCCTCCTCATACCTAAGGCCCCTTCCAAAACACTACTATAACCAAAGTTATTAAATTGGAAGGAGAAATGAAGAATGTTCTGGAGATGTTGACTGAAATACCAGTTGTACAACTTTGTATGTCCAAAGAACAAGAGAAACAAAGTAGAATTCTTCACAATTAGCAAAAATATCTATTGGATAATCCTACGAATCCAATAGTTATTGAAGGCGGTTCTACAAATTTGGCTATTCATAACCCATTCAAGGCAGCGATGATGAGGAAGAAGAGAAAAAAGAGGAAGAAGAAGAAGAAGAGGAAGAACACATGGAGGAAGATGACGAAATCCGATGTGTCGGGGAAGTATGTTTCGATCGAGATGGAAATCTCGTCGAACAAAAAGGGAACTTTTGCCTTCATTATCCTCATTGTCCTATTCACAAATCCCCAATAATTAGGAAACCACGTTAGAATAGTACTTGTCTTCGTTCATTTGATTGTGTGGTGTGTGTATTTTATATTTAGCATTTGTTTCACTTACTTATATGTATATTTTAAGATGTAATTGATTATGGTGTGGTATTGAATGAATATATAGATTAATTTGGTTACTATTAATGATTTGTATTATCACTTATCTTTTCTTATATATCATTCTTATCATTTCATGATTATCTCATTTTAAATATCACTTATTATTCTTATATATATATATATATATATCAATTAGTATTTTATTTAGGAGGAATTAGAGTTAGAGTTGGTGTTAGAGTTATAATTTTAGGTGGTTATTTTTGTTGATGACAAAGGAGGAGAAATATATAAAATCTAGGCATAAATTAAGGGGGGTTTTGTAACCCAGGGGGAGTTATATTATATTTTATATACAAGAGTTGTCATCATAAAAAAATGGGAGATTGTTAGTATCTCAAATTTTGGTTTTGATGATAACAACCATAGGACATTATATAAAATATAGATACTAATATTTTATCAAGATATATATAGTATATAGTGTGGGATATTAGACAGATGTTGATTAAGAAGACTACAGTATCAAGAGTAGATTTAAGATGATGATAATTGAAGACTCATGAGTATTGAACAGTTCAAGATTTCAAGATATTCAGGTAAGTTATAGAGTCACAGAATTTTTGTTAAAGCCCTAATGGCATTTTCTTGATCTCTCTCTCTCTATTTCAAATAAGTTTTAAATATTTTTCAAATCTCCTGCTTTTCAAAATAATCTTTTCAAAAAACTATTCAAAATATTTCTCAAAATAATTTCTTAACCTTTTATGTCTACAAAGATATTATATAAAGTTTTTAAGTATTTTTTAATTTATTATATTTTTTGGTATTTTAGTTTATATCTTCCTTATGTTTATTTTGGATATTTATATTTTGATTTTAGATATTTGCTCATAATTTATAAATATATTAATTTTATATATACACTATATTGAATACTCTTATTAAATCTTTCAAAATTATTTTATAAAGTTTTATTTAGTTATATTTTGATTAAAATGTGTATAAACTATATTTAAATGATTCTACAAAGTATCAAATTACTTTACAAAGTAACGGATTTTCAAAATAATATTTTTAAAGTGTTTTTCAATTTTGTAAAGAGTACGTCGACGTACTCTATAGGCATATGTCGACATAGTAGCCGTAATTTTCAAAATTTAAATTTGAATGGAAGTATCTTTTCATCGGATCTCTTCGCGAATGGAAATGATTGTTATTTTCCAATATATACAAGACTTTCAAATGAATTTTTAACATCTACTTTCTTATTCTTCTCTCTTCTTTCCACTCTCTCATTTTCTAAATCAAAATATACCCAAACTTTTCCAAAATTCAACCAGAATCAAATTCAATCATCACTAGTTTGATTCTCCTTCATCTACTCTTTGATTTCTCTCACTCAAACCAAGATCAAAGTGCTATTCAAGACTTATAGGATCAATTATAATCAAGATCGAAGACCTGAGTCTGTAAAACTCTATCAAATCATACTGCTATACTTATGGGTGTGATTGTAGCCCGTAAAATCAACTGGATGTGATTGTAGCCCCTAAAATCAATTGGGTGTGCTTAATAGCCCGTAAATCTAGTGGGTGTGCTTATAGCCCGGAAATCAAATGACTCTACCCAGAGGTCGGGATTCTAGAAGGTGTGTCTCATAGCCTTGAAATCGAGATTATATTTGCATTTACTAGTTGAAAATAAATTCGCACAAGGAATTGTGCAGGATTGGATGTAGGGTAACTCCGAACCTGTATAAAATCCTGGTATGTTCTTTCCTTTTTACTTTTACTGCATTTACTTTTATCTGCACTTTGATTCTATGATTGTTTCTGTGATTGTTAATTACATCATTCCAAGTAGAATCTTAAAGAATTTGAAAAATATCATATAATCCAATAAAAACTATTCACCCCCCTATAGTGTTAATTTAGCCTTAAAAGCCCTATTCCGCTAACTTACAACATGGTCGTATCATGGTCCTTTGGAACCCATGTATTTACTCTACCATTACTATCCTGTCCACATCCCAGTTTATACACCTTTCTTATACACACATGCCCACCTCTACAAATTTCTTCATTACTTTCATTTATGCATCTAACAATTATGATGCCAGATCCTCCATGCTCAATCAAATTTCAAATCTTAATCCTATTCATGACCCATGGCTTTTACTTGGTGATTTTAATTGCATGTACCTATCTCATCAAAAACATGAGGGCACTCCACTCAATATCCATGACTTATCCCCTCTCAATCACAGGTTATCTACTGCTTCCATCCTTCCAACCCCATCCATCGGTGCCTCCTATACATGGAAAAATAGGAAACACACTGGACCTAGAACTTTTTGCACTCTTGACCACTATTTCTTCAATCACCAAGCCCTTAGCCTTTGGCCAACCATTTTCACCCTAATCCCCAACCCTGGTGTCTCTGATCATAGTTCCATCATTTCCAAATGGGACGTTGAACCAATGAAAATTTACACTCCTTTTAAAATTTTAAACTTTTGGCCTAAAAACATTAGGCCCCGTTTGGCTTGTCGTTTTTTCTTTTGTGTTTTCGTCTATACAAAAACGCGTCCGTTGTATGCATTGTTGAAAAACAAACGATTTTGAAAAACGAAATTAACATATAAAATAGAAAACAAGTTTATTTTGTTTTTCGTGTTTCGAGAGATAAGAAGAGCACGGAGAACAATCCAACTCCTTCGTTGTCTGTTGGTCGTCGCAACGGCTAAGAATTATAAATCTTTTTCTCTTGTTTCTTCATGTTTCTTAGTGCAAGTTGAAAACACAAAACTCAAAATACAAAATGAAACCAAACGGGCCCTTAATTTTGACCAGGATTTTTTACACGGATGGATCAGTGAAGCCCGTGATAACCCTATGTTTGTTCTTCAAGAAAAGCTAAAAAATACAAAGAAAATTCTCAAACAATGGGCTACTTTCACTTTTGGAAAGGATCTAAAATCTGCACTGGAATCAGAGATCGGCTAGATCTAACTCAAAGAAATATGCTTGCTAACCTAGATGATCCAAGTCTATCCACCCTTGAACATGATCTTTCAAATAAACTTACTGCTGCTCTTCAAGATAAACTTGAGATGGTAAAACAAAATCTTTGGAAAGAGTATCAATTTGAAGGAGATAGGAACAACTCTTTCTTTCACACTGCACTCAAGGTGAAGCACTCCAAATCCAGAAGTACACTTGGAATCATATCACCCTCATTTTTTGCAAGGCTATACTTCATTTCTTCAAACAAACATCCTCCTCAGTGACATCAACTCTACAAACCTTGCTATGATTCCTAAACTTAGCCACCCTACCTCTATTGAACACTTTAGGCCTATTGCATGTTGTTCTGTCATATACAAATGCATCATAAAATCATAGCCTCTAGAATTAAGCCTGCACTATCTAGAATCATTGATAAAAACCAATCTACCTTCCTCTCCTCCAGGAATATATCAGACAACATACTCTTCACTCATGAACTCCTTAAAGGCTACAACACCGCCAATGTTTCTCCTAGACGCATGCTCAAACTTGACATACAAAAAGCCTTTGACTTAATTTCTTGGCTATCCCTCACCTCTATTCTATGCAGAATGAATTTCCCTCAGACATGAGTTGCATGGATCTACTCATGTATATCTATGGCCAAATTCTCTATAGTATTTAATGGAGCTGTCATGGACTACTTCACTCTTCCAAAGGCATTAGAATGGGTGACAATCTCTGTCCTTACCTATTCATTACTATCATGGAGACCTTTAACTCCCTCTCTGTGCCTACCTATTCATTACTGTCATGGAGACCTTTAACTGCTTGATCAAAATGAATGTCCTCAATAAATTATTTTCCCTACATCCTAAATGTAGGAAGCCTATAATCACATCTCTTATTTTTGCTGATGATTTAGTCATCTTTTCGAAGCCTAATTCATCTTCGATTAACTCCATTCTACAGTGCCTCTAGTCTTTTCACAATATTATAGGCTTGCAAATTAATAAATCTAAATCCCACATTCTTATTGCTGGTCTGGGTAAACATGGCAAAACTCAAATCATGAGCCTCTCAACCCTCAACACCATGCCTAGCAATGCTGTATACTTGGGATCCCTATTCCTATTACTACCTCCAGAATTTCTTCCACATAATGTATGACTATGTATGAAACCATCATCTCTAAACTTTCATCCTGGCCTTGTTCCACCCTCTCACAAGCTGTCAGACTCACAATTGTCATTTCCGTTGTGGTTAGGATGACTAAATACTGGTCAAGGATGTTTATGCTTCCAAAGAAATTGATCACTATGATTAATACTGCCTTGAACCCTTTTTTGTGGCACGATGACTGTCACTCTAAAAAAACTGGTACAAATCTCCTTCAAGAAAATATGCAAACCTAAAATGTATGGTAGTCTTGGTATCCCAGACCTCATCACTTGGAACAAGGTTGCTCTTTCAGATATATTGATGACCTCTTTAATCATAGAAACTCTTTATTGATGCACTGGTTGCATAATAATTATCTCCAGAACAAGTATTTATGGACCATGCCATACAACTGTAGCTGGCTTTTCAGGAGTATGCTCAACCTTATAACTAGTATTCTCCCGCATATCGTATACAATATCTCCCCAGTTTCTAAATACTCTTTCTGGCAAGATCCTTGGGGAGACACAGGTCTCATCCTTCACTAAACGATGGTTTTCGCTCTCAAGTCCATTACTGGTCTCCCTAACAATACTTATATTAAATCTTACTACCACAATGGAAAAGTTAGTCTCCCTAACTCTAGCTGCCTTCAGATACAACATTTATGGGAACTTACAATGCAACATCATATCACAAATGCTGAAATCCCCATTCTCTGGACTGCTAAAAGGAAAACACATTCAATTAGATGCATTTACAATACCATGAAACAACACTCTATGCTTGAAAGTTACCAATGGAGTACTAGAATATGGTGCTATGCTGATAAACAACGAGATAACATGTTACTCTGGAAAGTCCTTAACAATGCCTTACATACCAAAGACGAAGTTTATACTTTTGGCATTACATCTGATGCCTTATATGTTTTTTGTTCTGTCACAACGGAATCAACAATGAATCTCTTCTTTGAGTGCACTGTAACCTTTGAAACCTGGAAGACTATTTTACACAAGCTAAACCTTCATCGGCCTATGAACAATCATAAGCATGAATGGAAAAATATCTATAGACATATAAAACACAAAAGGAGGAGATCGAGAATCCTTTTATGTGCAGTAAAACTATTCTTAAGTTTTTTTGGAAAGAGAGAAACATCAGAATTTTTGAATCGAGAAGGCGAACCAACCGTGAGCTTCTTGCTGAATGAATCTGCCTTATTGATAAGAGCATGTACCTATGTTTCCCTAATAACCCTAGTACTACTCAAAGCATTTGGCATGTTAATTAATTCGTAACTTAGGGTTTTTTTGTTTGTTTTCTTGTTCTACTTTGTCATTTTTCCATTTTGTTGTATCTTATCCTACTTTCATGTTTTCCCTTGTATTGAACAGTTTAATAAAAACTGGTAGGGGATCCATATAAAACCCTGCTTTCCTTTGCAAAAAATAATCACATTAATCAAATCTTATTTAATTAGTTTAATCAATTAACATTTTAATTAATTTTGTGTTATTTAGTTAAACATTTGTATTGAATATGTATACCATAACATTTATGGTCACACACACACATATGTATGTATGTATTTTATTATTTGTTAATTAACTTATTTAATTAGACAATTTAGTTAAATGTTAATTTCAAAAACTTCTTATGTATATAGATATATGCTTACATCATCTTAAATAATCCAAGATAAGGTAATATACATATATATATATATATATTCTATGTGTATATACTTTAACTAATTAACTATTTAATTTTTATTAATCTTATAATAAATATTAAATATTTGAAATATGTTTATTATATTTTCAAAGCACTTTTGAAAATTAGCGTATAACATTTATAATGTACATTGTTTTCAAAGCCAACTTTGAAAATCATATTATAAAATTTATAATGTAATTCTTATTTTAAATTTACAAAATAATTTTTAAAATTAGCCCAACAGCTTATTCTAATTTGGTCTTTTCTATTAGGGGCAACCTTTAGGTTCCCTTCACTTTTCTAGCCAGGACAGCAGCCAGAGAGGACAACGTACTTGATTATCCAAATCCAAGCCTACATACTACTTTTCTAGACATTCTACTAAATTAGTAAGCTTAATTGGTCAGCCCTAACATGACCAATTTAGACGGCATAGACTATTTGGCTCTGATACCACTGTCAGAATTGGACCAGTCGAAAGCGGATGAAATTGGAAGATTTTAAAATTCTCCCTATTTGACTCATATTATGCCTATAAAGTCTAAAGGTATATTAGATCCAATCTAATAAAGTTTTAAGTAAAATCTTAATTTGTTTAAATTGTTAAAATAGAGATTTAAATTTGTGTGTGTTATAATTAATGTATCAAATACATTCATTTGTATGAAGTGTAAGTGCAGTATAAAGTAGTGTATACATGTGTAAATGAAACATGTATAAATGAATTTAGAAAGGAAACCTTTTGTTTCTCTCTCTTAAACTATACAATTAATTAAGGGAAGATATGACAATATATGTAGAGAGAGAAACTTTTTATTTCTCTCTCTTTAATTATAATAATTGATATATTAAATGACATTTATAACTTATTAACTAAATTTACACATGCCTTTATTGTCCAAGTGTTTGACTAATGAAATATATGTGTACATATTTCATAATTATATATATATATAGAAAACCTATTAGTTGTTTTAAATAATTTAAAATCCAAAATTAACATTAACAAAAATGATTTCAATTAAAAAAAGATTTGACAACAAAAGGTTACATTATTGCATAAAATCTTCTTACAAATTTGAATTAAACTATACATGTATATTTCCATATACATGATTATTACAATTTAATAATTTAGATATATAACAATATATATTTGCAAATATTGTAGCATATGATACACACACACATAAATAAGTTTGATTTTATGGTTAACAATTTTTATTAAACTTTTAATTTAGGAAAGAAACTAGAGTTTATGATTTTAATTTAAATTTAAAAAACCAAAATCAATTAGAATTTGCGCTAAAGTTCATTTATTAATTTTAAATCAAGTTTTTTTTATAAATAATGATTGAAACATTTATACTGAAGTATTTACCATATAAAATTATTGGTTAATTCCAAAGAACAATAAATAATTTAACTTATATAATTCTTTTGTATTTGTGTACGTAAATGTTATATAATTATAAAAAAATCTCATTTAAAATTATCTTTAAATTTCACAAAATTGCCAAAAACAAAATAAAAGGGATATGACAAAGTTGGCTTGTGTAAATTTGTGATAAGAACTTACAGATCCGAATAATACAAAGAATAATAACAAGTTATCAAAAGTAACGTGAGATCAAAACATATCAATTTATCACGAACATATATTAAAAGGAGATGATGAACAAACATAGACCTGAACCAATATAATACAATAAACATATTTTAATTAAAATAGATGTAAGTGAGGTTTAAGTTACATGTGGTGAATCATACAAAGTCTAATTATATCAAAGATATAAATACGCAGGTGAATTTTAATCAGAGAATTACCTTTGGATGTGCCCAATAAATCACACGTTGAATGTATGAAGACTTCTATATCTGATTGAATCATCTCCATAAATTGCAACGATCTAAAGAACCATCTTTTTATTTATTTTATTTGATGCTTGAATTGTTTAGGGAGTTTTTTTTTCATGAAAACATGAATTTTCAGCCATTAGAGGAGAGCAAGAGAAAAAAGAAAATGGATTTTCTCAGGAAGAATGGATCTCTATAGGAAATAAATTAGTGTATATGTTTTAATTGAAAGAATGAAACTATTCTTCTTTTAATTAAAATTCCCGTAACTGATTCCCTTAATTTTCCTCTCTCTCTCTCTCTCTCTACCCATTTCTCTTTTCATGGTAAGGACAAAATTACTTACCATCAAATGGCATAAGATTTCTATAAATCCTTTCATGCAACTATCTTTATTTAAACCTGTTTTAAAACTACACAAATATTGTATATTAATGCACACAAATATAACTTTATATATGCATTCAAATAATTATA
The DNA here is from genome assembly GCA_030737815.1 of Allium fistulosum. Lineage (NCBI taxonomy): Eukaryota > Viridiplantae > Streptophyta > Magnoliopsida > Asparagales > Amaryllidaceae > Allium > Allium fistulosum. The sequence continues at coordinate 1,242,921,203 of CM060902.1, read as the reverse complement.
GACAACTCCTAGACATCAATTAAATCGAATAATAATTAATATTTCTCAAATATTAATTAATTTATAACATTTTATAAATTAATTAAATTGTGTAGTTTTTCGGAGAATTCATCATTATGGTTGTGCGATTCAAATGTGTAAATTCAGTCAGCGATTAATACTGAACAATTCGAATATTAATGTTCACACTTCACCTTAGCTAGTGGTGTGAAATTTTGGCTGAATTTGTCGCTTACACATCTTTTAGTAAAATCCAAATTTACTTATTATAAGTGGTACCTGGTAAGGACGATTTTTTACACCAATTCTCTTCGTCAAAACTATATCACATTAGGACCTATGAAATTTGGTAATGATCGAAATTTCAATATCGTCCACATTCAACTTTATAGTCCAAACACAAAGTCCTTGGTTCAATAATAATAATTATTATTAACTATACTGCTCTGGCCGACTTCGAGTTGACTGTGATACTAACCTCATATAACCGAGGAGATGAATCCTCTCTTGAATAGTTTTTCACTTCCAATGCTTCTACTTGACCCAACTATAGTTGTTCGATGGACGATGTGCCATGATTTAACTATAATCAAAGAAGAGCTTCCACATTGAAGATCAATAGTATTCCTAAGTCAAGAGAACTATGTAATTTTATCACATTAATATTTTTTATTTGACCTTAGTTATATTTACCAACAAAAAAGTTTCGAGTGAGTCATTTTATAGTTATCAGATAACTATCGGTGCATAACCCTTTGATGCTTCTAACATACACAAAATATACATTGCCTAATATTTGAAGAGCGTTACATACCCTAGTCTCAATGGATGAATCAATATCATTTCTCGAAATATCTTGACTAAAAATATATAAAACAATATGTAATTTCAACGTGATAAAGTCCTCATGATTACAATACTTTGTAAATACTATCACATTACATATCATTTAAGATTTCCAAATATATATTTTAAATTAATTACTTAATTGTTTATATCACTATATAACAAATATATGATAGAAATAAAAACAACTTTTATTTTGAACAAAATTGGGCATAGAGGTAGATATATGTAATAAATTACATAATTTCCCCTAGGGCATGCCCCTAACTCTATCATATGAATCTATATTATATGTTCCATATTAAACATTTTAATAAGATTTTTGTGTATATGGATTTGGGACAATCCTAGTGTCCTTTTATACCTTGTAGAAAAGACGTCTTTATCAAATCCTATATCGAGAAGTAAATAACAATACCAAACTGATTTTAACACGGTTACATTGTAAATAATCAATAGTAAGTTGTTTATTTATAGTATTATAAATGTTATAGTACCTTCTAATTTCCTTTCTTACAGACAAATACTTTCTCTGCATTTTGATAGAAAAATCAAACTATTTGATTTTTCTATCAAATTACTCGCTCAACTCCAATGCTTGTTGTATGCCATTGTTGTATCATCTCTTAAATCATATCTAAAAACAAAACATACAAACTATGTTATAGCTTCCACTGACTTCTAGATATCTTGGCTATTAGGTGTTAACGATCTCTTTTAAATCATCATTTAGAAGTTTTATTTTTTAACATCAACACGTCAGGACTCAAAATCAAATTTTGCAATAATTGCATGTAAAATCTAAATGGGCTTATGTATGTTAATAAGTGAAATTACTCCACCAGTTTCAACATTTGAAATTAATGAGCTTATCCCTTTAAACACTGCTTTTATGACTTCAATTACATTAATCTATTTCTCGAAAACTCAATTGCAACTAGTGGATCATATACTTTTAGGTAAAATATTCGATTTGGATTTCAAGCATTGTGTCATGTAGTATAGCCAATATTCTCTGTAGCCCTTTGAGAACCGAGAATATTGTTGTTGCTAACAATTTATTTTCTCGACCTTGATAAGAAATTTGTAGTTTCTCTCCAATGTACTAGAATACTTATTAAAAATTCTAATGTAACTGTGTTTGTTCTAGGCTTAGTTAAATTCACATTACCTATGTAAACTTTTACTATGCTAGAATATTGGATTGTATCCAAGTCTGTCGCACTTCCACTAATTTCTCTAGAAATAAATTCCTTGTATAAAATGGTTGTATGTCTTGAAACAATTAGTTATTTCTCAGTAGTGGAATAGGTATTAAAAATATTTTATAAATTGCCAATAGCCTTACGTATATAGACCTAATTTTAGTTTTATGAAACATACGTTCATAATGTAAAGTTAACAACTGTATTCTTAAACTATTTAAGGTTAGGTTTCCTTCCTAATTCATATCTTGTATGAAATCACAAACTATAATTTAGATGAAATTAAATTTAACATATGTACTTACTCTTAAGTACATATCCTTATTGAAAGAAGGAACTCAACTTCACTCATTATCAATTGTACTTTATTCAACAAAATCTGATTACTTTCTATTTATACATCATTATGCATCATATGGAGGAGTGACTATGGAGTTTTAATCTTATTCAATTTAGCTACTACAGAAAATCTTTTTCAATATACTAACCTATTTGATCAAATCGAATGGTTTTATTCCCTTTGCAAGTTTTGTTTTCTACTTCCATTTTATATCCAATGAACTTATTATAGATACGTACTTTGTGTATCAAATACGCATGCTCATATCTTAGATAATTGGTCGATGAGTTTGCTGAGCTAAGTATATCCACTTTGGTATTATAATACTTCAGACTAGATACATCTATATATATTAATCTGATGAATTTGTTAACTCTTTTGTCGCTTCCATCGAATGGGAGATTTGACCTTAGTAATTTGAGATACAATTCACAAATACCATATGATTCATAATAATATAATTAAAAAAATCATTTCTCAAATATACGGCTTAGTCGATAATCTTAAAATTATTGTTAAATATTTTAATTGCTTCTATAATTTTCTATAGCTAACACACCGCTATTGTTATGAAAATAAATGCTATCATCGAAATGCAAAAGTACATATTTATTTTATCACATCATATTAAAACAAAACTACTTATATTTTCGAGCAATATCGAAAACAACTATTATTTCATAGATAATATTCGGCATACATGGAAGTTATCTTTCAAAACATGATGCGCCCACTATTAAGTGTTATATAGTATGCTCCCACTATTCCCACTATTATAATAACAACTTTTGAAATACAGACCTCCATTCAACCACTTACTATGGGCTTTTATTTCCTGCAGTGTAACTAATCTGCAATCAAGAGTTTTTTTAAGAGATTCAGAACCTTTATTGTTGGAGAAAACGTGTGTATATACAAGAACCCATAAGCAAGGACAACCTATATACAACACAGAACACAACGAAACACAACCCAATAGTAAAAATGAACACAACCATAACAGGCCCGAGTAAAAAAGCAGCCCAAACACAATGCTTGAATATCAGTGCAACAATCTCGACTCGGTGGGTCCCTTCCTCCGTGATGAACTGTTGGCACTAGTCCTACATTTTGTCTTTATGGACCGAGGAGAAAGGTGGCTCAACGGGAAGAGGGTTGTACCATGAGCAAAGCAAGGGGTTAACTGCTTTAAATATACAACATGGATTCTAGCAATGCAATGGAGTTGGACCCTCATGTCGATCCAAATGAATCAGTCTTTCCACAGAGGTCAATCTTTGCCTGCTAGGCAAGAGGGTAGCAATATCGAAAAGAAACTCAACTCAAACAGTAGCTAAAGCAGCATCATTCCAAATGAGCACTATGCTGTAGATCTTCTAGCAATGGCGATGCAAGATTCAACTCCCTGCTTCAACATAAAGGAAGAACCCGACTCATTATAACCGACATATAGCAAACAACCAAGCACCAACTACCACAATAAAGTACCAAGCATAGGAAACTCCATAAGACTAGAAAGGAGAAAACAACATCAAGGATGGAAGAAGAGTTAAACTCTAATCCACAAGATCTGTGCATTAGTAAGACCTCCTTCAAAGAGTTTCAAGCTGCCCGCTCCAGAGCTCGGATGTTGTATGAAATCATTCAAGTCTTGTAACTAAAGTAATGAAAATAATTTGTGAATTTATATAGGAAATGGAGCTTACTAGATCTCAGAGGTAAGAATAACGAGATAATGACGCAATAGAGCTAGTTATAATGCATGAAATTCACTATGACCATTCATTGCATATATCCCAATCAGTCTGAATATTTTGGTTTGGCGTAAACCTAGATTTATGGGGTCTGATACTAGTAAATGCATGGATTTGATTATAGTTAGTTTGTGATGATTTGGATGCATTCGTAAAAATTCTACTATTCCTTTCATGCCAAATACACCATACCGTAATAGAAAGCACCAATCTAGATATATCACTACTTTTATTATTAGCCGAAAAATGTATCTGCATATTCTCAATTTTAAAAAACAAATCCAATTGAGTAGAGTTAGAGATAGGCCACTTTAGTTTATCACGGAACCATTTTCAAATTTATGCAGCTTGCATTTGAAGAACAGATGGTCAGTATTTTCATCAACTGATCACTACATAACAGACATATCGGGCTCACACTGATATGTTGTTGAATATGCCTTTTTTGGGCAAAAAACTATTTAAGGCTCTAGAAAGGAAAACTGTCATTTTTGGAATGTTGATCTTATGCCACATAGTTTTTGCCCACGATTTATGCTCAATGACCATTCTAATTGCATTCCATACATTTTTAAATGAGTATTCCCTGTTATTAGAGAAGGACCAAATCCAGTAATCCATTGAACGATCACTATATATAGTTTTAGCCTCAATATCATTTCTAATTTGCCCTAGAAAACTAAAATCAGAAGTCTTCCACTGATTATTCAATAAAATATTTCCTACAAAGCTCTCTTGCTTCTAGTAATAAAAATTAGATTGTTGTCTAATTTATTGATAAGTCTACCACCGGACAACCACTGCTCTAACCATAAGGATGTCGACATGATGTTTACAATTCGCTTTTCATACATTTCTCGGCCATAAATCACATTCGTAATACAAATTTACAAGTACCAAAATATTCATTGTTAGTGCCAAATTCCCAGAATATTTTGTTTTAAAATATTTCTCCTTCATTAAATTTGCCTAAATACCCTGTTGATTAACCACTTTCCGGACTATTTTGATTTTCATACCATTTTTAATGTCCTCTAATTTACTAAGCCCCATACCAAATTCTTCTTTTGGCAAACAAACCACATCCCAAGGAACCTTGCTAGTTCTGTCTTCCACAAAAAAATTTAAAACAAACATGTTTTACTTTACTTAAAGTGCTTGAAGGAATTTTAAAGCATTGCATTTAATAACCAACAATTGGATAAATTCTACAATCAAGAGTTTTAGATCAAACACCTCGAACTCAAAGAAATAAATTTTACAGAAACTAATTTTCTATCATAAAAATACATTTGAAGTAGAACCAATTGTGATTTTGATGCCTTTTTATGAAGTAGAAGTGAATATTCATTATTTTTATCTCACTGTGCCAACATTATTACCATTCTCAAATTTTCGCTTTCTCTTTCAAAAAGTTGGACCATTCAAAAGAGAAAATCTTTACTAGAAGACAACACCATATTTCTTTATAGTAAAATTTTCGGACATCCTTAACTCTTAAGGATATCGAATGAGTGGCACTTAGATAAACTGAACAAACCAACATCTTAGTGATTGAAATCCTAAGTCTATCTGTAGTTCTTAGACTATTGTTATCTCTAACACAACAAGATCCTTATTGTATTCAATCACATTAAACAAATGATCTTGCACTATGGTTTACTTGCTTATTTCAAAACATTTTCATTGAGAATTCTTATAATATGAATACGGCCATTCAACATACACAATCTTGGGCAAATTAACACTTAAGTAACCAAGGCACGAATATTTTTAATGGTCATATAATTTTAACTCCGCACAATTCTTGAAAAGACAAATTACCAAAGATTTATTGGTAAGTATAATCTACCTTTCTTCATCAATCTTTAATCCATTTAATTTAGTATATTTTATTTGATAAACAATTTTATCAATTATATTAACTATGCATATTTATTTCAGTACATTATTATAATATTATATATGTTCTTATGCTTATTAGATTGGTTTAATACATTTATCTAATAAGGCTCCCATTGAATTTTGTTTCTCTTAGACATCCATATGAGATATGAGAATTTCAAAAAAAAATTAATGGGTGTTAGGATCCGTTTATCACGTTACTGCGACCTTGAGGTTGCTCAACAAATCATAGTCCCCATAAATGGTAAGCAACCCTTTATAGTTATATCTCATATATAACTCCTAACCTATTTTTAACTATGCTCATAATCATCTTCATGGCCTTGAGATTGCTTAACAAATCATGAAGTACCTTATACACTCTAGATCCAACTATTTCGGGAAATCCTAAGGGGAGTTTAGATAACCCTTGAGTTGCTCAACAAAGTTACAAAAACATTCTTCTACTCCTATGGATAAATACAAACATCATCTTAAACATTCTACGTCTTGAGGTCGCTCAACAAACATATATATGTAAAGTACTATATTTATATTATAAATGTTGGAGGGCACCAATATTATAAAATTCATAATTTAAAATAATTTTGCAGAGTGTTATCGACTATTTAAGGTTACTGAGCATATAATAATTATAACTCATGATATCACATATTATATATATATCCAATGTATACTCTCTTGAGTCTCATGAGTTTTATTTATTTTGACCTCCTATTTTATTTATACATATAGTCGTTCGATGGACGTTGTGTCATAATTTGACTATAATCAAAGTGGAATTTCCATATTGAAGCTCGACAATATTCTCAAATCAAGGGAATTGTGTAATATTGTCACATTGATATTTTATGTTTGACCTTATTTATATTAATCAACAGAAAACTATTGAGTGAGTCATTCCATAGTTATCCCATAACTATCAGTACATAACCAATTGATGCCCCAATAGTCATGAGAATATATTATACAATATTTTAAGAGTGTTACGTACTCTAGTCTCAATGGATGTATCGATATCCAGTCTTGATACATCTTGACTAGAAATATTTAAATAGTATGTTTAATTTCATTGTGATAAATTACTCATGATTACAACACATTGTAATGACTATCACAAAACATACCATTTATGGATTTTCTATTAAATATACTTTTGATTCAATTAATTAATTAATATAACATATTATATCCAGTATATAGTACAAAGAAAACACATTTTATTTCGAATAAAATTGGTTATCAAGTTAAATATATGTAACACTTACATAATTTCCCATAGGGCATTTCCTAACTCTATCAAATTGAAAACCCTAATTCATTTATTCTGGGTTT